>CM069146.1:30368629-31019879 GCA_035221665.1 Okamejei kenojei
TTTATTAGCATAAACACAAATATTAAACTTAAAATATTAATGAGTGGCATTGTTGTGCCATATGATTTCTTACATGGGCACTTTGACAAACTGCTCTTTTCTTTCAAAACAACTGTTTATATCAGAAAGTTCATTTCACTATAATGCAAAGTTTTACTGCAACTCCTTTTACTGAATAAAAGTGTGTTATGAACTAATCTTGTCAACTTTTGCAGTGAAAGTTCAGCTGTCTTGATTCTATTTTGAGTAATAACTCAAACATATAGGTAATAATAATGTTAGTCAGCAATGTAATACCATATTACATCACTATTCATAATATTTAATGTTCCCTTGTGTGCACTATTGACAGGCATCATACAATATACTCTGCTATAGTGATAAAAGTGGATCAAACTAACAGAAGAACACTGCTAGATTTTTAAAGTTTAAAACATGAAATGTTGGAGAAACATAGCATTAATATTTTAGATAGGGTAATTCAACAGAACCATCCCTGGGAAATGTTTGTTACAGTCTTGGGAATTACATGGAAATCACAGGGACTTTGTATATGTGTTCAGCCAGTACTTATCCTTTCCCTTTTTGGAGTAATTCACCACTGCGGCTTAAGTGTAAGCTATCTGCATATATGTCCATCAACACCTTTATTGAATGTCAATTTCATTCTTGGGTTATTCCTTTCAATATTATTAATGTAATTTGTTTGGACATGTTATGTGAACATCATACAGGTGACATCAGGAACGATCTGTATCTGACATTGGAGCGAGGGGATTTTGAGAGAGGTGGAAAGAGTGTTCAGAAGAACATTGAAGTAACAATGTACGTTCTTTATGCAGATGGAGAAATACTGAAGGTGAGTCATAGTGTCGTAATCTTGGAGTCATTCAGCATGGAACAGGCCATTCGGCCCAGTTTGCCCATGCTGACCAAGGTGCCCCAACTACACCAGTCCCATCTGCCCTTGTTTGGCCCGTATCCCTTTAACCCTTTCCTATCTATGTACCTGTCCAATTGTCTTTTAAATGTTGTTATAGCTTCTGCATCAATTACCTCCTCCGGCAGCTCATCCCATATATCAATCATCCTGTGTATAAAAAAGTTGCCTCTCAGATTCCTATTAAATCTTTCCCCTCTCTACTTAAACCATTGTCCTCATTCTTGATTTCCCTACTCTGGGTAAAAGATTCTGTACATCGACCCTACTTATTCCTCTTATGTTTTACACATCTCTATAAGATCACCCCTCATCCTCCTACGGCTCCAAGGCCCTTAAGTCCTGGCAAAATCTTTGTAATTCCTCACTGCACTCTTTCCAACTTCACAACATCTTTCTTATAGCAGGGTGACCAAAACTGTACACAATACTCCAACTGTGGCCTCACCAGTGCCTTGTACAGCTGTAACATAACATCCCAACTTCTAGACTAAAAAAAATGTTAAGACAATTTTCTGATTGCCCAACGGGAAAAGCAAACATCAAAAGGTCTCCAATTTAATGCTCAAACTGAATTGCATGATTTCACCAGTGTTGACAGATTCCATTAATCTCTCTGGCTCTGAGCTTAGGAAGAAAATAGTGCCCAGGATTCCCAGTTCAGACTACCTCTAGTGGTTCCTGTCAGAAAATAAATAAATAAATTCAAGCCACTCCTTAGTCGCGTCGACATTCGCTATCTGGGAATAAATGACGTGGAACCTTTGCAGGCACACATTCATTGAATTAAAGGAAAGGTTATGTACAAGCAACTGAAGTGAGAGGAATTATATTGCTCATGGAAATTACACAGGGAAGTGTAAAGCCATAAAATAATTTAAATACAAGAAAAGGAAATCTAAATGAAGGATAATAACATCAGTTGAGTAAGTGGTGCAGGCACCGAGGGTTTGGATAAGCAGAAGTTAACAGAGGATAAGGCAAACCATGAGATGAATTAGTTAAAGGCATGGTTGAGATTTCAACGGCAGTTGAAATGCAATAGGGAGTGGCATGAATGAATGTTGATTAGCAGTAGAAGTCATAGCTCCTGTGTTGGCTGGAAGCTCCAGTCTGATTTAATTGAAATAAATGTTGCAGTTGATCAGCTACAGGCAGGCGCAGTGTTAATGGCACTGAATGGGAGTTTGTGGCAAACTGTGAAGATTGTTTTTAACTACAGGAAGTTGCATCCTTTCTAAGATTGGACATTGGATAAGTAGCATAACAGGATAGGAATTGAAGTAATTAGGAGAGATGTAGAGGTTGAAAAAGTGGATAGAACAGTTAAAGGAAGAAATTTAATTCATCCAAAGAGCCTTCCATAACTACAGGAGGTCCAAAAGAGATGTATAGTCAATAAGGTAGACAAAAGTGCTGGAGAAACTCAGTGGGTGCGACAGCATCTATGGAACGAAGGAAATAGACAACGTTTCAGGCAGAAACCCTTCTTCAGACTGATACAGGGTGGGTGGGGTGGGGGGGGCAGGAAGAAGAAAGGAAGAGGGGAAGCCAGAGGGCTGAGGGAGAGCTGGGAAGGGGAGGAGACAGCAAAGGCTACCGGAAATTGGAGGTCAATGTTCAAGCCGCTGGGGTGCAGATATGGTGTGCAGAATATGAGGTGCTGCTCCTCCAATTTCCGGTGCTGCTCACTCTGGCCATGGAGGGGGCCCAGGACAGAAAGGTTGGATTCGGAATAGGAGGGGGAGTTGAAGTGCTGAAGCACAGGAGATCAGGTTGGTTAATGCGGACTGAGCGGAGGTGTTCGGCGAAACGATCACCAAGCCTACGCTTGGTCTCACCGATGTAGATCAGCTGACATCTAGAGCAGCGGATGCAAGAGATGAGGTTGGAGGAGGTGCAGGTGAACCTCTGTCGCACCTGGAACGACTGTTTGGATCCTTGAATGGAGTCGAGGGGGGAGGTAAAGCGACAAGTGTAGCATCTCCTGCGGTTGCAAGGGAAAGTGCCCGGGGGAGGGGGCGGTGCGGATGGGAAGGGAAGAATTGACCAGGGAGTTATGGAAGGAGCGGTCTTTGCAGAAAGCAGACGGGGGGGGGGGGGGGGGGGGGAGATAGGAAGATGTGGCGAGTGGTGGGGTCACGTTGGAGGTGGCGAAAATTACGGAGTACTTTTTGTTGCAATATTGGAAATGGTGACAGCTGTTTTGCAATTGGAAAGCTTGCACATTAAAGCGTAGCTATAAACGCAGCCTGGTCACTAGAGAACTGAGCTTACAACCATTGAATTAGGTAGTCAGGTCATTTTACATTCATCTGAAACATCGTTAGGTACAAATTTATTATCTCAGCCATTTGGTAGAATCTCCAGCACTGAAACACTCTCTCTGCCCTGCAATGATTTGAATATATGATCAAATGCTGGAACCTGTAAGTCTAACGTAGAGACAAAGTTGCTAGCACAATACCATTGCTTATACTTGAGAATTAAATTAATAAGCTGACATGAGATCAGGCACCAAGAGACAGCATTAGATAATAAAATGGCAACGTATTTATTTCTGTGTGACTCCTAAAATGGCATTGTTGTGATAGGAAGGTAACTATGGAACCAAATGAGTGACCAGATGGCTGCCCTGCCGGCAGTCTGTTCGTTTTTTGATTCGTTTTGTTATTTTTTAGTGTGTTAGAAGCTTGTTTTAATGTTCTTTGGTTTGTTTTATATGGGGGGAGGGGAGAGGGGATTGGGGGAAAGTTCTTACCTTGCCGGAGATGTGATTAATTTTCGGATCACATTCTCCGGGCGCTCTGCGGTCTTCCATCGATGGAGCTGGAAGCCTCCTCGGACTGACTTTGAGCCCTATCGCGGGGCGCGAACTTAACATCAGAGCTGATCCCTTGCTTGGGAACGCTCCCACCGTGGCCACCGCTGACTTTACCATCAAGCTCGCAGTCGGGAGAGGCTAGTCGGGAAGCTCCAATGTCGCAGAAGGTTCGACCAGCCCCGACACGAGGTGTGATAGCCCGGCAAGGGGTAAGCTGACATCCCCCCCATTGCGGGAGCTGATCATCTCGAAGGGGAGGGTTCGAATGCCGCCGGCTATGGGAGTCGAGCGTCCCGTCAACAGGGGCTCGAGGTCCACGACCGAGGAAGAACTAAGGGAAGGACTTGAACTTTATTTCGCCTTCACAGTAAGGAATGTGTAGGAGTCACTGTGGTGGATGTTCATGTTAAAATGTGTTTTTGACTGATCTGTTGCTTTTAATTGTATGACTGATCTGGCCAATGAAATTCCTCGTATGTTGTAAAACATACTTGGTGAATAAAGTGTGATTTTGAAATGAGTGTAGTCCCAACAGTTAGAAGGCAAAACTGTTGGAAGAGAAAACTGTGAAACTTTAAAGGGCCTGTCCCACCAGCATGTGATTGCATGCGTCTAGCGTGACCAAATATGGTCGCTTGAGGCATACGGGTGCGTGGGGCAGGTCCTACTTCAAACCGCGGAGGCGTATGGAGTTGTGCGGGGCTGGTCCCGACATCACGTGGGGCTCTGAAAATCCTGCACTGTTCGAAAATTCCGCGCGTCAACGGCCTGTCGGCCCGCAGGTGCATTCAGGGCGTACGCAGCGTCTTGACGGCGTACGCAGCGCCTTGACGTCGTAGCATGGAAACAGGCCCTTTGTACCATTAATTCCAGGCCAACAATTGACCATCCATTTACATTAATCCTATATAATCCTGCATTAATCCCTTGTTTTATCTCAAAACATTCTCATCAACATGACCCAGATTCTACTACTCACTAAACACAAGGAGCAATTTACAGTGGCTAATTAATCTACCAAACTGCATGTTTAGAATGAGAGAAACAGGCCTTTAGTCCACCGAGTTCATAATCACCCAACTGCACAAGTTTTATGCTATACCACTTTTACATCTACTCCCTACACACTAGGAGCAATATACACAGGTGAAATCACCTACAAACCTGCACATGTTGGGATATGGGAAGAAAGTGGAGTACCCCAAGGAAACTCATGCTGTCATACGGAGAACGTGCAACCTCCAGGCAGACAGCACCCGAACTCAGGATCAAATCCGAGTCTGTGTCACTGTGAGACAGCAGCTCTACCAGCTGCACCACTGTGCTGCCCACATCTTTGGGATGTGGAAAGAAATTGGAGCAGTCAAAGGAAATATATATGGTCACAGGAAGAATGTGAAAATACCACATAGATATATTATCAGAATTTTTAACAGCTAAAGTTCTGAATGTCGTTAAAATATCTAAAATGTTTTTATAATGTTATTGAAACTTTGAAACATAACTAATAGAAATGGTTCATCCACGTCACCTAGTCACACTCAAACATAAAAAGGTAGCAGGCCATAATTTTTGGACACTGACATAGATAAGTTTAAGAATGCCTGAGGTAAAGAGTGCTTTAACACATTGTCCCTTGCATTAGTCATAGAATCATAGAGTAATACAGCACAAAATCTGGCCCTTTTGCCCAACTTGTTCATGCTGACCAAGTTGCCACCTAAGCTAGTCCCATTTGCCTGCATTTGGCCCATATCCCTCTAAACCTTTCCGATCCATGTACCTGCCCATTGCCTTTTAACTGCTGTTTTAGTACCTGCCTCAACTACCCCCTCTGGTAGCTTATTTCATATACCCATTACCCTCTGAATGAAAAAGTTGCGCCTAGGTTCTTATTAAATCTTATCCATCTTACCATAAACATATGTTCTCTTGTTTCTGATTCCCCTACCCTGAGTAAAAGACATTTGCATTCACCCTTTCTAATCACCCCATGATTATATACGCATCTATGAGTTCACCCCTCAGCCTCCTGAACTCCAAGGATTAAAATCCAGCCTGCCCAACCTCTCCATATAATTTAGCCACTCAAGTCCTGGCAACATCCTCGTAAATCTTCTCTGGACGCTTTTCAGCTTAATGATATCCTTCCAATAGCAGGGTGAACAAAACTGAGCATGGTACTCCCAAGTGTAGGCTCACCAATGTTAAGTATAACCACACCATAACATCCCAACTTTTATGCTCAATATCCTGGCATGAAGGTCAATGTATCAAAAGCCTTCTTGACCACCCTATCTACCTGTGAGGCCACTTTGAAGGAACTACATACCTTTATTCCTAGATTGCACAGCTCTCCAACATTCCCCAGGACCCTAGCATTCACTGTGAAGGTCCTGCCCTGACACTTTGGATCAAACACATCCAGAGTGCTAAGATAAAAGTCTCATCTCTGCTGTACAAGGCCTTGTGATATAAGTTGATGCAGGTTCAGTGCACTTTTTGTTCTACTGCACACAAATTGTTACTGGTGGGTGTTTGGGCTCAGGTTGTGATGATGAATTATTTGGAAACTGCTCTTGTGGGAGTAAGTTTCAAGTAATTTGAGTGGTATACAATAGACAAAAAATAATCTCAAATATAAATAATCTGCATATTAAACTAGGCCACATAATATTAGGGCCAATCAATACTGCTACACCTGCAATTATTTGACTAGGCTCTGCAGGTTACTTTACATTTGTACTTCCTTAAAAAATAAATTGTCAAGAATTATTCAAGTTACTTGAATAATTCTAAGTAAGAATGTAATTTTCTTATTGATAGGACTGTATCAGTCTTGGATCTGGAGAGCCCTCTGTAACTGAACATTGCTCCTTCGTGATGTACCACAACAACAGTCCACGATGGGGTGAGATCATCAAACTGCCCATTCCAGTTGACAAATTCAGGGGTTCTCACCTTCGATTTGAGTTCAGACACTGCTCAAGTAAGTACACGCATGTCATTGTTTTAAACTGATAAAAATGTTGAAAAGATTACAGATTTGTTGTAATTCAAAAGTGCTGAATCAACAAACATTTAAAGGGAACAAGTAACTGTACAATTTTCCTTCATTATTCAACCACCAGCTTTAACATTTGCAAAAGCCTTAATGCCCAAAGCTCTGCTTTTGCTTCTTTGTCTTTTTCCACCTATCACTCATTCACCTCTGTCTCCCAACTTCATCCACCCTCCCCAACCTGGTTCATTTGTCCCTCGTCTCTCCTCAGTCCACCCATCACCTACTACCCAGTAACTCACCACTTCCTCTCTGATGTCTATCCTCTCAGTCCTGATACAGAGTCTCAATCCCAAAATGTCATCAATTCCTTTCCTTCTACAGATGCGACTTGGCCACACTTACACCTGTTGCCCATAATCTATTACCACAATATACAGTACTTGTAGAATGCCTTCAGATACACCATAATACTGCCTACCATATATTTTTCATGACATCTTATCCCTCCTAATTCCTTTTTTAAGCACTTCTCTACACTTTGTATAATATTGATAATCTGTCATCAGTTCCCCATATTTGACATATTTTTCTTTATATTATTTATCCAACCCTGAATATCCCTCAATATCTAAGATTCCCTATATTTATTACCCTGGCTTTTACCCAACAGGAACGTGATAGCCTTAAGTTACTATTTCTCTTTTGAATACACTAAACATTGTTTAATAGACACCCTTATTTCGGTTATAGCAGAGGGACTTACCCATGCTGGCTGCCGATGCCACCCCCAGCTTGGAAGGCGCATTAATTAGCCTTTCTCCATTACCTGCTGCACCATACAGTTGACACGGCTGTTGTTGCGGCTCACGTAGTACCCCTGGGGACATTGCTATCTTCGGGCCGCCACCACCAAGGGAAGCTACCTCCCCTCTCACAATCTGCCACTTCTTCCTGTTGCCTGTCATTTTGTCCATTCCCTCCCCCCCCCCATTACCGCCTCCTCCTTGAAAGATGTAGGCGTCTGGGGGGGAGAAGGAGGAAAGGAGATGGCAGTAGAGGGGAGAGTGCCAGAGTGGACAAAGCTCCAGGAGAAGGAGAAGGAGGAGGTGGTGGAAGAGCGGGGAGCTGGCAATGTGATGCCCCCTGCAAGAGCTACTGAAAGGGGAGGGAGCCCTATGTAGACATAGCTTGTTCTGTCGTTGGCGGCGGCCGGAAAAAAGCGCTGTCCCCAGGGGCTACAATGTGCCACAAAAGGTGAGCATCAACTGGATAGCGTGTAGCAGCTGGATAAGAAGGGCTCGCTGGTGCAGACCAGTGACATCTGCACCTAGTTTTGTGAAACGATACAAAGTGCTGAAGTAACTTAGCAGACTGAATCAGTCTGATAAAGAGTCCTGATCCGAAATGTCACCTGTTCATGTTCTCCAGAGAAAATGCCTGACCTGCTGGGTTACTCCAGCACTTTGTGTCCTTTTGTGTATTAACTAGCATCTGCAGTTCTTCATTTCTAATACATACAATGATAATACCATACTTAATTATAGCGATCAATCGGCAATAATAGACACCTCCCCCATGCTCTGTTATGACGAGAGTTTACTGTACTTCTCACTATGCAGATGTAGACCTACAATACCTGCAATTCAATGCTCCCAATCTATCTTTGACAATGTTTACCTTATGTTAATGAACTTTAAGCCCTTTATTACTGGTCCATCTCTATCTTTTAAGAACGTAGAAAAGTAGCACAGGAACAGGCCCTTCAGCCCACCATGTCTGCGTTGACCATTAAGCCAAATTAAACTAACCTCTTTCATAGCACATGATTTATATCTCTCCATTTTTATAAGCTCATTTGCCTGTCAACATATCTCTTAAACACCACCATTGGACCTGCTTTCACCACCCCCTTGCACTCCACTCCCCCCTACCCCCAGCAGCACATTCCAAGCACCCACCACTCTGTGTAAAGAAAATCTTGCCTCGTACTTGTCCTTTAAATTTCCCCCCTCTCATCTTAAAGCTATGCTTCCTAGTATTTGCCATTTCCACATTTCTATCCTGTGAGAAAAGCCTCTGATTGTCAACCTTATCTATGCCTTTCATAATTTAAAACTATTATTTCAAAAACACTCTCCTGGACACACATCAAAAATAAACAGCAATATTTTATAAAGCAAACAGTGCTAAAAAATTCATGGAGAAAAGCGCACTGAGTTACATCCTTCATTAAAACCCAAATTCAACTTTCACAAATGGACGGTTATTACTCAAAATATGGTTTAGCCTTATAGATTCTTGTGCATCCTGCCTCACAGATTTTCTTATTGTCTGTAGATATAAGAACTGACTTCACTACCACAGTATTTAGATCATAGTTCTTCTCTTTGTGTGTAAACCTAGTCACACTGTTTTATTACACACATTTAGATACAGATTTGCAGTTTTTGATCTTTATCTTGCTTTGCCTGGGATCTATGGATAAGTGTGCCATTTTAAGTAGGAATGTTACAAAATTTTGAGATTTAAAAAATCAAGCCTGTAATTTATACCATCAGATAAAGCATAAAAATAACTTTAATTTGATACCTAATTCACTTTCATATCTTCAGTATTAAAAACTGCATATTTCATTCTCGGAAATAAGCATCTTGTTCCCGGTCCCAATTGCTTTTCCATTGACTTAACACAAAAGCTGTGATCGAGGAGAGTCAAAAGCCTTTCTTAAAAAAAACATTCTTAAAAAAACATTCTTCAACATTCATTTTAAAAACTTTCTTAAAAATTAAGAGAACTGAATAATATTTTCAGTTATTATAGATTGAAGCATTCTGAAACAAATATGAAACATCTTACTTTGATGACCTGAAATTAAAGCATATAATGAGTTTATTACCTAATTGTAGCTAATTACAAAATTGAGCGTTGTGATGGAAATAGTAATAAAAATAAACACCCAGACTGCCTTGAAAATTCAAAAATGTAATATTCTCAAGATCAGAACTTTAATATTATTGTTTTATAAGTCCGTCACAGACAGGTAAAGAAATTACAATTTCTAGCAAAGGACCAAGTCTTTATGGAGAAGATCAGTTGCTAGCTGGTCCATTGCCATATCATAATCAGTAGCATCATCATACTTCTCAGATTGTAACCAATAAGCAACTCTGTACACCGTGTCTTTCCTCAACTTTTCCACTTTGGCATTGTAAAGTACAAGTTTTTGCTCTTCAAACCACGCATGACATGCCTTTCTGCCCACTACTTTTCCATTAAGAATGTCCTGTAGATCATCACATTTGGAGTAGTCCAAATTCGGATAATCTCTGCGAATGCTGTCTAAATCAGTCTCCTTTGCTGAGCATTTGGATTGACAATTTTGCATTTCTTCCTCTGAGACATCTGTTTAAAATGTAAATTTAAAAAAACACTGAACAACATTAACAAAAACAGGTTATTATATGCAGTTTTAGAAAAAAAGGTAGAAATGATGAAGTTAAATGCTAAAACAAATAGTAAATGCCCAACAAAAAATATTTATGTTTCATCAAATCAATTAAATTCATCTAAATTCAATAACTAGATCTAATCATCTATCCATTTCTTAAAAAAAGGCTAAAACATTTAAATAGCCTAAGTATCCAAATAACAAATAACAAACTGATCCCATTCACACAAGAACTCACAATATAACATGATTTTTAAATCTCACTGTCATGAACTTATATGCCAAATGAAAGGAATTTAATGTTTAATTCCCATAAATTAATCCAGAAACATCCACTCTCAAGATAATCAAAATCATTATTTTTTGCAGAATACATCTGACTAAAACTGCACAGTGGATATTTAGTATATAAATATTAATCATGGATAGACAATAACACAACATATAGATTATTTAGATGTTCTTATGACATGATTGTGCAAAACAAAAATAATTTGATTATCTTCAGAGTGGATGTTTTTGGAATGTGATCGATTGGAATGTTGCCATTGCCATAAATGTTAAGCCCATTTCGGCAGGCAAGACACGGCCGATTTGTATGGGGACCTAAATTACATTTTTGCATCATAAGATTAAAATGAAAGCACACCAAAAAGCAAGATAATATGTTAAATAAACGGCATGCCTTTTGCTTTGTCCTGATATTGCGATCCGTAATGTTGAAGGCGTCTAAGGCATTTTTAACCAGCCATTTTAACCATCCAGCAATTTATTTTTTTAAACGGGAACGGTAGTGCGAACAATTTTTTTTTCATCAGCTAGCAGTCCGAGGAAATCCTTCTCCGACAACCAATACAAACCTAAATTTTAATCCCCCCCAAGCCTCCGGAATCGCACGCACAGGCAGTGGCAGATCTCTAGCACCGCTGATGGTAGGTTTTGTAACAACGCTATTTTAAGTGGAAGCTTTCAGGCTAACTATGCAAACTATTGTTTGATTTTCTGAATCCCTCCACTGTAGTCTGTTGTGTGGCAACAAGGTCAATTAGTTTTGATTACAATACTTTTATTATTTTTACATACAGTGTCAGATGAAGTACAGTTATATTAAATAAGTACAATTAATTTTTCTCCATCCACTCTTTTTATTGCACCATCCTTTCTTGTTCCTGCACAAGTAACAGCTATATATATATAAAATTAACTGCTTCCTAACCTTTCTTTATACAAAGAAACTGCAAATATGTTGATGTGTAATTCTCCCATGGCTTTGATCGTCAAGATGGAGCAAGTCACATTGAAGTGTTCGTGCAGAATGAACTAGTGCCATGAGTTATTTTCCTTCAGAAATATAAACTACCCAAATCACGTAAAATTCGATCTTTTGTATTTTTCCTTTGGCGACATTCTAACATCAAGTCACATCAAGTCAACTTCATTTAATGTACAGCTTCGTCTGCACATATAACTGGTTGCAACTTGATATACTAATGTTCACCATGTATCCCTATTATATATTTCAAAATACTTTTTGGCTCTATGCTGCTGTATGGAAAATGCATTGAGAGTATTTTGCCATAAGCATGTGGAAAAAGATCAACTGACTGAATTTTGCTTGTAAATCAGTATAAAAAACAAATGCCAAATTAAATTAAATTAAAAAGTGAAATAGCAGAACACTTTTTTTAACAAGAGTCATGCATTCTCACTGCAGAAGAATAATGAGGAATCTCATTCCTCAGAAACCTAAGGATCAATTTTCACCCATCATGAGAAATTACATAACATTTTTCCAAAAGTATCTCCTATATGTGATAAATGTCAACATTTAGAAGCCAACTTGTCACACTCATTTACAAACTGTATAAAAATTACAAAATTCTGGATAGAAATATTTAGGATAATTTTGAATGATGTTAATATAATTTTGACACCTGATTCAAAGTTAACAATATTAGGAATACTGGAAACAGACCAATTAATAACAATGAATCAAAGAATTTTTATTGATTATGGGTTAATAATTGGGAAAAAATTAATATTAACATTTTGGAAAGGCCCTACATCCCCTACAATCAAAATGTGGAATACAGAAATGTCGGAGACTCTTCATCTGGAGAGATTGAGGCTTGTCCTAATGGACAGGTTAGATCTCTTCAGAGGGATATGGTCTCCATATATTGAATATTTACAGAGTCATAACGGCTCGGTACGAGGGCTTGACTGAGGCCTGAATATTAGAATGGATGAAGAAATATATATAATAAATCATGCCTATATCTCCAATGACGGATTAATGATTAACACTCCATTCGCTTTCATATTTTCTTCATTATTTATCTCTATCTTTTCCTACTTTATAAAAAAAAATAAAAAAGCGTATAGAAGCATATAGTCTTAAATTTTAATATTAATAATAATATCAATATTATTAATATCATGAAAGTATATAATGATGTAATTTCATTTATGTAAAACATTGTAATTTTCATAAATATGTTTCTATAATAAAAAATATTTAACAAAAAAGTGAAATAGCAGAACACTTTTTTTAACAAGAGTCATGCATTCTCACTGCAGAAGAATAATGAGGAATCTCATTCCTCAGAAACCTAAGGATCAATTTTGACCCATCATGAGAAAGATGTGCTTAGTGACTATATTCATTCTATCACAAATTTTAGAGTCGGGTAAAAATATGTGGTTCACTATTTTTGTAATAAAAATAATTTGAGATGTTGCTCCTTGTCTGCAATTTTAATTTCATTGTCCAATATTTAGCAAAAGACAAAGGTGAAAAAAAATTATTCGGATTTGCATTTACACCACTAATGCGGGACGATGGTACAACTCTTTCGGATGACATTCATGAGCTGTATGTTTACAAGGTAACTGACTATTCATTTGTTCATCTCCTAGAAATGACGTTGCATGTGTGTGATATCCTGACAACAACCACCCAAATTCAGTCCCTTGCAATGGTCCTTCCAAAAAGCACTGACCAGAATCTGAAGCTAATGCATACTCCCAGAAATGTGCTATTAATGCCAAGCACAATTCTCCACATTTAGAAGTTTACACATTCCAATTATATGCTGGGTAACTGATAGATTCTCAATGTTCATAAATCACAGTTTACTTACTTACTTCTGTGATTTTCTTTCTGGACTCCTAAAACTCTTCTCCAATGACATTCTAGAGTCAAAGCTAGGGTAGCACAGTAGTTCAGCAGTCCTGACTATGGATGCTGACTGTACAGAGTTTGTACATTATCCTTGTGGTCACATGGGTTTTCTCCTGATGCTCTTGGTTCCTCCCATACTCCAAAGATATACATGTTTGTAGGTTAATTAGCATCTGTAAATTGTAAATTGTCTCTAGTGTGTAGGATCATGCTAGTGTACGAGGTGATCGCTAGTCAGTGCAGACTTGGTGGGCCGAAGGACCTGTTTCCACGCTAATTTTCTAATGTCTAACGTAAAGCTCAGCCAACAAATAACCTTGAAAAGCTTCAATAATCATCGAGATGTTAACTTCTCTTATGAACTAGAACATCCTTGTTCAATTTGTGTCAGTGAAATGCTCCCTTTCTAGCCTTCCCACCCCTGTCCAATACATTGATGCACATCACAATTAAATATATCTGACTGTGATTATGAAAGTGTCATCTGTGAAATTTGTGATTTCTGTTGTAATTATCCTGTGGAAATGTTGATGTAGCTACTGGATTCTTCCCATACACCCACTAAAAAAATATTTAAATACAATATATACTGTTTTCATGTTAAATAGAACACAGTTTGACATCCTCTGACAGTCTTATGAACACTGGAGATGTTACAGTTGTTTCCTGTGGATTATTACAGTCCGTGCCAGCATTAATGTATGTGATCAGATATTATTCAAAATCAAGTTAGCGAAAAGCAATTCTGAAATAATCAGATTAGTACACTGTTGAATGCCGTTGCATATTTACTATAATTGATGCAAAATGATTTGCCATAAATGTAAACGGGGAATTGAAGGGAGAAAATACATATTAGTTGACCCTGAGAATTTACTGCTCTGGGGCAGTGCTGCTCTGCAGTATTGGGAGATTCAAGATTGTTCATTTTATATTACTTCTACTGTCAGTGATAGCAATATTTGATCAACAATATTGATAGCAGTTTGTCTCTCCATACTTAGATATTGAATATCTTATTTTAGCCCTCTATACATGTGACAACACAGAAAGTAATATCCTCTCAGCCAATGTTTACCTTGTAGCTCGATGATTCTTCATGCATTTTCTTTGGAGAGTTATAATTAAATATGTTTCCACACTGTGTTCAGGTAATGCCTTCCAAATATTAGCAATTCACAGCAAATGGGCTAAAACCATTATATAGAAGTTGAATTTTGCAGCCACAAAGGATTTATGGAAATGTAACATTTAAGAAAGAACTGCAGATGCTGGAAAAATCGAAGGTAGACAAAAATGCTGGAGAAACTCAGCGGGTGAGGCATCATCTGAAGAAGGGCTCGACCCGAAACGTCACCTATTCCTTCGCTCCATAGATGCTGCCTCACCCGCTGAGTTTCTCTTGCGTTTTTGTCTACTTGGGGAAATGTAACAGCACTTTGGCTGAAAGACAAAATGGAACAGCTACATTTGTAAATGGCATAACTCTACACGTAAAGCCACACTACTGATACTCTAACTCATGGTACATGTTCTACTCATGGTACCCATTGAGTATAGGACTATAATTCAGGTTATAGCACAATGCCACACTTGAAGAAAGCATATATACAGTATATAGAGGAGGTGATGCAACTGTTACCCTTGAATTAACACACTCAGTCACTTGTATAAAGTGTGTGTCACATTTACACTAAATTGGCTCAATAGTTATCTCCTATAACAATTTTTTTCCCAGCAAAAGTATTGACTTTCTCAATGGAGATAATTCAGAGAATGGAAATTATGAACTCTCAGTTTTGGGAAAACTAGCAATTGGAATCTAATTGGAGCAACGCATCAAAATTTAGAAACAAGAGTACACCACCAGTGCACCATTCAAGGAAAATCTAAACCACAATTTCATATACCTGCTTTTTTGCCCCTTTTTCTGAAATATTTGCACATAACACAAATCTGTCAGTCATGCTTGAAAGCTGCAATTAAAAGGTAATAACAAATTTGAACTAACTTTTTATGAAAGGCTGCTTCCTGTTTTCTTTCCTTCATAGGTTGAATCAAATTTTGGGATTACATCTCCCCTTGACCCATGTATGCTACTGCTTTCTGTAGGCCAGTTAATCTTCTGCCATACATACTTTTTGCACCATCTCCTTTTATTTTCCGCAATAGCCTTTGATGAGCACATTACTAAATTCTTGGTGATTTATGCATAGTATATACATTCCTTATTTTACTTAACGCAAATCCAATACATTAGTCAAACATGTTTTCCCCTTCACAGACCAATGCAAAATTTGCCTGACTACCTTCATTTTTTTCTAAGTGTCCTGCTTTAACTTATTTCATAATGGGTTTTAATTTTTCCCTCAACAAATATTAGGCTAACTGGCCTATAGTTTTGTTGCTTTCTTCAATAAAATATTTACAATTTGCCATTTACTAATATAGTGAAACTTTCCGTGAATCTGGAACATTTTAGAAAATTAAGAGCGATGCGACAAGCCACTTATTTTGAGACCCTGGGCTGGTTCATCAAACCCACTGATGTCGTAGTACAACTGAAGTTAACTTCCTCATCATTGTTCTTGAAACCCCTTGAGCAAAAGCCCAACACTTTGTCATTTATTTGGCAGTCTCTCTGTTGAGCTTGGATAATAAAGACAAATCAGGTTGCACCGACCAGCAGTTAGACATCACAATTGTGTTCTAGACTTAGTTCTATTTGCATACACTGGCATTAGAAGGAACACAGCCAATCAATATGATGCATTTTATTTAAAAAAGTTATCATTTTAATTCTTGCCCTTTGCTGCTTGGTGAGAAGGGCCAAGAATAAACAGGATTAATTAATCTGGAAATTTAACTTACAGTGTGATGAAAACAGCACGTTCAGTAATCATGGGCTGTACCTGGGTCTCCCCTGCTGTAAAGAAGACTTTAATGGCTGTCCCAACATTCCATCCAGTCTTATATTCCAACGAAGTGCAAAAGAATTCTTCTGGATCTCAACCCTACTCTCATCTACTAAACTAACACAGAATGGTAATGTTGAAATATTGTTGCTGCTTTCTAGTTTTATATTCGTTCTTGTGCTGGTGTACCTTCTACTTTTCATTGAAACAAGTCTCAGAGCCACAATATTAGTGCCCATTGAATACTGGTACAGATGCTTCCCAGAAATGGAATTACAATTGCCCACAAGACCAGATGGAAGCACAGATGCTAGAGACCACATGAGAGCTCTGATGCACTTGGGTGTCAGTGGGCTTAAAACATTGCTTGCGTAGATGGAGTCGAGGGTGGAGGTTTAAGGACAGATGTTGCAACTCCTGTGGTGAGAGTACCTGTGGAGGGGATGATTTGGGTGGGAAGGGATGAACCAAAGAGTTGCGGAGGAAGCAGTCTCTGCGGAAAGTGGAAAGGGGTGGAGATGGGAAGATGTGATGGTGGGATTCATGTGGGAGGTGATGGAAATGTCAGAGAATGATCTGTTGGATGCGGAGGCTGGTTGGGTGAAAGGCGAGTACCAGGGAAACCCTGTTCTTGTTGCATCTGAGGAGAGAGGGAGCAAGAGAAGAACTCCAGGACACAGAAGAGACACAAATGAGAGATCCATCTATGGCAGCTGAGCGCTAACCACATTCACTAAAGAATGAGGACATTTCACATGAAAAGCCTCATCTTGGAAGCTGTTGTGGTGGAGACGGAGGAATTGAGAGTAGGGGATAGTACCTTTGCAAGAGGCAGGGTCGGAGGATGTGTAGGCATAATAACTGTGGGAGTCGATAGGTTTGTAGTAGACGTCATTCGATAGCTTGTCCTGTAATGGAGATGGATAGAGAAAGGGGAGAGAGGTGTTAGAAATAGTCCAGGCAAATTTGAGGGCAGGATGGAAGGTAGTGGTGAGGTTAATGAAGTTCAGTTTTGCTCGCATCATCTGTAGCTAACAATTCGCTTATCAGGAAACCTCCTTGCCGGCACTAAATTGTGCTATTTTTCTCTCACTTCCATGTTTCTCCCCTCCCCCTCCCCCAACCATTACAATCAGTCTGAAGCAGGGTCCCGACCCAAAACGTCACCTATCCATGTTCTCTAGAAATGTTGCCTGATCCACTGAGTTACTCCAACATTCTGTGTCTACCCTTCTTCAGACTGATTGGACTAAAGGAGAAAAAGCTGAAAATCAGAGGTGGGGATGGGTCAAAGCCTGGCAAGTGATAGTTGATAGTGGGGTACCGCAGGGCTCGGTGCTGGGACCGCAGCTAATTACAATATACATCAATGATTTAGATGAAGGGATTCAAAATGACATTAGCAAATTTGCAGATGACACAAAGCTGGGTGGCAGTGTAAACTGTGAGGAGGATTCTATGAGAATGCAGGGTGACTTGGACAGGTTGGGTGAGTGGGCAGATGCATGGCAGATGCAGTTTAATGTGGATAAATGTGAGATTTTCCACTTTGGTAGCAAAAACAGGAAAGCAGATTATTATCTAAATGGTGTCAAGTTGGGGAAGGGGAAGTGCAATGGGATCGGGGGGTCCTTGTTCATCAGTCAATGAAAGTAAGCAAGCAGAAAATTCCACTAGAGCCAGACCCAAAACTGATAATACTGGGAGTATCAGAGGCATGTGTTAATTTAACGGTATTTCAAAGATGTTTTCTCGACTACGGTTTAATATCTGCTAAAAAACTTATACTTAAATTTTGGAAAGACAACAGTCCCCTCAGTGAAGATGTGGTTTATGGAAATGACAGAGACACAACATCTAGAAAAAAATAGGTTTGTCTTGACTGACAAACCAGATCAATTTTTTAAAATATGGTCTCCTTTTATTGAATTTCTTGAACAATACAATGGTTGAACACAAACTCAAAACCGATTGTAAGGCTGGGTGAGCGGGCACATGGATGGGTCGACGGATATATCTCCTCTTCTTTCTCTTTCTTTCTATTTTTCTCCTTCCTTCACTCTTTTTTCTTTTTCCAATTTAATATTCTGTTTATAAAATGTTAAAATTGAAGCAGTACTAGAGTTGTAGAATTGTTATGTCATTCATTCTTTTTTGTGCAATTGCTTCCAATAATGTGTTTTTTTTTTTGTTTTTTTTTTTTAATTAAATAAATAAATAAATAAAAGTAAGCAAGCAGGTACAGCAGGCAGTGAATAAAGAGAATGGCATGTTGGCCTTCATAACAAGAGGAGTTGAGTTTAGGAGCAAAGAGGTCCTTCTGCAGTTATACAGGGCCGTAGTGAGATCACACCTGAAGTATTGTGTGCAGTTTTGGTCCCCTAATTTGAGGAAGGACATTTTTGCTATTGAGGGAGTGCAGCGTAGGTTTACAAGGTTAATTCCCGGGATGGCGGGACTGTCATATACTGAGAGAATGGAGCGGCTGGGCTTGTATACTCTGGAATTTTGCAAGGATGAGAGGGGATCTTATTGAAACATATAAGATTATTAAGGGTTTGGATACGCTAGAGGCAGGAAACATGTTCCCGATGTTGGGGGAGTCCAGAATCAGCGGCCACAGTTTAAGAATAAGGGGTAATTCATTTAGAACGGAGATGAGGGACCACTTTTTCTCACAGAGAGCTGTGAGTGTGGAATTCTCTGCCTCAGACGGTGGTGGAGGCCACTTCTCTGGATACTTTCAAGAGAGAGCTAGATAGGACAACGGAAACAAAACGGGCAATACGGGCTGAAAAGATGAAGTACGAGGGGAAGCTGGCCAGGAATATAAAGAAGGACAGTAAAAGCTTCTTTAGATATGTTAAGGGAAAAAGAGTAGCAAAGTCAAATGTGGGTCCCTTGAAGGCAGACACGGGTGAAATTATTATGGGCAACAAGGAAATGGCAGAAGAGTTGAATAGGTACTTCGGATCTGTCTTCACTAAAGAAGACACAAACAATCTCCCAGATGTACTAGAGGACAGAGGATCTAATGGGGTAGAGGAACTGAAAGAAATTTTCATTAGGCGGGAAATAGTATTATGTAAGCTAATGGGAATGAAGGATGATAAATCCCCTGGGCCTGATGGTCTGCATCCCAGGGTCCTCAGGGAGGTGGCTCTAGAAATAGTGGACGCATAGGTGATGATTTTCCAATGTTCAATAGATTCAGGATCAGTTCCTGTGGATTGGAGGATAGCTAATGTTATCCCACTTTTCAAGAAAGGAGCGAGAGAGAAAATGGGGAATTACAGACCAGTTAGCCTGACATTAGTGTTGGGAAAGATGCTGGAGTCAATTATTAAAGAGGTAATAATGGGGAATTTGGATGGCTGTAAAATGATTAGTCATAACATGGATTTATGAAAGGGAAATCATGCTTGACTAATCTTATGGAATTTTTTGAAGATGTGACAAGTAAAATGGATGAAAGGGTGCTAGTGGATGCAGTATAACTAGACTTTCAGAAAGCCTTTGATTAGGTCCCGCATGGGAGACTGGTGACTAAAATTAGAGCACATGGTATTGGGGGTAGGGTGTTGACATGGATAGAAAATTGGTTGACAGACCGGAAGCAAAGAGTAGGAGTGAAGAGTGGAGTGCCGCAAGGCTCGGTGTTGGGGCCGCAACTGTTTACCATATATATTAATGATTTGGAAGAGGGAATTAGGAGCAACACTTTTTTTTAAAGAAGGAACTGCAGATGCTGGAGAATCGAGGGTACACCTCTCCTTTCACCCCACCAGCCGGCCCTCACCTTTCACCCCACCAGCCGGCAAATACAACATATAGTCCTCCGCCAGTTTCGCCACCTCCAACGTGACCCCTCCACCCGCCACATCTTCCCATCTCCCCCCCTGTCTGCCATCCGCAAAGACCGCTCCCTCCGCAACTCCCTTGTCAATTCTTCCCTCCCCTCCCACTCTACCCCTTCCCCGGGCACTTTCCCTTGCAACCGCAAGAAATGCAACATTTGTCCCTTCACCTCCCCCCTCCACTCCTTTCAGGGACCCAAGCAGTCCTTTCAGGTCCGACAGACGTTCACCTGCACCTCCTCCAACCTCATCTACTGCATCCGCTGCTCCAGATGCCAGATGATCTATATCGGTGAGACCAAGCGGAGGCTTGGCGATCGCTTCGCCGAACACCTCCGCTCGGTCCGCAATAACCAACCCGACCTCCCGGTGGCTCAGCATTTCAACTCCCCCTCCCATTCCACATCCGACCTCTCGGTCCTGGGCCTCCTCCACGGCCAGAGTGAGCAACACCGCAAGCTGGAGGAACAGCACCTCATATTCCGCTTGGGGAGTCTGCATCCTTTGGGCTTGAATATTGAATTTTCTCAATTCTGTTAACCCTTGCTGTCTCCTCCCCTTCCCACCTCTCCCTCAGCCCTCGGGCCCTGGCATTCCCTCTATCTCTATCTCCCTCCCCCAGTCGCACCAGCTTCTCATTTTCACACCACAAACAGCTTACAATGGCTTGTTCCCTTTATCACCGATACTTTTTTGCATATCTTTCACTCATTGTTCCTTATCTCTCCACATCACCGTCTATATCTCTCGTTTCCCTGATCCCTGACCAGTCTGAAGAAGGGTCTCGACCCGAAACGTCGCCTATTTCCTTCGCTCCTTAGATGCTGCTGCACCCGCTGAGTTTCTCCAGCTTTTTGTGTACCTTAGGAGCAACACTAGCAAGTTTGCAGATGACACAAAGCTGGGTGGCAGTGTGATCTGTGAAGAGGATATTAGGAGGTTGCAGGATGACCTGGACAGGTTGAGTGAGTGGGCAGATGCGTGGCAGATGCAGTATAATATAGATAAATGTGAGGTTATCCACTTTGGTGGCAAAAACAAGGGGGCAGATTATAATCTCAATGGGGTTAGGTTAGGTAAGGGGGAGGTACAGCGAGACCTGGGTGGCTTTGTACACCGGTCACTGAAAGTTGGCGTGCAGGTACAGCAGGCAGTGAAGAAAGCTCATGGAATGTTGGCCTTCATATCAAGAGGATTTCAGTATAGGAGTAAAGAGATTCTTCTGCAGTTGTATAGGGCTCTGGTGAGACCACATCTGGAGTATTGTGTACAGTTTTGTTCTCCTAATTTGAGGAAGGACGTCCTTGTGATTGAGGTAGTGCAGCGTAGGTTCACGAGATTGATCACTGGGATGGCGGGACATATTCCTCAGTCATATGAGGAAAGATTGAAAAGACTAGGCTTGTATTCACTGGAGTTTAGAAGGATGAGGGGATTTCTTATAGAAACATATAAAATTATAAAAGGACTGGACAAGCTAGATGCAGGAAAAATGTTCCCAATGTTGGGCGAGTCCAGAACCAGGGGCCACAGTTTTAGAATAAAGGGGAGGTCATTTAAGACTGAGGTGAGAAAAAACATTTTCACCCAGAGAGTTGTGAATTTATGGAATTCCCTGCCACAGAGAGCAGTGGGGGCCAAATCACTGGATGGATTTAAGAGAGAGTTAGATAGAGCTCTAGGGGCTAGTGGAGTCAAGGGATATGGGGAGAAGGCAGGCACGGGTTGTTGATAGGGGACGATCAGCCATGATCACAATGAATGGCGGTGCTGGCTCGAAGGGCCGAATGGCATCCTCCTGCACCTATTTTCTATGTTTCTATGTTTTTATAGGGTTCTTAAAGATAGTGGAGTCAGGGGATATGGGGATAAGGCAGGAACGGGATACTGATCGGGATTGATCAACCATGATCACATTGAATGCTGGTGCTGGCTCAGTGGGCCGAATGGCCTACTCCTGCACCTATTGTCTATGGTCTATTGTCTATAACACAGGTAAGGAGGGGGTGGGGGATGATTGGCAGATGGGTGGAGTAAGTGACAAAGGCTGGAGGTGAAAAGGAAACAAAAGGGTGTCAGATAAGCAGAGAAGAGAAGGAGTGAAATGTAAAGGTGGCGGGAAGGATATGGGTAGAAAGGGATGGGGAAGGGAACAGAGAGTATAAAAAAAAGAGATGGGAAACTGGGATGGAAGATAAGTGTACAAAAGAAAGGAAAGGAATAAAATGGGGAGGGATTTGAGAGAGAGTGGGAGAAATGAGTGGGAACCAAGATTAGGGTGGGATTAATAAGCTCCAATTTATTACTTGAAATTGGAGAATTCAATGCTCATTTGGTTAGATTGTAAGCTACCCAAGCAGAAAGTGAGGTGTTGTTCCTCCGGTATGCTTGTGATAATGGAGGAGGCCAATGACTGAAACGTCGATGTGGGAATGGGAAGCGGAAATAAAATGGTTAGCAACCAGGAGATCCACTAAGCCTTGGCAGACGGAGCGCAAGTGTTCAGCAAAACAGTCACCTTGTCAATGCTTGGTTTTGCCACTGTAAAGGAGGCCACTTCAGAAGTAGCAAATGTAGTAGATGATGTTTGAAGAGATGCACGTGAAGAGATCTCTTTATGGTCTGAGAAGTTACAATTGAAGTTTGGGATTTGTTACACTATTGAGTAATAGTGTAGGTATCTTACAATACCTACCTTTAGCGGCGCTGAAGTTCTGCCGCTCCCCGTGTGCGCGACTTTGGCGCCTTTCAGAGGGGGGCGGGTTTAAAATAGCCGTTTTTCTCTAGGCAGTCCATGTCGGGCGATTTCGTCACTAAAGAGAAATCGCTCCGACATTTCATTCATGAAGCTATTTTTAAACTACGCTAGATTATTTATTAACTAGTGTAGTTTAAAAATCATCTTCTAAAGCTCTGAACGCCGACAGCAGAATGGACCTAACGTAGGCGATAAAAGAAGGTAGTTTATTTTTACATAAAAACGTGGTTCTTAGGAAGCATTTAATCAAATTTTCATGTTGCGAAAAGGGGACAAAAAAAAGTATGAACCAGCTGTATTTTTCATACCGACTGTGGGTTAAATTCACCGCAAACCGCAACGTTCCAATCCACCGCATTCCACTAAAACCCACTCGCTAGTTGATTTAAATGGCCATTAATTTACAGGCATTAAACACTAAATTCCTTCCGTTTGGCCTATAAATTCATGAAAATGAGATTTAAAAATCATGTTATATTGTAGATTATTGTGTGAATGTTATTTGGACACTTAGGCAATTAAAAAAAGTTTATCTTTTCTTAAGAAATGGATAGATGTTTAGATCTAGTAATTGAATTTTGTAATTAGCTACAATTAGATAACTAACTAATTATATGCTTTAATTTCAGGTCATCCAAGTAAGATTGTTTCATATTTGTATCAGAATGCTTCAATCTATAATAACTGAAAATTTCATTGAGTTCTCTTAATTTTTAAGAAAGTTATGGGCTTTTGATTGTTCTAGATCACAGCTTTTGAGTTAAGTCAATGGAAAGGCAATGGGGAACAAGATGTTAATTTCCGAGTATGAAAATGGCCATAACTTTTTTAATACTGAAGATATGAAAGTGAATTAGGTGTCAAATTAAACTTCTTTTTATGCTTTATCTGATGGGATAAATTGCAGGCTTGATTTTTAAAATCTCAAAATTTTGTAACATTGCTAAATAGTGATTTCAATTTCTATACATTTTGCTTTGTAATGGCTTATCTCTGATTGGCTTTAGTTGACCTCCTTGCCCTTTTGAAGTGGAAAGCACAGCCAGACAGAGTGATGGATATCCTGGGAAGGCTGAGACATGTCAACGGTGAAGAAATAGTTAAAGTAAGTCAATGTTGTGATCATGTTTACAGTAGTATACCCAGAGATAATTGTGAAATCCTGGATCTCATTCAAAGAACATATATTGAACCTTCTTTTCCCCAATTTCTCTTCTTGCCATTGCTCTCTATTAATTTCTGTCCTCTCATTTCCTCCCCATATTTCTCCTGTTGGCAAATTTACATACCCCATCACTATTACTCTGACATGCAACTCTGCTCATTTTCTCTGCACTTTCCCCATCCCCTCCTCCCCCCTCTGCACTGACTCCTCCTTTCCTCTTCACTCTCCCCTTTTTCTGCTCTGGTCCTCTTTCTGCTCTTTCCCTCCTTTGCTGGACTCCATGCCTTCTTACCCTTCTGCTCCTCCCATTCATACTCACTCCCTTTCCATTCCCCTTTTTCCTATCCCCCTTTTCACCCACTCTCCTTTCCTACTCTTTCTCATTTCCTACTCTGTCCCATTCTCCCCAATTCTCCATCTCAACCTGCACCCATTCTTTCTTTCTTCCCCCTACTGTCATCTTTTCCTTTTGCTCTGCACACATTCTAGGTATGTTACAATACCCACCTTTAGCAGCACTGCAGTTCTGCCGCTCCCCGTGTGCGTGACTTTGGCGCCTTTCAGAGGGGGGCGGGTTTAAAATGCCGTGTTTCCCCAGACAGTCCAAATCGATCTATGTCGGGCAATTTCGTCACTAAAGAGAAATCGCTCCGACATTTCATTCATGAAGTCATTTTTAAACTACGCTAGATTATTTATTAACAAGAGTAGTTTAAAAATCATCTTCTAAAGCTCTGAACGCCGACAGCAGAACGGACCTAGTGTAGGCAATAAAAGAAGCGACAGTTTATTGTTAATTAAAAACTTGGTTTTTAGGAAGCATTTAATCACATTTTCATGTTGCGAGAAGGGGACAAAAAAATGTATGAACCTGCCGATTTCAGCGCAAACTGCAACGTTCCAATCCACCGCATTCCACTAAAACCCACTCGCAAGTTGATTTAAATGGCCATTAATTTACAGGCATTAAACACTAAATTCCTTCCATTTGGCCTATAAATTCATGAAAATTAGATTTAAAAATCATGTTATATTGTGGATTATTGTGTGAATGTTATTTGGACACTTAGGCAATTTAAAAAATGTTTATAGAAACATAGAACATAGAAATTAGGTGCAGGAGTAGGCCATTCAGCCCTTCGAGCCTGCACCGCCATTCAATATGATCATGGCATTCTTAAGAAATTGATAGATGTTTAGATCTAGTAATTGAATTTTATAATTAGCTACAATTAGATAACTAACTAATTATATGCTTTAATTTCAGGTCATCCAAGTCATATTGTTTCATATTTGTTTCAGAATGCTTCAATCTATAATAACTGAACATTTCATTGCGTTCTCTTAATTTTTAAGAAAGTTATGGGCTTTTGACTGTTCTTGATTTGTGTTAAGTCAATGAAAAGGCAATGGGGAATAAGATGCTAATTTCCAAGTATGAAAATGGCCATAACTTTTTTAATACTGAAGATATGAAAGTGAATTAGGTGTCAAATTAAACGTCTTTTTATGCTTTATCTGATGGGATAAATTGCAGACTTGATTTTTAAAATGTCAATTTTTTGTAACATTGCTACACTTTCTTTCTCCTTTTCTTTCACTGCTCTCCCTTACTTCACAACTCTACTTCCCATCTCTCATTGTCACCCTTGCATGATCTGATTTTAAGACATTATGTAATGTGACTTTTCAGATCTGGACAGAGTTTTCACAATGTGTGGTTGAATATAATGGAGCAAAAGGTGAGATTATAAAGGTGGCTCGTGATGCAAGGCATGGGTTTCAGCAATTATATATTGGTACAAAATTAAATGGACTAGGATTTGATCATATTCCGGGAAGTAATATCACAAAAACTCCTGCCTCGAACTACCCTCCCCCCATACTCCTGAAATGAATTAATACATTTTTGAACAACCTGCCCTCCCTCCCATCAGAAAGAGTAATTTACCTGACTATTGTCTGCAGAGATAGGCAAGTGTTGCAAAAATTAATATCAAGCTAGTAGCAAGACCAGCTAATAGAATCGTTAATTATTGAGGGGAAATAATCCTCTCAGAAAAGATTTATAAACTTTGGCCTGTTGTATGTGTATATGATTAACTTTGTATCCCTATGTATTATTGATCCATACAATCTTTCTAAGTCAATGACTATGTCATGATTTCACTGGCACCAGTATCCCCCTGCTCCTTCTGCCAAATAGCTATTAACTGCAGCGACGATTTAGATTACAGTTGTAGATTCAGTTGATACCCTCACAGGTAGTGATGGAGTAGATAACAGTTAATATCAGTACCATACAGCATCTCACAGATTGAAGAATGCATTGAAAAATGGTAGTGCGCCCAGCAGACACCATTCACAAGTAAAACAATCCTCCTTTGCCTCTGCAATTCTTTATCAGATGGGGTGTTGACTGGGTAATTCATTGCAGATCTAACCACTGACTATCAAAGCTGCCACAGTCCGGATTGTCAAAGCTGCCACAGCCAGACATAAAAACAGTTTTTTTCCACGCTCTACTCAATAACAAAATATCTGTAGCCTCCTTTTGCTCTGGTATTTTATTTAATTTGCATGTTTAATTGATAATGTTTTATTATTAATGTTTTATGTTTTATGTGTCATTCCTAACTGTCACTGTATGTTATGTTGTCAAATGCGGGCAGAGCATCAAGGCAAATTCCTTGTATGTGAATACTTGGCCAATAAACCTATTCATTCATTCACTCCTTAATGTTGAAGGCTGATTTGAAAAGGGAATTTAAAATGACATCCCTATTTCTGAAAGGTTTCAATTCAGTGTAAATGCTTAAGCAGTGGATGTCAGTGATACTGAAAATATCTCTAAGCTAACACTTTTCTCTTTTCCAGTTTTTACAGGACATTTTAGATACATTGTTTACAATTTTAGATGACAACACGGAGAAATATGGTTTGCTGGTATTTCAATCCTTGGTAAGTAACCCAAGGCATGCACTGGTATTTCATAGCTATTGTCCAATGTATAGATTATAAAAAATGCTTTCTGAATATATTAATTGTAAGCAATTCAAACTTCTGAGATTTGTACCACAGTGCAGTGTGTAACTAAAATAAATCTCAACTCTTAGTAGATTGAGTTCTGTTTGATAGAAATAGCCTCTTGAATCTTCAGCCTCTTTCTCAAAGATTGTGAGTCTTGCTGAATTTTCAGGTACACAGATAACTCACTTCCATATCAGGTCAAGTCAAGAGAGTTTATTGTCTTGTGTCCCAGATAGGACAATAACATTCTTGCTTGATGTAGCACAACAGAATATAGCAAGCATAAACACAGAACAGTTCAATGTGTCTATATAGCATAGGCCATATATATACACATAAATAAACAGATAAGGTGCAATAGGCTGTTATAGTTCAGAGTTTGTTTGATGGCGAGTTTAACAGCCTGATGGCTGTGGGGAAGATTCTGTTCCTGAACCTGGATGTATCAGATTTCAGGCTCCTGTACCTTCTACCTGATGGCAGTGGAGAGATGAGTGTGTGGCCAGGATGGTGTGGGTCCTTGATGATGTTGTGAACCATATTGTGAACCATGTTGTGAACCAATAAATGCTAGCAGTCTGACTGTGGGGGCAATCCCGGTAGACCCTAACTTGATTCTCATCACGCCTCCACATTGTAGCAAGCTTGTTGGAATGGAATCAGGAAAGGAATCTTGACTAACCTTCACTTGAACAAGGCATGCGGAATTCAGCTACAACCTCCATCCTTGAAAGGTTGGCATCAGTTGAATCAGCAAAGTGAGAATGGATTTTATCTTCAACCCTCATTTCTAGGGTCAGTACAGTAATGAACAAGGGATGACCTCATGTTTATTATTTAAAAAAACAAAACTTGTAAATGTAATGAGACTGCTGTATGTTCAATCCTACCTATAGCATTACAGATGACCATGTTGTAGGCTGACTGACAGACACAGTGAACTCACTTACTCAGCAATTACTGAATTACTGTACTCAACTAAGAGACAAGCTGGAGGAGTCAAGATCATGTTAACTGAAGGACTGAACTCTGCATCAGGATTATTGAGAGCAGATTCAAAACATTTGCTGCAGCATTGATGTGTTGAGAGTTGCATTTGTCAAAAGACCAAGCATCTTTGAAGAATCAAATACATTTAACCACACCATGTATTTTGATGGAATATACTGTAGATGAAAAAACATATTTGCATCTTCCACTCTCTTGCATCATTTCTATTTACCCACCCCATCATTTCCCCAACCCTCCCCCTAGAAACTTCAACCCCAGCAAGCACATACATATACTGGACACTTACAGAATATGAAAACCATGCTCATGTACAGTTAATACTTGCTTGAGCTACATTATAATGCAACAAATCAACATTAGCTTCTATGTCTTCTCAATCAAAGACATCTCATGCCCAATGCTCCTCTCATTAAAATCCACCCGTGTTGGTTTGATAGAATTTGTGTCATATGGATCTTGTTGCCTCTTGTCCTGATTTGTACGTGTACATGAAGAATTTAATAATCCACTAATTGACTAACTTGTCCCAATTAATCCTGTCAATGCACAAGACAACACAACATCTCTCCCCACTTGCCCTATCTAAACTAAAAGGTAGCCTAGACATTATTTAGCTCAGCAAATGTACGTGCACGTGGCACACCAGAAAAGTCTGCCTCAGTCTCATTAGATTATTGTTTCTACCTTGCTCCTTATGCAAAACTGTGAGCACATTTAAAATGCCCTTCACCTTGATGCCTTTATTACTGCATGCTAAGAGCAAGTACTGCACTAATTCATGTTAAGGCTCCAGCTTTAAAAGGAGACCTGAGTTCTGTTCAACATTACTGCTGTAACTCAGTCAGGAACTTAATACTTTCATAGCTGCGATCGATTATCAGTTAGGCAGGGAATTGGCACCCGTAATTCGAACCTCATTTATGAGGTAGATAGCAGAAGGGAGGTGTGGAATGCAGGAATGAAATGGTAGCAGGTGGGCAGTGTGCTAAATACCATGAGTGGATTGCCCTGTGATCCTACTCCAGAAAAAATATTTAAGGATCTATACAGTATATTTCATTAAGCTTAATGCTGTTACCCACAAATACTATCTGACTATCATACACACAATATGCACTCGTACATGTATTCCCACATTTCTTAAGCTGTAGTTTACGTGTATAGATGTGAAGTACAATTGTTGTTCTGTCTATATGATCTTAAGGCACTGTGCTAAATGGATAACTATGTGTTTCAGACTCAGGGAGTCACATTCAGCCTCAATATGTTTCCCTGATTTAACTGGTTGAGTTATGTAGTACAACATAATGCAAGAAGAGTGTATCCCTGAATAATAAAAGAAGCAGTAACATGTAAAAAGGACTCAAGAGAATATAATAGAAATGGCGCAAATGGAATACATCAGGAAACTTGATACATTTAACAAAACACAGTGGGTGTGTTTGGGATTCATCTTAAATAGTTAGATATATTCTGCAAGGCCATACTAGGATTAGCACATACAATGTTAAAGAACAGAATGCTGTTATCTGTGGTGAAGTTAACTTTGATTGCCTGAACTAGCTTTTGCTATGCTTCAAATGAGCATTTGAAGTATTGCGTGCAGTTCTGGTTGCCCCATTTACAGGAAGGATGTGGAGGCTTTGGAGGGGATGCAGAGGAAGTTTACCAGAATGCTGCCTGGATTAGAGGGTTTCAGAGGTAGGACTTGGGTGTTTTCTTTGGAACGTCAAAGGTTGAGGGGAAACTTGATAAAAGTATATAAAATTATGAGAGGCATAGATAGGGTAGACAGTCAGAACCTTTTTCCCCAGGGTAGAAATGCCCAACATCAGAGGGCATAGCAATAAGGTGAGAGGGGGAAAGTTTAATGGAAATATGTGCAGCAGGTTTTTTACCCAGAGATTGATGGGGATCTGGAACACACTGCCAGGGGTAGTGGAGGCAAATACAATTGTGGTGTTTAAGAGGCATTTGAATAGGCACATGGAGTGCAGGGTGGTTGATGGTCAGCAAGGATTTGGAGGCTTGTTTCCATACTGTATCTCTCTTTGATTATGATGATTGACTTCCAAAAATATTTTCTTTTTTGTAAATTGTGCCTCCAAAAATTACTGTTTTCACTTTAATTTCAATTCAGTTTTACAGCAACTCCTCAATGCCACTTTTGATAATGTGCTAAACCTAAATTAGACATCTAAAAGCAGATTATTCACAAATAGGTGTTGCTTAATTGCACTGTTGACAACACTTTCCATCACTTTAAAAATGATTGAGGGCACTCTGATTGGGTGATATATGTATATTCTACTTTCTGTGAATCTTGGGCAATTTTCCACATTATCACGTGGATGCCAGTCTTGTATCAACAGAATGCTTGGGCACACACAATAGTTTTGGAGCAAAATCCAGTACAAGCAGAAAATGAAAATATTGTTGAATGGAAAGGAACTAACTAATGTTACAGGGCTCTAATCATTACTTTGGATGCTTCATTGTTACTAAATGTTTGGTGTCATATCCTGCAAAAATGAAAATGGCTGTTGGAGGTCAGCCATCCTGGTCTTAAATGCCATTGCCACATTGATGCCCTGTCATGGCTGTCACATGAGAAAACAACCACATACTGTACCTAGAATATTTAACTTGAACATTGAATAATAAAAAATAAGATTGTGGCACATGAGATTGCAAGGGTATGCTTAGTTTAGACAGGTCTATGGCTGCACCTGATCAGTGGTATGAATCACAGGTGATATCAGTAAACCAATTCAGCCTTAGAGCCATAGCGCATACACACAGGCCCTTCAGCTCACCATGTCCATGCTGGCACAATGTACTTATCTTCATTCATCCTGTTTTCTTGCATTCAGCCCAACGCCTTCTATACCACTATGTTCCAAATGCTTGGCTAAATAGTTTTATATGTTGTGAGAGCACCTGCTCTTACCATTCCTCAAGCAGTGAGTTCCAGATTTAAATCACCCTCTTGATGAAAACAATCCCCTCTAAATCTTACACTCATTACCTTAAACCTGTTTCCTCTGATTGTAGACGTCTCCACTGAGGAAAAAAGTCTACCATGTTTATGCCCCTTTTAATCACATACTTTAGTCAGGTTTTTCCTTAGCTTTGGTTGCTCCAAGGAATGCAACCAAGCCTATCCAGGTTCTCTTCATTATTGAAAAGCTCCATTGCAGGTAGAATCCTAGTGAATCTCCACTGCACCCACTCCATTGCAATCACAGCCTTTCCACAGTATGGCAACTAGAACTGCACACAATAGCAACACGTCTGCCCACAGATGAATGAAAGTCTCTTGTATGCCTTCTCATCTATAGTACTACTGCCTGCAAGGTTCCTTGAACATGTATGCCAAGGCCTCCTCTGTTCCCCAATACTTCCTCGGATGCACTCATTCATTGTGTATGTCCTAACATTATCCGTCCTTACTAAGTACATCAGTTCACATATTTAGGATTAAATTTGTCTACTATTACTTCACACATCTTACCAACGCCAATATAATTCTGTAACTGAAGATGAACCTCCTCACTATCAAAAACAACACAAATTTGCATACCATCTGCAATCTTACTAATCACACTAATCAATACTAATCACATCTGGAAAATGTGGCATGAATTAATAATTTACCAAGAAGGTTTGAAGTGAAGCTATCAAAATGGTTTCTCCAAAGTTGTTGCAGAGGCATATTCTTAGGAACTTTCATGCTCAACTCATGGGGATGATCCACCTGAAGGCTGTAGCTCAGGATTTTGTGTTTTGGCTGGATGTTCACCATGGCAGGGGGTGGGTGGGTTCTCATACAGGACAGATGCAGTTGAGAGGTTAGAAGTTGGTATAAGCAGGTGAAAAGCGGAGAGCGAGGAAGGCGGGTTGGTTTAAACTGCATGTATTTTAATGCAAGGGGTCTGACAGGTAAGGCAGGTGAGCTTGAGGCATGGATAGGTACGAGCGACTGGGACGTTGTAGCCATAACTGAAACCTGCTTAAGGGAGGGGCAGGACTGGCAGCTCAATGTTCCTGGGTACAGGAGCTTCAAAAGAGACGGGTGAGGGGATAAAGAGGAGGGGGGGTTGCATTGTTGTTTAAGGAGGATGTCACAGCTGTGGTCAGAGGTGACATTACAGACGGTTTGTCTAGTAAGGCTATAAGGGTGGAGCTGAGGAACAAGAAACGGATGATCACCTAGTTGGGGATGTACTACACACACCCGAATAGTCAATGGGAATTAGAAGAACAGATATGTCAGGAGATTGCAAGCAGCTGCAGGTCAAATAATGTTGTTGTAGTAGAGGATTTTAACTTTGCCAATATAGACTGGGAAAATCATAGCGTGCAGGGTTTAAATGGGGTGCAATTCCTCAAAAGTGTTCAGGAGAGTTTTCTCAAACAGTATGTAGATGCCCCCACACGTGAGAGGGAAACACTGGATCTACTATTGGGAAATTGGGAAGGGCAAGTTAATGAAGTGTTTGAGGAGGAGCCTTTTGGGACCAGTGACCACACTTTGATTAGGTTTAAGATATTTATAGATAGGGACAGAGAGGGCGCATGTGTTAAAATGCTCAACTGGAGTAAGGCCAACTTTGAGGGTATGAGAGAAGGGCTCGCTCGTTGACTGGAGCAGGTTATTTGAGGGGAAAGGAACATCGGCCAAGTGGGATGTTTTTAAAAGTGTGCTGACAAAAGCTCAGGATATCTACGTCCCTGTTAGAGTGAAGGGCAAAGCAGGCAAATGTAAGGAAGCTTGGCTGACAAGAGAAATTGAGGCATTGGTCAAAAACAAGAAGGATGCATGGGACAGGGATAGGCAGCTGGGATTAAATGCATCCCTAGAGGAGTTTCGAGAACTAAGGAATAAAATGAAAAATGAAATTAGAAGGGCAAAAAGGGTGAGAGCCTCTGGTGGGTAGCATTAAGGATAATCCCAAAAGATTTTATAAATACAGAAGGGGGAAAAGGGTAACTAGGGAGATAGTGGGACCTCTCAGGAATCGAAGTGGTCACCTCGGACACTGTGGGAAACTAGAGAGGAGCCTTTGTTGAAATTTATGAGTCGTCCTTAAATACAGGAGAGGTGCCAGAAGACTGGAGGGCGGAAAATGTTGTGCCTCTTTTCAAGAAGGGTTGCAGGGAAAATGATGGGAACTACAGGCCGGTAAGCTTAACATCTGTACTTGGAAAGTTACTAGAGAGTATGCTGAGGGATAGGTTATACAGGCATTTGGATGGGAACAAGCTGATTTGGGATAGTCAGCATGGATTTGTTTGTGGGAGGTCGTGTCTCACAAAATCTGATTGAGTTTTTTGAAGACTTGACCAAAAAGGTCGATGAGGGCAGAGCTGTATACATGAATTTGAGTAAGGCATTCAACAAGGTTCTGCATGGTAGGCTGCCGTGGAAGGTTAGATTGCATGGGATCAAGGGAGAGATAGCTGAATGAATAGCAAATTGGCTTAATGGAAGGAAGCAGATGGTGGAAGGTTACTTCTCGGACTGGAGGCTTGTGACTCGTGGTGTGTCTCATGGTTCGGTGCTGGGCCCGTTACTGTTTGTCATGATTTGGATGAGAACATAGGACAAGATTAGCAAATTTGCTGATGATACAAAAGTGGGTTGTTTTGCAGATAGTGGAGATGGTTGTGAAAGATTGCAGCAGGATCTTGATCGATTGGCCAGGTGGGCTAAGGAATGGTTGATGGATTGTAATACAGAGAAATGTGAGTTGCATTTTGGGATGTCTAACAAGGGCATGACCTATACAGTGAATGATAGGCCTCTTGGGGAGTGTTGTGGAGCAGAGGGATCTAGGAGTGCAGGTGCATGGTTCCTTGAAGGTCGAGTCACAGGTGGATAAGGTGGTCAAAAATGCATTTGGCACATTGGCCTTCATCAGTCAGAGTATGAAGTATAGAAGTTGGGAGGTCATGTTGCAGTTGTATAAGATGTTGGTGAGCACATTTAGAATATTGTGTCCAGTTCTGAGCGCCATGTTATAGGAAAGATTAGACTAAGTGGGACCCGTTAATCCCAGCATCACATGGGAGGACTGGTCCCCCAACGCAATATTCCACCTCTCCAACAATTCCAATATTGATGGCCAGTTGGGGGGGGGGGGGGGGGGGAGGGCTTTCTGGAGCGTTAATATGGGTGTTGAGCGGTGAAGGGACTGGTTTCCAGAGGGCTAGTATAGACATTGGGGGCCGAATGGTTTCATGGGCTGGCGGCTCAGTCACTCAAGCCTGTTGTACTGGCAGCTCACTCACTCACGGCTGGTGGGCTCGCAGTTAACTCAAGGCTAATCCTTGAAATTCCATCAGTTTCATACCACTTCAAGCAGGGTGCAAGGCCACCAAATTCAAATGCAGTTTCATACCATTTCAAGCAGGGTGCAAGGCCACTATAGACAGCGAGTCGTGACCCCTCCCTCTTCCCCCCCCCCCCCCCCATCTTGCAGAGACTAAGGCACACCCACACTTCCGGGTTTTATGGTCCCTCCCCCATTCCACCATAAGGGGTGTGGCCTTCATGGCATGATTGACAGGGGAAATCACAGCCGTACGTGGTAGAGTTTTTTCTAAAATTAATATAAAGCGCAAACAGGAAGTGATCCAGATTAGACTTTTAATTATATAGAAGGCAAGGCAGCTTTAATTATGCAATGCAGCTTTAATTGGGCAAGTCAGATTTAGCACTTTCAAACCAAAGACAACACAGCTTTAGCACATTCAAACCAAAGGCAACACAGCTTTAGCACTTTCAAACCAGAACACACTTTTGCATTTGCAAACCACATTAAGGGCACTGACAGGTCAGTAAAACCACTCACAGTTTTGTAGACATGTGTTCAGTGTTATTCACAGCTCAGACTGAGAATTGCGACCTCTCGCTCCCCAATCTTGCAGAGCACTGAGGCACCTCCACACTTCCGGGTTTTATAGTCCCTCTGGAAGGGGCGTGGCCTTCAGGAGAGAGAATCTCAACATTTCTTAAACACTAATAACTCTTTTATTTTTAATTGATGGGAAAATTCCTCTTATCCTGCGCAGCAGAGGGGGACTCCGAGTAAGATGGCCAAATATCACAGCCATAAGTAGCAGTGTTTTTTCTAAAATCAATATACAGTGCAACAGGAAGTGTTCAAGATGAGACTTTTAGTAATATAGATATTGTCATGCTTGAAAGGGTTCAGAGAAGATTTACAAGGATGTTGCCAGGACTAGAGGGTGTGAGCTATAGAGACAGTATGCCAGGTCTCTATTCCTTGTAGCGCAGGAGGATGAGCATGATCTTATAGAGGTGTATAAAATTATGAGAGGATAGATCGGGTAGATGCACAGAATCTCTTGCCCAGAGTAGGTGAATCGAGGACCAGAGGACATAGGTTCAAGGTGAAGGGGAAAAGATTTAATAGGAATCTGAGGGGTAACATTTTTACACAAAGGAATGTGGATGTATGGACAAGCTGCCAGAGGAGGTAGTTGAGGCTGGGACTATCCACACGTTTAAGAGACAGTTAGACAGGTACATGGATAGGACAGGTTTGGAGGGATATGGACCAAACACAGGCAGGTGGGACTAGTGTAGCTGGGACATGTTGGCCGGTATGGGCAAGTTGGGCCAAAGGGCCTGTTTCCACACTGTATCACTCTATGACTATGACTCTTGGTGGAAATGGGCATTCCAGAGTGTGTATACAGGGTTTTGCCCGCTAGCTATAGATTATTTCATCACTTCATCAGATAGCCATTTGAAATAGTTTGAAGCATTGACCTTCACCTCAATACAGCAAACCATCGAGAAATCTTGATTATCTGCAGTAATGTTTGGTATCTCAGAAGCATTGGGGTCTGATAATAACTCTCAGTACCCATCACCACTGTTTGCTGATTTTATGGCACGCCAATTCCATTCAGTACAGTTTGAAGGTGCCCACACCCAGACAAAACCACCATTCCAGTATCCCTGGTCCAGCACTTTAAAATCAAAACTACTACTCCAAATATTTTTAGACAACAGTAGTTGTCAGTGATTCAGCTTTTGCCATTTTCATCTCCTCTAGTCGTCTATTGTTTCTTTACTTTCCTTTGCCATTTCTGGTTCCCTGTATCAATGTTCCTTATATCAATTAATTGTTCTTACCTGCCACTTTTTATTGACTTTTTATTTGTCCGTTTCTTCCACCATCAACCCATGAACTTTTCCCATCTTACTATCTTTCTCTGTTTTCACCCTTCATTAAAACCTCATAGACTTGTGTTTCTCTGGTTTTGATGAGGTTATTGAACTGAAACAGTAATTCTTTTCCTTTACAGACCTCAACATATTTTAAGCTTTTTAAAAAAATATTCAGCATTCATGGTAGTTTATTTCTGATTGTTCCATAACTGAACAAATATGCTGCAGCCACACACCCATCATAACATTGAGATAAGCTAAAAGCTGTTTCTTTTATTCTAAATTCCACTGAGACTTGCTCTACCTTAGCTGCCGGATGGGCAAGACCTCATTGTTGACTTTAAGTCCCTCAATAGTCTCATTCCTCCCTATCTCTATAATCATCTCCAGCTACACAACTTTGCATAATAAATCCTTAATGGTCCATGAACACCCAAAATCTATCAGTCCCACAATGGCATCCATATCTTCAATTGTCAAGGCCCTAAACTCCACAATGTCTTCATTAAATACCTCTATTTTGGCTTCTTCAATCTATCTATATATATATATATATATATATATTTAATCAAGCACTTACAACCCTGCCTCTCTTTCTTTCTTTCTTTCTCCCTTTTCTCCCCAGGTGTTCGTAATAAATTTGCTGCGGGACAGCAAGTATTTTCACTTCCGGCCAGTGATGGATACCTACATTAAGAAGCATTTCTCTGGTGCGCTGGCATACAAGTGAGTGTAAATACCTGATGATTCTGGACCTACTTCCAGAGTTCACTAATAACTTCAGGTCATGTCTCCAAAATTGGATTTCTGCAACAACTTTCTGGAAAGCTCATCTCCAGTAAAATAATCATTGAAGTCAATGATTTCAGTACAGTGGGTCAGAATGCACTGGATTTGGCCCACTGCCGAAAATCACCCTCCATGTCCCATATGATCATACGTGTGGTGGATGTGGATGTCCAAACTTGCTAATTCTTCTTTCTCTGCGGACGAGTGGTGAATTAATAAATAAATAAAAACATATACAGATGCAGAAATAATCAAGTCAAAATTATTAAATAAATACATTAAAGCTAAATAATCAAAAAATCTTACCTTTCACTGTTGCCTAAATCTTTGCCCCACAAGCAAAACAGTAAGATCTCAGATCTTTTACTAGGTCTGAATTGACACAGGGTCTGATTGACAATTTTCTGGTGGAGTAATGGAACCCAGCAAGACTGGCATCACTATTGGTTTAGCCATGGAGTCAATCTGTGTAATGTGGCGACATCCATGTGGATTGGTTAAATCCAACAAGATTCAAACCAATGTTTAATTTTCTGAAAAAGAATTATTGCAATCCCTATCATATGTAACATATGATATTCTGTCCTGCTATTCTTTCAAGGATTGTTTCATATGATTAATTGCTGGGTATTGTTGCCCAAAAGGAGACAGCTTAAAAAGGGGCTGTCTCACTGCGGCAACCTATTTGGCGAGTTTAGAAGAGTTTGCCCTCGACTCATACTCGCAGCATGGTCGACACAAGGTCCTAGGAGGTCTTTGTAACTCTCCTTCATGGTCGAGAGTAGACCCCGCGTACTTGAGGCCTCAGCTAGGTCACGGCATATTTTTCAACATGCTGAAAAATGCCCTAGAGTAAAAAAAGGTCGCCATGGAAAATAATCAATATTTTTTTTACTCGTAGGTTTAGCCGAAGTAGGTCGTAGTAGGTCGGCATGTTATTCATAGGTAATCGAAGGTAGTCGAAGGTAGTCGTAGATAGTCTTCAACATAGTCGAAGGGAGGTCGAAGGAGATTGAAGGAGGCCGTCTTCACTCTCCACTATTCAGTGTCCAATTTTCCCAAAGCTAGTCGAAGCTAGTCTTCAACATAGTCGAAGGAGATCAAAGGAGGTCTTCGACATAGTCGAAGGAGGTCTTCAACATGACACTTTTTCAAACTCTCCTAAACTCTTCTGAACTCGCCAATTAGGTCGCTGCAGTGGGACAGCCCCAAACGGAATCAACTGTAAGGATGCTTGCTGGCTCTTTTAAGGACTCGTGAATATCGCACCTGTGTTGATTGTTCAAATTACTAACTGGGTGGCAGAAGTGGCAGTTGTAAATATGTATTATCATTAACGGCATTGCATCAGCTTTGTTTTTCTGGATCTGGTTATAGAAAGCCTGATCCCATGATATCACATCCCTGATTGAATCTGTTTCAATTAGGAAGTATTCTAGCCCAACTGACAAAGTCAAAAATGTATTTATAACTTGTCAGCAACTGTAGATTATTGAATCTTGCAGATATGACAATGTGCGGTTATATCCAGGCACACGGGAGAGAGGTATTAATTAACTGTGTAGTATCGCTGAACAATTGCCATAGAATATAAATTAAATCCTCTTGGCTTCAGCATAGATTTTTAATTATATACTAGACCATGTGGGACCCGTTGGGTCCTTGTCACAAGGGAGGGCTGGTCCCCAAAAGCAATATTTCACTAGCCCACAACTGCGAAGGCGTGGCTGATGGGTTCCCGTGGTAACGCCAGAGATCCCAGTTGTGACGCGAGTCACGGCAACCCTCCTCAAGTGTGCCTCGCCGTCACTCTTCCTACCCCTATCCTCCTCCATTCCCCCTCATCCCCAGCACTCCCTCCCCCTTCCCTTCACCCTCCCTCTTCTTTCCCCTCTCCTCCTCCCATCCCTCCCTCACATCTCCCTCCCTCACATTTCCTCTACTCTCAGTCAGTCACTCCCTCCCTCCCTCCCTCCATAACCCCCCTTGACGTGATTATGCGGCGGAAGTTGCTGGGTTTTTAAAGGAGAGTTTTTTTTATGTAAATGAGATCCCATTGTGATGTCATTGTGGGGTGGAACACTGCTGATGGGCAGTTTATGTAAATGAGATCCCGTTGTGATGTCATACGCGGCTAACTGCCAGTGCAGATGGAAGAGATTTTTGTCAAATTGCTTTTTGTAAAGTATAAAATGTGAATAACTTGTAAAATATACCATTTATCTGAACAAAACTTGATACACCACACCACAGATCAATGGTGAGTAAGGTGGGCTAAAAGGTTTGGTACTTTCATGTACCGTTTTGGTGTAATTTCAGGATCACACTCCTCACAGACATACAGACAACATAGATCAAGTGTAGTATCTGTTCTTATCAGTTCTGAGTGAAAGAGACTATCTGTTCTTATTAGAACAGTTCTGGCGGTCCCTTGGGGACAAGGGCCATGGCTTGCGGAGCAAAATCGTTGACGAGGAGTCGGTTGGCTGCAGGCTTAGAGGTGGATCCATGCTGGTTGGGAAACCAACCTAACACCTTTTTCAGCCACAATGTCAGCAGGAGTACAGGATATTCTGAATACCCTGCGAATAAGCGTCAAGGACCTCAGCAAGGGGACCCCCTTCTCACAAGACCTGTTCGTGAAGAAGGTCTTGCTAGAGGCCTGCAAATTTGAGGCCAAGGACATCTACTGCCTCCAGGATTTCCCAGGTAACATCTACTGCCTCCAGGATTTCCCAGGATATTTTGACGTTACCTTCAAGTATCCGACGGGATGGCAGAAGGTGATGGAAGACTTCCGGGAGAGGGGAAATGAAGCTCCGCTGTCGCTGCTGAAAGTGCAGCCGCTCTTCGCCCTCCCCACCCAGAAGGAAAGGTTCATCACGGTGCACATGTTCAACCCACATGTGGCCATAGTAGATGTCCTCACCTTCCTTGCTCGCTACGTCGAGGGAACAGGGAACTGTGTGGACGTGAAGGACCTGCACGGAATTTGGACGAGCAAGCGGCAAGTCAAGGTAAAGCTGAGGGTGAACAAGGACGAAGAAATCATCCACCCTCCCTCGGTTTTCGCGATCGGAGGAAACCGAGGATACCTGAGCTATGTGGGACAACCCAGGCTGTGCAAGAAATGCAACAAGCCTGGGCACGTGATGGCCCAATGCACTGCAGTTGTCTGTAAAAACTGCAAGATGGAGGGCCATGAGACAAAGGACTGTCAGGCCAGCAAGAACTGCAACCTGTGCGGGGAGGCAGGCCTCCTTTACAGGGCTTGCCCTAAAAGAGCTTGCACCTACGCACAGGCGACAAGAGGGGCTGCTGCCAGCACCCCCCAAGGTGGGCGAGACACCCCCCACCACTGCCAAGAGTCCAGCAGAAAGCGGGAACACGGATGAGGACAGCCCAACCACCTTGAGGCCCCAAATGCCAGAAGGAGACGCCCAGCATCCTGCCCAGGAGGGAGAGTCGATGGAGGAGGGGGAACAGCAGGAGAAATGGACAACGGTGAAGTACAAGAAGCAGAGGGTTCGGCTCAAAGAGCTGAGGCCGGAAAGGACTGGTAAGTCCAAAAGTAAACCCAAAAAAGGTGTCTTTCTCTTACAGAAGGCAGCAACCTCTCCTCCTCATCGGAGGAAGAGGCGACCGGGAAGTCCCAACGATGGAGGCAGAGGAGGAAAACGGGGGAGGAAAAGAGAGAGGCCACGACGATCACCTCCCAGCCCCAGGAGACCGAGAGCAGAGAAGCGGCCGAGGGGCTCCTGCCCCAGGACGTTGAGAGCAGTACAGCGGTCGAGGGGCTCCAACCCCAGGACATCGAGAGCCATGCAGCGGTCGAGGGGCTCCAGCTCCAGGCGACCGGGAGCATTGCAGCGGCCAATGGGCCCCACCTCCGGGCGACCGGGAGCAGCGCAGAGGCCGTTGGGCCCCAGCTACAGGAGACAGAGGAAGCTGCATGCCCAAAAGGTGGTGGAACGAGAAGGCCCCCCCCCAACGACACTTTTGGTTACGCCACCTCACCGCTGGATTCCTGAACCCAGGATAGCTGAGGCAATTCACCGAAGCGGTGGGAATGAGGGGACATGGAAATGGCCAGTGACTCTAAAGACAATGGAGCTCAAACTGGCATCTTTAAACGTGCGCAGTATAAAGAGCACTGCGCGATGTGTTAATGCCTTACAGTACCTGGCCAAGGTCAAGGCAGGTGTGACTTTTCTTCAGGAGTGCGGGCTGCCACACCTCCGCTGCTATCGGAGGTGGTCGCGATGGTGGCCCCACGGACTGTCGGTGTGGTCGGGGGGAAATGACTGTCGTGCTTCCGGCCTGGGGATTTTGCTGCGGGGAGGGAACTTCGCCATCACTGAGGTCAGGGAAGTGGTTGGGGGGGCGTCTCCTCGTGGTGGATGGTATGTACCGTGGCTCTCCGCTCCAGCTGATTAATGTGTATGCCTCACCCACGCAGAGCGAGCGGCTGGCCATTCTCAAGCAGCTTCCAGTGCTGCTGGCCACATCCCGGCACCTCGTTCTGGCCGGTGACTTCAACTGCATCATTGATGCGGCTGGACGATCCGGCAGTGCCGACAGCAGACTGGACAGCACGTCCAAATTCCTGATGGAGATGGTAAAAGACGCAAAGCTGCGCGACGACTTCAGCGACCCTGCAGGCGTGTCCCAGCCACGGTTCACCTGGTCGAGATCAGAGACTCCATGAGGAAGGGCAACATCACCCTAATCTAAAAACAGAAGGGGGAGATGAAGGACATAAAGAATTGGAGACCCATAACACTCTTGAATGTAGACTACAAGATCCTGTCTAAGGCCATCGCCAACCGGATCAAGTCTGCTCTGGGACAAATGATCCACCCGGACCAAACCTGTCCTGTACCTGACAGGAAAAATCTCAGACAGCCTAGTGCTGCTGAGAGATACCATTGCCTACGTGCAGGACATACGGGTGGATGCCTGCCTAGTCAGCTTGGACCAGGAGAAGGCCTTCGACAGGATTTCGCACACGTACAGTGGCTTGCAAAAGTATTCATACCCCTTGAACTTCTCCACATTTTGTCATGTTACAACCACAAACGTAAATGTATTTTATTAGGATTTTATGTGATAGATCAACACAAAGTGGCGCATAATTGTGAAGTGGAAGAAAAATGATACATGGTTTTCAAATCTTTTTACAATTAAAAAACTGAAAAGTGTGGCGTGCAAAAGTATTCAGCCCCCTTTACTCTGATACCCCTAAATAAAATCCAGTGCAACCAATTGCCTTCAGAAGTCACCTAATTAGTGAATAGAGTCCACTTGTGTGTAATCTAATCTCAGTATAAATACAGCTGTTCTGTGAAGGCCTCAGAGGTTTGTTAGAGAACATTAGTGAACAAACAATGTTCCTTGGGCATCATGAAGCCCAAGGAACACACCAGACAGGTCAGGGATAAAGTTGTGGAGAAGTTTAAAGCAGGGTTAGGTTATAAAAAAATATCCCAAAGCTTTGAACATCTCACGGAGCACTGTTCAATCCATCATCTGAAAATGGAAAGAATATGGCACAACTGCAAACCTACCAAGACATGGCTGTCCACCTAAACTGACAGGCTGGGCAAGGAGAGCATTGATCAGAGAAGCAGCCAAGAGGCCCATGGTAACTCTGGAGGAGCTGCAGAGATCCACAGCTCAGGTGCGAGATTCTGTCCACAGGACAACTATTAGTCATGCACTCCACAAATTGGGCCTTTATGGAAGAGTGGCAAGAAGAAAGCCATTGTTGAAACAAAGCCATAAGAAGTCCTGTTTGCAGTTTGCCACAAGGCATGTGGGGGACACAGCAAACATGTGGAGGAAGGTGCACTGTCTGATGAGACCAAAATTGAAGTTTTTGGCCTAAATACAAAATGCTATGTGTGGTGGAAAACTAACACTGCACATCACCCTGAACACACCATCCCCACTGTGAAACATGGTGGTGGCAGCATCATGCTGTGGGGACGCTTTTCTTCAGCAAGGACAGGGAAGCTGGTCAGAGTTGATGGGAAGATGGATGGAGCCAAATACAGGGCAATCTTGGAAGAAAACCTGTTAGAGTCTGCAAAAGACTTGAGACTGGGGTGGAGGTTCACCTTCCAGCAGGACAACAACCCTAAACATACAGCCAGAGCTACAATGGAATGGTTTAGATCAAAGCATATTCATGTGTTCGAATGGCCCAGTCAAAGTCCAGACCTAAATCCAATTGAGAATCTCTGGCAAGACTTGAAAATTGCTGTTCACAGACGCTCTCCATCCAATCCGACTGAGCTTGAGCTATTTTGCAAAGAAGAATGCGCAAAAATTTCAGTCTCTAGATGTGCAAAGCTGGTGGAGACATACCCCAAAAAACTTGCAACTGTAATTGAGCGAAAGGTAGTTCTACAAAGTATTGACTCAGGGGGGCTGAATACTTTTGCACGCCACACTTTTCAGTTTTTTATTTGTAAAAAAATTTGGAAACCATGTATCATTTTTCTTCCACTTCACAATTATGCACCACTTTGTGTTGGTCTATCACATAAAATCCCAATAAAATACATTTACGTTTGTGGTTGTAACGTGACAAAATGTGGAAAAGTTCAAGGGGTATGAATACTTTTGCAAGCCACTGTACATGAGGGATGTGCTCTCCAAAATGGGTTTTGGGGAGGGAATCAGGAATTGGATCAAACTGCTCTACACCAACATCCGTAGTGCAGTCCAAATCAATGGGTGGGAATCAGACAGTTTCTCGGTAAGGTCTGGAGTCAGGCAGGGTTGCCCTCTCTCTCCTGTCTTGTTTGTCTGATATATTGAACCCTTTGCCGAATCCATCAGGAAGGATGCGAGCATAAGAGGAGTGACATTGCCAGGCAGTGGGGGCATCCAAGTAAAAACCTCCCTGTACATGGACGATGTCGCTGTCTTCTGCTCGGATCCAGGGTCGGTCCCCAGACTGATTAGTACCGGCGACCAGTTTGAGTCGGCCACGGGAGCCAGGGTGAACCGCAGGAAGAGCGAGGCCATGCTCTTTGGCAACTGGCCCGACAGATCTTCAATCCCCTTCACCATCAAGCCTGACTTCTTGAAGGTGCTGGGGATCTGGTTCGGGGGGGCTGAGGCATGTAACAAAAATTGGCTGGAGCGGATAGCCAGGGTGGGGAGGAAGCTGGAGCTGTGGAGGCAACGCTCCCTTTCCATAACGGGATATGAGGTGCTCTCGGGGCTGCTGTACTTGGCACAAGTGTGGCCTGTCCCTCCCTCCTACGCCACAGGGATCACCCTGGCCATCTTCCAGTTCATCTGGGGGTCCAGGATAGACCGGGTGCAACGGGCCACAATGTACAAGTCAGCAGACAACGGGGGTAAAAGCGTGCCCAACGTCGCCCTCATTCTGACGGCCACCTTCGTGTGTGGCTGCATCAGGCGGAGTGTAGAGCCAAGGCACGTGGGCACCAAGTGTCACTACCTGCTGAGATTCTACCTCTCCCCGGTGTTGCGAAGGATTGGCCTGGCGCAGGTGCCACGCAATGTGCCAGTCAGCTGGACATTGCCGCCCCATCTGTCGTCGGTGGAAGGGTTCTTCCGGACCCACACCTTTGACCACATGTCCATTGGGCAGTGGTCAGCACAAAATGACCTGCAGGCACTGCAGGGAAAGGACTCTATGGTCCCGGTGGCGTGGTTCCCTGAGCAGACTGCCCAGCTTGTCTTGCAAAATGCTTCATCGCCAGAACTCCCCAACAAGCACCAAGACCTGGCATGGCTGGTGGTGAGGGGAGCCCTCACAGTCAGATCCTTCCTGCACCATCGGAACTTCACTGCCTGCGCACGCTGCCCTCGGGACGGCTGCTCTGGAGAGGAGACGGTTGCCCACCTCTTTACAGAGTGTGGTTTTGCTAAAAGAGTCTGGAGAAAAATGCAAGGGTCCCTGGTACGCTTTATGCCGAAAAGCTCCGTCACAGAGGACTCGGTGATTTACAGACTGTTCCCAGGGACACATTCAGAGACTGACATTGAGTGCTGCTGGAGGGTCATCAACTTGGTGAAAGACGCCCTTTGGTCTGCCCGAGCGTTGTTCACCACCCAGCAGAGCGAGATGTCCGTCAGGGAATGTCGCCGACTGGCCCGCTGCAAACTGCAGGAGTACGTGCTGAGGGACGCACTGAAGCTCGGTGCAGCCAACGCCAAGGCTCGGTAGGGGAGGGCCACAGTCTAAGGTCCTTCCGCTGCTGGACATGGGGGGCAAGGTATGGTGGAGACGCCCCTCAAAATAAAGGAAGGTATCCCACGCCAGTAGGCCACATGAGTGGCACGTGTGGGGGACTGATTTGTGAAATTTGGGGAAAAGAAATGTCTAAACTGTATTCATCAATTTGTACAGCCTCCGAAAATGTCGGATGGATTTTCCGCAAGGTTCATGTATTGTATATATTTATCATTTGAATAAAGTCTATTTTGAAATAAAAAAAATAAAAAAATAAAAAAATACAGACAACTTAGAAACAAACAAGATGAGAGTTTTAGATGGGAAGATGTAGCCAGTAGTGGGATCCCGTTGGAGGTGGTGAAAATGTTGGAGGATTATATGCTGTATGCGATGGCTGATGGGGTGGAAGATGAGGACAAGGGGGACTGTCCTTGTTACGAATGTGGAGAGGGGGAGCAAGAACATTTTTGCCACTTCCAACAGGATCCCACTACTGGCCACATCTTCCCATCTCCACCCTTTTCTGCTTTCCACAGAGACCGTTCCCTCCGAAACTCCCTGGTCAACTCATCCCTTCCCATCCAAACCGCCCCATCCCCAGGTACTTTCCCCTGCAACCACAGGAGATGCAACACCTGTCCCTTTACCTCCCTCCTCGACTCCACCCATGGACCCAAACAGTCTTTCCAGGTGAAGCCGAGGTTCACTTGCACCTCCTCCAACCTCATCTACTGTATCCGCTGTTCCAGGTGTCAACTTCTCTACATCAGCGAAACCATGCGCAGGCTCGGCGATCGTTTCGCTGAACACCTCCGCACAGTCCATCTTAACCTACTGATCTCCCGGTGGCTCAGCACTTCAACTCCCCCTCCCATTCCTAATCTGACCTTTCTGTCCTGGACATTCCTCCATTGTCAGAGTGAGGCCCAGCGCAAATTGGAGGAGCAGCACCTCATATTTCGCTTGGATAGTTTACACATTGACTTCTCAAACTTCAGATAGCCTTTGCTTTCCCTCTCTATCCCCTCCCCATTCCCAGTTCTCCCATTAGTCTTACTGTCTCCGACTACATTATATCTTTGTCCCGCCCCCTCCCCTGACATCAGTCTGAAGAAGGGTCTTGACCCACAACGTCACAAAAGGATTTGAGTACAGGAGCAGGGAGGTTCTACTTCATAGCAAAAGGATTTGAGTACAGGAGCAGGGAGGTTCTACTTCAGTTGTACAGGGTCTTGGTGAGACCACACCTGGAGTATTGCGTGCAGTTTTGGTCTCCAAATCTGAGGAAGGACATTATTGCCATAGAGGGAGTGCAGAGAAGGTTCACCAGACTGATTCCTGGGATGTCAGGACTGTCTTATGAAGAAAGACTGGATAGACTCGGTTTATACTCTCTGGAATTTAGGAGATTAAGAGGGGATCTTATAGAAACTTACAAAATTCTTAAGGGGTTGGACAGGCTAGATGCAGGAAGATTGTTCCCGATGTTGGGGAAGTCCAGGACAAGGGGTCACAGCTTAAGGATAAGGGGGAAATCCTTTAAGACCGAGATGAGAAAGACTTTCTTCACACAGAGAGTGGTGAGTCTCTGGAACTCTCTGCCACAGAGGGTAGTTGAGGCCAGTTCATTGGCTATATTTAAGAGTGAGTTGGATGTGGCCCTTGTGGCTAAGGGGATCAGAGGGTATGGAGAGAAGGCAGGTACGGGATACTGAGTTGGATGATCAGCCATGATCATATTGAATGGCGGTGCAGGCTCGAAGGGCTGAATGGCCTACTCCTGCACCTAATTTCTATGTTTCTATGTCACCTATTCCTTCGTTCCAGAGATGCTGCGTGTCCCGCTGAGACCCTGCAGCATTTTGTGTCTACCTTTAATTGTAATTTTATATTGGTTTCCAAAATGCATTCATAAAGCACGTCTGCAAATGTTTTGTCCACATACTCACAACAGCCTCTGGAAAAGAGTATCCATCAAAACCATGGCAATTCACTGTAGATTCCTGTTGTTCATGTGTTCTGATGTAATGGTCCTTGTATGTGTTATTCTTGTGTGTGACAGTCTGATCAACACAGATACACTTATGTTCTATATAAATCTCCTGTATTTTTTTTCAGGGAGCTGATCCGATGTCTGAAATGGTACATGGATCGATCTGCAGAAGTTATCAGACAAGACCACATTCAAGAGGCAATGAGGGTAATGAAGTGCCATTTGATGACTATCTGACAAAATATTGAAATGGAGCAAGAGTTAACATCCAGTTACAATAGGCGATTCCCTAGTTATGGCCACTCGGGTAATGGAAATTCCCTCTTACAGAGTTCACAAATCACTACCCAGAAATTTGAGATACAGAATAAAATTTACTCATGGAACTTACGTGAAAAGAAAGTAAATAATTATTTTTCAACTCGTGTTTCTTGACACATATGCATATGCAATGACTTTGTATTGCAGAAAATCATAATACAGATGTTGTCTTGGAACTACAACCATTCCCCCCCCTACCCCTACCATAACCCGTGTAAAGCATATCATGCTTTTGTCATGCTTTTTGTACAAAGTCAAACCACTTTTCTAAAAAGCAACAAATTTAGATGTACTCTGCAGGTCAGGCCGTATCTATGAGAAGCAGTATTAATGTTTCAAGTTGCAGATTCGTGATCAGATCTGGGAAGCAAATAAACAAAGTAAGCTGCAGGAAGGATGGAAGAATGGGGATATCTCTGATGGGGTAAAATGGGGATGAACATGGGGGTAATCTGTCAGTAAGGTGAATGAGGGCATCTAGAGAGTGAGAACATAGACAAAAGAGCGTAAGAGCTGTGAGAGGAATGTAATGTTGAGGCTTTAGAAGGCACTGATCAGACCGCATTTGGAGTATTGTGAGCAGTTTATCACCCCACATCTGAGGAGATGTGCTGGCATTGGAGAGGGGTCAGAAGAGGTTTATGAGAATGATCCCAAGTTTGATTGGGTTAACATATGATGAGCATTTGAAGGCACTGGGCCTGACTCACTGGAGTTTAGAAGGATGAGGGTGGACCTCATTGAAACTTATCAAATAGTGAAAGGCCTGGATAGAGTGGATGTGGAGAGGATGTTTCCACTAGTGGACGACTCTAGTGGCCACAGCTTCAGGATAAAAGGAAATCCCTTTAAAAAGATGAGAAGGCATTGCTTTAGTCAGAGGGTGGTGAATCTGTGGAGTTCATTGCCACAGGCGGCTGTGGAGGCCCACTCAATTGATATTTTTAAGGCAAAGATTGACAGATTTTTTATTAGTAAGGGTGTCCGAGGTTATCGGGCGAAGGCAGGAGAATGGGGTTGAGAGGGAGAGATAGATCAGTTGTGATTGAATAGAATAGACTTAGTGGGCCAAATGGCCTTATTCTCCTCCGAGAACTTATGAACTTAGGAAATAGAAACATAAAAACATAGAAAATTGGTGCAGGAGTAGGCCATTCGGCCTTTTGAGCCTGCACCGCCATTCAATATGATCATGGCTGATCATCCAACTCAGTATCCTGTACCTGCCTTCTCTTCATACCCCCTGATCCCTTTAGCCACAAGGGCCACATCTAACTCCCTCTTAAATATAGCCAATGAACTGGCCTCAACTACCTTCTGTTGCAGGGAATTCCACAGATTCGCCACTCTCTGTGTGAAAAATGTTTTTCTCATCTCGGTCCTAAAAGACTTCCCCCTTATCCATAAACTGTGACCCCTTGTTCTGGACTTCCCCAACATCGGGAACAATCTTCCTGCATCTAGCCTGTCCAACCCCTTAAGAATTTTGTAAGTCTCTATAAGATCCCCCCTCAATCTTCTAAATTCCAGCAAGTACAAGCCGAGTCTATCCAGTCGTTCTTCATATGGAAGTCCTGCCATACCAGGAATCAGTCTGGTGAACCTTCTCTGTACTCCCTCTACGGCAAGAATGTCTTTCCTCAGATTAGGAGACCAAAACTGTACGCAATACTCCAGGTGTGGCCTCACCAAGACCCTGTACAACTGAAGTAGAACCTCCCTGCTCTTGTACTCAAATCCTTTTGCTATGAATGCCAACACACCATTCGCTTTCTTCACTGCCTGCTGCACCTGCATGCCTGCTTTCAATGACTGGTGTACCATGACACCCAGGTCTCATTGCATCTCCCCTTTTCTTAATCGGCCACCATTCAGATAATAGTCTACTTTCCTGTTTTTGCCACCAAAGTGGATAACCTCACATTTATCCACATTATACTGCATCTGCCATGCATTTGCCCATTCACCCAACCTATCCAAGTCACCTTGCAGCCTCCTAGCATCCTCCTCACAGCTAACACTGCCCCCCAGCTTAGTGTCATCTGCAAACTTGGAGATGTGGCATTTAATTCCCTCATCCAGATCATTAATATATATTGTAAATAGCTGGGGTCCCAGCACTGAGCCCTGCGGTACCCCACTAGTCACTGCCTGCCATTCTGAAAGGGACCCGTTTACTCCTACTCTTTGCTTCCTGTCTGCCAGCCTGTTCTCTATCCACATCAATACTGAACCCCCAATACCATGTGCTTTAAGTTTGTATACTAATCTCTTATGTGGGACCTTGTCGAAAGCCTTCTGAAAGTCCACATATAACACATCCACTGGTTCTCCCTTATCCACTCTACTAGTTACATCCTCGAAAAATTCTATAAGATTCGTCAGACATGATTTACCTTTCATAAATCCATGCTGACTTTGTCCAATGATTTCACCACTTTCCAAATGTGCTGCTATCCCATCTTTAATAACTGACTCTAGCATTTTCCCCACCACCGATGTTAGATTAACTGGTTTGTAATTCCCCGTTTTCTCTCTCCCTCCCTTTTTTAAAAATGGGGTATCATTTGCTACCCTCCAATCCTCAGGAACTACTCCAGAATCTAAAGAGTTTTGAAAAATTATCACTAATGCATCCTTAATTTCTGGGGCTACTTCCTTAAGTACTCTGGGGTGCAGCCTATCTGGCCCTGGAGATTTATCGGCCTTTAATCCATTCAATTTACCTAACACCACTTCACAGCTAACCTGGATTTCACTCAGTTCCTCCATCTCATTTGATCCCCGGTCCCCTGCTATTTCCGGCAGATTATTTATGTCTTCCTTAGTGAAGACAGAACCAAAGTAGTCATTCAATTAGTCTGCCATGTCCTTGTTCCCCATGATCAATTCACCAGTTTCTGACTGCAAGGAACCTACATTTGTTTTAACTAACCTTTTTCTCTTCACATATATATTAAAACGTTTACAGTCAGTTTTTATGCTGCCTGCCAGTTTTCTTTCATAATCTATTTTCCCTTTCCTAATTAAGCCCTTTGTCCTCCTCTGCTGGACTCCCAGTCCTCTGGTAGGCTGCTTTTTCTGGCTAATTTGTATGGTTCATCTTTTTGTTGATACTATCCCTGATTTCCCTTGTTATCCATGGATGCACTACCTTCCCTGATTTATTCTTTTGCCAAACTGGGATGAACAATTGTTGTAGTTCATCCATGCAGTCTTTAAATTGCATATCCACCGTCAACCCTTTAAGAATCACTTGCCAGTCTATCTTGGCCAATTCACGTCTCATACCCTCAAAGTTACCTTTCTTTAAGTTCAGAACCCTTGTTTCTGAATTAACAATGTCACTCTCCATCCTAATGAAGAACTCAACCATATTATGGTCACTCTTGCCCAAGGGGCCACGCACAACAAGACTGCTAACTAACCCTTCCTCATTACTCAATTCCCAGTGTAGAACAGCCTGCTCTCTCGTTGGTTCCTCTACATGTCGGTTTAGAAAATTATCCCGCATACATTCCAAAATCCTCTTCCTCAGCACCCCTACCAATTTGATTCACCCAATCTATATGTAGATTGAAGTCACCCATTATAACGGTTTTACCTTTGTTGCACGTATTTCTAATTTCCAGTTTGATGCCACCCCCAACTCCACTACTACTGTTAGGTGGCCTGTACACAACTTCCACTAGCGTTTTCTGCCCCTTAGTGTTTCGCAGCTCTACCCATGCAGAGCAGGAAGACTTGCCCAGCAGGAGAGAAAGAAAGGAAAAAAATAGTTGAGTAAATATCACAGATGGATGACTGATATAAATGGTGAAATCAAATTATCTTAATTTGTGGAATTAATTACTGAGTTAAGGCTGGAGCAGGTTCAGCCAAAAGATAAGGTGCTGTTCCCCGTTTGCTTCGAGCCTCATCGTAACAGTACGGGAGGCCACAGACCACAGGAGGCCCAACATAAGTTTGAGGAACCATATCTCATCTTCCATTCGGACATCTTGCAACCCATAGATATAACCCAAACTGCCGAAATTTCCAGCATTTTCTATTTTTACTCTAGATTTGCAGCATCTGCATTTGTTTATAATGATGCAAATGTGAATGAGTAAGAAAGGTTAATTCCCCTTTCTTACTCATGTTACACTTGACCACTGTTACACTTCAATCAAGAACCCATATCGCTCTGTTCCCAGGGCGGGTCTGGGTCTCTCTGATCGTCGTATCTCTGATTCACCTTATTCCGACCTACAGGCAGAAACTAAAATCTGCTAAGCCTGTGGTCAGAACAACAAAAGGTGGACAAGCAAGGGCATTGAAAACATACAGTCCTGCTTTGACTGCACTGAGTGGAATGTGTTCAGGGAAGCTCCCACAAGCCTCGATTAGTATACAGACACTGTAACATGATATGTCAGCTTGCATGAGGACAGTTGCATTCCAACTAGGACCCGGACATGGTTCAACAACAACAAGCATTTAGGAGAGCTCCCTCTCCCCTCACCCCACTCACTATCAACAACACCACAGTCGCATCTGTGGAGTCTTTTAAGTTCCTGGGAACCATCATCTACAAGGACCTTAAATGGGGGTGACCATCGACTCCACAGTGAAAAAGGCACAACAGAGGATGTACTTCCTGCGGCAGCTGAGGAAACACAATCTGCCGCAGGTAACGATGGTCCAATTCCATACGGCAATCGTAGAATCTGTCCTCACCTTCTCCATCATGGTCTGGTTTGGCTCAGCCACCAAGCACGACACTCGGAGGCTGCCGCGAATCGTCTGATCAACTGAGCTGCAACCTTCCCTCCATTGATGAACTGTACAATGCAAGGGCCAGGAAGTGAGCGGGTTACATCCTATTCTAAAATGGATTAAAAAAATTTTTTTATCATCAACCTACACACAATACCCCATAGTAAAAAAAAGCAAAAACAGGTGTTTAGAAACATTTGCAAAGTAATTAAACAGAAATAACTGAAATATCACATTTATATAAGTATTCAGACCCTTTATGAGTACTTTGTTGAGGCAACTTTGGCAGCGATTGCAGCCTCAAGTCTTCTTGGGTATGACGCTACAAACTTGGCACACCTGTATTTGGGTAATTTCTTCCATTCTTCTCTGCAGATCCTCTCAAGCTCTGTCAGGTTGGATGGGGAGCGTCGATGCACAGCTATTTTCAGGTCCCTCCAGAGATGTTCGATCGGGTTCAAGTCCGGGCTCTGCCTGGGCCACTCAAGGACATTCACAGACTTGTCACAAAGCCACTCCTGCGTTGTCTTGGCTGCGTGCTTAGCATCATTGTCATGTTTGAAGGTGAATCTCCACCCCAGTTTGAGGTCCAGAACGCTCTGGAGCAAGTTTTCAACAAGAATCTATATGTACTTTGCTCTGTTCATCTTTCCCTCGATCCTGATTAGTCTCCCAGTTCCTGCCACTGAAAAACATCCCCACAGCATGATGCTGCCACCACCATACTTCACTGTAGGGATGGTATTGGCCAGGTGATGAGCAGTGCCTGATTTCCTCCAGACATGACACTTGGCATTCAGGCCAAAGAGATCAATCTTGGTTTCATCAGATCGGAGAATCTTGTTTCTCATGCCATTTGGAAAACTCCAAGCGGCTGTCATGTGCCTTTTACTGAGGAGTGGCTTCCGTCTGGCCACTCTACCATAAAGGCCTAATTGGTGGAGTGCTGCAGATATATTTGTCCTTCTGGAAAGTTCTCCCATCTCCACAGAGGAACTCTGGAGCTCTGTCAGAGTGATCATCGGGTTCTTGGTCACCTCTCTGACCAAGGCCCTTCTCCCATTGATTGCTCAGTTTGGCTGGGCGGCCAGCTCTATGAAGAGTCCTAGACATTCCAAAGTTCTACCATTTAAGAATGACGGAGGCCACTGTGCTCTTCGGGACCTGCAACGCTGCAGAAATTGTTTTATACCCTTCCCCAGATTTGTGTCTCAACACAATCCTGTTTCGGAGGTCTACGGACAATTCCTTCGTTTTCATGGCTTGGTTTTTGCCTGACATACACTGTCAACTGTGGGACCTTATATAGACAGGTGTGTGCCTTTCCAAATCATGTCCAATCAATTTAATTTACCAGTGGTGGACTCCAATCAAGTTGTAGAAACATCTCAAGGATAATCAATGGAAACAGGATGAACCGAAGCTCAATTTTGAGTGCCATAGCAAAGGGTCTGGATACTTAAGTAAATGTGATATTTCAGTTATTTCTTTTGAATTACTTTGCAAACATTTCTAAACACCTGTTTTCGCTCTTCATTCTGGGGTATTGCGTGTTGATTGATGATAAAAAAAAATAATTTAATCCATTTTAAAATAGGCTGTAACATAACAAAATGGAAAAAGTGAAGGGGTCTGAATATTTTCTGAATGCACTGTCAAGGGTAAATGCTGAGAAAATGTTTCCTCTCAAAGAAGAATCCAGGACAAGAGGGCAAGGTCTCAGAATGAGTGGCTGCCCATTTAAGAACAAGATGAGGAAGATTTCTTTTCTCAAAGGTTGTGAGTCTTTAAAGCAAGACACCTTTTTGAAAATTTAAAACTGAGATGATAAATTTCTTATCAGTAAGAGAATCAAGAAATATGAATAAAGAATGGGGAAATGTACATGAGGAGTGGCAGATTATCCACAATCTTATTGAATGGTGGAGCAGGCTTGAAAACTTGAATGGCCTATTCCTTTTTCCACACCTTATGGTCATATTAAAATATTAAGTGGGCAGAATAAACCCTGACCCATTTCAGCCTTAGTGGTTAGTAACCATTATGTTTTATGTTGATGGATAGGTATTGCTTGCATATTCCTGTTAAGAGAGGTTTAATAACAGAGGGAAGAATGTGGTATTCTGAGTGGTGCGATTTGTTATGTTTAAGTGCCATGGGTTACTAACTATTAACCTGTAGGGGTAATTGAGGAATAATAAAAATGGCTGCATGCAGATGAATATGTATATATAGCTCTCTATGGATTATTTGATTAAAAAAGGTTATTACAGGGACAAAGTCTTATCAGATGTTGGAGGCAGCAGATGGCCAGCCTCAGTACAGAGCTACTTTTCAATGACCTAATTTCTCTGAAGTACCATGATTTGTTGAAGCAGTAGTTCTTGGTGGGATCTATTATTTTAAGAATTCCTACCATTATGGGTCAAAGGTATAATTTGCATTTTGTGCGTAGCTATTAAAGCATTCCTTCATGTGGGGTTCGCCTGTGAAGGCATGGGATTCATGATTTACTGACCACGATGCACTGCATTACTTGCAGGGAGATTATAAATCCCATTGGTCCTTAAGCCCCTGTCCCACTTACGTGTCCTTGGCACGCTAATTACGCAACCTCATGGTCGCGTTGAGGTACGACAGTCCCGCGAGACCATGCATCCACACAGCTGTCTGGAGCGCGTGACGTCATTTGAAGATGGGCACAAAATGCTGGAATAACTCAGCGGGATCGGCAGCATCTCTGGAGAGAAGCAATGGGTGACGTTTCGGGTCGAGACCCTTCTATTTTCTATCTTCTTGGCCCCGCTCTGGGAGTAGAAGTGGGGGCGGATCCAGACCACAACGGCCGTGAGCCCCAGGCTGTGTTCGACGATCGTTTGCCTGCTTCTGCTGCTGGTGGAGGTGAGACGTTGCGTCTTGGGCATGTCCCACTTTGGCCGTCAGTTACGCGACAGGCCGGTGGCGCGCGGAGCACCGTGCGATATCGCGCACAACTACATACCCCTCCGCGCTTCTCAGTGGGACCGGCCCCGCACGGCCACACGATGCCCGTGTGCCTCAACGCGACGCAGAGGTCGCGTAATTTGCGTGCCAAGGACACGTAAGTAGGACAGGGCCTTTTCACTAAACTGGAATATATCCCTATGATTACAGTTTCAATGTGCATTTTCATGCATAAAATTTGTACCCTGGTTCTATGTTTTCAGTGATTCAGATAGAATGTTGATAAGAATGTTCCTTTGGCTTTGGCATCTTCAGCATCGGAAATGAAAAATTTCTATTTGCATTTGCACATTCTTCCATTTCATTGAATCTTGCTGGATGAGATTCAGGTGTGAAAGTTGAATGCAAAGATTATTTGCATTTCTAACAAATAGTCTTGGACTTCAAGCATTAACTCACTTTCTCTTTCCACAGATGTTGCCTGACCTGCTGATTATTGCATGCATTTTGAGATCCATCAAAAATCTGCAATTTATTTGTATTTAATTTAGTGTGATAATGCTTGTTATGATTCGTTTTGCAGTTAAATTCTGCTGCCTGTGTTTATGATGAATGGCCAATGAGTGGGACATGAAACTGGAAATTAAATGAAAATAAAATAAAACTGCTGATCTGGAATAAAAGCAAATGCTGAAAGAAATTCAGCAGATCAGTCTGCAATTCTGACAAAGGGTCTCAGCCCTGAAATTCTTTGTTTACCTGAGGTTTGTCAGTGTCAGTCATTGCCCTCAAAGCTAGTGGATGGAAAATAAGTTTAATTAGACATCCTGAAGCAGCACCTTGTTCACAACGCTACTGCATGACATAATCTTTTTGGAACATGTATTTAATGACATACAGTCCCACTTTAAAATATTATAATGTGAGGAATGTGATGTCAATTTGGATTGATGAGCTAAATAGCCTAAGAAATTGTGTTCCCTTTCCCTCTAGGCCTTGGAGTATTTATTTAAGTTTATTGTGCAATCACGAATCTTGTATTCAAGAGCAACAGGTGGGATAGAGGAGGAGCACTTTCGTACCAGCATTCAGGAACTTTTTCAGTCCATCCGCTTTGTCTTGAGTTTGGATAGCAGAAGTTCTGAGACCCTCGTCTTCACACAGGTTAGTTCAGTAACTTGCAACAAAATCCTTTGGGAGCTAACCCCAACGCAGTATCACAGCATGACAAGAACAAACCCATTGGTATTGGATACACGTGATAGCCGTACCCATAACAGTGCAGACGGAAGATGCTGTGCTTTCATCTTTCAAATGTTATAAAACGTTTATTGCTCAAGTAAAACAAATTTAAACAGGCTCAATCTGATTCCACATGCACATTGATGAATCTGCCTGTAACAGGCAATCCCACAGCTCACATGATAGCTAGTAAAATAAACAATTGCACTGTGGTTTAAGGCAGCTCTCTGCAATTATAATGAATGCATATCATAATTGAGTATCTTTACTGTGTTTCCAACTACATTGTGTTTAATCATCTGAGTATGTTACACAAGGTGCCAGAAATTGCTAATTGTATTCCATAACTAAAATATTTCACCAAATCTAGTACAGTGTAAATCAATCATTTCCAGAAATCAAGAACGATGGTATTTCTTTCCTCTGTCCACAGGTTAATCTAGTTTCCACACTGACTCAACTATTAAGCATTGTGTTGTTAAAATACTCGCAAGTTCAAATATCTTCTTTCCTGATTACACCCAGATAAATCAATATTTGATATTGATGTGCTTTCTGAAAATAAATAATGAAGAATTCACGTATTTTAATAAACTAATGCCAATACCATTTTTCCTGTAGCTTGTCATGTTATTTTGAACTTTTTCTTAATTTTCTCTGACATTGGTACTATAGCATTGGTACTATACTATTTGATGAACTGAGCCATTGTTTCATTGTAGGCAGCTCTTCTCAATTCCTTCCCTGCAATTTTTGATGAGCTGCTGCAGATGTTTACAGTGCAGGAGGTGGCAGAGTTTGTGAGAGGAACATTGGGTAGCATGCCTAGTACGGTGCACATTGGTCAGTCGATGGACATCGTCAAGCTGCAATCTATCGCACGGACAGTGGATAGTCATCTCTTTTCATATCCAGGTAGGGGAGGAAGCATCCAAGTGTGCTCGTTATAAAACCATTATTCCCAGATGTGGTCAATGAGAGATGGTGTTAAATACATTTTAATATTTAGTACATATTTTTCCAGTTAATGTATTTGTTGTGATGTACAGAATGTATTGATTCTGTAATTTGACCAGATGGCCTAGAAAGCTAGTGGTTAAGGAATTCATATTGCATCTTAAAATGCATTGCAATTGAATTGTTTGTAAACATATTTAGTAGAAAAATGGTCAATCAATTGTCTAAGATTTAACTAGGAATTACTTGGCAACAATCACACAAGTGTTAGTATAAATTTTGCTAGTTATGTATATGACGTATGGGACACACAGGGAATGACATCATTCATTTCACAACACTCATTTGGGAATTAGTATTTTTTTGCTTTGGAACTGACTGTATTGTTACTTCACATTTTGTAAGACAGTGTGCAACACAAATGTTCAAATCTCCTTAATTCTAGGTAGACAACTAAAACCTTCTCTTAAACAAAGGTTAGGTGCAGTCATTAATGCAGTTATTACCTACGCTATGTCTGCTTCATGGTGGTCCCACTATATGCTGCATAGATGCTGCAAAATATACATGGGGGAAGTAAAGACGGGCGGGCACATTTCTGCAGACCTTTAACCCCACATACATAAAGTGAGCCACATCCTATCCAAGGAGCAATATCTCCAGAATCTAAGAATTGCCAAGTCAGTGTTGCCATTTTGTAGACCGCGCCAGCCATGCACCACTGCCTGGTCTGTCAGTGGAGCTCATTGTCACCTTCAATCTTTTTGACTGCAGCTTATTCCAGGTGGTTGAAGTAGATCTATGCCATATTTCATATTACCCCTTGCTGCTACCCTCAGGGGCTCATTAATGACTTCATTCTGAGAAAAAAGGACCTTGTTCTCTTCTATGAAATGGAAATGGCCAACAGACTTTAAAGGCTTCCTGAAGGTTCAATTAATAATAGAATGCATTTGAGACACCCCATTCTCACCCACATGAGAACTCAGAGTTCTACAAAAAAAATGTGTCCTCACGTTTCGGCCTGAAACGTTGCCTATTTTCTTCGCTCCATAGATGCTGCCGCACCCTCTGAGTTTCTCCAACATTTTTGTCTACCTTCGATCTTCCAGCATCTGCAGTTCTTTCTTGAACATGTTAAACATCAGTTGACTGACTTATGGGATTGAAATATGAACTCAGCTTTTAATATTATTTTCTGCAATTTATTTGTGTAAATGTGAATTTTCATCAGCCATAGTTATTTAATCAAAGAATTATCAACATCATTCCATAGAAAACAACTTACTCTGAAACTTTCATAGTCACTCCAAATTCAGTAACCATCCTCGAATAAGCAACTTTATCAGCTGAGTAGCTCAGAATATGTCACTGTTTAAGTCGTATGTATCAATGGATCAATGGATCAATGGAAACTTTATTGTCATTCAGACCTTTCGATCTGAACGAAATTTTGTTGCCTGCAGTAGTCTACATATAGTAAATAACAAAACACACAATAAACACATATTTAACATCCACCACAGTGAGTTCACCAAACACCTCCTCACTGTGATGGAAGGCAAAAATCTTAAGTCTCTGTCTCTTCCCTTCTTGTTCTTCCTCTTCCTCTGCGCTGAGGCGATCCAGGCCTCCGATGTTGTGACCGCACCGGGTGATGTAAATAAGTCCCGCGGCTGAACCCCGCTCCGCGAGCGTGCCGGTTCAACTCCGCGACCCGGAGTTTTCATTTTCTCCAAGCCTATCCTTAAACAGAGATAAAATTTTAAACCTTTATGCTGGTACTTCTGAAATCAGGTATGCCCCCAAAAAACTGGAATCTTTGTGGCACTTTAAATATTTTTGTAACTGAAGTGATCACATTAAAGGGTTGCACAGTGGCACAGTAGTCGAGTTGTTGCCTTACAGCACAAGAGACCCAGGTTCTAACCTGACTACAGGTGCTGTCTGTGTGGAGTTTGTACGTTTTCCTGTGACCACGTGCGTTTTTGCTGGGTGCTCCGGTTTCCTCCCACAGTCCAAAGATGTGCAAGTTTGTAGGTGAATTGGCTTCTGTAAATTGTCGCATGTATAGGGTAGAACTAATATATGGGTGTTTGCTGGTTGTGTGGATTCGGTGGGCCAAAGGCTCTGTTTCGACACTGTATATTTGATCTAATGTAGGTACACTGTAGAAATGTGGCTCGGTATAATTTTTTCTCTTTTTGCAGAATCCCGTCGGATCCTGCTGCCCGTTGTTCTCCATCATATTCATTTGCACCTGCGGCAGCAGAAGGAGCTGCTTATCTGTTCCGGGATCCTCAGCAGCATCTTTTCCATCATGAAGTCAAGTTCCTTGGTATGCTTATATCCCACTTACTGAAATGATGAGAGTATTACAGTATTCTCAATATATTTTCAAAGTATATGAATGTAATTGAGGCAGATACAATTGCAATGTTTAAGAAATGTTTAGACAGGTAGATGGATAGGATACATTTGGAGGAATATGGGCAAGACACAGGCAGATGGGACCATTGTAGATGAAGCACATTGGTCGACGTGGGCAAGTTGGGCCAAACTATATAACTCAATGACTATGATTCTAACATACTTTTGCTCCAGGAAAAGCAGCATCTCAATTTTAAAATTCTCAACCTGGTGTTCAAATTATTTTTTTAATATTATTTTCTGTCCTATAACTTTTTTGCTATAACTATTTTCATCTATCCTGGCTTTATAATGAAACCTAATATTAATGATGGCAGCATTGGCATTTGTGCCTATGGAACCCTCATTTCTCTAAATCTTTCTGTTTCCATTCTTTTCTTTCATCATTTAAAATGTTCCTCAAAACTGACCTCTGAGACATCTGCCCTGAAGTATCTCCTTATGTGTTTCAGTCAGCTTTTGTTTAGGAAAGAACTGCAGATGCTGGTTTAAATCGAAGGTAAACACAAAATGCTGGAGTAACTCAGCGGGACAGGCAGCATCTCTGAAGTGAAGGAATGGGTTACGTTTCAGGTCGGGACTGAAGAAGGGTCTCTACCCGAAAAGTCACCCATTCCTTATCTCCAGAGATGCTGCCTGTCCCGCTGAGTAACTCCAGCATTTTATGCCGACTGTCAGCTTTTGTTTTCTACTTTTGGATGTTTCTCATGACAGTAAAAGTTTTATATAAGTATTTTAGGCGATTCTTTCAGTGACTGCCAGCGACTGTCACAGATTCCCCCCCCCCCCACGACAATGTCCATGACAACCTACCACCTAGTCAAAGTCAAGCTATGGCAAGCTACCACCAATCGGCGACCCATTAGGACGTCCACCTACGACCACATGTACAACAACCTACCACCACACAGGCAACAACCTACGTCAACCAAAGTCAACCTATGTCCACCCACGACAAGCTACAACAAGGAACAACCCAGTTGCTGACATCTGAAGACAACTGAAGACAAATCAGTCGGCGGTACCTGTTGCCGGTTGACTGAGGTAGTTGCCAATGGTATTCAACAAAGTCAGCACCCGGCGACAACCAACGTTACCTGGCAACAACCTGCGTCATCCTGCCGACAACCTACGACAGCACCTACGACAGGAGAAGACAAGCTACATCAAGCCCACAGTCAAAAAGTTTTGAACATTTCAAAATCCAGCGGCGACCAGAAAAACATTACAACTCTTTAGGTGACTTGAGGTGACTACTCACGACCATACAGGCGTCACCCCGCGTCCATGTGGCCTGTAGTCGCCAAACAAATCGCCTAAGTGGGACAGGGGCTTAACTGTTTATGTTAACCATATAATAATTACAGCACGGAAACAGGCCCTCTCGGCCCTTCCAGTCCGTGCCGATGTTCATGTTCATGTTCTGCATAAATTCGTAAACTACAAACCTCAACAAAGAACAACAACATGCAATGAAATAAAGTAGTGAAAGATCCCCAGAGGATTGATATCAAAGCATATTTAAAATATTGCCACATGAAGGTGACCACAAAAATAAAAATAAATGTAGCCTCTGCATAATAGCTTAAAAGAGAGAGGTGGGGGAGGGGAACAGACAGGAAGGCCAAAGAGAGAATTGCAAGTTTTAGTAGAATGACTAGACTAAGTGGGATCCGTCGGGTCCCAACTTCACACGGGAGGGCTGGTTCCCCAACGCAATATTCCACCTCTCCACTAATTCCAATATTGCTGGTTAATGGTGTGGGGGGGGGGGGAGCGCTAGCATGGTGTTGTTGGCCTGGCTGGTTTCCACAGGGCTAGTATGGACATTGTGGGCCGAATGGATTCTTGGGCTGGCAGCTCAGTCACTAAGACCACACACGCACACTCCCATACACACACACTCACAAACACTCACACACACATACACACACACATACACTCACAATCACACACATACACACTTACATACACATACACACACAGACACTCACACTCACACACATTCACGTAAAGTTTCTTGAATACTCACACAGCTGAGCGCGGCCTCTCCACTCTGTGGCTTCCGCAGTCAGCGGCACTTCCGCAATCAGCGTGACCTCTGCACTTACCAGAAATTACGCAATCAGAGCGACCTCTGCACTCACCGGAAATTACGCAATCAGCGCGACCTGTCCACTTAGCGGAAGTCACAAAATGATCGGGACTTTTGAACCAAACACAGTCAGATCTAATAAAGCATTTATTCCTTCCAAAGACCTAATAAAGCATTGCAGTTTCAAGCACAGGCAGGGCAGCAGGCCAAACAACTCATGGCATTGTCATTAAGGGCTAACAAATCATTTATTGCAAGTACATTGCAGACTCACAGTTCAGTTGATTCACAGCTCACAATGAGAGTCATGGCCTCTCCCTCGCGATCTTGCAGAGTGACTGAGTCACGTCCAAGCATCCAGGGTTTTTTAGTCCTGCCCCCCCCCCCCCCCAGAAGGGGCGTTACCGTCATTACGGTGATTGACAGGCAAGAGGATGTCAAGGTTTTTTAAACATTCATTACTTTTTTTTCATCGATGGAAAAATTCCTCGGGGCCTGCTCAGCGGAGGCAGACTTGTGAGTAAGATGGCCAAAAATCACAGTGATATATAGTAGCATTTTTTCTAAAATCAATATACAGCGCAGACAGGAAAGTGGTAAAGATGAGTCTTTTAATTATGTAGATAAATGTTAATGCACAAGTTTCCAGCAGTGATGGAGTCAGAAATATAAGCAGGATAGGGTAACCAAATGACAGCATCAGATCAACATACCCAACAATCAGGCTCTAATTACCTGCAGCTAATTCTGATGGATGGGCCACATCGTATACATAGCCAAGAGGCATTCCACGCAAAGCCCCATCACCGCAAAGATTACCCAGAGGAAGGCAAAAATATGTCAAGAATATTACCAAAGATTCCTTGCAAAATTGTAACATTATGACGGGCAAATAAGCAAGTCACGCGTGGTGAAACAAAGAGATCTTTATTGACAAAGTAAACAAGCGAATGGGGCAAGGTTATCCTGGGGTTCATTGTATATACCAGGGCACACTCCTAAACTCCTTCCTGCCAAACCCAGTCACGTGACCCTGCCACCGACTGCCGAGGGTTTGCACAGTGGGTGGCGCCACAGGACCACCCCCAAAACCAGAGGCACGAGAACAAAAGGGCAGACGAATGAGGCGGCCGGACCTCGCGCACACATCCCCTCCCCCCCCCCCCCCCCCCCCCCCCCCCCCCCCCCACAGGGAACACAACCGGGGAAGGCAAAGGCGGGAGCGGCCAGGACCGCGGACACTAGGCCACCAGCACAGGTTGACTAAGGTTGACATGAGCCGGCTTCAAACGAGCCACTGACACAGTCTCACGCCGACCCCGCCATGTCCAAAACAAAAGTTGTAAGTCCACGCTGCAGCATCCGGAAGGGCTCCTTGTATGGCCGCTGCAGCGGTGAGCGATGAGCGTCACGTAGCATAATAGAACAGTCCTGGAGAGCAGATGGAACGTGGGAAGACACCACACCATGGTGAGACATTAGGACATGGCGTGTCACAGATGATGGGTGCAGATGAGGGTGGCTCCTGCAACCCACGTGCCGCCAGAACAAAATCCCCTGGAACCATAAGCGGACTCCCATAAACCAATTCCGCAGAGGAGGAAGCCAAGTCCTCCTTCGGGGCAGTACGAATCCCCAGCAAAACCCATGGTAACTCGTCCATCCACTCCGGTCCGGTGAGCCGCGCCTTGAGAGCGGCTTTCAGATGGCGATGAAACCAGTTCACCAAACTGTTGGATTGGGCCGAGGTATGCTGGAGCTGAACCCCCAACAGGTGGCCCATAGCAGACCACAACTCAGAGGTGAACTGAGCCCCTGATCCGAAGAGATGTCCACCTGCACACCAAAACGGGCAATCCAATGGGCAGCAAAGGCACGGGCACACGTCACAGCAGAGTTATCAGCCAGCGGAACAACTTCCAGCCACCGCGTGAAACAATCCACCATTGTAAGGAGATGCGTGACACTCCGGGACGGGGGCAGCGGGCCCTCAATATTCACATGAATGTGGTCGAACCGCCGGTGAGGCACAGCAAAGTCCTGAACAGGCGCACAGACGTTGAACCTTGGACGTCTGGCACGGAATACATTTCCGGGCCCAGTGAGCATACTGGCATAACTGGCATAAGGAGCTGACAGTTGAATCTTGTGTTCAGCATTGTTGCCAATAATGTTTCCTCCTGACCTATTCGACACTTAAAGCAGAGTTTTCTATAAATTCACTTTGTACTTTCATGCGCAAGCCGTGCCACATGAACGGGGCTGCCACCAATGCAATCGTCAATCTGTGGATAACATCGAACACCCAACAGCGCCAGGCGGCCGGGACGATGTGCCGCGGCTGACCAGTGGATACATCTCACAGGACCGTGGTACCAGCCGGACCAAATGGCACATCCTCCAACATCAGGCCAGAGATGAGCAGCTGAGCAGCCACCAAGGCGGAATAGTCGATCCCCGGAGCGACATCCAGGACAGCACCGATGGCAGGCCGAGACAACGCGCCAGCGACCCAATTGCTTTTACCCTCGATGTGGCGGATGCTTGTCATAAACACTGAGGTGTACGGCAACTGACGCTAATGCCGAGCAGACCAGGGATCCGACACCTTCGCAAACGCAAAGGTGAGAGGCTTATGATCAGAAAGTTGGCAAAATCCCAGCCTTCCAGGGAATAACGAAAATGTCTCACCGCCAGATATAATGCCAGGAGATCCCGGTCTAAAGTTCTGTACTTCCGCTCCACGGGCTTGAGCTGCCGGTTGAAAAAGGCCAGAGGATGCCAGCACCCATCAATTAACTGCTCCAGCACACCATCCACAGCAGAATCGAAGGCGTCCACCGTGAAGGCGGTCGGGGTGGTAGCCCGCGGATGGACCAGCATCATCGCACGTGCCAGTGCCTCCTTGGCACCATTGAAAGCAGCCATGGTTTCGGCGTCCCACGAAATGTCCCGTTGCTTACCAGCCAGGAACTGGAATAACGGGCCGCATGATCCGAGCCGCAGCGGGCACAAACCGACGGTAAAAAGTTACCGTACCCATGAACTCCTGGTGCCCCCGCACCACGGATGGCCACAGAAACTGGCGGATGGCCGCCACCTTGTCCAGGAGCGGTATCGCAGCATGCTGGGTAATGCAATGGCCCAGGAAGTCGATAGAACTGAGAACGAACCGACATTTGTCCAGGTTTACGGCAGCAACGAGAATATAGTCCAAATAAATGAACAGGCCGCGACTCACCGTGTCCATCTGTTGCTGAAAAGCCAGAGCGGCGTTCTTCAGGCCAAAAGGCACCCGAAGGAATTCGAAAAGCCCGAAGGGAGTGATAATGGCCGTCTTGGGCACATCTTCCGGACACACAGGGATCTGATGATAGCTCCACACCAGGTCAACCTTGGAGAAAACACGGCGACGGCTAGATCGGGGGAAAAGTCCTTAATGTGCGGGATAGGGTACCGGTCAGCGGTCGTGGCGTCATTGAGGCATCGATAATCTCCACAAGGCCGCCAACTTCTGGACACCTTGGGAACGTGTAGAGGAGATGCCCATGGACTGTTAGAGCGCCGTACAATTCCTACGGCCTCCATCTGGTGGAACTCTGCCTTGGCGATACGGAGCATGCCGGTAGGAAGCCGGCGTGCCCTTGCGTGAAGCAGTGGGCCTGAGGTGAGGATGTGATGCACCACTGCGTGCTTGGGGCTGGCTGAATGAAATTGTGGGGTCAGAATGTCAGAAAAGTCCGCAAGTATCTGTGCATAAATATTATCCACGAAAGACACCAGGTCACTGCGTGGCGTAGCACATGCGACTAGCGGAGTAAGGAGATCGTCACCAAGGTCACGTCATGAACGAGGCGTTGCCCTCGCACATCTACCAACAAGATTTGGGCCCGGAGGAAATCTGCGCCCAGCAATGGCTGGGAGACATCGGCCACTGTAAAGGTCCAGGTAAAATGGCAGAGGCCAAAGATGAGCGGGACCATATGAACCCCATACGTCTGTATGGGGCTGCCATTAATGGCAGTCAGAGAAGGCCCCCGCTTGCCGGAACAAGTGTCGATCCCCGATGGGGGCAAAACGCTAACCTCCGCACCTGTATCTACGAGGAACCGTCATTCCGAATGTCGGTCCCAAGCGTAGAGGCAGTATTTCAGGTCGACTACCACGGTGACTACTGGCGGCCGACCCCGGCATTTCCCGGATATGAGCAGGGCGGGTGGCATTGACGGGCCACGTGACCCCAGCGCTGATGGTAGTAACACGACTTCCCCTTACCGGGGTTGCCTGGGACAGGTGGCACAGCTGAACTCCCGGTGGACGCAGGGCCTGGTCTCTGGGCCCTCCAGGGCACCGCCGACACCCGACCGATCAAGCCCACCGCTCTGCTGCTTGGACTGCCACAGCTCGTCAGCATGCTCCGCTAGCTGCAGGGGGTCAGCAAATTCCTCACCGGCGAGAAGCAGGTGGATGTCGTTTGGCATCTGTTCCAAGAAGGCGTGTTCGAAGAGAAGGCAGGGCTGAATACCGTCCATATGGATTGACAGCGACCTCGGGCTGTTGAGGTTGATCGTTGGCTGCTTCCATAGTTTAAATCCAAAATGACAGTTTTGGATCGTCGGGGTCACCAATATGGCATGCGAATAAGCAAGCCACGCGTGGTGAAACAAAGAGATCTTTATTGACAAAGTAAAGAGAGCAGCACACACGCGAATGGGAGAAGGTTAATCCAGGGTTATATATACCAGAGCACACCCCTAAACCCCGTGACGACTCCTTCCCGCCAAACCCAGTCACGTGATCCTGCCCCCGACTACCGAGGGTTCACACAGTAAGTGGCCTAACCACCAGGTGGCACCACAACACCATAATTAATTTGTTGGAGTCCCTCATCCATAAATGATTTAAATAGGAAAGGAGCATCGATGAAGGCATTGAGAACCATGAAGGCATTGAGAACCCAGCATTAACGGTATACACTAACTCCTTTTGACTGAGTCTGACACTATGCACATAGAAATTCGGCCCTGAGAAAACTCTCCAGTTGCTGTATTCAATTGTTAACAACTGTATTCAATAATTAACAAGATGCTGCTTATACTTGTCATAGACTGGTTATCTCTATTGGTGTTCCTTGGGAAGTACCCTTGAACTATCTGCTTAATCATTAAGTTAATAATATGGTTACATAGTGTAATTCATAATTTTAAGGCTTCATTCACTTCCTCCAGAAACGAAGTAACCTTTTTAAGAACCTACGTGACATCCACATTTGGCCTTGAAAGCAACATTGGCATCTTCTAAACCCAATAACCATTTGCACCATGAAAACCACAACCATTTAACACCTCCTGGTACTTCACTAACCAAAACATTTTTTGCCAGAGCATCTACCCTTAACATGCTTGGAATCGCTATTGATCAGGAACAATCAGCTACATCACAACCATAAGCATGATCAAGATACAAACTGGTATCTCTGCAGCATGTTGCTTGCCTTCTCATCCCTTAATGCTTTTCTACAACATGCATACCACTAATCAATGCGGGAAATTATTCGATACTTAAGAATATTACCAGCATTGCAGCAATATTCAAGACACTTAATTCTATTCAAGACGAAGGGACTCAGCTAATTGAAATCTTTGCAAATGATTCAATCTATTAATGCTAAAAGTGCAACACACTAGTGTTAATCAAATGTAACCAACCCAAAACGTCACCCATCCTTTTACTCCAGACATGCTGCCTGACCCGTTGAGTTACTCCAGCCATTTGTGTCTATCTTTGGTATAAACCAACATCTGCAGTTCCTTTGTACACGTAACATTTTATTTTCTACTTTATGGCAAGCAGCCCCAGATTGGTCTTAGATATGGAGTCTTTCCATTTTATACTTCGCAAAGAATCAAGCTCTATTTCAAGCATAGCTATTTATCCTGTTGGCATTTTTGTACTGTTCTTAATACAGTGAAATATCCTAAGGCTTCACAGGAGCATCAAACAAATGTAAAATCTTCTAATTAAGATATAACATATGTTTAACAGACTTTATGTTAATAGACCAGCAAATTTGCTATGAACAAACATTTTATAATCTTTCCACATATATTTTTGGAACAATATTTATGTCATTATGCTATGCTCCAGGAACACTCAATATCAGAAGAGGTAGAAATGATGGTCGAGAGTCTCCTTGATGTCCTTCTTCAGACCTTGCTTGCTATTATGAATAAGTCCCAGATGGCGGAGGCGGTAAGAGGACAGCGCTGCCCACAGTGCACAGCAGAGATAACCGTTAGTAACTAACAAACCTTTTTATGAATACTCATGCATGGAATTCCCCTTCTTCCACACGTCTTCCCAAATCTTCATAGTGTATGTATCTTCTTCTGATGTATTCTCATCCATGTTTAGGTATGTTTAGATTTATTGCTTTCCAATCTTTAGAGGTAAATTGTTGTCTCATCAGAATCTAATGGGTTAATTCACATCTTTCCCTGGTTTTTAGCTTGCAATAGAATTAACTGATAATATAAATAATACTCCGTTTCAATTTGATATTCTATAGATTTTTACTGGAATCTTTATTTACCAAATTATCATTTACCCTTTACATTAATTGAGTGACATGGTGGTGAGTCTCATGTTAATGAGCCATGACTACGTGATTTAATCACAGTGCCTCTTCATTCAGAAAACTCGAAAACATGAAAAATTTATTTCTGTAATATGCAGTAACATTACTAAAAATTGATTAATTCTTATTAAGAATTGGATGGAATTGTGCCATTAATTTTGTAATTGGTTTTCAGTTATTCCAGATGCCAAATGAGTTCATGATAGATGAATAATTAATATAAAGTTGAGATTTTTATTTTAAATTGCAGGTTGACTGATTCCATAAAGGTCACAAAGCTAAATGTGGATTTGGGAAGCCACTCAATATTCAACCTTCCATAAAAATCCACAAGTTGCTTTTTGTTTACCTTTCTTAGCCTAGGGCTTCTGAACAATATACAACACTCCAACTACTGCCTTGGCAACAATTGGTTCAGGACATATATTGAGTTTAATTTTACTCCCCACTATTCTTGATGGCTTTGAACTGGAGATGTTTAAGAAGATTGGGTAAAAATAAAGAAAGAAAGTGACAGACAATATACTGCATTGAAATTGCAGAAAGTGTACTAAATCTCCAATCTCTGTTTTTTTTATATTTTTCTTCTCTCTCCTTCTATGAAGGGTAGGACTAGAGTCAATTAATAGGAAACATTAATGCTTTGTAGCGTAAAATGGCAACAACTTTCCTGACCATGTTAGATGTTGTCTGAGTATACAGTCGTTACTTAGTTAAGATAAATGTGTGTACAACATATCCATTTCTGTTTATGCACATTGTTATCCGGTTACTGTCATTTCAACCCACTTGAATGGGTGTACCATATGCTGAGGGTTGTACTTTATTCCGGTTCTCTAGGGTGAGTATGTCACCTGCCTACTGTCCTTGCTTCGACAAATGGGAGATAACCACTACCAACACTTACTGGATAATTTCCAGAGCAAGGAGGAACTCAAGGTAAAAAATACTACTTTGATAGTTCTTTGTGATGTAAAAATATTAATATTAAATATGGTTCTCTTTTGCCCTGAAGCTGGCAGAATGATAAGATTATATAAAACATATGTGTTGGTCTCACATTTTATGATGTGATATTGTGTCCATTATTGGAGGGATCCAGTTGTTATTGAGAGCAAGCATTGAGATGACCTGATCGTTATATATGTCATAGAATCAGAGACAAACAGTAAGCCAATGTCAGATTCATATATTCACAGGTTAGATGGGGAGATGGTTGGAGAAAATGTCATTGGCAACAGCATAGTAACAGTTTAGCATTTCTCAGATGAAGCTTTCTATATCTTACCTGAAGAAGATACTTTGGTCATAGTCCTACTGTGCCTCCAGAACAACCAGGAGGAGAACAGAAAAGGCCAAAAGCAAGGATCCACTGGCAGAGGAAACCAAAAGTGTAGGATGGAAAGTCTCTGGCTTGTTGAACCTATTGGCCACATTAACCTGAATAAGGAGCAGTCAGAAGCGAACTAAAAATTACCTGTTAATCACAGGGTTTTATCGCCTTCCCTAGAATGAGGAGGATCTTCTAGTATCTTTACCCAGACTGTGTTGTGTTGCATTTCATGGTTGCCCTAAACTAGTTGTCCACCAGATCATTCCAAGCACTGATGCTTAATATATGATGCATCTTTCAATTTGCAGCACACCACAACGAGAGATGAGAATTAATTCCTTCCATTGGATTGGAAGCTTTCCAAAGGCTCGGCAAGTTACATGCCCCTCTCATATGGCTCCCACTTGTCAACCAAGAGCTTTCCACCATATGAAAAGGCCAGCACTCTTTGAAATTCTAGATTATGTGTGACCAATGGCAAAATAGTCTTACAATCAGTTTCATACTTCCAGATAGCCCATATGATTAATTTATCGAGGCAACCTGTTGAATCTTCTATATAACAAGGACAATATCAAATGGATGATCATTCTGGAGGGACATAAAACATAAACTTGGTCCTTGATATGGTGGAGAGTGCAATTTATTTTGCAGCAACAAGGTCACAAGGAACAGAGTGGAGACTGTTATAGTCCTTAAAATATGATCCTACTGCCTGGACCACTGTACTCCCTAGTGAGGATTTCAAGCTTTGTATACACCTGCTGCGTGCAATGCACTTTGGCAATCATAAAATACAACCCTTGTCAGCTACACAGCAGGAAGTGGAGAAAGAGGAAGAAAAGGACAGTATCAGGTGCCTTCTAAGTGATGCTTCTCTGGATGATGTCAGCTTGCTCCTTGAGATTTATCTGGACTCCGCTTTACTGAATTAGTTAAGAGCACACATCAAGAGGTGCCTGAGTACATCAACATTTTGCCATTGTTTAGACTTGGAATGATAATGTATCATTGTGCTCCAATTGTACCATTTGTATTGTGAAACCTTGCAAACAAACCATGTTGTTATCATTGGCCTTCATTCCCAGCAACATCCTGTGGATTATCATTTTTAAGGAAATTATGTGGATCAGGTAAATTGGGAGATGTGGCATATACTAGGCATGGACACCTGGAACGAATAGGTGGATGAAATGTTTAGAGTACGTGTGACCTGCAACTCAACAAATGTGTGTAGTGGTTGCTCTTCCCCATAGAAATGTAATTACTGTGACTGCAGAAGCGTATGCCACAGATGAGCTACTGTACTATATACAATACATGCAAAATAATGGAAATAAGGAATGCTCTTTGTCATTAAACATCGAGCACTCTATTGCATTAACCCTAAACTCCAACCTTTGCCAAATACTCGCTGGCTGAACCATGTAACAATTGGGTGGTAAGAAGGTCAAAACATCTTCCCAAGAACAAGGCTTGACTACCCAGAACTGCCATGGATAGACTAGAGTAGAATAATATGTTCTTTTTACTCAATCAACATGTTGCAGCAACCTCTATAATAAACCCCCATTTCCTTAAAAAAATTGGTGCACCAGCTAGATAGCTCCTCCTACTCAGACTTTTGAAATGGGAAATAATTGCTGAGTTGTCGGGGATGCATACCACCCAAGAGAGACTATAAATAAAGAGAAATCAAAGTCCCAGAGTGATGCCTTTCGTTGTCTATCTCATTCTGGACCTCAATCCATCCTACACAAATCATGAAGAATCAAGTAAACAAATATGCAAAATACTTTATACATTCACATATACATTTTTTCACTCGTTGAAAACCATATAATCACTGACTAATTATGACTGTGTATTTTTCAGTGCCTGTTTTCCATGTCTCTTTATTTACTTTCCTGTGATGCATTTGTTTTGTTCACTCACATGGAGAGGACAAGGTCGCAAATGACCTTGAAGGACAATCTCAAAAAGACCAGCCATGGACCAGGCCATCTCAGCATGAGTAGTAGGAGGATGGCCTTGGATGAGAGTCAACTATAAAGGCATGGTTGGAGAAAGAGTGGTGGGTGGCTGGAAATGCATGGCCAGGGGGACGAGGGTGGAGTCAGATATAAGAGTGGTGTTTAAGAGGCTGTTAGATAGGCAGATCGAAGAGTATGGAATAGGGGGATATGGATCATGTACAGGCAGATGAGGCTAGTTTAACTAGGCATCATGTTGAACACAAACATTGTGTGCCAAAGGGCCTATTCCTGTGCTGTATGTTCTATGTTGTACTGGCCATTGGATTTGTAATGGCTAGGTAAAATAACCAGCTTTATATAATCTCAAGGCACCATAGAATCATCACCATTATTATGTTATAGGTGCCAATATGCAGCTACATCTAATGAAGATAGAGACATGTATTGCGATATGTACCTTTGTTGAGTAGTTGAATAGGTGTTCCTGAGTAAGAGACAGTGAGAGAACAACAAAGCACTTATAATCCATAGACTTTGAAACTGTTGGATGAGCAGATTTTCCAGACCACTGGATACTATAATAACCAACATATTTTAATTCACTTTTTTAAAAGAGGTTGCACAGTACAAATATCCCAGTGAGCCAGATGAATATCAATAAAGTGAGGGGAGTAGGACCCTAGTCATTTATGAAGGGTGAGGGAACTCAGGCACCAGTGAGATAGAAGGGATTGCAGCAACTAGGGCTCCAGCGTGTCAGGGGCATGTGAATCGAGGCCCCAGTGAGTCAGAAGGGATGAAGGCAAACAGTGCAGCATCTTAAAGTTCATCATTGCTAAATAGTCCAACTAGCAGCAGACAAACAAGAGAGTAGAGGCCATGCCTGAGAGCTTTAAGAAGAGTAGAAATTCCAAGAAGGGCAGGAGGAAGAGGAGGAGCTTATCCACCATCAGTACTATTAACAATAGGTGCAGGTGAAAGAGCACTGTGGCAAACATGAAAGAGACCATTGAATAGCCACTGCTTCATGTGACATACCAAATCCCATAGATTTCAGCATGCTCATTGACACACCACTGCAACAATCATATGTTTGTTACGTGAAGCTAGGTTCACAGATAAATGATTTGGCATTTTTCAAGAATCTCATCTTTCCAGGAATTAACAGTACTTAAAGTGTAATATTGGTCCACAATGGTTTCCTTTGTAATGTCCGGTTGAATTCACTGCAGCCAATAACAGCCAATGATATTTGATGAAAATTACTCTCAAATCTCTGATTAAATGCCACGCTGCGAGTTGGGACATCTTGTCGGCCTCTCCACCCCTCCACCGCCACTTCTTCTTCCTTCTCCCCCGGAGTTGCGACATACTCCACCTTGGACGTTGACAGCAACTCTGGGAGAGAAGGAAGAATAGGCTGCTTCAGAGTGCACAAAGCGACAGGAGAAGGTGGGCAGCTGGGGCTGTAAGAGGCCTGGGAAGTGGTGTGTGCCAAGATCCATCCACTACAACCCAAATGCTTCATAAAGAGGTCTGTTAAAACAAGGGTTCCCTATAAAAAGTAACTTACCAATGTCTTCCTTTTACTCTTAGGATTTCTTCTTAAAAATATTCTGTGTGTTCCGCAATTTAATGAAGCTGAGTGTATATCCACGTGATTGGATGGTGATGAGATTATTAACAAGCAAGTAAGTTGCCCTTACCATTTCAGGAACACTCAGGTACTAGAATGACTATATTTTGATAGAACTAAATTCTCATTGAGCCAGTGCTAAGATAAAGTATGGAGCGCTTTTTCCTCTTTCCCTAATCTTTTCTGCTGATCCCTCCTACCTTCCCTTCCATGTACTCTCATGACATGTAGTCTTTGGCACAGGTGGATATTTGGCATGCCAGACGGGTGAATCGTTTTGGAGGCAGCGCACTGCTTCCACTATTTATGCTGGGCTTTTATGTCAGTCAACATATGGACAAGGTTTTCAATACATCCCCATCCCAAATGCTCCTCCATTTTCTGCAATCATTGGCCCGGGATTTTCACAGCTCAATGGGAATGTTAGACTACATGAAAGAGATTTTGAGAACACCCTTAAAACGTCCACCTGATAATTCCTCCGTTCAACTGATAATTTATTGCTGTAGTGGAGCTTAGATTAAAGTTTCTGTTTTGGGAATCTGATGTTGGGCATATGGATGAAGTCAGGGTCGACTGAATATAATTAGGCCCTTGATGTGTGACATTCTCATCTAACTACCCTGGTGTTTTCTGGTGGAGAAACAGTGTTTCTTCACAGGTACTAATATTGGTAGACTTGAGCATGATTCAGCAATTCATGGACACTATTGGAGTTCATGTTGATTGTTGATTATAAATAACCCTTTTACAACCAGAGCCCATGCGAGCGAAAGCTGCACAAGATAACCCGGCTGTTGGCGGTTGTGCAGAAGCTTTGGGGCCAGACAAGTGAAGATAACAGAGCAGACTTGACAGCAATCAGTCTAACAGTCATCTGTGTCTATCATGGTGACACCAGATACTGCAGATACTGAAATCTTGTGCAATAAATAAACTGCTGGAGGAGTATGGGTCAAGCAGCATCTAAGGAGGGAAATAGAAGTGGACATCCTTGCTTGGACGATGACATAATCCAACAGGAGTTAATGACACCATAACCACCGCACAACCAGATTTGGATCTGATCAGAAATTGTTAACAATTCACATTGCTTATGCAAGAGTTAGGTTCATGCTTACCCTAATGCAGATTGTCGATAATGTCTGACACTGGACACACGTTCTAAGCTGATATGGAATGGAATGGAATACTTTATTGTCACATTTGACAAGGCACAGTGAAATTATTTTCTTGCATACCCAAGGTATAGCAAATCATTTCTGAGGAATTGCCATTTTGTCAATGAGTTGTTCTTGCAATAAGGCAGAGAAGTACGATGCCATGCCTATTAATTGAAAATAATTGCTAGCACTATTACAATTTCTCTATTTATTGGAACGACCTTGGCTCTGAATCTGTTAAAAGTCTTCCTATATGCAAAATGCCTATTCAGAAAATCAAACACTATGTTCTAATGGAAAACTGTTCATTAAAAATGTTGCTTCTGCCAATAAAGTTTTTTGTTTATCATGCAATTGATTGTTGCCAAAAGTTGCCTTAAGATAATCCAGATAGATAAACGGAGACACCACGTGAGCTTAGCATTGTTTAAAGTAATGACCGTCATAACTTGTTAAGTCGATGCCTTGGCTATATTCTCAAATGGGCGAAAAGGATCCAAATGGCAGTTCATCACCACCTTTTAAAGTGTACCCAGGGAAATAAAATAAATTTGGTCTTTCTAATAATGGCTTCATCTACAAAGGAATATAAGTACAACCAGAAATGCTTCCAAGTCATTTTCTTCAACCAACATTTCTAAAGCACATAATCTACTAAAATTCAGATTACTGATTGTGCTGCTTAGTGTGTTTCAATCAGTTGCTGAATTTACAGATTACAACAATGACCTAACTTCTAAATAATAATTACTTGGTTGTAAATTGCTTTAAGACATTGCGAGCTTGTGAAGGTCACTGGAGAAATATGATTTCCTTTTTATGAGGACAGATGGTATGATGGAGTTGAACAATGAACTGTTGTTGATGAACAACAGCCTGACATATGTGTTCTCTCATTATTTAGATGGGGGAGTTTTCTGCCAAAATGGGCAATTTCACATTTTGCAAAATAATTATCAACGCACTTAATCCATCTATATCCCTTTCAAGCCTCGTTTTATCCTCTTCACACAATTGCTATCCTATCGATCTTTGTTTCATCAGCAAATTTAGCAGTGTTACATTTGGTACCCTTCATATAAATGTTATAGTTAAGGCACCAGCACTAATCCCTGTGGTACACAATTCATTATAACTTTCCTACCAGAAAATGGCCCATTTATGTCTATCTTTAAGCTGATTATTAGCCATCCACTTTTCTGAGCATGTCAATATATTATCTCCTACATCGTGAACTTTTATTTTCTGTGACGCTGCACCTTTTCAAACACCTTATGGTAGTCTGGGTACAGGACATCCACTGGTTATTCTTTATTGACAACACATGTCACTACCTCAAAGAACTGTACTAAATTGGTCAAACAGGATTTCTCTTCCCCAATTACCTTGTAATTTATCAATGTACCCTGCTTTGTTGGTTTTAAAAATAGCCTCCATCTTCCTTGCTGGTCTATAATGTTCTGGTTTGTACCTTTTTGAATACACAAATTACATATCCTTGAAATGGAAAATTGGAACTTTCTGCAAATCATGAACAATTACCACTAATTCATCAACAATCCCACTCGATATCTATTTTAAGACTCTAGGGTGAAGTTCATCAGTACTGAGGCATTTGTCAATCTGCATTTCTGAGAAATTCCAAGATTTTCATTTTCTTGAGTTCCATACCAATTTCCAATTTTAAGCTTTTTTGGGATGTTACTTGTACTGTATGTTTTATGGTAATGACTGATGAAAGATCTTTGTTTAATTCACCTGACTACTCCTTGTCTTCCATTATTAATTTTCCAAATGTTATTTTCCTAATCTTATTTTCTAAACCAACATTTTTATTTAATGTCAAGATTATTAATAATGAAGTGTAGTTGAAATAATCTTTCTTTTATGCAAGACTTAGAATTTTAAATGATTTACTGCAAGTAGAGTTTAAGACTGACAACAGCATAATTACAAAATTATATATATTTGAAAATAAATATGAAGGTGTATAAAGAAATTGAAGGTTCACGCCAATAAGTTATCGTTTGCAGTAACAGGATAGTGTTCACTTGATGCTGATCAGGTTATTTTAATTCTGAATGACTGTGGATTTATATTTGGTCATTTATTTTACAGTATCATTGTTATCACTGTCCAATACCTGTCTCCAGCATTACACAAGAACTTCACAGAAACAGATTTTGATTTTAAGGTGGGTTTGTTGCCAATTTAAAACAAAAGATAAGAACAATATCTGAAAAGTGATTGCAAATGAATTAATCTTCAATATTTTCAAGCATAGTTTCTTCTGGAGTTCTATCTAGTTATAAGCTTATGTATTACTGTTTCCATGTAGACATGAGGACAATGTACAATTGAATTAATGCATTCACAGTTTGGGAGCTGGGACTGTAATAGTGATCAGTCAGGGTATCTTATGGGCCTGTCCCTCTTAGGCGATTTTTCAGGCTACTGCCGGTGACTGTCAAGTTGCTGGCAGTCGCCTGAAAAACTGGCAACTGGAACGGCGACTGTCAGAGTGGAACACACACACACACACAAACACATCGCTTCCTTCACCAGCCCGTTATGCAGGCGGGGAACAGGACTAGCGGGGGGAGTGCTGCCTGAGTGAAATTCACACGGTGCAAAGCCAATGTGATACAGACATGCACCGCGATGAACAGGAGGGTTGGCGCTGTAATTAAGAAGCTAAAAAGCATAGTGTACGGTAAGTCCTTTAAAAGAGATGGGGAGAGGGGGAGTAGGGGGAGAGAGGGGGGAGAAGGAGTGGAGACAACTTTTATGAAGCCAGAGATACACAGCTGTGAAGCTCGGCGGACATTAACATTACTGGTCGGTTATCCTTGGTTCTGAAAACTACTGCTTACGTTTTTTTTTTCCCAATGAGCCAATGAAATTCACCGGTCAGCACCAGCTACAACCTAAGAGAACATACAACCTCCTGGCTACCCACTAGGACCTCCTGGCAACCTACCTACGGCACGAGAATTCTCGCCACTCTCCATGGCGGCTTCATTCTAGTCGCCACTAATTTTTCAACATGATGAAAAATTTGCGGTGACCATAATGAGGCCGCGACTAGTTCCCAGAATGCGGGAACTCCTCATGACCATGAAGGCGACTCCCCAGCAACCACCCACGAACATGTGGCGACTTCATAGTCTCCTGCAGTCGCCTAAAAAGTCACCTAAAAAGTCGCTTAAGTTGGACAGGCCCATTAGGCTAATAAAGGAGAAAACTGAACAGTTTCCTGTGCTCAGCCTTTGAACATTAGTGCTGAAAAAAAATTCCCATGTAAACATCAAGTAATATTATACTGCTTATGATGCTCCTTATGATGAAGAATTCTGTCAGAATTGTGTTTATAATCTAGACTCAGGATGAAAATATAGTGTTAAAGCTACCATGCCTAGAAAAGTTCAGAAGAAAAATGGGGAAGGGATGAGAGAGACCAGTTGAAATCAAAGTGCAGATGAGGAAGGTGAATCATTTTACCTATTTGTATGCTGAATTAATCTAAAATGCTCACTTTCACTTTACCAGTTGAAATCAAAGTGCAGATGAGGAAGGTGAATCATTTTACCTATTTGTATGCTGAATTAATCTAAAATGCTCACTTTCACTTTACCAACTGAATGTACATCCTAAATTCTTCCTAGCATATGTCGTACATTGCTCTTTGTCTAGTTTAATCTGAGCTTTCTTGATTAAATGAAGTATGCTGAAAGGCCTGTATCCATGCTGTATCCCTCTGACTCTGACTTTATGTCTATTTTGTTATTAGTGGAGTATGCGGGCCTGATTCTACTTTGGAGATCTTAATTTTAATACTCTTATTGACTTTTTTGCAGGTGTGGAACTCATACTTCAGCTTAGCTGTTTTATTTATCAATCAGCCAAGCCTTCAACTAGAAAATGCCACTCCTGTCAAAAGGAAGAACATTCTGGATAGGTGAGACTTGTCAACTTTGTAGTCTTCCATCCAATACAGGTTTTATGTGCTGCAAAATACCTTACCTATTGCTAAGGACTATAAAAACCTGTGTTGAGATTGCAAATTCATCTGGAAGGAGTGTGCATCATATAATATGGTCATGAGATGTACTGTGCCAAATATAAGCAAATTAACAGCTTCCTTTACTATTCAATAACCAATCAATGAATGATTGATGGCCGTCTTTTGGTATATATTACTATGTGTTGTCAGTTTTGGCCTGAAGTATTTTTCCATATTCTCTCTTCAATAGATATGGTGACATGAGAGTGATGATGGCTTACGAACTTTTCAGCATGTGGCAGAATCTGGGTATGTTCAGTGTCAATTAAAAAACATGATCGAAAATTGATGCTGGAAATGCAACATTGGAGCTAAAATTCATGTGTTGTCATTCATTATTTGAGAAATGTGGGAGACATTAGACAAGACAAGAGAGTTTATTGTCATGTGTCCCAAATAGGACAATGAAATTCTTGCTTGCTGCAGCACAACAGAGTATTGTAAGCATAAATACAGAACAGTTTAGTGTGTCTATTTAGCATAGACCATATGTATAAATAAATATAAATAAACAGATAAAGTGCAATAGGCTGTTATAGTTCAGAGTTTGTTTGATGGCAAGTTTAATAGCCTGATGGCTGTGGGGAAGAAGCTGTTCCTGAACCTGGATGTACCAGATTTCAGGCTCCTGTACCTTCTACCTGATGGCAGCAGAGAGATGAGTGTGTGGCCAGGACGGTGTGGGTCCTTGATGATGTTGGCAGCTTTTTTGAGGCAGCGACTGTGATAGATCCCTTCGATGGTGGGGAGGTCAGAGCCGATGATGGGCTGGGCAGTGGTCACATTTTTCTGTATTCAATGTAGTCAATGAATAACAACCTGACATATGAGTTTCTGTTGTCCAAGTGATCCAGAGCGGTGTGGAGAGCCAGTGAGATCGCATCCACCGTTGATCTGTTGTGGGGGTAGGTGAACTACATTGGGTCAAGGTTCTTGTCAAGGTAGGAGTTGACATGAGCCATAATCAATCTCTCAAAGCACTTCATCACCACAGACGTTATTGCCACTGGTCGATAGTCATTGAGGCACGTCACCTTGCTCTTCTTGGGCACCAGTATTATTGATGCCCTTTTAAAGCAGGTGGGAACCTCAGACCTCAGAAGTGAAAAGTTGAAAATGTCCGTAAAAACTCCAGTCAGTTGGTCCGCACAGGTTTTTAGAACACGGCCGGGTATACCATCAGGTCCAGGCGCTTTCCGAGGGTTTACCCCCCTAAAGGATCTTCTGACGTTGGCCTCTGTGACTGTGACTGAAATACCATCACGGTGAATGGGGGCTCGGGAAGGCACGTCTGTGTTCTATCAAAGCGTGCGTAAAACGCATTGAGCTCGTCAGGGAGTGATGCTTCGCTGACAATTGAACTGCCTCCTGATTTTGTCTTGTAGGAGGTGATGGCAGTCAAGCCCTGCCACAGTTGCCGAACATCCGTCTCATCCTCCAGCTTGGAGCAGGTCCATTTTGGCCTTTTTGATGGCCTTACCAAGGTTGTATCTGGACTTCTTGTAGACCTCTGTATCTCTAGACCTGAATGCCCGGGATCTGGACTTCAGAAGAGTGCAGGTCTCATGGTTCATCCAAGGCTTCTGGTTAGGAAACACTCGGAAGGTTTTTGTTGGGGCGCATTCCTCCACACATTTATTTATGGAGTCTGTAACGACTGTGGCGTATTCATTCAGGTCCGTTGCCGAGTCCCTGAACATTGCCCAGTCTCCTGGAGTTGTTCCTCTGCACCCCCCCCCCCCCCCCCCCCGGATCAGCTCTGTACAATCCTCACCTCCGGGGGTGCGCTCTTCAATTGCTGCCTGTAGGCAGGAAGCAGCAGCACCACAGTATGTTCGGATTTATCGAGGTGAGGGCAAGGGATGGAGCGATAGGCGTCTTTGATGGTCCTGTAGCAGTGGTCGAGGGTGTTTGGTCCTCTGGTGCTGCAGGAGACATGTTGGTGAAAGTTAGGGAGCAATTTCTCCAGGTTGGCTTTGTTGAAGTTCCCGGCTATGGTGGTAAACGCCTCGGGGTAAGCCGTCTGGTGCTTGTTGACCACGGTTACATTTTGCACCCAAATTGAAGATTTCTTCATGTGAAGTAAAATAAAGTGTATCCTTTTCATCAACCATTTAAAGTTAGAGGGAAAAATAAAATATTTTAACAAGACTTAGTTATATGAAAGCCTTTTACTGGCTGAGGGGCCAAATGCACTAACAGTCATCGTCATCAGTGGTTTAAATTAATGTAGATCTTGAGTACAATTTCAAGACTGTACTAAATTGATTGACCTTAATCGGAGTCATAAAGTCAAAGAGCGTGGAAACAGGCCGTTCGGCCCAATTTGCCCACGCCAACCGACAAGTCCCTCTTGTCTGTGTTTGGCCCATATCCCTCTAAACCTGTCCTACCCATGTACCCATCTAAATCCTTTTTAAACTTGAGATAGTACCTGCCTCAACTTCCTCCTCCAGCAGCTCAGTCCATACACCCACCACCCTTTGTGTAAAAAATGTTATCCCTAAGGTTCCTATCAAATCTTCACCCCCCCCCCCCCCCTCACCTTAAACTTATGTCCTCTGGTTCTCAATGTTGGGCAAAAGAGACTGTGCATTTACCCGATCTATTCCTCATGATTTTGTACACCTCTGCAAGATCACCCCTCATCCTCCTGTGCTCCAAGGAATAAAGTCCTAACCTGCTCAACCTCTCCCTTCAACTCAGGCCCTTGAGTCCTGGCTACATCCTTATAAGTCTTCTCTGCACCCTTTCCAGCTTGACAACATCTTTTCTCTAACATGGTGACCAAAACAAGAACACAATAGTCTAAATGTGGCCTCACCAACATCTTATATAATTGCATCGTGATCTCTCTCAACTTCTATACTCAATACTCTGACTGATGAAGGCCAATGTACCAACATAATTTTTGACCACCCTATCTCCCACTGATGCCACTTTCAAGGAACTATGCACTCATAGATCCCAACCATTCATTGTGCAGGGTCTGCTCATGTTAGACTTCCCAGAATGCAACACCTCACATTTCTATGTTTCATCAACCATTCCTCAACCTAACTGCCCAACTAATTAAGATCCCGCAGCAACACTTGACAACCATCTGCACTATCTACAATACCACTCACTTTTGTGTCATCTGCAAACTTGCTAATCATGCCATGTACGTTCTCCAAATCATTGATATAGATGACAAACAGCAATGTGCCCAGCACAAAACCCTGATGTACACCATTAGTCCCAGGCTTCCAGTCCAAAAAGCAACCTTCCACTATCACCCTCTGCTTCCTTCCATGAAACCTATTTTCTATCCATTCAGCAATCTCTTCTTGGATCTAACCTTGGATCCCATGCAATCTAGCCTTCCAGAGCTGCCTACCATGCGGAGCCTTGTCGAATGCCTTGTTGAAATCCATGTGTGCAATCTCCACAGCTCTGCGCTCATCAACCTTTTTGGTCACATCTTCAAAAAACTCAGATTCGTGAGACATGGCCTCCTACATACAAAACCATGCTGACCATACCTAAACAGCCTTGTCCATCTATATCTTATCCTATAGAATACTCTCTAGTAACTTTCTGATGTAACATCTCACACATATATTAGGCTCACTGGTCTGTAGTTCCCTGGCTTTTCCCTGCTGCCCATCTTGAATAGAGGCACATCATTTGCCACCCACCTGTCTTGTGCCACCTCGCTTTTTTAATGGTGACTCGGAAATCTCAGCCAGGGCACTTGCAATTTCCTCTCTAGCTTTGCACACTGTCCTCGGATATATTTGACAGGCCCAGGAAATTTGTCTACGTTCATACATGTCAACACCAGCATCTCCTTGACCGTAATACTGACAGCTCTCAGAACACTTCCATTGACCGCCCCAAGTTTTGCAGTCCTCATGTCTTTCTCCTCAGTTAAAACAGAGAAGAAATACTCATTGAGGACCTTGCCTATCTCCTGTGCCTCCACATATTGTTGGCCGCTTTGATTCCTGAGGGGTCCCTTTCACTCTCTGGCTACCCTTTTTCTCTTTATGTACTTATAAAATCTTTTGGGATTTTCCTTAATATTATCTGCCAGTGATATCCCCTGTCCCCTTTCTGTCCTCCTGATTTCCTTTTTTAGACTACTTCTCAGTTCCTGAAATGCCTGCAGGGATACACTTGATCCCAGCTGTTTATACCTGCCCTATGTCGTAGAAACATAGAAACATAGAAAATAGGTGCAGGAGTAGGCCATTCGGCCATTCGGCCCTTCGAGCCTGCACCGCCATTCAATATCATGGCTGATCATCCAACTCAGTATCTCAGTACCTTCTCCCCTGATCCCTTTAGCCACATCTAACTCCCTCTTAAATATAGCAAGCGAACTGGCCTCAACTACTTCCTGTGACAGAGAATTCCACAGATTCACCACTCTCTGTGTGAAAAATAATTTTCTCATCTCGGTCCTAAAAGACTTCCCCCTTATCCTTAAACTGTGACCCCTTGTCCTGGACTTCCCCAACATCGGGAACAATCTTCCTCCTTACTCTTGCCCAGAGCCTCAGTTTCCTTCATCATACAAGCTTCCTTACACTCACCGCCTTGCCTTCAAGCTAACAGGAACACCCATGTTCTGGACACTTGTCAACACATCCCACTTTCCTGACATTCCTTTTCCTTCAAACAATCTGCTCCAGTCAACTTGAGCGAGTTCCTCTCTTATACCTTCAAAGTTGACCTTACCCCCATTTAGCATTTTAACTCGTGGGTCCACCCTGTTTCTATCCATAACTATCTTAAACCTAATAGAACAGTGGCCACTGGTTCCAAAACGTTCGTCCACAAACACTTCATCCACTTGACCCTCCCAATTTCTCAATACGAGATCAAGTGTTGCCCTTGGGGGCCTGTATTACACTTCCAATAAAGTGTTCACCCTTTCTGACTTGACTCCAAGATTACTGCAAAAGCTTGTCAATCCAACAATGGTTGTATCAGTATACATTCCTTCTCCCTAAACTGATAGAAGAGTTCTTCCTTAGTTCCTGCTATGCTGATAGGCTAAGGCATGTACCTACCAAATGTACAACATCATGGCATATCTTTGGCTATCAGCGTATCTAGAACTATGAAACTGTGTGTATTACATACCTTTTGAGCTGGAAGAATACTTTCAGTATCTTGTAGTTTGTGTGTAGGGGATGCAAATGTGAGCAATTGTGTACTAGGATTTGATTTTTATTGTAAATTCCTTTGCTCATTATTTGATATGAGTAATGTGAATCAAAGTCAAAGTCAATTTTATTCGTCACATGTCTCTTAGATCCCCTCTTCTTGTAAAGAAATTGGCTAAGAGGTGCCATTCATTTTGAATTAATTGTGCCAAATTATTTTATGTTTATTGCTTTGTTAGAAGATTGCGATCTCTAGGCCAGTTTTTATATGTTTGCTGCCCAGAACATAATTGGAAATTGCCCATAGCATCCTTCTCAGTAGTCCAATTTAATACAATGGAATCTCAATCAGCTCTTGTATTAAACTCTCTGATAAAGATAATAGTTATCTCTTGCTAGAGATCAGCAGGTGGAATGGGGATCTTTTGTGAGGAGTGTAGGCTCCTTTGTAAGAGGTGGTATGTGGCATATTGAAGTACAGGTTAGCCTCACATGTTAATGAAATGGACCAATTGCTGTGGGTGTGTGACTAATGGCAAGCACGGTATCTTGATATGAACACTAATCATGATAATTAGCAGACTACACAAAGTAGGTATGTTCTCTACATTGAAAGCAAAATGCACTGACTGAACGCAGGTCCCATTCTTCATTGCTATTTTTGGAATCTGTGGAATTTAAATGCTATGCTTCCTGTCACAAGAGGCTCCTGGATTGGTCTATTAATGGTATCACAACACCTGATAATAGAGAAAAGAGACACACGTGTCATAATTCAATAACAATCAAGCAAATATGTGTATAAAGCTCGTAAAAATAAAGGATCAGTGAATTCTATCTCCTTGGTAAACATCTCCTTGGTCTACAGATTCCTTGAAATTCACTTGAAAATGGGCTTAACCAAGAATAGAGCAAAACTGTGCCTGACTTTCTAGGAGGTTTTGGTGTAAAACTTCCCGAGGTGTTGTCAGTCAATATTTGTCTCAACAACCAATATACAGTATGTCTCCACGATGACCTTCAACGTCATTAACCATGAAAATGGCAGGTTTGTTTATTCATTAAAAAAACAGTCTTTGATAATCCTGTGTCCTCTGACCATGCAAATTAAAGGACCAACACACAAACTGCATTCTTTGCCAGACAGCTATCCAGCATGCGGCAGCATCCCAGTTTACTTTACGAATTGCTTACATTTAATTCTGAGCTTTTCTTACATTTTCAGTTATTTTACTGCCCTTAAATCTGTCATTCAGTTGGGATGTGAAATCAGGTATTCATCGCCCACCCAGAGGTTATGGCTATCTATACCCATAGCTAAACCTCTCTGCGCAATGATATCCATACAAGCTATACTTCGCTACTCTGAATTTCTGGAAGCTTAAAGCTTTGACCAGTGCCTGGGATGTTTTAAACATCAAAATTGAGGATCACAATCACTCTCTGCTTCCCTACCTCACAATCATTTCAACCGACTACCATTGATTGCTGCCACTTCCCACAATGTTTTCCTCACTTTTACATTGTGAGTTCACCCAATCTCCATAATTGCAGAGGGAAGACTTCATTAGCAGTTTCTTCTCCCTAACAACTTGTCTTTTCCACATACATTTGACCCTCTATACTTCTATCCCACACAGAGGCCTAAATGGTTCCATCAATATAGATAAAAATGCAGGAGAAACTCAGCGGGTGAGGCAGCATCTATGGAGCGAAGGAAATAGGCAACATTTCGGGTCAAAACCCTTCTTCAGACTGATGTGGGGGGGGGGGGGGGGGGCGGGGGGCGGGAGGAAGAAAGGAAGAGATGGAGCCAGAGGGCTGAGGGAGAGCTGAGAAGGGGAGGAGAAAGTAGGGACTACCTGAAATTAGAGAAGTCAATGTTCATACCGCTGGGGTGCAAACTGCCCAAGCGAAATATGAGGTGCTGCTCCTCCAATTTACGGTGGTCCTCACTCTGGCCATGGAGGAGGCCCAGGACAGAAAGGTTGGATTCAGAATGGGAGGGGGAATTGAAGTGCTGAGCCACCGAGAGATCAGGTTGGTTATTGCAAACCGAGCGGAGGTGTTCGGCGAAGCGATCGCCAAGCCTACGCTTGGTCTCACCAATGTAGAGCAACTGACATCTAAAGCAGCGGATGCAATAGGAGGAGGTGCAGGTGAACCTCTGCCGTACCTGGAAAGATTGCTCGGATCCTTGAATGGAGTCAAGGGGGGAGCTTAGGCGACAAGTGTAGCATTTCTTACAGTTGCAAAAGAAAGTGCCCGGAGAGGGGGTAGTTCGGGTGGGAAGAGACGAATTGACCAGGGAGTTACAAAGCGAGTGGTCTCTGCGGAAAGCAGACATGGGACGAGATGGGAAGATGTGGCAAGTAGTGGCATCACGTTGGAGGTGCTGAAAATGTCGGAGGATCATTTGTGTATGTGACGGCTGGTAGTGTGGAAGGTGAGGACAAGGGGGACTCTGCCCTTGTTATGAGTGGGGGAATGGGGAGTGAGAGCAGAGTCACGGGGTATAGAGGAGACCTTGGTGAGAGCCTCATCTATAGTAGAAGAGGGGAACCCCCATTCCCTGAAGAATGAGGACATCTTCGATGCCCTGGTGTGGAACACCTCCTCGTGGGTGCAGATGCGGCGTAGACGGAGGAATTGGGAGTAGGGGATGGAGTCCTTACAGGAGGCAGGATGAGAAGAAGTGTAGGCCCTGGTGATGCGGCGAGGTTACTACCTCACTGGGGCCTACTCACTCGCCACCTCACTGAGCTCGCCGAACCTCGCTGCCTCACCGATCATCCGCTGACCGGGACCTCCTACGCTTCGCCCGCTGACCCAGACACTACTCACCTCAGGCCTCCACCATCGACTCCATCGACTCTCGCCACTTCACCACCCTCCAGCACACCGCAGCCGTCGCCTTACCCGAATCCTAGGCTCAGCACCGGGCTTGAAGTCACCACGCTGCAGACTCCTACGTCACGGGCTCTGACTGTGCTGGGTCCTAGTGCTAGTCCCCCTAACCCAAGAAACCCCAGTGGTTGTTCCACAGGTTCTTCCCCTTCCCCCTCTAACCATGTGACACCAGCTCTTCCTCACCCACACTATAGTCCTCATTCCCCCTCCCTCCCTGACCACCCACCACCCCCCCACCAGACATCGCCTCGGCCTCAGTCCACTCACCTGCCTTCCTCCGGCCTCAACCCCCATCCTTGCCGTGTTCACCATCCCTCCTGACCTCTCCCTCTCTGATACCGAACGGTCTGTCCTCAGCAGAGGCCTCACCTATGTCCTCCTCCATCCCCATCTCAATGTGTTCCACGCCCGCCACGATGTGGAGCTCTTCTTCCGTCGCCTCCGCCTCAAAACGTTCTTCCATGGGAAGGAGTCCTCTCCCCCAATTGATGATCCCTTCTCCCATCTCCAACTGACCCCCTCCTCTTGGACTCCCCTTCATGGCCATCTTTCGGCTTTATACCTTTTTATTTCAAACTGCCGGCGGGACATCAACTGCCTCAACTTCTCCACTCCCCTGTCTCACTCTAACCTCTCCCCCCCCCCTGAATGTACAGCCCTCCACTCACTCTGGAACAACCCAGACTGGGTGATCAAACCAGCCGACAATGGAGGTGCCGTGGTAGTCTGGCTCGCTGTTCTCTACAAGGCTGAGGCCATGCGTCAACTCTCAGACACCTCCTCCTACTTATCCTTGGACCATGACCCCACAGACGAGCACCAGGCCACTATCTCTAGCACTCTCACTGACTTCATCACTACCCGCTCCCTACCCTCCCAAGCCTCCAACCTCTTCTTCCCAAAATCTATAAACCTGACTGTCCTGGCAGACCCATTGTTTCTGCCTGTTCATGGCCTACCGAACTTAGTTCCACATACCTCGACTCCATCCTATCCCCCCCTGGTTAAATCCCTCCCTACCTATGCTCAAGACATCTCACATGCTCTTTGTCGACTCCAGGACTTCCGTTTTCTGGGCCCCCATTCCCTCATCTTCACCATGGATGTCCAGTCACTCTGCACCTCCATCCCACACCAGGAGGGTCTCAAAGCCCTCCGTATCTTCCTCGACCGTAGAACCAGCCAATCCCCGTCTACTGATACTCTCCTCTGCCTAGCGGAGCTGGTCCTTACCCTTAATAACTTTTCGTTTGACTCCTCCCATTTCCTCTAAATACAAGGTGTAGCTATGGGCACACGCATAGGCCCTAGCTATGCCTACCTCTTTGTAGGGTACGGCGAACAATCCTTGTTCCAGATGTACCGTGGCCTTATCCCCGAACTCTACCTCCGCTACATCGATAACTGCACTGGTACTACCTCCTGCACCCACACACAACTCACTGACTTCATCCATTTCAACACTAACTTTCATCCGGCACTCATATACACCTGGACCATTTCCGACATTTCCCTACCATTTCTTGACCTTACTATCTCCATCGCAGGTGATAGACTACTGACTGACACCCACTATAAATCCACTGACTCCCATGGCTATCTGGACTACACTTCTTCCCATTCTGCTTTCTGTAAGGACTCCATCCCCTACTTCCAATTCCTCCGTCATTGCCGCATCTGCACCCAGGATGAGGTGTTCCACACCAGGGCATCGGAGATGTTTTCATTCTGCATGGAACAGTGGTTCCCTCTTCTACCATACATGAGGCTCTCACCAGGGTCTCTTCTTTACCCTGTGACTGCTCTCACTCCCCATCCCCCCACTCGTAACAAGGGCAGAGTCCCCCTTGTCCGCACCTTCCAGCCTACCAGCGGTCACATACAACAAATAATACTCCAACATTTCCGCCACCTCCAACGTGATCCCACCACCTGCCACACCTTCCCACCCCCTCCCCTATCTGCTTTCCACAGAGACCGCTCCCTCCGTAGCTCCCTGGTCAATTCGTCCCTTCCCACCCGATCCACCCCCTCTCCGGGCACTTTCCCTTGCAACCGCAAGAAATGCTACACTTGTCGCTTTACCTCCCCCCTTGACTCCATTCAAGGAGCCAAGCAATCTTTCCAGGTGCGGCAGAGGTTCACCTGCACCTCCTCCAACCTCATCTATTGCATCCGCTGCTCTAGATGCCAGTTGATCTACATCGCGATCACCAAGCGTAGGCTTGGTGATCGCATTGCTGATCACCTCTCAGTTCACACTAACCAACCTGATCTCCCAGTGGTTCAGACTTCAACTCCCCCTCCCATTCCGAATCCGACCTTTCTGTCCTAGGCCTCCTCCATGGCCAGTGAGGATCATCATAAATCGGAGGAGCAGCACCTCATATTTCGCTTGGGCAGTTTGCACCCCAGCGGTATAAACATTGACTTCTCTAATTTCAGGTAGTCCTTACTTTCTCCTCCCTTTCTCAGCTCTCCCTCAGCCCTCTGGCTCCATCTCTTCCTTTCTTCCTCCACCCCCCCCCCCCCCCCCACCCTCACATCAGTCTGAAGAGGGGTTTTGACCCGAAACATTGCCTATTTCCTTCGCTCCATAGACGGTACCTCACCCGCTGAGTTTCTTCAGCATTTTTGTCTACCTTTGATTTTCCAGCATCAGCAGTTCCTTCTTAAATCTTCCTTCAATATTCCCATTTGCATCGCTGAACATGTTCTTACATTGAACAATTGCTCCAATAACCTAATTTATTTTCTCCAAATCATCTGTGTAGCAAGAGGGACATATGTTGTCCTGATGACATGTTGTTTTTGTGGATTATGTAGAATGCCCTAATTTCAGTCCTACTATGGCTTCCTTCCTTGCATCTCTTCCTGGGACATTGACCTTTTGGTCTCTTTCTGTGCTCGTACAGAACTCAAATCTTACATTTCCGTTACTGGCAAATTTCTCCCTGCTCTTCACTTCTCTGACATCTCAGGTATGTTAGGTCATAAGGTCGTAAGTGAAAGGAGAAGAATTAGGCCATTTGGCCCATCAAGTCTACTCCGCCATTCGATCATGGCTGATCTATCTCTCTCTCCTAACCCCATTCTCCTGCCTTCCCCTTACCATCCCTGACATCCATACTAATCAAGAATCTATCTATTTCTGCCTTTAAAATATCCAATTGACTTTGTCTCCACAGCCTTCTGTAGCAAAGAATTCCACAGATGCACCACCCTCTGACTAAAGAAATTCCTCCTCATCTCCTTCCTGAAGGAACGTCCTTTAATTCTGAGGCTAAGATCTTTAGTCCGAGACTCTCCCGCTAGTGGAAATATCCCCTCCACGTCCACTCTATCCAAACCTCTCACTATTCGGTATGTTTCAATGAGATCCCCCCTCATTCTTCTAAACTCCAGCGAGCACTCCAGTGCCGTCAAACACGCATCATAAAAAGCGGTATTCATTATGTTCATGAAAACCCCTAAATTTTTTTACTATACTCATTTCCTCCTTGCATCCTGTATGGATTTCATCCTATTCTCCCAATTTCTCCATCTTCATTGCATTTGTTGTAATAGTGAGATTTTGCACCAGATGTTTTTGATGTCTTAAGATGTCTTTGTTTTTCCTTGAAAATGGCTTTTATCAACCATCGTTGATAGGGCTATCAACGTAATTACCACTAACCAAATTGTATATTGATTTTTTTAAAGGTGAAAATAAGATTCATTTCATCCCAGGAATGATTGGCCCCTTTTTGGGTGTGACACTAGTGCCACAGATTGAGGTTCGGAATGTAATGATCCCAATCTTCCATGACATGATGGACTGGGAACAGCGAAAGAATGGCAGCTTCAAGCAGGTAGGCTGTGTAAATATAAATGGCAGGATAGACCATTTAAATGATCATTGCTGTATTTCCATGGTATAGACTTTAACCTGTCAACTTGTTTCTGGGACAGGAATTTGAACACTGACTTTTAGGTGATGTCATTTTTACTCCTTTTTGTAAAGATCTCAATCAAATAATGTTTAATTGCAGAATTCAGAAAGTAGCAGGCAGGGAGCAGAAGAATGGTGACATAAGATTATTTTGGAGGGTTGATAAAGAGTGGACTTTGGAACTATTCTCTGGCCCAATGCGATGAATGTAAAAACATAACAAATAGATGCAAGAGTATGTCAATAAGGTCGTCAATCTTGCTTGGCAATGTAAAAGGATCATGGCTTATCTGATCTTAGCTTCAATACTTTCTTGTCTGTTCTCCATAATGCTTAATTTTACTATTGATTAAATTGTATCTCAACCATGAATATATTAGGTGTTTCAGCTTCCATGGTTCTTCGGAATGGAGAATTCTGAAGATTCGAAATTGGAAACTTTTATGTTCTTATCTGCTTTAACTTTGCCCCCAGTACCGGATTCCCTCATGGGGGGGGGGGGGGGGGGGGGGGACGGACTTCATCTCAGCACCCTTCATCCCAGTAATCATTCCTCAATCCACTTTCCTAACTGATTAAGATCCTGCTGAATTTTTTGATAATCATCTTCGCTATCTATCATATCAAGGTGAATGAGCACAAAGCTGCCGGCCCCGATGGCATCCCCGGGCAGGTGCTCAGGGCATGCCCTGGACAACTATCCCTGGTCCTTACTAACATTTTCAATCTGTCACTGGCCCAGGGTGTCGTCCCCACTTGCCTCAAGACATCTACCATTGTGCCAGTGCCCAAACAATCAGCGACAGGGAGTCTCAACGATTTCCGACCAGTGGCACTCACCCCTGTCATAGCCAAGTGCTTCGAGCGGCTGATCTTGGCTCACCTCAAAGCCAGCCTCCCCCCCACACTGGACCCCCATCAGTTTGCCTATTGGACCAATAGGTCTACAGAGGACGCCATATCGGCGGCCCTACACTCTGCCCTGACCCACCTGGACAGCAATAACACCTACATCAGGTTGCTGTTCATTGACTTCAGCACCGCCTTTAACACTGTCATACCCGCTAGCTTGATCACCAAACTCAGCGGTCTGGGCATCTCCACTTCCCTCTGCAATTGGACACTGGAATTCCTCACTAACAGACCACAGTCTGTTAGGATCAACAACCTCACCTCCTCCACTATAATACTGAACACTGGCGTGCCACAGGGCTGTGTGCTCAGTCCTCTCCTCCACTCTCTCTTCACCCATGACTGCATCCCTAAGTATAGCTCCAACGCTATCATAAAATTTGCCGACACCACAGTGGTAGGACTGATCAGCGACAACGACGAGTCAGCCTACAGGGAGGAGGTCCAGCACCTGACAACCTGGTGTGCCAATAATAACCTCGTCCTCAACTCCCAGAAGACGAAGGAAATCATTGTCGACTTCAGAAAGAACAGAGGGGGCAGACACACCCCCATCCATATAAACGGGACTGAGGTGGAGCGGGTCTCCAACTACAAATTCCTCGGGGTACACATCTCGGAGGATCTGTCCTGGTCCCTCAACACCTCCAAGCTGATCAAAAAGGCGCAGCAGCGCCTTTACTTCCTGAGGAGGCTCAAAAAAGCCCACCTGTCCCCCCAGATCCTGACCAACTTTTACCGCTGTACCATTGAAAGCATCCTGACCACCTGCTGTACGGTATGGTACAGCAGTTGCACCGTAGCAGACAGGAAGGCACTACAACGGGTGGTGAAAACCGCCCAGTACATCATCGGTGCCCCGCTCCCTGCCATGGATGCCCTCCACTGAAAACGGTGTCTGAGACGGGCTGGGAAGATCATCAAGGACCCCTCCCACCCTAACCATGGACTGTTTGCCCTCCTACCATCGGGGAGGCGGTACAGGAGCCTCAGGTCCCGCACCAGCAGGATGAGGAGTAGCTTCTGTAATAAAACCATCGCACTGCTGAACTCGGAGTCCTGCCGATAGATTTCCACATCTGTACTTATTTATCTGTATTTATCTATATATTGCTATCACTTCGTACTGTCACTAAACTGCATTTCGTTGTACCCATACTTGTATCTGTGCAATGACATTAAAGTTGAATTGAATTGAATATCACCCACTTTAGTGTCATTTGCAAACCTACAAAATTCCATGTAGCCAATTCTCTACCCAGTCACCTAGCTCATCTGGATCCCATATGATCTAACCTTTCAGAGCATCCTACTATGTGGAACCTAATTACAACCTTGTTGAAGTCCATGTAGATAACACCTACAGATTTGCCCTCAACTTCTTTACTTAATCATAAAATACAGTTGAGACACAATCTCCCACATACAAAACCATGCTGACTATCACTAATCAGCCCCTGCCTATTCAAATGCATATATATCTTATCCCTCAGAATCCTCTTCAGTAACTTGCCTACCAGAGTAGGATCGCTGGTTCCCAAGTGTTTCATGCAGCCTTTCTTAAAATTGAGGCACAACATTAGCCACTTTCCAGTCGTCCAGCATCTCAGTTGTGTCTAATGAGGATTCACATATATCAGCCAGGGCGCCTGCAATTTATTCTCTACCTTCTCAAAGTGTCCTCCGATATATCTGATCATGTCCAGGTGATTTATCTACCTTCATATGCCTTTGGACAATCAGCACCCACTCAACTGTGATACAAACTATCCTCAAGACATTTTTGTTACCTGTCCCAAGTTCCCAAATCTTCATGTCTTTCTCCACATTAAACGCAGAGGAGAAATACTCTGATTCTCTCTTTCCCAAATGCACTGAGGCTCCCTGACCAACATCTGAAGCAACCAACTGTCCACTTCCCTCACATGCTCAGTTGCTACCTTAAGCTGCAGGAATACTTGACAAGCAGTCCACCATCGATTGCACCACTCACATTCTCCACTTCCACTCCTGACAGTTCCAGTTCACCACCCAGCGATTCAAAATCCAATCACAGACCCCAATCGCCAGAATTCACCCTCGGCACAATCTCAGCCTCTCTTTCCCAGTGAGCCCTCTAGACTTGGTTCCAGGCATATCTCTTTTCCTGTACAAATTCTGTGTATGTTTTAGGCCTCTGTACTGCTAATTTTTCATAAGTACAGTCTAAATAAAGGTTAGCATGGGAAAATACATAATTTGGTTGCAAAAAAAAAAAGGTAATGTGTGAGGTGATAGGTGGGAGAAAGTGCCCAGTGAGGAGGCACATAGCCACCTCGTAACCATTATAATCAACTCCAAGTAACATTCCTTGATGGAAACTGATAAATATTTTGACCATTATCTGGCCATTATGACACAGCTCCATGTGGTATTTTTCTGTGCACTGTGTGTACTATGTCATTAAATTGCAGAAGTGGAGGTTGCTGAATGGAGTGGGAGTTTGATTGTAGACCATCACAGCTGGTTTGTAGGCTGCAGGATTTTAAGATGTGAAGGAACAAACATGTTCTTCCATGCACATTTATGAAAACATAGCCCATTGTTTACTTGCTGTCATTTCTTTATTCTAGGTGGAAGCAGAACTGATCGACAAGCTGGATAGTCTGGTGTCAGACGGAAAAGGAGATGAAAATTACCGTGAGCTTTTCAGTCTCCTGTAAGCAGTACACAGTAGTTTTTAACAATACTGATATGGTGTTATGGAGCATTTGTTTGAAATTTGTTTCAGCAAATGGCTGAGTGAATATGAACATAAATGGAGGTACAAATGCATTAACAAACATGCCTGTGGTTCCTTACAAAGGAAGTTTCATATCATAAACCTCCAGTTCTTATTGCGATAGGTCTTTTTAGGCATACTCAAGTAATCAAGGATGACTGATTTCTTCTCTAGTTTTGGGGATTCCGGGGTGGCTGATGAGGCCATTGTGGCAAATGCAATCAGTACAGGTGGTGACAGGGTGTACATGCTGATAATTTATGAGATTATGCATTTCTTCTGCTAATTCACAGGGCCTCTGCGTGTTGTCAGCACAGGGCCTCAAGTTTAACCATTTCACCATGGGAAAGAGAACCAAGAATAGATCTTTCAGGCTTGTAGCACCATTCAATATGATCATGGCTAACTATTCATTTCAGCATTACCACTTTGTCGGTATAACCTGTGATCCCTTCAGTGTTAAGAATAACAATTGTTGTCTTGAATGTGTAAATGAGGCATCTCCCTCTGCTTTCTATGGTAGAGAACGCCACAGGTTCACCACCTACTGAGGGAAGACATTTTTTCTCATCTCTATGCTAAATTGCAAAGGCTACATCCTGAGACTGATCCTGACCATTAAGAGTGTCTGTACATCCTCCTTTATATTCTTGGCTAGCTTACCTTCGTACCTCATCTGTTCTCCCCTTATTGCCTTTTTAGTTATCTTCTGTTGCTCTTTAAAAGTTATCCAATCCTCTGGCTTCCCGTTCATCTTTACTATGTTATAGTTCTCTTTTATCTTTATACTGTCCCTGACTTCCCTTATCAGCTACAGTCGCCCCTTACTCTCCTTGGAATCTTTCTTCGCTTTGGAATGAACTGATCCTGCACCTTCTGTATTATTCCCAGAAATACCTGCCATTGTTGTTCCATTGTCACCCCGGCTAGGGTATCTTTCCAGGCAACATTGGCCAGCTCCTCCCTCATGGCTCAATAGTCCCCTTTGTTCAACTGTAATACTGACACCTCCGTTTTACCTTTCTCCCTCTCAAATTGTAGATCAAAACTTATCATGTTATGGTTACTTCCTCCTAATCGCTCCTTTACCTCGAGTTCCCTTATCAAATCTGGTTCATTACACAACACTAAATCCAAAATTGCCTTCTCCATGGTAGGCTCCAGTACAAGCTGCTCTAAGAATCCATCACAGAGGCACTCCACAACCTCCCTTTCTTGGGGTCCAATACCAACCTGACTTTCCCAGTCTACCCGCATGTTGAAATCTCCCATAACAACTGTAGCATTACCTTTATGACATGCCAATTTTTACTCGTTTAAGAAGGAACTGCAGATGCTGGAAAATCGAAGGTTTCAACCCGAGACGTTGCCTATTTCCTTCGCTCCATAGATGCTGCTTCACCCGTTGAGTTTCTCCAACATTTTTGTCCACCTGCTAATTTTAACTTTTGATTCAACTTGGACCCTATATCCAGGCTACTGTTTGGGGGCCTGTAGATAACTCCCATTAGGGTCTTTTTACACTTACAATTCCTCAGTTCTATCCATACTGACTCTACATCTCTTGATTCTATGTCACCCCTCGCAAGGGACTGAATTTCATTTCTCGCCAACAGAGCTACCCCACCCCCTCTGCCTACCTTTCTGTCTTTTCGTTAGGACGTATACCCTTGAGTATTCATTTCCCAGCCCTGGTCCCACAACATCATACTTGCCAATTTCTAACTGAGCCTCAAGTTCGTCCAATTTATTTCTTTTACTTTGCGCATTCACATACCACACTTTGACTTCGGTATTCACCTCCCATCTCACACCGGTTACTATTGGCCCTGACCTTCCTCTCTTATCCCTTCTCGAACTTTCCTTCCCATTAATTATTTTGTAACTTTTCCTGTACTCACGTCCCCCTTTAATTCCACGTCCCCCTTTAATTCCATCTTTATACTCCCAGTTTGTCATTCTTTATACTCCCAAACAAAAGTTCAACATACAGCATAATTTGCCTTCCCAACTATTTGCTGCACCTGAACATTTTCTTTCAGAAGCTAATGTTCAGGAGACACTTGTTTTTAGTTCCTCCACCTTTCTCAGTCTATCATCATTCAGATCATTTATGTACATTACACAGCTTATACCGTGCATTTTTCCACTCTCACAACCTGTCTTTATCATATTGGAGCCTTTTTAATATTCCTAACAGCTCATAATCCCCGCTAGCTTTCCAAACTTGTCACATTTAGTCTTCTCATCCAAATCATTGATATAATCTATGATTGGTTGAGCCCAAGCACTGATCCATGCACACACCATTAAGATACTCCTGCAATCTGGAAAATTATTTTATTCTGACTCTCTGTTTCTTGCAAGTTTATTTATATTCATTTTGAACAATATTCCTGTACTTACAAGAATATTTGAACATAACCAACACTATATCAATACCACTCAAAAACAGTTTTGTTCTTTGAACGGTCATGGGCCAAAAATTGTCAAGCATCAATGGGGATACTCCACTTCCTTAAGAACACTTTGAGCACATCTATTTCCTCTGAATGCCTGGTAATCTCTAACCTCTGACAGAGTATGAGCGATAACCGTGCGAGCAATAAAGTAGTTGATTGGGAAACTATTGCATCCCTCACATCAATTATGATAGTTTTTGAACTTTGTCCATCAAAATTCCCTGATCACCTTTCCTGTGCATGTCAACATCCATTGTGAATTAGAGTAACTGGAAATGGCCCCATCATTGATCAACATTGGAAAAGTGGGCTGAAAGATGGCAGATGGAGTTTAATGCTGATAAGTGTGAAGTGCTACATCTTGGCAGGACAAATCAAAATAGGACGTACATGGTAAATGGTAGGGAATTGAGGAATGCTGTGGAACAGAGAGATCTAGGAATAACTGTGCATAGTTCCCTGAAGGTGGAATCGCATGTAGATAGGCTAGTAAAGAAAGTCTTTGGTGTGCTGGCCTTTATAAATCAGAGCATTGAATATATGAGTAGGGAAGTAATGTTAAAATTGTACAAGGCATTGGTAAGACCAATTCTGGATTTTACTTCGGAGTCACGTGAGTGACTTCGTGAAGACCCCGCCAGCACACATGCGCGTCATATCGTCGCGCGCATTTGCATCGGCAGGCTGGGGGGGGGGAGTGCGCTCTCTCCTCGGGCTCCTTCATAAAAGGCCGGTAGGTCAGTATGGTTTTATCCTACAGGATGGACAAGGGCAAGAGAAAGGCGCTGTCGAAAAGTCGAGCTTCGACCAGCCAACGGCCCTTGTCTCCGGAGCTGCAAGCAACACCAGCAGCTTCGAGGCGTGTGGGGGCAGGAATGCGGAAGTCGGGTGCTCCCGCTGATTCAGGGGCCGATTCACCGGAATGGTTTACCGCACCGGAGCTGGAAATATCGGATCCAGACTTCGAGCCCCCTTCCCCCAAGAAAAGAGGGGGAAGCAGGTACGTTGCAAGGGGTCTCGCTTGTTACAAGCCACCCCTCCCCGAGCTCCAGAAGACCCGAGGGGGCTGGGCCGGGGGCCAGCCGCACGACAGGGGAGCCCTGCAAAGTGCAAATACGTACCACAGCCAGGGATATCTGCCATCGTGCAGCCCGGGCATAACACTGCTGCGTCGTGTAGGCCTGCTGGAGCAGATACCGCCGACAACACACCCCGTCAGGCTGCAGTCAAGGGCGGAGGTGGCAGCAGGAAGCGGTCGGTCAGCTCAGCTCTGGGAGCGGCCGACCATGCGCCTCCACGCCAAAAGATGGGCAAGTGTGGAGGTAAGCCTGCACGGACTCCGGGGAGCCAGGTTCCGGGGGCCGGCACCGATTCAACTCACCTGCCTTCTTATAGCGGAGAGTCCGTGCGGGAGTCGTATGATCCTACTTGGGCTGTAGGTCACGACGACCTGCCATTGGACCCTAGACAGCACTCTAAGGGGGTGAGGTCCGATGGTGGAAGCCCCAGTGAATTTGCAGGGCCTGGGGAAGTCGGCTTGTCCGCTGCAGATAGCAGGGACGGTCGCATTGAGCGGTTGGAGCTCTTAGTGGAGCAACTCCTCCAGCGGGACCGGGAACGAGAAGAACGGGACTCGCGGGCATCTACCAGCCGTGCGAGGACTCCACTCAGCATCTCGTCGTCTCCAGCAGGAAGCATGAGGGATTTCCCAGCTGCTGTGTTCGAAGATGACCCGGGGCAGCCAGTAACCGCTGAGCCAGAGCATGAGGAGGATATGCTGGAAGTGGTGAGTAAGTTTGCCGCTACCACCCAGACAGGTGTACCTCCGCACCACAAATTGGCGGGCACCATTGATTACCTGACTACACATCAACTCCAGAGTCAGGTTCTCAATGATACATTCGAGAAAATAAAACCGCCCGAAAACTGCGTCAACCTCAGTGTGCCCTTGGTTAACGCCCAGATCTGGGGACACTTGAGTACGGCCACCAAGACGCAGGATGTCTGCCTCCAGCGAATATTAAAAGTTCTCTCCACGGGCATAACGGCGTTTGCAAGAACCCTGGATGGGGATAATGTGTCGAGCGATCAGCAAGACGCACTGGCACTATTATGCAACGCCCAATATGAAATAAACTGCCTGCGTAAGAGCTCCATTAAGCCCACACTCAACCCCAAATTCACGGGGTTGTGCCGACCATCAACCGCTCCACCGCAGCATCAGTTGTTCGGAGACCTAGCCAAACAGGTGAAGGAACTGGATGAGGAGGCCAAAACAGTCGGCCTCATGAAGCCTCAACTGACCAGACCTCACCCACATTACCGGCAACAGCCTACTTCCTCGTGGAGAACTCGGCCGCCGGAAAGGGTACAGAGATCCAACCCACCTCCATACCAACAAGTGCCACGACCTTTTTTAGGGCAAGGCCAACAAAGGCCTGCATGGAAAATGCGGTCGCCGGCTCGTCAACCTCCACAACGCCCACTCAAAACACCGTATGCACGGAACCGCCGTTAACCTTGGAGGTAAGGGGGTCTGGTTCTTCTCACGCCGTAGCATCTCCTCCTGCACGAATAGGTGGGCGGTTGCGGGCGTTCTTGGACATTTGGAAAACTGTCACCACGGATGAGTTTATTTTACAAAGTGTTCAAGGATATGTTATAGAATTCATTGAAGGTATAAATCCCCCTACGCAGCATTCGCCTCGTAGAAAATTTACTCTATCCCAAAAAGAGATGGAGGCAGGACAAGCTGAAATTACACGGTTAGAAGAAAAAGGAGTAATTGGCAAAACTAAGCATGAACCAATTGAGTTTGTGTCTAATATATTCACTAGGATTAAGAAAGATGGGGGATGTCGGATTATAATAGACTTGACTGAATTGAACAATTTTGTACAATACACCCATTTCAAAATGGATACGTTTGAAACAGCTAAGCAGATGCTTTACCCAGGGTACTTATAGAAACTTACAAAATTCTTAAGGGGTTGGACAGGCTAGATGCAGGAAGATTGTTCCCGATGTTGGGGAAGTCCAGGACAAGGGGTCACAGCTTAAGGATAAGGGGGAAATCCTTTAAGACCGAGATGAGAAAGACTTTTTTCACACAGAGAGTGGTGAGTCTCTGGAACTCTCTGCCACAGAGGGTAGTTGAGGCCAGTTCATTGACTATATTTAAGAGTGAGTTGGATGTGGCCCTTGTGGCTAAGGGGATCAGAGGGTATGGAGAGAAGGCAGGTACAGGATACTGAGTTGGATGATCAGCCATGATCATATTGAATGGCGGTGCAGGCTCGAAGGGCTGAATGGCCTACTCCTGCACCTAATTTCTATGTTTCTATGTTTCTACTTTATGGCATGCATCGATTTGAAAGATGCATATTATACGGTACCCATTGCTGAGGCTTATAGGAAATTTTTGAAGTTTGTCTGGAAGGGTCAGTTATGGGAGTATAAAGCATTGCCCAATGGAATTACCACAGCTCCTAGGCTGTTTACCAAACAGGTAAAACCTATATTGGCTCTTCTCCGACAACAAAATTATATAGTAATGGCATATTTGGATGATATCCTTATAGTGGGTCCGACCCTCCAATTGGCAATTCAAGGAGTGGCTGCAACCAAGGATCTGTTTGAGAAGCTGGGATTCGTAATTCATCCAGACAAATCAAAATTGCACCCGGTACGGGTTATGGATTATTTGGGGTTCACCCTAGACACTAATTTAATGAAGATTACCATCCCAACTAATAAAGCTACTACTATTATAGAAGAGTGCCACAATCTTGCTTGCGCCAGGGTACCGACTATTCGGCAAACGGCAAAAGTTATAGGGAAATTAGTAGCTGCATTCCCAGCTGCGCGATTCGGACCGCTACACTACCGAAAATTTACAAAGATCAAAAATCTCAGCGTTAAAAACAAATGCTGGTCACTTTGATCGGCCAATTCGGTTACCACCAGAAGCCAGAAATGAGCTACAATGGTGGGTTGACAATATTAGAGAATGTCATAGACCTATCATAGTGGGCAACCCTGATGTTGTGTTACAAACTGACGCAAGCGCACAAGGTTGGGGAGCAACTGATACGATGTCCAGTTGTGGTGGCAGATGGAATTCTCATGAGGCTACATTTCTGGAGGCACATGGGATAAATTATATAGAAATGCTGGGCGCATTTCATGGACTGCGGGCTTACTGTACTAATTCACAGGATTTACATGTCCGCCCAGCATTTCTACAGTGGTGGCTTACATCAATCATATGGGTGGTATCAGGTCGCTATCTTGTGATGAATTGGCTAATACAATTTGGCACTGGTGCATTGAAAGAAACATTTGGATTACTGCGACCTATTTGCCTGGGAAGCTTAATACAGTGGCGGACACCAGGTCACGAGTCTTTAATGACAACATCGAGTGGATGTTAAATCCCCAAATTTTTGGAGATATTATAGCTCATTTTGGGACACCAGATATTGACCTATTTGCGTCCAGGTTGAACCATCAGATACCAACGTATGTGTCATGGAAACCAGACCCTGGGGCAATAGCGATGGATGCGTTTTCGATCCATTGGGGGAAATGGTTTTGCTACGCATTTCCCCCATTCTGCCTCATCAGTCGGGTACTGCAGAAAATTAAACTGGATTCTGCAACTGGTATATTGATCATTCCCAACTGGCCTACACAACCATGGTACCCGATGGTTGAAAAAAATTTAAAACAACCATCGATGGCGATTGGGAAACACCCCAAATTGATTACTCACCCTATTACAGGGATCAGTCATCCTTGCCATGGTCATTTAAACTTGTTGGCTTGCAGGTTCTGAAAAGACCGCTCATCCGGGCAGGCATCTCGTCAAGAGCCATGAACCTTATTGCAGCATCATGCCGGGAATCCACCCGGAAACAATACCTCACTCAAATCAGAAAGTGGGAGGATTTCTGTGCCCGGAACAACAAGTCCTCCAACTCGGCAACAATACCGGATGTGTTGGAGTTTCTAGCAGGCCTCCATTTTGATGCTGGCCTCAGCTACAGTGCCATCAACAGCGCCAGGAGTGCGCTGTCTTCATACCTGGATATAGGTATCGGCTCCCACCACCTGGTGTCTAAATTAATGAGGGGAGTATTCAATACCAACCCTCCACGACCCAGATATACAGTAACGTGGGATGTGGGGATCGTGCTGACCCTACTGAGGAGCTGGGCTCCAATAGATGAGCTACCATTGAAACAGCTCACCCTTAAGGTGGTGATGCTCATGGCACTGACGACAGCCCAACGAGTCCAGACGTTACAAAAACTGCGACTGGACAGCATGGTGGCCACCCCTGGTCAAATAAAATTCTTTGTTAAAGAATTATTAAAACAGCACAGGCCAGGGGCGCATGGGCTGCAGCTGGAATTTCGGGCGTACCCTGTGGATGCCACACTCTGCATAGTCACCCATCTCCACCACTACATCCGAGTTACTGGAGTTATCAGGATGAAGGAACAGGGACTCCTCATCAGCCATAAACCTCCGCATCGTCGAGTGACTACACAGACTATCGCCAGGCGGCTCAGGATGGTGTTGGATGCAGCAGGTGTCGCTACTGACATTTTTAAGCCTCATTCCACCAGAGCTGCATCCACCATCAGCAGCGAGAGCCATGGAGGTGCCTATGGACCACATTCTCGCCACTGCGGGCTGGGCCAGTGAGAAAACGTTTCAGCAGTTCTATAACAAACCTCTGGCCGCCCCTGCAACATTCGCAGAAGCTATCCTGGGAATTGCTCAGTAAATATTTGTCCCCGAATTAGGGGTTTGTTGTTTATTTGATTAATAAATTGTGTTGATTTTTCAGCCAGTGTCAACTGAACTCCATTAACAGTCTTCCTCCATCAGAATGGCGGCAGTGTGATAAGCATGGACGTTGTCCAGGGCGTGAAATCACAGAGCTTTGAAATCTTCACGAAGTCACTCACGTGACTCCGAAGTAAAATAGTAAGATTAAACGAGAACTTGCCAAGTTTGAAGGTTGATCTGTATTTTACGAGGAGTCGCGGTGAGGGATTTCGTGCCCACCGCTCCCACCCTCTATCATAAGGTCAACCAGGTAGTTCTACGGTTGTCATCTTACTATTTTTAGTCATGGTTTGGTTCTGTGATTCCACACCGCTGCTTTGAAGGATGCCGCGCATGCGTGCTGGCGGGGTCTTCACGAAATCCCTCACCGCGACTCCTCGTAAAATACAGATCAACCTTCAAACTTGGCAAGTTCTCGTTTAATCTTACTATTATGGTGTACAATTTTGGTCGCCTAATTATAGGAAGGATGTCAACAAAATAGAGAGAGTACAGAGGAGATTTACTAGAATGTTGCCTGGGTTCCAGCAACTATGTTACAGAGAAAGGTTGAGCAAGTTAGGTCTTTATTCTTTGGAGCGCAGAAGGTTAAGGGGGGGCTTTAAAATGATGAAAGGGATAGACAGAGTTGACGTGGATAAGCTTTTCCCATTGAGGGTAGGGTAGGGAAGATTCAAACAAGAGGGCATGACATGAGAATTAAGGGACAGAAGTTTAGGGGTAACGTGAGGGGGAACTTCTTTACTCAGAGGGTGATGGCTGTGTGGAATGAGCTTCCAGCAGGTGGTGGAGGCAGGATCTATTTTAACATTTAAAAGTAAAGTGGATAGGTATATGGACGGGAAGGGAATGGAGGGGTATGGTCCGAGTGCAAGTAGATGGGACTAGGGGAAAACAAATGGTCGGCACGGACTGGAAGGGCTGAGAGGGCCTGTTTCCGTGCTGTAATTGTTATATGGTTATATGGTTATTACATCATTATAGTTTGTCTTGTTTGCACATTCAAAATGATTCCCAGTACCCAATTTGTATCACTGAAGCTTCAGTTGTCAGTTTGGAAAATGATCACGGTGAAGTTCTTCATCTTTCTTAACCTCTGCTGATGTGCTTTTATTTTACCATATACTTAAGTAGATTTCCATACATTTATATCTAGATTAACTTTGACTCATGCATGTTCACATGCATAATAATGCTAAGTCTGTTGGATGGAAAGTGTGCACATTAAGACTTTAAAATTGTATGAAGAATGTACTTGGTGAGATAGTGAAGAATACCTAATAATGGGCAACACGGTGGCGCAGCAATACATTTGTGCCTTAAAGTGCCTGAGACCCGTGTTCGATCCTGACTATGGGTGTTTTTCTGTACGGAGTTTATACATTCTCCCCATGACCTGCGTGTGTTTTCTCCAAGATTTTTGGTTTCTTCCCACACTACAAAGACGTACAGGTTTGTATGTTAATTGGCTTGGTATGAATGTTAATTGTCCCTAGTGTGTGTAGGATAGTGTTAATGTGTGGGGATCGCTGGTCGGCGCGGACTCAATGGGCCGAAGAGCCAGTTTCCACGCTGTATCTCTAAACTACGAAGAACTGAACTTCAGAGTCCGGCTTTGCTGCTCTTTGGAACAAAATAGACTGAGGGACACTTGATTGAAATGTATATGTTGTTGAGAGGCTTAAACATGTGAAAAGGAATTATCAATTTTACATAGCAGGGAGGATAAAAATTAGAAGACATAGATTTAAAGCAATTGATGATGGGATGATTAGAGCAGAATTGGGGGCTGCTGGGGGGGTGGAGACGGGAAAATGTCACCTTTTAATAGATACTAGAACAAGGGGGACGGTGGGGGGGGGTGGCCGGCGGCGTCACACGCACACTAACCACCCCACACACACACATTAACCACCCCCCTTGATATTATATTAATATTATTAATTTGCTCATTTTACCCAATCCCCGCCCTATCCACTCACGCATAGCCCCCAACTCGCAGGCGCGTCTGGAGAGGGAGGGGGGTAGAGAGAGAGGGCGGAGAGACAGAGAGAGTGGGGGAGACAGAGAGAGAGAGGGGCAGACAGAGAGAGGGGGGGGGGGAGAGAGAGGGGGGCAAGAGAGAGGGGGAGGGAGAGGGGGAGAGTAGGAGGAAGGGGGTAGAGGAGGGGGGAGAGGGAGAGGAGGGGGGTAGAGGAGGAGGGGGGAGGGCGGTGGGCGGGCGGCCCCAGGCAGCAGGAGTCCCCGGCAGCGGGCGGCGGGGTGACGTCACTCGCAGCGCGTGGAAAACAGCGTGCAGACCCATTGTGACGTCATCACGTCGTCAGCCAAAGACAGACGGTTTTATATTCAAAGATATTTCAGATTTTTGAACATTTTGATTAATAACTCGAGAAATAATGCATGAATTTTTCAGATAAGGAAATTTCGGAGTCCACAGCATAAATCTCTACCGGAATATGTAAAAATGTTACCATAACCGCGTCGTCTTTTCGCGAAGATGTGATTACACACAAACACACACAGACACATCCAAGATCAGAGTTTTATAGTTATACTAGACCAAGTGGGACCGGTTGAGTCCCTGTCACACGGGAGGCCTGGTCCCACAACACAACCCGTTCCCCAATGCAATATTCCACCACTCACCCGTTTCTCCATCACAACCTGTTCTCCCAACGCAATATTCCACCACTCATCCACGCAGGGGATGCTCATTTCGCCTTATTCATCCTCACCCATTTTTAAACTTAAACAAAATGCAATTGCACTTGCTAGCTAGTAGAACTCACTGTACTGTGACTTCAAAAAAAAGCATTTGCACTTGCTAGGGCTAGCAGCTCAGTGTACATGGATGGCAACAATGTTGCGAGCAGGGTTACAATCCCATTGTGACATCACAGCTGGAAGCACAGGGAATAAGCGAACAGTTGTTTTTTCCAAGTTTTTTGAGATTTTTGAACATTTTCATTAATAACTCGAGAAATAAAGCATGAAAATTTGTGATAAGGCAATTTTTTACTTCACGGTAAAAATCTCTACCAGAATAATTTTACCGTTTTTTACGCATCACTTTTTTCGAGAAGATGTGATCGCACACATACAAATAAACACACAAATCCACATCCAAGATTAGACTTTTAATATTTACTAGACCATGTGGGACGGATCCCTGTCACACGGGAGGCCTGGTCCTCTACCGAAACCCGTTCCCCAAAGCAATATTCCACCACTCACTCATAGCTCACACAGGAGGCCTGGTCCTCCAACGCAACCTGTTCCCCAACACAATATTCCACCACTCACCCATAACCAACAACTGCGCAGGGGCTGCTCATTTTGCCTTATTCACCCACCCTCATTTTTAAACTTTAAAAAAAATGCAATTGCACTTGCTACCTAGCAGAATTTAATGTACTGTGACTTTTTTAAAAGTGCATTTGCACTTGCTAGGGCCAGCAGGACTCGGTGTACTTGGGTAGCAACAATGTTACAAGCAGGGCTACAATGCCATTGTGATGTCACAGCTATAAGCACAGGGAATAAGCAGTTATTTTTTTTCCAAGTTTTTTGAGATTTTTGAACATATTGATTAATAACTCGAGAAATAAAGCATGAATTTTTCAGATGAGCGATTTCGGAAACCACGGGAGAAATCTCCATTGGAATATGTAAAAATGTTACCGTTACCGCGTAGTTTTTTCGTGAAGATGTGATTACACACAAACAGACACACACATCCAAGATCAGAGTTTTAATAGTCTAGAAGACCCAGGCTCATATAGAGCTATTGCACTCCTAAATACAGACCAAAAAATATTAGCAAAGACCCTAGCGAGAAGATTGAGTAAATATGTTAGTAAACTAATAAATCCGGACCAAACAGGGTTTAGACCAAAGAGATATTCATTTAACAATTTGAGACGGCTGTCTAATATAATGTATCACATAATAGTGAAGAAGAACTAGCAATTATTTCATTGGATGCAGAAAAAGCTTTTGATCAAGTAGATGGCAATATTTATTCAAAGTATTGGAAAAATTTAACATGGGAGATAATTTTATTTCATGGGTAAAATTATTATATGAGAAGCCGACGGCTAGAATACTGACTAATAATATATTATCCCCGAAATTCCAATTAGCAAGGGGCAATAGGCAGGGGTGCGCGTTATCGCCCCTGCTATTTGCACTAGTGATAGAGCCTTTAGCTGAAAGTATAAGAAGCCATCCGAATATTCATGGGTATAATACCAAACACTCAAATAATAAAATGTCATTATATGCAGACGACATATTATTATATATTACAAATTAGCAAATTAGCATACCAAATATACTAAATTTAATAGAGGAATTTGGTTCTTTTTCAGGATATAGAATAAATTGGAACAAAAGCGAAATTATGACGATAAAACCTCAAGAGTCGACACATCTGTTGAAATTCCCTTTTAGAATTACAACAGAAAAATTTAAGTATTTGGGCATCCAAATTACTAGGAACTATAAATCATTACTCAATGCAAACTATATGCCTTTATTAACTAAATTAAATGGGTTGATTAAATTTTGGAAAACACTGCCTATGTCTTTAATAGGCAGAATAAACGTGATAAAAATGATCTTCTTACCACAAATATTGTACCTATTTCAATCAATACCAATATATTTACCTAAAAAATTATTTAAAAAACTAGATTCTGATATTATAAATTTCATATGGGATTATAAATCACACAGAATTAAAAAAAACCACTTGTGTAAATCTAAAGAATCAGGGGGACTGACACTCCCTAACTTATTGTATTACTATTGGGCAGTGAATAATAAAAATATAATCTACTGGTTGGACAGTTCTGCCCAACAGGTAGATTGGATAAGAATGGAGAAAGAGGATTGTTCCCTTTATAATATAGGAGCGATCCTTCTTTCCCCGATAAAACTGAACAATTTAATATACAAGAAAAATCCAATTATTCATAATATAATACGAATTTGGAAACAAATAAAATTAACTTTAAAATTAAGAAAATTATCGCTTCTTTCTCCAATAGCTAATAATCCCTCATTCAAACCATCCATTATTAATAAAACGTTTATCCATTGGGAAAGAATAGAAATTAAAACGATGGGAGATATGTATAAAATGGGAACATTTTTATCATTCCAACAACTACAACTAAAATATAATTTGAAAAGTAATCAATATTTCAAATACCTTCAAATTCAAGATTATTTGAAAAAGTATATACAAGGATATCAAACTTTAACCCCAGATCTGTTGGAGGAGGAATGAATAGAAAGGCAGAATCAAGCAATTTAATATCTTACTTATATAATATAATTCTAAATATAGAAACACCAACAACAGAGGCAATTAGAAGAGACTGGGAACAAGAGTTATTGATAAAAATTCCGAACAATAGATGGGATAAAAATTTATTATATGGAAACAAATGTTCAATGAATGTAAGACATAACCTAATTCAATTAAAAATTTTACATAGATTATATTATTCGAAAATAAGACTGAATAAAATATTTTCAACTGTTTCCCCCATCTGCGACAAATGTCTAACTCAAAATGCCACTATAGCACATTCCTTTGTCTCTTGTACAAAACTGTATACATTTTGGAATTAAATTTTTGGAATTTTTACAAAACTATTTAACACAAAATTGAACCCCAATACCGAATTGATTATCTTTGGATCAATGGAAGAGGGAAGTAAACTAACTATATTCCAAGAAGCTTTTCTTATTTATGGTCTAATAACAGCGAAAAAACCTATACTTAAATTTTGGAAAAACGCACCTACGCCAACATTCAAAATGTGGATCTCAAACATGTCTGAAACGCTACATCTTGAAGAAATGAGATTCCTCTTATTAGGCAAAGTAGACCAATTCTTAAAGATTTGGTCTCCGTTTATTAACTTTTTACAAGCATTACATAACCTTAGAAATTAAATGGTTTAGAACTGGGTGACGGATGGGCAAAAATATGAGATAGGTTGATCTCTCCTAATCTCTCTTTTTTTAACTTTTTCCTTTTCTTTCAATCTTTTAACTTCTCATCTCTGTCCTTTATTTCTTTTGTTTTCTGTTTCTACTCGCTTGTCTATCTATTCCGACAGTCTTTATTTCTTTTTTCTCTCACTGTTCTTTTATTATTGAACCAAAAGTATGAAGTTTTACAAGAATGAAAATATGTATTTATGTATTAGGTACTTAAGTACCACACTATTGTACTTACTTCTGACAAAAATAAACAAACAAAAAAAAAACTAGACCAAGTGGGACCCGTTCGGTCCCGTCCCCTCAAAGCGTGGTTGCGGGGGGGACGGGGGGGGCAGCCTGTGGCATCACACGCACACTAACCACCCCACACACACACACGGGTGGGGAGGGGGTAAAGGGAAGGGGATGGAGGGGTAGGGGTGTGGGGGAGGGTGGAGGGGGAGAGGGGGGAGGGAGAGGAGGAGGGGGGGGAGAGAGGGGGAGGGAGAGAGGGAGAGAGGGGAGGGCATGGGGGAGAGAGAGGAGGGGGAGGGGACGGGGATAGAGGGAAGGGAGGGGGCAATGGGGAGAAAGAGTAGAGGTGAGAGAGAGGAGGGGAGAGAATGAGTAGAGGGGAGAGAGGAGGGGGAGAGTGGAGGGGTGTGAGAGGAGGGGTTGAGAGGAGAGGGGGAGGGGAGGGGGGAGGGGGAGGGGGGACAGGAGGAGGGGTGGACAGGAGGAGGGTGGGGAGAGGAGGAGGGGAGCCGGGCTGGGCACACGGCAAGCGGGCTGCGGGGCCCACGGCGAGCAAGCTGCGGGGCCCACGGCGAGCGAGTGGAGGAGACTTGAGGGAAGCTGCAGGCGGGCGCAATCTGAGGACGGTCAAAAGCAGCGGAGGGCCAGCCGATCGTGGCTTCCGCGATGGGAAGCCCACCCACCCGCGTTACAGACAATCGGGCGCGGGAGAAGGAGAGGCCAGAGATCGCCAGGTGGGATTGGGATCACCAGCGAGGAAAAAGCGTCACGATTCCCCGAGTCCCTGCGATCGATGGAGGAATTGCAGGTCTCCATAGACGGCCTCTCCCAGTTGGAGTAATGGCCGCCACAGCCACTTTCCCATCGTGCTGCCCCGCACCCTCACTCGCGCAGTGATAACTACCACCGCCGCCATGTTCTAGAACGTCAAGGATCCCAGCGGAGCGCACAGCACGACCTGAGCAGCAGTTTAAAAATGCTAAGTGACGAATTTAAAGAAGTAAAAGTTAAGAAGCCAAGAAGTACAGAAGACAGGACAGGGCTGACATCACTCACAGTGCGAGCAGAGGCAGGCAGTCAGATCCATTGTGACGCCATCAGTGAGATCATTTTGTTTATTTTCTAAGTTATTTGAGATTTGTGACTATTTTCATAAGTAACTCGAGAAATAATGCATGAAATTTTCAGATAAGTTGACTTTCGACATCATGGTGTAAATCTCTATCGGAATATGTAAACATTTCACCGTTAGCGCATCGTGTTTTCGAGGAGATGTGATACGCACATGAACATCACATACACACACACACACAAATACACACATATCTGAGATCAGAGTTTTATAAGTATAGAGATAGATAAGGATAAGGATGTGTAATTTTGGCTAGCTTGTGAACACTTTTCCACCTAAATTCAGAGGTTTTAGACTCCAATTCCATGCCAGGGATTCAATATCGCTGTCGGGAAGGATGATGGAAGTAGAAATCCCTAACATATTGGAAAATTACTGGGTAGCCTCCCAAAGGAGCATAACCTACAAGCCTATGGGTCAAGTGGTGAGAAGTGGTATTAAATAAATCAATTTCAATCAGCCTAGTCATCTTCTGTATCATAAAATATCCATGATTTTATGAGTTTTGGTAAGGTCAATACCAGAAGGAGGGAAAACGATTATCTATAAAATGTAATTCATGTATTAATATTCATCTGTATAATTACAACAACAACATGGTAATATAATTTAGTATTTGAATTGTTAACATTTTTACAAATAATCTGGTCTTTTTTCCTATTTATGGCAGAAAAACGCTGCAACATGAAATAAGGCCCTACGACATCGGCCATTCTTCAGGGTTATTGTCCAGCTGCCAGTATTTATTTGTTCATCTCAGCTTGAAAAAACAGTTATGTCCCACCGCCAAACCTGAACTGTGCTCAATCAGTAACAATATGTGCATTCCAGCATGGTTATCTGACGTTGATTAAGAATAGGTGCCACTCTAGACTACCATGCTAATTGCACTATTCACAGGCTTTCATGGCAAAGATTAGCTAAATCAGCATGAGCTGCATATCTTTTTAATCTGAAGAACAGTCTGAAGAAGGGTCTCGACCCAAAACGTCACCCATTCCTTCACTCCATAGGTGCTGCCTCACCCGCTGAGTTTCACCAGCATTTTTGTCTACCTTCAATTGTTCCAGCATCTGCAGTTCCTTCTTAAACATTTTCAATCTGTCTGATCTGTATAACTGATAGTGTATTGTACCTCAACAGATAATGTATTTTACTGCCACAGTCTTCACGAGTCAAATTTTAAAACTCAATTTTCTTAAACATAACACTTCAAATCAAATTTAATGCTGTCAGAAATAGATATAAGGTATAATTTTGGTTAGCTTGTGAGCCATCTGAATCCAGAGGTTTTAGGTTCCAATCCCATGTCTTGGGTTCAGTCTAAATTTATATGAGGAACATAGTTGAGTAACAGCCAGTCTCACAAGCCTGCTCTGATTATATTAGCTAATCTATTTCATAACCTGTTCAAATACCTTGGTTTCATGTTCTTACGTACGCACTCAAAATGTTATCAATGCATCAAAAAAGTGTAGATGCTGGAAATCAAAAACAGAATCAGAAAATGCTAGAAGCACTTGGCATCAGATGGGGAAGAAACAGAGTTCATGTTTCAGGTCAAGGACCATTTGGATATTATGTGATTGTTGAGTGCTTTCAGCATTTTCTGAAAATTCTATGATTGCCAGTCTGAAGTTTTCAGTTGACCTATTCTCTTTAACATTTTGAGAACCACTGCTCTGAATTTCCACTAACCTTTTCATGAAGATATGTGTCCTGGCTTCAGTTCTAACTGGCCTACTTATTTTAAGGTTATGCCCTCCCCCACATGTTTTAACTCACTCATATATCTCTTTTAATTATCTTGATCATCAGTTGATCATTGCATATACTGTCCTTCAGGAATGATAGAAAAGGTCAAGGTCCTTGAAAAAGTAGAAGGATTTGTCCTACATCTGTATGTTGCAAAATATCTCTGCATTCTAATGGAAATATTTAAGGATCATGGGATAGATCTGTTGTGGAGTGACACACTGGTGAAAATCACTGGGATAAATGCATGCTTCTGAGCGGTAATCTTCTCAAACATTGCTCTCATAAAAAGATACAAGATAATAAATTGCTGCCGTTGAATAATTTGTGTATTTCATTTGCCATTAATGCTCTGACATTAGTGTTCATTAAAATCATTTGATCAATCCATCCCATCCTAACCATGGGATGGATTAATCTGGGGGTCCTTGTTCATCAGTCAATGAAAGTAAGCATGCAGGCACAGTAGACAGTGAAGAAAGCGAATGGCATGTTGGCCTTCATAACAAGAGGAATTGAGTATAGGAGCAAAGAGGTCCTTCTGCAGTTGTATAGGGCCCTAGTGAGACCACACCTGGAGTATTGTGTGCAGTTTTGGTCCACTATTTGAGGAATGACATTCTTGCCATTGAGGGAGTGCAGCATAGACCTACAAGGTTAATTCCTGGCTTGGCGGGACTGTGATATGCTGAGAGAATGGAGTGGCTGGGCTTGTATACTCGAGTTTAGAAGGATGAGAGGGAATCTTATTGAAACTTAATAATCTTATTGAAGATTATTAAGGGTTGTGACATGCTAGAGGCATGTTGGGGGAGCACAGAACCAGGGGCCACAGTTTAAGAATAAGGGATAAGCCATTTAGAATGGAGATGAGGTACATTTTTTTCAACAGACAGTTGTGAGTATGTGGAATTTCATCCTCAGAGGGCGGTGGAGGCCAGTTCTCTGGATACTTTCAAGAGAGAGCTAGATAGGGCTCTTAAAGATTACTTAAAGAGTCAGGGGATATGGGGAGAAGGCGGGAATGGGGAACTGATTGGGGATGATCAGCCATGATCACATTGAATGGTGGTGCTGGCTCGAAGGGCCGAATGTCCTACTCCTGCACCTATTATCTATTGTCTAATACACAAAAGGACACAAAGTGCTGAAATAACTCGGTAGTTCAGGCAGCATCTCTGGAGAACATGGAAAGCTGCTGTCCTTCCTCAAATTAGTGGACCAAAACTGCACACAATACTCCAGGTGTGGTCTCACTAGGGCCCTATAGAACTGCAGAAGGACCTCTTTGCTCCTATACTCAATTCCTCTTGTTATGAAGGCCAACCCGCCATTCGCTTTCTTCATTGCCTACTGTACCTGCATGCTTACTTTCATTGACTGTTGAACAAGGACTCCCAGATCCCATTGCACTTCCCCTTTTCCCAAATCGACACCATTTAGATAATAATCTGCCTTCCTGTTTTTGCTACCAAAGTGGATAACCTCACATTTATCCACATTAAATTGCATCTGCCCACTCACCCAACCTGTCCAAGTCAGCCTGCATTCTCATAGCATCCTCCTCACAGTTCACACTGCCACCCAGCTTTGTGTCATCTGCAAATTTGCTAATGTTACTTATAATCCCTTCATCTAAATCATTAATATATATTGTAAATAGCTGCGGTCCCAGCACCGAGCCTTGCGGTACCCCACTAGTCACTGCCTGCCATTCTGAAAGGGACCCGTTAATCCCTACTCTTTGTTTCCTGTCTGCCAACCAATTTTCTATCCATGTCAGCACTACCCCCAATACCATGTGCCCTAATTTTGCCCACTAATCTCCTATGTGGGACCTTATCAAATGCTTTCTGAAAGTCCAGGTACACTACATCCACTGGCTCTCCCTTGTCCATTTTCCTAGTTATATCCTCAAAAAATTCCAGAAGATTAGTTGAGCGTGATTTCCCCTTCGTAAATCCATGCTGACTCAGACCGATCCTGTTACTGCTATCCAAATGTGCCTCTATTTCGTCTTTTATGGTTGACTCCAGCATCTTCCCCACCACCGATGTCAGGTTAACTGGTCTATAATTCCCTGTTTACTCTCTCCCGCCTTTCTTAAAGAGTGGGATAACATTAGCTACCCTCCAATCCACAGGAACTGTTCCTGAATTTATAGAACATTGTAAAATAGATAGATAGACAGATAGTTGTATAGGTAGATGTGAAAGCTTTGTAAAGCGTCCAGATAGATTTATAAAATGATCCTAGGGATTAGGAAGGTAGACAAAAGTGCTGGAGAAACTCAGCGGGTGCGCAAATAGGCAACATTTCGGGCCGAAACCCTTCTTCAGACTGATGTAGGATTAGGAAGTTCATTTATGTAGATATAGACTGGAGAATGTGGTGGGTTTTTTGACAGAACAGGTAATGAGTGGTGTGTAAGAAGGAACTGCAGATGCTGGTTTTAACCGAAGATAGATACAAAAAGCTGGAGTAATAGCTGGACAGGCAGCATCTATGGAGAGAAGGAATGGGTGATGTTTCGGGTCGCGACCCTTCTTCTGGATCTGATGGAGATGGTTAAACTCATGTATAGTATGGACAAATCAGTTAAAGAGAGACTGTTACCATTGGCAGAGAGGTCAAGAACCAAAGGACATAGAATGAAGATGATTGGCAAAAGAACCAAAAGCATCTTAAGATTTTGATACAAGGTAGGCCATTTGACTTCTCTCACCTGTTCCCCATTCATTAGATTCATGGCTATTAAAACCCCTTTTTCATGCAACGAATATTTATAGTCTGGAATTCACTGCCAAGGGTACTAGTGGATACAAATTCAACCACAGTGTTCAAAAGGTTAAGTATCTGAAAGGAAAGGAGGGCAAGGCTGCAAGAAGAAGATAAGGGAGTAGGCTAACTGGATTGTTCTTACAAGGAGCTAATGTATACTGAAAGGCTTGCTATGCTGTAACCCATCTAGGATTCTCCAGAGAATCTATGGTCAATACAATATGTTGTGACATCCACAGAAGCTTCTTTCACTGCCATCTATGAAAAATCTCTTTCATCTGGTCCCCTTTCAATTTCTGTACCTGAGGCAAAGTTTGAGTTTTCTGGTTTCAGGTTTGTAAAGTATCCAACAGACAATGAACTGCAAAGCACTATCTATGAGCAGCCTAGTAGTTCTTAAGCACTGTCAGGAGTCACAAACCAAGGCAATGTGGCTGAACATCTGGATACATTGATCATGTGAACATTATGGTTAAGCAACAGCTATAGGTTCAGGGAGTGACATCCTTTAATTTATGTAGTGATCTTGGTTTCAAAATGAACCCATATTGCCACATGATAATCTATTGCTACCTGTACTTTAAGGAAGTCACTGACTGAAAAATATAGCAAAGATCATTGTGTACAGTTTTGGTCACCGAATTTGAGGAAGGACATCCTTGTGATTGAGGCAGTGCAGCGTAGGTTCACGAGATTGATCCCTGGGATGGCGGGACTGTCATATGAGGAAAGATTGAAAAGACTAGGCTTGTATTCACTGGAGTTTAGAAGGATGAGGGGGGATGTTATAGAAACATATAAAATTATAAAAGGACTGGACAAGCTAGATGCAGGAAAAATGTTCCCAATGTTGGGTGAGTCCAGAACCAGGGGCCACAGTCTTAGAATAAAGGGGAGGTCATTTAAGACTGAGCTGAGAAAAAAACTTTTTTACCCAGAGAGTTGTGAATTTGTGGAATTCCCTGCCACAGAGGGCAGTGGAGGTCAAATCACTGGATGGATTTAAGAGAGAGTTGGATAGAGCTCTAGGGGCTAGTGGAGTCAAGGGATATGGGGAGAAGGCAGGCACGGGTTATTGATAGTGGACGATCAGCCATGATCAAAATGAAAGGCGGTGCTGGCTCGAAGGGCCGAATGGCCTCCTTCTGCACCTATTTTCTATGTTTCCATCTATGTTTCTCAGCCATCACTGCCTGGAAGATATAGAGACTCGATAGCTCAGATTGACTGCAATGGACAGAGGTATCCAAGCAAAGCTACAAGGCTGAAGCTCAACATGGTTATGTTCACAGGTCTCTGTTGTCACTGACAGAAAACCTTGGCCTCTGGATACATTCCTCTGAAGAGATCTAGAACTAAGGATGTGATTCCTCACCCCACCTCTCCCCCCAGCCCCACAAATATGCTTGGTGAATAGCATCTATGGATATAAGCGCTTCTTCATCTTCTTTGGGATACTCACCTTCTATCCTAGTTGGATATGTGTACAGCTTGTGCAAGCCCATTTTCTAAATGATTTGCATCATGTCATTTTTGGGGATGAGCATCTTTAGAAAACCCATTAAAAATCCCGACCATGGTGAACAAAGAGGAAGATGACTGAACTTTATTGCCTTCCATCACAGTGAGGAATGTTGATTCCACTGTGGCGGATGTTTATGTTAAATTTTATTTTATGTGTGTATTGTGTTCTTTTCACTTAGTATGGCTGTATGGTAATTCAAACTTCACTGTACCTTAGTTGGTTAAGTGACAATAAACGCGAACTTGAACTTGATAACCCAATGGAAAGGTATTGGTAAGCCATCTTCCATATGAGTACAGATTAGACTGCATGTGGAAATGTATTAATCCCTTCCATCGTTACCTGACTGAGTTGGAGATAGTTCAGATACGATATCATTACAAACATTGTCATTACAATGTACAAACATTACAAAATAACAAAAGCTATTCCTCTTTAACATGTTGTAGATTCATCATTGTATGAGTATAAAACCACGTTATTAACACTGCACTACTATTATAATAACATTTTGGTTTTGCTTAATTCTGCTGCTTGGAATTAGTACCCAGCTCTTTGGGCCTTATCCTAGGTAAGACTAAAATCCATTAAAACTTGCGGTATGCATGTCTAAAATATCAAACGACTCTGAAATTTGCTAGCAAACAGACAAACTCATTATATCTTGTTTTCTTGTGTTCACAGTTTATTGGAGAAGATTGAACAAGAGACATGGAGAGAGACGGGTGTTTCCTTTGTATTATCTGTAACGCGCCTAATGGAGCGGCTGCTGGATTACAGGTAGCTTCTGCTGCAAACTAGAACTCTGACCACAGTCACTTGCTGGTACCACTGAGGTACTTCCAGCATTGTTTCATGAGAAGATATAAAAAATCAACAAATTAATTCCCAGTGATTTGTAAATATATGAAACCTTGTGTTGAGTCATAGTGATGCAGTGTGGAAACAGGCCCTTTGGCCCAACTTGCGCACACTGGACAACATGTCCCAGCTACACTAGTCCCACCTGCCTGCGTTTGGTCCATATCCCTCCAAACTCGTCATATCCATGTACCTGATTAACTATTTCTTAAATGTTGGGACAGTTCCAGCATCAACTATCTCTTCTGGCAGCTTGTTCCATACACCCACCACCCTTTGTGTGAAAAAGTTACCCCTCAGATTCCTATTAAATCTCTTCCCCTTCACCTTGAAGTTCTCTGGTCCTCGATTCTCCTACTATGGGCAAGAGATTCTTTGCATTCTATGTAACTTATGATATCACTGACAATTTTTACCTACATCTAACTGCATTTAAAAAATGCAAGATGGACTTTGGTGGTGATTTGATATACGTGAGTACTTCGTTGGTCATTTCAGATGGAAGTTCAGATTCAACTTCATTTGAGTGGACCTAGAGTCAGATAGATACCAGACTGAGTAATCATATGTTTCTTTCCCTAAAAGAAGGTTGGAAACTGATTTATTTAACAATAATTTTATACCATCTTGGTCATTTCCTGGTACCAGATTTTTTTTTTTAAATTTTCATTGTTATTTTCTGATTTCAAAATACTTGCTGTATAACCATATAACCATATAACAATTACAGCATGGAAACAGGCCCTCTCGGCCCTTCCAGTCCGTGCCGACCATTTGTTTTCCCCTAGTCCCATCTACCTGCACTCAGACCATACCCCTCCATTCCTTTCCCGTCCATATACCTATCCACTTTTCTTTTAAATATTAAAATCGATCCTGCCTCCACCACTTCTGAAAAATTTCCAATTTTTACTATTTCCTTTCAACCTAACAGGGACATAAAGATTCTGTACTCTTACAATTTCCCCTTTAAATGTCCTCCATTTCTCTTCTACATCCTTCCCATAAAACAGTATCCCAATTCACTCCTTTTAAATCCTTACGCATTCCCTCAAAGTTAGCCTTTCTCCAATCAAAAATCTCCACCCTAGGTCCAGTTCTGACTCTCTCCATAATTATATTGAAACTAATGGTATTGTGATCTCTGGTCCCGAAGTGCTCGCCAGCGCATACCTCCGTCACCTGACCTGCCGCATTTCCTAACAGGACGTCCAACACTGCCCCTTCTCTGGTCGATACCTCTATGTACTGCTGCAAAAAAAAAAAAAAAAAAAACTATCCTGCACACATTTTACAAACTCCAAACCATCCAGCCCATTTACAAAATGTGTTTCCCAGTCTATTTTTAGAAAATTGAAATCTCCCACAATCACTACCTTGTGCTTACTACTAGTATCTGCTATCTCCTTACATATTTGCTCTTCCAATTCTCGCTCCCCATTTGGCGGTCTATAATACACCCCTGAAAGTGTTTCTACACTGTTCCCACTTCTCAGTTCCACCCAAATAGCCTCCGTAGACGAGCCCTCTAATCTATCCTGCCAAAGCACAGCTGTAATATCCTCTCTGACAAGCAATGCAACACCTCCACCTCTGGCCCCTCCAATTCTATCACACCTGAAGCAACGAAATCCTGGAATATTTAGTTTCCAATCACAGCCCTCCTGCAACCATGTTTCACTGATTGCCACAACATCATATTTCCAGTGCCAATCCAGCTCTAAGTTCATCCCACCTTTCTACAATGCTCCTAGCATTAAAATATACACATTTTAGAAACCCACCATCCCTTATTCTCTGTCTATTATCTTTTTCCTCTTTCTCGCCTACATTTTGGGTCCAAGTGCTTCCCTGCTCTGCCTCTTGCCCCACACCCTGTCCCTTAGCCCCCTCTACCCGAGTCCCTCCCCCCAGCCTTTCTAGTTTAAAGTCTCCCCAGTAGCCTTTGCAAATCTCCCTGCCAGGATATTGGTCCCCCTCGGGTTCAAGTGCAACCCGTCCTTTTTGTACAGATCATGCCTTCCCCAAAAGAGGTCCCAGTGATCAAGAAACATGCACTCAATACTCAATAAGTATGTATTGTACTCAAATTCTTCAGTTTCACTACATTACCACAATCCCTCTGCAATTTTGATATTTATCCTTGTTGAATAATGATGCAACGTCATTATACAGCATGCATGGCACTTCTGGAAGCTGAAACATTATTAAACCATAATTGCAAGTCTATTTCTGAATTATTTCTGCATAAAAATATAAATCTACTCCCATGAACTAGTTAATTAGTCAGCAGATTCAAAGCCATACTGTCAAGTTATGTCAGATTTAATTTCCAATTTATGCCAATCTTGATTACTTTGTTGGTAGCAGTTTGGGTACCGGAGATGGTCTTTCTCACTGGTTGAGAAAGAAGGTTCTAGTTTGGATTATTTGATACTTTCTTGCTTCAGAAGTGTGAATTCGTCAAATTCTAGAACATAACTCCTAAATGATGTGCCATCCCCAGTGCAAATCAGCATTGTTGCAAATGCCAACCTTTAAATTATAAACGTTAGACCAGTAGGTTCCTGGCTCTTCTATTAAATGATGCCGATATTTAAAGAAAAACTACACGTTTTACTGGTGTTTGGCCAAGCCAACCAATACCAGAAACTGGATCTGACAATATTAACTCTGTCCTCTCCATAATGTAGCCTGACCTGGTAAATATTTCTGAAAATTTCAATTTGAATTTGCAGGAAATGATTGGTCACTCTAAAACCTCTTTATGGTATGCGCAAAGAAGCTGCTATTTGTCGAACTACTATTCATTTTTGGATAAAAGTGCCAGGACTGTGATGCTTGATGAAATTTTGTCATCCTCTGTTTTCCTTTCTAAAGTCAGCAGTCAGATCCTTGTTTGAGACTTAGGTTGTTGTTCTGGCAATATTCAATCAGATTTTCAATCTCACATACGCAGACTCATCATTATCTGTTATTTATTCAACAACAGTGGTGCAATCGGTGAATTTAAAGAAGGTGTTGGAACTGTGTCTGGCTCCACAGTCCTGGGTATAGAGCAGGAAACAGAGTACACCGCCCTGAGGTGTTCCTGTGCGGATGGTCATCAAGAAAGATTTGTCGTTGCCAATTCAGTCTGCCAATGAGGAAGTGAAGAAACGAGTTGCATAGGGATAAGAGAGACCCAGTACCCTGAGTTTGATAATATTTGCAAGGGATGATGGTGACAAAGGTCGCAAAGGTGATTGATGAGGTTAGAGCAGTGAATGTGGTCTCCATGGATTTCACTAAGGTGTTTGATAAAGACTCTCCTGGTCGGCTGATCCAGAAGATTAAGTTGCATTGGATCCACACTGGCTTGGTCTTTTGGATTAGTAACAGGCTTAATTATAGAAGGCAGGGTTTTGGTGAAAGGGTGTTATTCTGGCTGGAACTGTGCTTGACCTCTGTTGTTTGGGAGATATATATAAACAAATTGGATGTAAATGTAGGTGAATTGGTTGGTAAATTTGCAACCAAAATTGATGGAGTTGCAAAGAATGAGGAATGCTGTCAAAGTATACAGCGGAATATTGATCAGCTATAGAAATGGGAGAGAAATAGCATTTTAATCTGAGCAAGGTGTAAGGTGTGGCACTTTCGAAGGTCAAATGCAAGGGGAAATTGGTAAAGAAGGTCTTCATCAGTCAGGGCATTGAGACTGTGTCAGGAAGTCATATTGCAGCTTTATAGGATTATGGCTAGGCCGCATTTGGAGTATTATATGTAGTTCTGGTCGCTCTATTACAAGAAGTATGTGGAGGCTTTGCAGTGAGTGCAGATGTTTACCCGAATGCTGCCTGGATTAGAAGATAGTAGCTATAAGGAGAGGTTGGACACGCTTGACTTGTTATCTCTAGAACATCCAAAGTTGAGGGACACCTGATAGAAATATATCAGATTGTAAGCGGCATAGAGATAACAATTGGAGACTTATTTAACTTGGCATCATGTTCGGCATGGATATTGTGGGCCGATGGGCCTGTTCCTGTGCTGTACTATACTGTCCTATATTCTAAACCATATTGCAGACTGATCTCAACTGAACATAGTTAATTGCTTTCAAATAGTTTATTGACTTTCACACACACAGATGCTGGTGGATTTGCTGAGTATATTACCATTTTCTATGTTCTTAATGGTCCAGTCTATAGATTCATGTCTATCCAGAGATTAATCAATAGTTTCTTGTCAAGCATAGACCAGAATATCCAGAAGATTAAGATATATGGGATCCATGGTGATATGGTAGCTTGTATTCAGAACTGGCTTACTCACAGAAGACAGAAGGAAGCAATGAAAAGGTATTATATTGGGATGAGATTTGTGACCAGTGGTGTTCCTCAGAGATCTGTGCTGGGACCTCTGTTCGTTGTCATATATCTAAACTATTTGCAAGTAAACATAGCTGGGTTGGTTATTATGTTGTTGGAGGACCAACTTAGTGGAGTGTGGAAAATAAGGAAGACTGTCAAAGGATACTGTGGGATATAACATACTTATAGATATGGGTGGATAAATTGTAGATGGAGTTTAATCTCAGCAAGTGAGCAAGGTATATACAATTAACTGTTTACCATCCCTTACTGTGGGAAAAAAGTCTAATTCCATCTGATCTTTGCCCAACATGATTTTATAAACCTCTATCAGGTCATCCTCAGCCTCCTTCATTACAGGGAAAACAGTCCCAGCGTATCCAGTCCCTCATTTTAACTGAAGTCTTCAGTCCTGGCAATACTAATTCTATTTCTCTCTACAGAAGTAACTTTAAATGCTGGAATTCAGTCCCCAAACCTTTCCAACTTTATCACTCTTCCCTAGTCTGAGCAAGTGCTTGCAGTCATTTAGAACTAAAATTCTCCAAGAAGATAAGACTTTATTGCCTTCCATCACAGTGAGGAATGTGGAGGAGCCGCTGTGGTGGATGTTTATGTCAAATTTGTATGTGGTTGTGTGTTTTGTTGCTTTTTTGATATGACTGCATGGCAAACCAAATTCCTCGTATGTTGCAAAACATACTTGGCTAATAAATTGTGATTATGATTATGATTATGATCTTAAAAATGTTAAACAAAATTTGATAGTGAGCCACATAGGGAGTCAGATGCCAAATAAATGCTGTTTTTTTAATAATGATGCCCAGATCTCAAGAATAAAAGAAAAAGCAAATGTGATAACTGTTATAGTAGAGCTTTATAACTCAAGTAGTATTAAATGGTCAGTCATCAGGAGTCCTGTGAGAAGATTGCAATAGAACTGCTGAGAGTTAGTTGGTAATTGGACATGAAGCTCAAAGGCTTCCATGAGATTTCTAAGGTAAGCTCCTCCTGGCACATAGAATGACTGAAGTAAGGGCTTCCTTTGTGGCCATGATGTATCCTCCTCTGTTTCACCCCAGTATCTTGTATACTGCAATTTGGAAACTCCTTCATATTTATTCCCCAAAAAATTGCATAGGGTGTAAGTGTAATATTTCTGTATTCTTAGCTGGTCCCTCAGGACTGGAAATGACTTGTTTCCACAATGGATTTGTAGGTTCTGAAGTGGCTGACAATTTGGGAACAATACACTCTTCCACTTTTGGGGCGATGAATAGCATGTGATGTGGTCCAGTCCTTCCGCTGTTTACATTGGCTTTTGTGGCCTCACGGTTTTGACTAACATCCTAGATGCCCATTGTCCATTTGGTGGTAATAGGACAGAGGTTCCCGAGAGACCATGGGAATGCTACATTTCCTTTAGGAGGCTTTGAGCATGTACTTAAGCATGCAGCTTTTCCTGCCCATGTGCCTGTCCCCTTCCACCTGTATTGCTCTCTCTGGTTATACATTTCTCTTCTCTTTCACTCCTCTTCTCCTTATCTCATACCCTTTTGACTCCTTTTCATGTAGCCTTTTTAAACCCCTTCACCTTTATCCACCAATTACTTGTCAGGCTTTGTCCTGCTCACATATCTGTTCCAACTTCTTACCCATACTACAATCAGTCTGAAGAAGGGTCCAAACCGGAAATGTTGCCTGTTCATATCCTACAGGAATGCTGGCTGACTCGCTCAGTTATTTTACTCAAGATTCCAGCATCTGCAGTACCTTCTGTCTCCATCCTTCCCCATTTGTCTGGTAATCACTTCCTGTGTTAGAGCTTGCAATAGTATCTAATTCAGGATTCTGGTGCCAGGCAGGCCTGCTCAACAATGCTGACTGAGTGTAACTAGGTACTCATTGCTGAGGTGGGAATGAACACGGACAATGGCTCGTTTATCCATCCTGTGAATTTTGAGTATTTTGTGGAAACACCGTTAATGGTATGTTTCCAGTGCCTTGAGGTAACTGTTGTACATAATTTATGTCTCTGAAGCATATACCATTACAACGATCACTGCTGCCAAATAGACTATGAGTTTAGTGCCAAGTTTGAGGTCTTAATCTTCAAATACTCTTTTTCACAATCAATGAAAGGTTATGCTGGCGCATCAAAGGTAGTGGTGAATTTCATCAACAGTGCCTGCCTTCACTAATAAGTGGCTCCTGAAATACAGAAGTGGAAAGTGGTCGTTATGATCCTTTATTATCGAGGATAGTATTGCATAGATGAGGCACGTTAGCAGTGTGCCTATTTCACTCTTCAACTGTTACATGCTCCTTTAGTGTATGGAAAGAAAATTAGATTAAATATTAGTTGATTTGTTTTTGATAGAACACTTTGAATAATGCCATGGGATCTGTTATACGTAGAGCCAGGATTTTGACATAAATGCCATGTGTCTTTTTATGCCTTTTTTGATGATTTCACCAGGACAATGCCTTTTTCACGATTGAGTGCCTAAATCAGCCATTTTTTGCGATTTTGCTAAAAGGCCGTGCTATTTTCTCTAGTTGTACCATGATTACAATTTATGTTAAAACATTAATATTAATGTTATTATTAACTTGTTAACATACTATGACTTAAGGGGCTGGCCCACTGCGGCGACCAAATTGGCGAGTTTAGAAGAGCTTGCCCTCGACTCATACGCGCAGCATGGTCAACACGAGATCCTAGGAGGTCTTTGTAACTCTCCTTCATGCTCAAGAGTAGTCCCTGCATACACGAGGCCTCAGCTAGGTCGCGTCGTATTTTTCAACATGCTGAAAAATGCCTGCAAGTAAAATAAGGTCACCATGGAAAAAATCGATATTTCTTTTTATTTGTAGGTTTAGTCGAAGTAGGTTGTAGTAGGTCGGCATGTTATTCGTAGGTAATCAAGGGTAGTCGAAGGTAATCAAAGGTAGTCGTAGATAGTCTTCAACATAGTCGAAGGGATGTCAAAGGCAATCGAAGGAGGTCGTCTTCACTTTCCACTAATCGGTGTCCTGAAGCTAGTCAAAGCTAGTCTCAAACATAGCCAAAGGAGGTCTTCTACATAGTCGAAAGAGGTCTTCAACATGCCACTTTTTCTAAACTCTTCTAAACTTGCCAATTAGATCACCGCAGTGGGACAGCCCCTTAACAAGAAAACTTCCACCACCGGGGCAAAACCGGGGGCGCCACCATCGGTCGTTCATTCGTTCGTGTTGCTGCCTACTGGTTCAGTTTTCTCCAAGATCTATTTAAAAAAGAACAGCAGATGCTGGAAAAATCAAAGGTAGACAAAAAATGCTGGAGAAACAGCGGGTGAGACAGCACCTATGGAGAGGAATAGGCGACGTTTCGGGTCGAGACTCTTCTTCAGACTGATGTGCGGGCGGGGCGGGAAAAAGAAAGGAAGAGGCGGAGACAGGAGGACTAGAAGGAGAGCTGGGAAGGGGAGGGGGAGGAGGGAGAAGACAAGGGCTATCTAAAATTAGAGAAGTCAATGTTGATATCGCTGGGGTGCAGACTACCCAAGCAAAATACTCAAGCTTGTCTCCTCACGATATTTACTGCTTATCCAGTCGCAAATTTGAGTTTTCGAGTGATTTGTGCAAGGCATTCATTGATGCCGGAATTCCACTGTGGAAATTGGAATACAAATCTCTCAGAGGTTTTTTAGAGAAATACACAGAGGAGTATATACCAAGCCAGTCATCATTACGGAACAATTATGTTGATAATAACTTCAACATTGTTGTGCTGAAAATTAGAGATGAAGTTGCATGCAACCAAATATGGATCCCAATAGGCGAGACAACCGATGCAGTGGGGAGATATGTTGCCAATGTGGTCATCGGTACACTGGAGGCAGGTTAACCATCAAAGGAGTATTTGTTGACATCGGAAGTATTGGGGAAGTCAAATAGCCAACTATTGCTCAGTTGTTTACATCTTCACTTGCTGTACTTTGGCCAGAAAGTATAAAACACGAGAATGTACTTCTGTTTGTGACTTAAAGTTTTATTCCCAAAAATGTTGCATTTGACATGCTTAGCTCAAGGACGTCATAGAATTGCCATGCACAGACGTAGCTTGTTTCCAAATGTCGATCGCCTAGGCAATGTCAAGAAAATCTTCCTCAAAGTACCGTCACGTGTGCAGTTGTTCAAGGAAATGGCACCTGAGATTCCGCAACTCCTCAGCCCATTTTGACTAGGTGGGGTATATGAATCTCAGGTGTACTCTACTATGCTGCAAATTTTGACAAGATAAAATAAATCGTCAACTGTTTTGAAGAAGAAGAATCTGCTGCAGTCAGGATCGTCAGTGAAATCATGCAGAAAAAGTCTCACTACCGTGATCTTGTGTTTATTGCTTCCAATTTTGCAAACTTCCCAAAAGCTACCACTTCCCTTGAGAAACGTAGTGAATAATGCTCGATCAATGTAAGACATCTTAATTCAATTCAAAATTTTACATAGATTATATTACTCAAAATCTAAACTGAACAAAATCTAAAATTTTTCGAAATGTCTCTCCCATCTGTGATAAAAGCTTATCTCAAGAGGCAACCATAGCACACTCCTTTGTCTTTTGCATAAAACTTCAAAAATTTTGGAATGAAATTTTTGAAATTTTTACAAAGTTATTTAAAATAAGACTGAAACCCAACGCATAACTGATTATCTTTGGAACAATGGAAGTCAGCTTTGAACTGTCTTCGTTCCAAAAGAATTTCCTTAATTATGGCTTAATAACGGCAAAAAAACATACTAAAATTCTGGAAAAATGCACACACCAACGCTTAAAATGTGAATTTCGAATATGTCAGAAACGTTACACCTCAAAGACATGAGATTCGGCCTAGCAGGCAAATCTGACCAATTCTTAAAGATTTGGTCTCCCTTTATCGACTTATTACAAGCATATGGTGCAACATAACTCTGGAAATGAACTGTTTCAGAACCGGGTGAGGGGTGTGTAAAGATATGAAGCAGGTACATCCCTTTTATTTTATTCTCTTTATATATTTATTTTTTTCTTTTTCTCTTTCTCGTGCTTTACATCTTTATGGGCTCTCTCTTTCTACTTTTTCACGAACTATTAATATCACTACCTTATCTAACTTTCTCTTTTTCTTGCTTCTGTTACTTTTCTATTATTAAATTTTAAAACATGAAGTGTTCATGAAATGTATTATATTATTCTTGGTTTATACTACTGTATATTAACTCTAATAAAAATATATATTTTTTAATTTTAAAAAAAAGAGAATGAAACATTTTCCATATGAGCAGAGAATTTAAGGTGTTCCAATAGTAAAATGAGAGTATTTCCACCTGAGGCACATACCGAACAAGTCAGTTACATGTCTCAAGATGGGAATAGGGCAATGCAGCACTCAAGTGGAGCAGTGAGTTGCAGCTCCAACTTACACTTTCACTTGCATTCCTTTGTTATTCTGCAGTGAATACTACAGCAAGACAATAATCCAGTATGTAGCTACCAATCTTTCCTGCCTTGCATTCAGTAACTCTTTACCAACATTAGAGTAAATCCATTTGAGGGAGAAATTGGGAAGCAATTTTTACAGATTTCAGCAGAAATCTAGAACTCACTCATCCAAAAGATTGTGAATGCTGGATTAGTTATAACTGTCAATTCTGGGATTATAGGACATTTATTTGGTGATGCCATCAAGATAAAGAGTTGAGTAATGGATCGGTCACTATGTAACTCAATGTGAAGCAGCCTCAAGAGGCTGAATGACATTTTCCTATTCCTGAGTTCTTTCACCTCATTGAACCAGAGATCAAGAGTTTGTTTTGTGAAAGACGGCAACATTTGATGGTTCCCACTACCCGATACCAATAGAGTCCTGGAATCATAGTCATGCAGCATAGAGACAGGCCTTTGGCCCAACTTGCCTATGCCAACCAAGATGCCCCATCTACACGTCTCACCTGCCTGTGTTTAGCCAATATCCCTCTAAACCTTTCCTATCCATCTACCAGTCCTAGTACATGGATAGGAAAGGATTAGAGGGAGAAGTTTGGAAGTCTGCTGCCTAGAGGGAGAAGTTTGGAAGCCCCAACGACTGGAGAGTCGAGGAGGGAACTGCCGATGGACACGAGGAGTGGGTCGGTAGGAGATGGACTGAGGTATGGCTTCCAGCGCTTTCAAGGTCGGCTGCAGGAGGCACTGCCCCGAACACAGAGGCGTTTGGGCAAGGAGAGGGACATTGGGTCGCGGGCCTGCAGCTTACCTGATCAAAAGGCGTTCCAGTACTTCCAACATGTAGACTTGGACTTTGGACTTTTTCTTGTAAATGGCGCCAACATATGGTAACTGTGCATTTGTGGATTGTGCAAGAGAATTTTGCTGTGTATACGAGACAATGAATAATTTCAATATGACTCCATGCAGAAATGTAGCTATGTATTGTCTGCAATGAAATTCAGTATTTTAAATAGTTCGTTTAAAAAGGCATGTTATTTTTGTATACATGGAAATAGAATTGCTAAGTACAAATTCTTTTTCTTCTCCATAGGGATTGCATGAAAGGGGATGATGCTGAAAATAAAAAGATTGGCTGTACTGTCAATTTGCTGGTAAGCAATTGCATTTCTATTTGTTGAAGTGGATTTCCTTTTTCACTCAATATACAAAGTGAGAACCTGTCTTCAATTTCACTTCTGAGTGTCAACAATAAGCATTTCTTGGTTTGATATGCTGATTTAGATGTGAAGCAAAGTTCTCTCAGCACATTCCTATTAAGTCTGATATAATTATTTGATGGCAGTTACTCACTGTACCTAATATTGTTAGGTACAGTGCAGTACTTACTAAAACTTAATCAACAAAATCACATCAAACACTCAATGAAGTTAAGCTCCATAAAGTAAGATGCAGAATAAAGAAACAGGTTAGAAATGCTTGACATATGTACAGCACATACATATAAACAAATGTTTAGGAGACAAGTGGGAGAAACTCCCCAGCTGTTGCAGGGCTGCATCTTCTCCTGTCTGAGAACTCAGTTCATGTCACTACTTCCAACTTGTGAACTGTCTGGGTTATAAATAGTTCACAGTAAGAGAGCCCCTGCATCTCTACAAAGTCCCATCAAATGTTGCCGGGTTAAATAGAACTCGAGTTACAAACCAGCTAAACCTATCACATACAGTAAACGGTCCAAAGATAGATACAACACTAAGACTTTCAATGCACCATTATTAGAGATCTAAGGGATTATAGCTAGTGATTAATATTGAAAGGTAACTGGACTCTTAATTCAAATTACCTTTTTTTGCTGGCATGTTCCAGCTCCGATTTTTTAAGTGTTTATGTATGTTTACATTTATTTCAGAACTTTTACAAATCGGAGATTAACAAGGAGGAGATGTATATACGTTATATCCACAAACTGTGTGACATGCATCTGCAGGCTGATAATTACACAGGTAAGAGTCAATTAGCTTGTTACATAGCATAGAAATGAAAGTTTCATATTCATTTGAAACAGTACTCCATGACTCAGGCTGAACTTTCATATTTCAGTGACATATGAAGAAATACCAACATTTATGTTTTTCTAGGAATTTAACCAACCTCATTTTTTCCTGACATTATTTTGATTCATTCACTAAGTCCATCTACAACTTTTTATCCTCCTCACAGGCCATTTTTATCTTTTGGCTTTGAGAATCAGCAAGCATGGATACCTAAATCATTGATATAAAGGTCCAAATCCATAGATTTTAAAGCTGCGCCAGGGTGTTCACCAAGAAACGAATTCCTTCTTTGAGGTTTCCCTCACAACTTTCTTCTACTATCTTGTGCTGTGTTACTCACGAAGTGGAGTTTAATGCAGATAAATGCAATGTATTGTATTTTGGGAAGTCAAACCAGCCCAGGTAGGTGAAATGGTAGGACCCTGGAGAATGTTGCAGACTAGAGCAATGCGATCTAGGGCTTAGAGGTACATAGTTCCCTGAAAGTGGCAACACAGGTAGATAGGGTGTGAAGAAGGCTTTTGCCTTCACCAGTCAGGGTACTAAGTATAGAAGTAGTGAAGTTATATTATAGTTGTACGTGACATTGGTGACGCCACATTTGATGTATTGTGTTCAGTTTTGTTCACTTTGATATGGGAACTATGTCATTAAGCTGGTAAGAGTGCAGAGAATATGTCACAGCCCTGGGCAGTATTGATGAACGGAGAAACCTTGGGTGCAAGTAGAGTCAAATCTCATTAATCCAACACAATCTGTTACGCTTTGTCGGATCATCAAATATACCCGATTATCAAATTTCATGATCTCTAAGGTAAATGACAAAGCCAATTGACAATAATGGAGATCCCTCTGCTGTAATTTAAATGTTATTCTTGAAAGATATCTGATTTACATTAGAAACAGCTGAATAGGGCTTCAATAAACACTGCCCATCCCTGTAAATTGTACAAGAGGTTAATTATAACCAGGTAAACCAACGGATTCTGATATCCAGAAAAGGAAGAAATATGCACAATGAATCTTAAGATTATGGTCTTTTAGACTTTAGGGATACCGTGTGGAAACAGGCCCTTCGGCCCACCAAATCCGCGATCACCCCGTACACTAGCACTATCCAACATACTAGGGATAATTTACAATGTACAGAAGCCACAGAAACCTACAAACCTGTATGCCTTTGGAGTTGTGGAGGAAACTGAAGCACCCAGAGAAAACCCATGCTGCAACAGGGAGAACGTACAAACTCCAGTACCCATAGTCAGGATCAAACCCAGGTCTCTGGCGGTGGAAGGCAGCAACTCTGTGCCATTTTATTTTCGGAATGACCTAAAAATTTGTCATCTACAGTCTCTGCTGTTTGGAAGAGGCAAAACTACCGAGTATTCCAAATCCCAACATGTTAATGGAGTCACTTATAGCAGAAAGAGAACATTGATCCGAGGATAGTATAATATGCAATTCAAATTCCAAAAGCCCCAGTAACTTCAATGTCACAAGTTCCCCTCATATTTAATTATGTTAAATCCACCTGATTGAATAAACATTTGTTTAACACGTGTTCAAATTTCTGAGCATGTCATGAGGATGTGGTGATTTTTTTAGCGGGAGTCATCAGTCATATTGCTTTGTCTAATGTGCTGTATGATCATTTTAAACTCAGTGTATTCAGTTAAAAAATTACTCACAGGATGGATGATGGTGTATAACTTTACAAAACAGCATCAAATGTATGTGATGGGCTTGTGAGTTGAGTGAAACATAGAAAATAGGTGCAGGAGGAGGCCATTTGGCCTTTCGAGCCAGCACCGCCATTCATTGTGATCATGGCTGATCATCCACAATCAGTAACCCGTGCCTGCCTTCTCCCCATATCCCTTGTTTCCGCCAGCCCCTAGAGCTCTATCTAACTCTTTAAAATTTATCCAGTGAATTGGCCTCCACTGTCTTCTGTGGCAGAGAATTCCACAAATTCACAACTCTCTGGGTGGAAAGGTTTTTTCTCATCTTAGTTTTATATTGCCTCCCCTTTATTCTTAAACTGTGGCCCCTGGTTCTGGACTCCCCCAACATTGGGATAATTTTTTCCTGCATCTAGCTTGTCCAGTCCTTTTATCATTTTATATGTTTCTATAAGATCCCCTCGCATCCATCTAAATTCCTGTGAATACCCCAGTCTATCCAATCTTTCCTCATATGACAGTCCCGCCATCCTGGGGATTAACCTCCTGCACTGCCTCAATAGCAAGGATGTCCTTCCTCAAATTAGGAAACCAAAACTGCACTCAACTCCAGATGTGGTCTCACCAGGGCCCTGTACAACTGCAGAAGAACCTTTTTACTCCTATACTCAAATCCTCTCAAATGCCATTAGCTTTCTTCACTGCCTGCTGTACCTGCATATTTACTTTCAGTGACTAGTGTATAAGGACACCCAAATCTCGTTGCACTTCCTTTTTTTCCTAATCCGACACCATTGAAGAATTGGAGGCACACAGCCTTTAATGTTGTTATGTGCATTTCTTGGGTAAATACTTGTAATATAATGGGCAGAGTGGGCAGTGAAGTTGCAGATAGAATACAGTGTAGCAAAGTGCGGAGTCATGCATTTTGGTAGTAGGAATAAAGGCGTAGATTATTTTCTAAATGGGGAGGAGAATTCAGAAACCGAGGTGCAAAGGACCACGGGAGTGCTGGTGCAGGATTTGGAAAAAGTTCATTTGCAAGTCTAAATGGTTGTATTCACGGCAAACGCAATGCTACCATTTGTTTCGAGAGGACTAGAATACAAAAACAGGGATGTAATGCTGAGGCTTTAAGAGGAGCTGGTCAGACCACATTTGAAGTATTGTGAGCAATTTTGGGCCACATATCTGAGGAAGGATGTGCAGGCACTGGAGGGGGTCTAGGGGAGGTTTACGAGAACTATCCCAGGAATGAATGGGTTAATGTATAACGAGTGTTTGACAGCGCTGGAGGGAAAGAGCCAAAGGGGTGAGAGCTTTATAAAATCATGGGACAGAGATAGGACACATAGTCACAGTTTTTTTTCCCCCAGGGTAGCAGAATCTAAAACTAGTGGGCCTCACAGTACCAGCTATCTAGGTTCGATCCTGACCTTGTGCGCTGTCTGTGTGGAGTTTGCATGTTCTCCCTGTGTTTGCATGAGTTTCCTCCAGGTGCCCCAGTTTCAATAGACAATAGACAATAGGTGAAGGAGTAGCCCATTCGGCCCTTCGAGCCAGCACTGCCATTCAATGTGATCATGGCTGATCATCCTCAATCAGTACCCCGTTCCTGCCTTCTTCCCATGTCCCCTGAGTCCGCTATCTTTAACAGCTCTATCTAGCTCTCTCTTGAAAGTATCCAGAGAACCGGCCTTCACCGCCCTCTGAGGCAGAGAATTCCACAGACTCACAACTCTCTGTGTGAAAAAGTGTTTCATCATCTCCGTTCTAAATGGCTTACCCTTTATTCTTAAATTGTGGCCCCTGGTTCTGGACTCCCCCAACATTGGTAAGATGTTTCCTGCCTCTAGCGTGTCCAACCCCTTAATAATCTTATATGTTTCAATAAGATTCCCTCTCATCCTTCTAAATCCCAGAGTATCCTCCCACATCCCAAAGAGATGCAGGTATATGGTTAATGGGCCCCTGTAAAAATTGACCTTAATGTGTAGGGAGTGGATCATATTTCTGCTGAACATCTTAAGTATGCGAGTATGTGGATAGCTCCTCTCCTTGCTATTTGTTTTACTGGCTTTATGATTCATGGCTTGTTACCAGACTCAATGTTGTCTGTTCTGCTAGTGCCGGTCATTAAGGACAAAGCTGGTAAAGTAGGCAGCCTAAATAATTACAGGCCCATAGCTTTAGCCAACATATTGTCAAAAGTCCTAGAAATAATTCTGCTGGAAAGATTACAGATACAGATACAGACCAGTGCTAGATGGATTAAAGACCACAAGATCATCTGCACATCCCTAATATGGTTCACTAAAGTATTCCCAATCATGCACCCAGTATTACAGGCTTTCAATTGCTTGGACAGATCATCAAATATAAAGATTAAAACGGACTGGGGACAAAATTCCCCCTTGTCTAACACCATTGCTAACCCCAAATGGGGCTGAGACCCTATTGCCCCATTTTACGTGCATAGTCCGGTGGGCATTCCAGTGACCCAGAATTCTCACAATGTATTTAGGCATCCTTCTTTGCCTCAATTTAACAAATAGCTTTTATGTTTACCAGCTTTGTCCTTAATGACCGGCACTAGCAGAACAGACAACATTGAGTCTGGTAACAAGCCATGAATGCAGGGTTAGGGGAAAACTAACTCCCGGTCACTTCCTGGCGGGGACACGACTATTTCTCCGAGTCGCGTCCTCGCCCCCCACCTCGCGACCTACCTCCTGGATCGGAGCGGCCTTTCCTGCCGGGGACCGGGGAACCGGACCAGAGCTGCAACACCGGCGACGCTGGAGTCACCGCGGAGCGGGCGATGCCTACCTGGGTCGCCGTTTGGAGCTCCGGAGCGTTGGGCCGCTGCTCCAACATCATGGAGCTCTGGTTTTGGGGAGAGCTTCCAACGCGGGCGGCGCTGAACTCCACGGAGTCCCGGGGCCCTTTGCCGAGGGCCTCCAGCATTGCATCTCCACCCGGCGCGGCCTGTGGTCTTTGGGAGCCACGGACTCCGGTAGGAGGGGGCCGACTCGAAGTCCAGGCCGCTGAGGAGGACCCCCAGCCCTGACGTCGGACTTACATCACCCCGGCGAGCGGGCCTGAACATCGGGCCGCCCGTAGCGGCGACAGCGGAATGTTCGGGGAGGCCCTGACCACGGGTGAACAGTGGGGAACATTGGGAAGTGTCTGACTTTGGTGCCTTCCCTCACAGTGGGAAACTTTGATCCTGCTATGAGGGGATGTTTTATGTTGAATTTCTATCTACTCTGTGTTGCGTTCTTTATTTTTTTTCCTGTATGGCTGTATGGTGATTTCATTTCACTGTGCCAATTGGCATACACGTGACAAATAAAATGTATCTGTATCTGTATCTGTATCTCCAGCAGCTCCTTACTATATGTTCTGTGTATGGTGTGGAACATATTACCAAATATAATGCTGGTAAGAGTGCTGTTATGATCTGTAGAACCAAAGAGGATAAATGTCTAAAATTTCCTGATTTTAAATTGTCTGACAATAATCTTAGTGTCTGTAATAAGGTAAAATATCTTGGAAATTTTATTACAGAACAAATGACAGATGATGATGATATTTATAGGCAATGTCATATGCTGTATGTACAAGCGCATATTTTCTTATGCAAGTTTGGTGCGTGTACAGATGTAGTGAAGATGTCTCTGTTTAGAGCATATTGTACACCACTCTATACTGCACACCTGTGGTCAAACTACAGAAAAACAAATATACAGAGACTTAAAGTAGCATATAATGATGCCGTGAGAATACTACTGAAGAAACCTAGATGATGTAGTGCAAGTGAAATGTTTGTGGCTGCAGGAGTCAGTACTTTAAATGCTATCCTAGAAATCATAGGATTAATGCCTCTGAAAATAAAATTATCTTGGTCTTATCAAACACTACACGCTACCAATCCCAGCTGTGGAGACATTGGTATAGTTGTAGGACACTGATCTATCATTTTATTCTGGATTTTAAACCATGCATTTTTTTTTAATATTTATTTTATGATGCTCTTATAAGTAATTTATAAAGCTTTTATATGTATTTTATGGTGTTTTTATATGTAATCTATTCTATGTAATGTCGTCTTTTATCTGGATCTTGAGTCTGAATTTTTTTTTTTTTAAGTTTAAGTTTTTTAAATTGATAAGAAAGTGGGATAACACTGAACTAGTTTGAACATAGAAACATAGAAAATAGGTGCAGGAGGAGTCCATTTGGCCCTTCGAGCCTACACCGCCATTCATTGTGATCATGGCTGATCATCCACAATCAGTAACCCTTGCCTGCCTTCTCCCCTTATCCCTTGATTCCGCTAGCCCCTGGAGCTCTATCTAAGTCTCTAGTAAATCTTTACTAAGTTGCTGGAAGTTATGCAGAAATGTGCCTGCTGACTTGATTGGGCATTGCTTTACCTTCATGCCTTACAGGTTTTTTTCACTCTTGTTGGTGTCATACACTTTTTTTAGGTTATAAACAAAACAATAAAATAAAATATGTTTCCCCACTGACCCAGGAACTGTAATGTGATGCATAATTAATTATGAAGATCAGGTGAGGCAGGTAGCTGATCACTGAGACTATATTGACAATTCATGCATGTGGACTTTGGATGTGGATAGGATAAGGTTCGCTGTGCTGCTCTATCATCCATTAGGACTTCTCATTCGTCACTGGAAATTATTTGGGAGACTCTGCTAGCTCCATGCTATCAGAATACAGTTCCTGTGTACTTCACAATATATTCTAAGGGAGGGAATTTGGAATATTTGAAAAATATTTGAAACCAAACGATTAACTAAATCACATTGATTGGAATCTGGAACCACAGTAATAATGAGAGTCAACTTGCAGTAGATTTTCCTGTTAATTAAATCCAGGGATTGGCAGACCTCAGGAGAGTACAGTCAGTAGTTCAGTGCAGCAGGGGAGAAAGTTAATTTTTCCTCAAATCTCACAGATGTATAAAACTAAGATCTCATTGATTTTGTGATAATGTAGACTGTTTCTTAATTTCCCTGCGCTCTGGAATTGATTTTTTTTTCTCTCCTTTAGAGGCAGCATTTACATTGATGCTTTACTGGGAACTGCTTCAGTGGGAGGACAGGCCCTTACGGGAATTTCTGCACTACCCAGCACAAAACAAGTGGCAGCGCAAGGAAGGATTGTGTCGCCAGGTTATCAACTACTTCAACAAGGGGAAGGTCAGTGCCAGAGCTTCTGCTCAAGACCGCTGGTACCTTTAGTAATTGGATGCTGACCTTACTGGTTTCTATCAGCTGCCAGTAGTTGTTAAATCTGTGCCTTTGAAGCAAATTCATTAATATCCTGGTGAGAGCCTCCAGAAACCTCTGTGAAAAATTCTTGATGGTGTGGCTGAGGGCTTTCTGCATCAGAATGGGATCATGCAGGGGTATTCTTCTTCTTCTACTTCTTGCGTTTGAGGCAGCAGAATTCTACAGCAGGGTGATGCCATCCAGTTCGACATCCGTAGGTGCCCGTCCTAAAAAGGCACAAGCTGCGCCGCTGCTGCTATCTCTGTTTGTTGTCGTTGGCCTGACTGAGTCAGATGACAGGGCTCACCACGGGGAGATCGACAACATGAGCCCCAGGGGTGTCCAAAGCAAACTTGCTGTCAAAATGCAAAAGAGTCTTGGTCAACAGACTTAGCTGGAACTATCAAAAACTATCAACATACTCAGTGTTTCAAAGAGCATCAGCAACATCAAAAGCATTTAACAAAGAAACTCAAATGTGCTCTATAAGATCATGTGATAGGAGCAGAATTAGGCCATTTGGCCCATCAAGTCTACTCCGCGATTTAATCATGGCTCCTCACTCCATTCTCCTGCCTTCTCCTCATAACCTCTTACACCCGTACAATGTCCCGTTCAATGTTTAGTTTGCTGTGGTTTTTATATTGTTTTTAACTGTGTGTATGTGGGGGGCGGGGGGACGGGTGGGGGAAACTTTTAAATCTCTTCCCTGCACGGGAGACCCGACCTTTTCCCTGTTAGGTCTCCGTTGTTGTTCAGGCCCAGCACCGTGGAGCGGCCTCCAGCCGGAACAACCTGGGGGCTCCAGTTGCGGAGCCTGCGGAGCAGTCGTGGCACGCGACACCATCGTGGAGCTGGCCGGCCTCGGAGGGTGGGGAGCTGTGGTGGCACGCGGCTGCGACCAGACTTCGGGGCTTCAGGGGCTCCAGCTGCAGGCCTGTGGTCGGTGACTTCAGGAGCTCGCGGGTCCCTGGTGGGAGACCGCTTTTCGGAGCTCCTGCGGCGGCAGCTTCTCCCGCCCGAGTTGCGGGGCTGAAAACAGCCCAGAGCAGGGCCTGACGTTGCCCGGCGGGGCTTTAACGGCCGCAGGACTTGCCATCGCCCGCCAGGGGCTCCAACATTAAGACCCGGAGCAGGGCCTTAAATCGTCTGCGTGGCCTTAACGCCCGCGGGACTTACCATCACCTGCCGGGGGCTTTAGCATTGGGAGAGGATGGAGAGCAGGGGAGAGACAAGACTTTGCCTTCCATCACAGTGAGGAGGAGATTCACTGTGATGGATGTCTGTTTGAATTGAGTTGGTTGTGTGTGTCTTGTAATATTGTTTATTTTTGTTGTATGGCTGCAGAAACCAAAGTTCCTAACGGAAAAATAAAGTTCATTGTATTGTATTGTATTGTATTGTACTAATCAAGAAAATTATAAGACTTCTAAACACAGCAAGCACTTTAAACAGTAACAAACAAAATTTACAATTTCTGGAAGTGTTTCTACAAGTTTAGTTTGGAGATACAGCGTGGAAACAGACCCTTTGGCCCACCGAGTTCAAGACAACCAGCGATCCTTGCACACCAGCATTATCTTACACACATTAGGGATAATTTACAATTTTACCAAGCCAATTATCCTACAAACCTGTACGCCTTTGGAATGTGGGAGGAAACAGGAGCACCAGAAGAAAACCCCCGTAGGTCAAGGGAGAACGTACAAACTCCATACAGGCAGCACCCAGAGTCAGGATCGAACCCGGGTCTCTGGCACTATAAGGCAGCAACTCTACCACTGCGGCACCATGTCGCCTTACAATTTATTAGATTTTTTAAATATATACCTTAAGGGAATATAATTAAAAATGTAGTTTAGATTTTTTTCATTTAAAATATTATACTTCTGTCACATAAATGCATTGTTTATTCTGTCCAACCAGTAATTTGTTTCCATTATAATGCCCAGAATAGACTCTGATGTTAGGAATGCAAGTAATGTGGGCTGTTCAACAAAGCCAACTGAATGTAATTGTTGCCTCAATGCTGAGGATATTGTCTAAGGAGAAGATGAAGTGTCTGTACATCAATCACAATTAAAAGCAAATTAATCATATTGTTATACCGTGTGACATCATTTGCACTATGCTGTAGTTCTTTTGAAAACCAACTGCAATAATAAATAGATGTATTTATTTTTTGTTCAGTGCTGGGAGTATGGGATCCCTCTCTGCCGGGAATTGGCAAGTCAATATGAAGTCTTCTACGATTACCACAGTCTCAGCTGGATTCGGGTATGTAATGCAAAGTCATTCACAAAGCCACAGGTTTCCTGGTGAATAAAATTAATGATGCAAATATGTAATATGGAATGCACTACTAGGGTGGTGGTGAAAACAGATACGATAATGATGTTTGAGGTTTTAGATAGGCACATGGGTCGAAAGATATGTTGCTTTGCTGTACTTTTTTATGTTCTATGTCACTGTTTACTTTATGTTCTGTTTACTTTTCATGACTTCAGTACATTCCAAATCACTTTAGTTTAGTGTAAAGTAGACAAAATGCTGGAGAAACTCAGCAGATGAGGCTGCATCTATGGAGCGAAGGAATAGGTGACGTTTTGGGTCGAGACCCTTCTTCAGACATCAGTGGAGGTGGGAAGAAGAAAGAAAGAGGCGGAGACAGAAGGCTGTGGGAGAGCTGGGAAGGGGAGGGGAAGGAGGGAGAAAGCAAGGACTACCTGAAATTGGAGAAGTCAATGTTTATATCGCTGGGGTATAAACTGCCCAAGCGAAAAATAAGGTGCTGCTCCTCCAATTTGCGATGGGACTCACTCTGGCCATGGAGGAGGCCCAGGACAGAAAGGTCAGATTCGTAATGGGAGGGGGAGTTGAAGTGCTGGGCCAGTATGAAAGTAAGCATGCTGGTACAGCAGGCAGTGAGGAAAGCAAATGGCATGTTGGCCTTTATAACAAGAGGAATCAAATATACAAGCAAAGAGGTCCTTCTGCAGTTGTACAGGGCCCTAGTGAGACCACACCTGGAGTACTGTGTGCAGTTTTGGTCCTCTAATTTGAGGAAGGACATTCTTGCTATTGAGGGAGTGCAGCGTAGGTTTACTAGGTTAATTTCCAGGATGGCGGGACTGTTATATGCTGAGAGAATGGAGCAGCTGGACTTGTACACTATGGAGTTTAGAAGGATGAGAGGGTATCTCATTGAAACATAAAAGATTGTTAAGGGCTTGGACACGCTAGAGGCAGGAAGCATGTTCCCGATGTTGGGGGAGTCCAGAACCAGGGGCCACAGTTTAAGAATAAGGAGTAAGCCATTTAAAACGGAGACGAGGAAACACTTTTTCTCACAGAGAGTGGTGAGTCTGCGGAATTCTCTGCCTCAGAGGGCGGTGGAGGCAGGTTCTCTGGATGCTTTCAAGAGAGAGCTAGATAGGGCTCTTAAAAATAGCGGAATCAGGGATATGGGGAGAAGGCAGGAACGGGGTACTAATTGGGGATGATCAGCCATGATCTCATTGAATGGCGGTGCTGACTCGAAGGGCCAAACGGCCTACTCTTGCACCTATTGTCTATTGCTATTATCAGGTTGGTTAGTGCGAACTGAGTGGAGGTGTTGGGCGAAGCGATCGCCAAGCCTACACTTGGTCTCACCGATGTAGAGCAGCTGACACCTAGAGCAGCGGATGCAATAGATGAGGTTGGTGGAGATGCAGGTGAACCTCTGCCTCACCTGGAAAGACTGCTCTGGTCCTTGGATGGAGTCAAGGGGGGAGGTAAAGCAACAAGTGTAGCATTTCCTGCGGTTGCAAGGGAAAGTACCAGGGGAGAGGGTGGTTTGGGTGGGAAGGGACAAATTGACCAGGGAGTTACGGAGGGAGCGGTCTCTGCGGAAATCCGAAAGGGGAGGAGATGAGCAGATGTGGCCAGTGGTGGGATCCCGTTGGAGGTGGCAAAAATGTCAGAGAATTGTCTGGTTTATGTGACGGCTGGTAGGGTGGAAGGTGAGGACAAGGGGGACTCTGTCCTTGTTACGAGTGGGGGGATGGGGAGTGAGAACGCAGTTACGGGATATAGAGGAGACCCTGGTTTAGTTTAGAGATACAGTGCGGAAACAGGCCCTCCAGCCCAACTGGTCCACGCCGACCAGCGATCCCTGCACACTAACACTATCCTACACACACTAGGGATAATTTTTACATTTACCAAGCCAATTAACCTACAAACCTGTACGTCTTTGGAGTGTGGGAGGAAATTAAAGATCTCAGAGAAAACCCACGCAAGTCACGGGGAGAACATACAAACTCCATACAGACAGCACCCGTAGTCCGGATCGAACCCGGGTCTCCGGCGCTGCATTCGCTGTAAGGCAGCAACTCTACAGCTGTGCCACCGTGCCACCCAAATGGCCAATAATGGCCAATTGGCCTTTATGGCCAATAAAGTACTTTCTGAAGTATAGTCACTGTAATAATGTAGTAAAATACATCAGGAAAGTTTATCCACGAAGGAGGCGCAGTCCTCTTTCTTACAGTTTGGCTTTCTTCCCAACCCATTGTTCAAGCGATTTTGATTGCAACATGCGCCTTAATTTAGTTCAACAAAGAAACTGACAAGTTGCTAAAGAACTTTGTTATAGATGGTGCTTCCAACATTACATTCTTTTCTCATACAGCACAGAAGACCCAATCACTAGGTTTGAGCTTAAAATTCTCAGAGCCAAAGTTAATAACAGCTGAGGCGTGGCTTCATTAAAGAGAGTGAAACATACATACTTAAAGTATTATATAGGAATGTTCTTCCTTTTAACTTTTCTCTTGATGTCTCAATTTTAACAAAATGACAACGTTCAATGATCCAGATAACCAATAGTTTTTGCCACTGTTAACAGAAAATGGAAGCTGCATATTATGACAACATACTGGAGCAGCAGCGCCTGGAACCAGAATTCTTCAGGGTTGGATTTTATGGCAGAAAGTTTCCATTCTATCTGCGGGTGAGTGAAGTCCACATTTTTATTATCCTCTTACCTATCTTATATTTTCATTGTTCTGAAAGATCTCTGAAAAGTAAAGGAAGCCACTGAGCAACAGGACTGGCACAGTGATGTGGCCATAAAGCTGCTGACACAGCTAGACCCTGTTTACCCTGGCCTCCAGTGTTGTCTGTGTGGAGCCTGCATGTTCTCCCTAACTGTATGTTTCCAAGGTAATTATTTGATTATTGCTACCTTAATTTTCCCTAATGACTGCATTTCAATTTTAAATTCTTTCCTTGCACCAAATCACACCCTCCCATTCCTTGCCAATCTTGATGAATTCTCAACTGCATCCCTGGTCTCATTACACTGAATCCTGTATACCTACCTGTTCTTGATCTGAATAAACTAAAATCACATTTTAGCTCCTTGTGGCAATTCACTAAATCTCACAGGCATATTCCTTATCTCATGGAATTAAATCCCTCACACCAAGCCCATTCCTGGCATCACACCAAAACTAAAATTTTCAACCGCATTTTCATTCCACTAATCCCATAGTCTCATTCTCCTTCATACAATACTAAATTGACCCGTGATGTACTTTATAAAAGCCCAAGCCCATTCCTGGCATCGTTCCACTAAATTCCCCATTCCCACACAAATTTACGTTGCACATAACGGTTCTCTGGATAATTCTTGCTACAGTACTCCAAGTATCACAGTACTCAGTCCCAACTTCTTTCCGTAGTAATAGTGCACCAACACCTGAATTTCTATCCCTGCTCTCTGTACATTAAGTTCCACGCTGTCATCACCAGACTCACCCCACTGAAATCCACTCTCTCACCCTCAGTCTCACTGCACTTAAACTAAACTCCCATTCTAAAACTCACTCCACTGAAACCCACGTTCCCAGCCCCGGTCCACTCGTTTCATTCCACTAAAACACATACTTCTACCTCCATCAACATTGAATCCCACACTTTTATCCCCAAACTGGACATTGGCTTCCACACTCCTATCACTCCATGCTCAGTAAACTGAAATCCCCCCCCACTCCTCACATGAGATGGTGCCCCTTAATTATTTGATCTTTTCCAGCTCCACTTGTTAGAGTAAATTAATTTGTGATTTTTCTTCATTATTCTTGCTATTGAGGAAGTGCAGGGTAGGTTCACAAGATTAATTCCTGGGATGGCGGGACTGTCATATGTTGATTGAATGGAGTGGCTGGGCTTGTATACTCTGGAATTTAGAAGGATGAGAAGGAATCTTATTGAAACATATAAGATTATTAAAGGCTTGGACACTTCCCGATTTTGGGAGAGTCCAGAACCAGGGACCACAGTTTAAGAATAAAGGGTAAGCCATTCAGAACAGAAATGAGGATAACAATTTTCACATAGATAGTTGTGAATCTGTGGAATTCTCTGCCTCAGAAGGCAGTGGAGGCCAATTCTCTGGAGGCTTTCAAGAGAGAGTTAGATAGATCTCTTAAAGATATAGGAATGAAGAGATATGGGGAAAAGGCAGGAACGGGGTACTGATTGTGGATGATCAGTCATGATCACAGTGAATGGCGGTGCTGGCTTGAAGGGCCGAATGGCCTACTCCTGCACCTATTATCTATCGTCTAACTTTGCAATATCCCTCTGCAATTGGATCTTCAACTTCCTCATTCACAGACCACAGTCTGTCCATATTGGTGGAAATGTGTCAGCCTTGATAACAATCAGCACAGGAGCACCTCAAAGCTGCATGCTCAGCCCCCTGCTGTACTCACTCTATACTCATGACTGCGTAGCCGGTCATAGTACGAACTCCATCATCAAGTTCGCTGACGACACCACTGTTGTGGGACCTATCACTGATGGAGATGAGTCAGAATATAGAAGTGAGATCGACCATTTGACCAAATGGTGCCATCACAATAACCTGGCTCTCAACACCAGCAAAACCAAGGAACTGATTGTGGACTTTGGAAGGGGTAGGATGGGTACCCATAGTCCTGTTTATATCAATGGGTCAATGGTGGAGAGGGTCAAGAGCTTCAAATTCCTAGGCGTGCATATCTCTGAAGATCTCTCCTGGTCCGAGAACACTGATGCAATTATAAAGAAAGCTCATCAGCGCCTCTACTTCCTGAGATGATTACGGAGAGTCGGTATGTCAAGGAGGACTCTCTTGAACCTCTACAGGTGCATGGTAGAGAGCATGCTGACCGGTTGCATCGTGGCTTCATTCGGCAACTTGAGCGCCCAGGAGCGGAAAAGACTGCAAAAAGTTGTAAACACTGCCCAGTCCATCATCGGCTCCGACCTCCCTACCATCGAGGGGGATCTATTGTAGTCGCTGCCTCAAAAAGGCTGCCAGCATCATCAAGGATCCACACCATCCTGGCCACTCACACTCATCTCCCCGCTGCCTTCAGGTAGAAGGTACAGGAGCCTGAAACTGCAACATCCAGGTTGAGGAATAGCTACTTCCCCACAGCCATCAGGCTATTAAACTCAACTCAAACAAAACTCTGAACATTAATAGCCCATTGCACTTTATCTTTATCTGCTTCTTTATGTGTGTTTATATATATATTCAATGGTATATGGTCACACTGATCTGTTCTGTATTTATTTATGCCTACTATATTCTGTTGTGCTGAAACAAAACAAGAATTTAATTGTCCTATCTGGGACACATGACAATAAACTTTCTTAAATCTTGAATCTCTTTGCCATCGCCTACCTCAACAATTCTTTTGGCCCTGGAGGAACCTTTTGCACTGGAAAATCTGACTTCACCTTGTCTCTGCTTCAACCTGATGCATGCTAAGCCATAACACTAATTTCCTCTGCTGCATCTTCTCATTGAAATCTTTCTCTTCACACTCAACTGGACTTCTTTGTTTGCACTCTTTTTCTCATTTTAGCCATCCCAATTTTTCAATATCCTTCGTACTCAATCAACATACAGTTTCTTTTTCTCCCATAATTTAAGTAGTTCAGGGAAATTGCTGCTGCTATATCAGGCCTGATGCTGCAACATCTTAACTTCTTGTATTCATGTACATCCTGGGTAACTGCCCATGTGTCTGCTTAATAGTGAATGGTGTCTTCATAAATACCTATGATTGTCTTTCAGCAGAATATTGACATTCCTAGTATATTGACATTTATAACGAATCCACTGACGATGTAACGTCTGTCTCCATTCCTCCTCCTTCACATCCATCCAGGGACTCCAGCAGTTCGTCCTGGTGAGAAAAAGGTTCATGTGCATCTCCTCTAACCTCATCTACTGCATTTGGTGCTCCCGATATGGCGTCCTTTACTTGGCGCGACCAGGTGTAGACTAGGGGACTATTTTGCCAAACACCGGTGCTTGATCCGCCATGGCCTGCTGGATCTCCTATTTGCTAACCATTTTAACTCCCCTTCCCATTCCATGCTGACCATTCTGTCCTAGGCCACCTCTATTGCCACTATGGCCACAAGCAAACCGGAGGAACAGCATCTCATATTCCTCTTGGGTAGTTTACAACCAAACAGTATGAACATTGAATTCTCCAATTTTAGGTAACTATCCTACAAACACACATCCCCCCAATTCCCCCCGCCCCCCCCATTCTTTTTTCCTCTCGCTTCCCTGTGTCCCAACTAGATGCGCACACCTCTTTCTCCCTTTCCCCTCCTTCTTCCTTCCGTATTCCTTCATGTTTAATGGCGTTTTTATCCTTATCTCCAACTTTTTTGCTTTTCATTGTCCAACCATCAGCCAATCAAAAGCCTCTCACCTATATCCACCTATCACTTGCCAGACTTTGTTCCACCCCACCTCTCTTCCAGGTTTCTTTCCCGCCCCCCTCCCCCTAACTACAATCAGTCTGAAGTACGGTCCCGACCTGAAACATCGCCTATCCATGTGTTCCAGAGCTGCTGCCTGGCCTGTTGTTACTCCAGCATTTTGTGTCTTTTTTTGTAAACCAGCACCTACATATTCCTTGTATCCCTTGGAATTTGTCACAGTTGCTATATATGTTACATCAAAAAATTTATGTTTTGAGCACATAATTACTGAATATTTATCTGTGTGCTGTTTCAACTGGAAATAATTTATTTTGCAGTCCTTGTGGTGAGATCTCTCCCTAGTGTTTGAATGTAGTTAGTACAGCGAGATTTGTCAAGTACCTTTTGTGAAATTACATGCAAGAATAGATCATTTGGCTCGTTGAGCCTGCCATTTTAAATTGGGCCAATTTGATAATGAAGCGGAATGGTGGCAACAGAAGCAGACCAACCTGGAATGTGCATCCCATTTTCGCAAGCAACATCAACCTCTGCTGCCAAAGAGCATGTGCATGCCAAATCAAGCTTGTCATTATCTGAAAGCCACCAAGGTGAACAGGTGGCATCCTCGATCCCGAAGGACCACTGCTGATGTGCACTTCTGATAGTGGAGAATCTGGAGAAGCTGGGTTATTATCAGAGCAGAGAAAGTTGAGATGTAATTTGAAAAGGGCTTTCAAAATAATGACTGGTGTTGATACAAAAGTAAGGTGATATTGTTTGCAGAAATGATCAGTAATTAGATGACATGATTATAACAAAAGTACTGTGTGGCAGCTATATTTTAAATCACAGGTTCTGGCGATCTGGAGTTCATTTCTTAATATGAAAGTGCAGTAGTAAGATTGCACCACATATCCCAGACATTTAATATTTTGCTGTTCATTCAGATGAAATAAAGAAATCCAAACCATTATTCATTTTTCAATTGTGATGGACCACTGTACACGTGGTATTTTCTGTCTGCAGATTTTGATTAGACTTCTGGTCTTTCTTCTCCTGTATTGAAATAATTGTCAATGATTTCTTCATTCTAATTCTTTCCATTTGTCTTTCTTCTCACTTCAGAACAAGGAATTTGTGTGCCGTGGTCATGACTACGAGAGACTTGAGGCCTTTCAGCAAAGAATGCTGACAGAATTCCCACAAGCCATTGCCATGCAACATCTCAACCAGCCTGATGAAACCATCCTGCAGTCTGATGCACAGTGTATCCTTCACTTGATCAGGAGCCCCAGTAATAGTCAATAGTTAATTATTTATAGACCGGACGATCCCTGAGCAAACCTGTTTTATTTAATTGATATCAGAAATCAATAGGAACTGAACAGCTTCCTGCATCTCCCGTGGCTTAGGGCGAGGCAAAATTTGACAACATTCCCTGCCCAGCTTCAGTATTTGAGCTCAGTTGTAATACCTAGTATGGTTGAATGGCTGACTCAGTGATTAGTCACATACTGTACAGGAAATAATGCCAGTTGTGCTGCAAGTAGAAAGTAGTACCTTCAGAAGAGGAAGATTAGATAAGGTCCCAGTTGCTTGAATAATCAAGTATTGGCAACTAACCCAAAGAAACAGAAATTATCCAGCATTGGACAATGGACCTTTAAGTGTAAGATGATGGTCACATTTTTTTTCTGTACAGTTTTCTTTGACCTTGCTTTTAGATTTGCAAATATATGCAGTGAGCCCGATTCCAGAGAATGTGGACGTTCTTCAGATGGAAAGAGTTCCAGATCGAATTAAAAGCTTTTATCGTGTGAATAACATCAGCCACTTTCGATACGACAGACCCTTTCACAAAGGTTCAAAGGATAAAGAAAATGAGTTCAAGGTAGAAGAGCTAACAATAAACCCTCCTGCTCCTGCTATTGGCCTACCTTTCTCTGCAGACTGTTTAAGTCTCAAAGGAAGGTCAGACAGGGTGAAGGAATATCGTAACACTGAAGAGCTAAAGTGTTTTTATTTCAATGTAGGGAATATTAAGGGGAAAGCAGATGGGACTATGATGTTGTGGCCATTGTAAAAACATGGCTGCATAGGGAGACAACTGGCAAATCAATGTTCCGGGGTTTGACTGTTTCAGACATGATCTAGAGAGAGGCTAAAGAGGTGGAGGAGTCGCACTTCTAATCAGGGAAACAGTCACAGTGGCACACAGAATAGATATACTGTAGTTTGCCCACTGAGGCAATATGGGTAGAGCTTTGAAGTAAGAAATGTGCAAGTACTCTAATGGAATTGTACGATAGGTTCCCCAATAGTAAGTGGAAGATAGAGGAACACATTTGTGGACAGATTAACAAAAGATGCCAAAGCAATAAAGTTTGCTCAGTGGGTGATTTTAACTTCCCCAATATTGATTTGCCCAGTGCCAAGTCCTTAAATGGGGTAAATTTGTAAGGGGTATCCAAGAGGGTTTCTTGAAACAGTATGCGGATAGCCCAACCTGAGAAGGGAACATACTGGACCATGTATTGGGAAATTAGCCTGGCCAGGTGACGGGTGTTACAGTGGAGTTAATGATCACAACTCCATCAGTTTTAATGTGATAACAAGGATTTGCAGATGCTGGTTTATACCAGACTCAAAATGCTGGAGTAACTCAGTGGGTCAGGCAGCAACGCCAGAGCACATGGTTAGGCGATGTTTTGAACTTCAGTCTGAAGAGGGTTTTCGACCCAAAATGTCACCTATCCATGTTCTTCAGGAATGCTGCCGGACCCGCTGAGTTACTCCAGCATTTTGTGTCCATATGCTTTAAGATTGTTTTGAATAGGGAGAAGGCCGGACTTCGCGGGAAGGTACTAAATTGGAGTAAGGCAAATTACAATGTTATTAGACAGCAGAACAGGAGGCTACACTGGGAGTAGTTATGTCCAATGTAGTTACCCCTTACAAATTTACCCCATTTAATCCTTTGGCACTGGGCAAATCCCAGTCAATATTGGGGAAGTTAAAATCACCCACTGAGCAAACCTTATTGCTTTGGCATCTTTTGTTCATAGGCTAAGTCCAGCTGATCAAGTTCACAACTGGCACGTTCGAGTAAGGAGAAGGGATATGGAGTGTGGGGAATCTGATACAATATGAATAGGAATATCAGTGGAGAATACTATCCAGTTTTAGATGAAGAAGGAGGAGGTGTTGGGGGTCTTGAAGAACATTAAGATGGATAGATCTCCAGGACCTAATGGAATCTATCCTAGGTTATTAAGGGAGGAGATTGCAAGAGTCTCGACAAAGATCTTTACATCTTCTCTAGCCACAGGTGAGGTCCTGGAGGACTGAGGAGTAGCAAATGTTGTTCATGTTTATTTGTTCCTTTATTTCGGAAATAAATTAGAGAGAAATTAGGGAATTATAGGTCAGTGAGGCTTACATCAGTGGTGAGGATGTTATTGGAGAGGATCCCCCATGCATTAAATGGAACCCAGAAGCCAGAGCTCAATGTGTTAAAGAGAGTGCAGGATTTTGAGCATTAAGAGGAGGGCAGGAAACTGGGTAGTGTTAGAAAGGAAAACCAAAAACCAGCACCCCGGTGTGTTAAAGGAAGCTGAACCAGTGTCCTGGTATGTTAAAGGGAACACAGGTACCACAAACCCTGGTGTGTTTAATGGAATGTGAAATCAGCATCTTGTGAGATAGATGCAAAATGGGTAGGGATTTCCAAAGAAATGTGTAATGGACTATCATAGAATCATAGAAAATAGGTGCAGGATTAGGCCATTCGGCCCTTCGAGCCTGCACCACCATTCAATATGATCATGGCTGATCATCCAACTCAGTATCCTGTACCTGCCTTCTCTCCATATCCCCGATCCCTTTAACCACAAGGGCCACATCTAACTCCCTCTTAAATATAGCTAATGAACTGGCCTCAACTATCTTCTGTGGCAGAGAATTCCACAGATTCACCACTCTCTGTGTGAAAAAAGATCTTCTCATCTCGGTCCCAAAAGACTTCCCCCTTATCCTTAAACTGTGACCCCTTGTTCTGGATTTCCCCAACATTGGGAACAATCTTCCTGCATCTAGCCTGTCCAACCCCTTAAGAATTTTGTAAGTCTCTATAAGATCCCCCCTCAATCTCCTAAATTCCAGCAAGTACAAGCCGAGTCTATCCAGTCTTTCTTCATATGGAAGTCGTGCCATCCCAGGAATCAGTCTGGTGAACCTTCTCTGTACTCCCTCTATGGCAAGAATGCCTTTCCTCAGATTAGGAGACCAAAACTGTACGCAATACTCCAGGTGTGGCCTCACCAAGATCCTGTACAACTGCAGTAGAACCTCCCTGCTCTTGTACTCAAATCCTTTTGCTATGAATGCCAACATACCATTCGCTTTCTTCACAGCCTGCTGCACCTGCATGCCTACTTTCAATGACTGTTGTACCATGACACCCAGGTCCCGTTGCATCTCCCCTTTTCCTAATCGGCCACCATTCAGATAATAGTCTACCCTCCTGTTTTTGCCGCCAAAGTGGATAACCTCACATTTATCCACATAATACTGCATCTGCCATACATTTGCCCACTCACCCAACCTATCCAAGTCATCTTGCAGCCTCCTAGCATCCTCCTCACAGCTAACACTGCCCCCCAGCTTCGTGTCATCTGCAAACTTGGAGATGTTGCATTCAATTCCCTCATCCAGATCATTAATATATATTGTAAATAGCTGGGGTCCCAGCACTGAGCCTTGCGGTACCCCACTAGTCACTGCCTGCCATTCTGAAAATGACCCGTTTACTCCTACTCTTTGCTTCCTGTCTGCCAGCCAGTTCTCTATCCACATCAATACTGAACCCCCAATACCGACTATCAGTGTTTTCCTGTCACAATTGTTTAAATATAACTTTTTTTTTTCCTTAACAAGGAGATTTTATTCAATTAATCAGTTACAGAGTACTGAAAAGATCAAAACTGCACTGTAGTTTGCAAACATCAGTCATCAGATTACAACATTATTATCCTTATCCACAATATACTCGATTCCCCACGGTAACCAGCATTCACGGAAGACCTCCAGAGTTTCCATCCACACCGCGTGTTCCCTCTCCACCAATCCTCAATTCCATTCCCAATGTATTGGTTAAGATGACTATATCGTAAATCTATTTTCTAACATAATTATTCATTCAGAGACATTGCCCATTTATTTTTTCTCTGCCTCAGGTATTACTTAAAACCTGTACTTCATAACTGAGTTCGTACCCCCAACACATGTAAATATTCATCCAGCAAAAAAAGAAGTAGAGATCCTGACTGAATACGTCTCACCAGCACTAGGTCTTCTGGATGTTTTATGTCCAGTGTGCCTGTTAGAAGCCATTCTCTTCAAAGTCCTGATAGGCTGGTGGAGCAAAGAAATAGGTTGGTTAGAGTGACAAAATGCTAAGTTAACTTATTTTATTAGGACATGAACACAGACATCAGCTCATTTTCCCCTCTCCTTCCTATCGTCTGTTTAGTTGCAGTAAAACTAGACCTTTTCTGTTCAGTTTTGCATAAATCTAAATTTATCACCACAATTGTTTTGTAAAGCGAGTAATTAACAAGAGAAAAGCACATCAAAGGATTCATAATAAAACACAGGGAATTATTTAAATTTTACTGTTTTAGCATTCTCGAAAACTACTGGATTAAATGAAACTTCCAACTTCAATGGAGAGTAGGACTCTGAGGACAGTTAGTTTGTGGTGTGGGCTGATAGGAGTTAACAAATACACCAATTTGCAACCAATTTTGCCGTCATTGCATGGCAATCATGTTTACATTGTCTGCAAAATTACTGGAAAGCATCTTTCCACCTGTGGATGGAGCATAAAATGGGTTTCTGTATGTGCAATATTTAGGGATATGAGAGAAAGAAATTTGAGATGTGCTAGGCCTGACAGGAATTGTCTGGTGGTAATGATTTTGTATCGTTCCGTCTCCTTTCTAGAGTCTCTGGATCGAACGGACAACCTTGACCCTTACACACAGCTTGCCTGGGATCTCCCGCTGGTTTGAAGTAGAGAAGAGAGAAGTGGTAAGTCTTGCCTTCTAATGTTGATTGTACGTGTGTTCTGTATTATTACCTTATTCTAACCCTTTCATCATGTGGCTTTCAGGGGAATGGCAAATTAATATTAAAGGACAAGATCCATTGTACAGGATTCTTACAATGCTCAGAAAAGTGGGAATAGAGATGATGCAAATGAAGCAGATTAGTTAATGTTGAGCTTCCTTAGTAAAATGTCTAGAATGTACAAGATAGAATGTGAGTCCTGGTTTTAAGATATTTCAAATGGTCCTTTGGAAATCTAAAGGATTAAATCAACCTTGAATTGTTATAATTTTCATGGATTGCAGCCAGTGAAATCCCATTTAAAAAAAAAATTAAATGGCAAAAAAGCAAAATCTGTAGGTACTGTAAAGCTGAATTTAAAACAAAAATGCTTGAAATACTCAGAAGGTCCAGCAACATCTTTGTAAAAAGAAAACTAATGGGCCTGTCCCACAGGCGATTTTTCAGCGGACTGCCGGCGACTGTCAAGTTGCCGGCAGTAGCCTGAAATACCGGGAACTGGAACGGCGACTGTCAGAGTGGAACACACACACACAAACACATCGCTTCCTTCACCAGCCCATATGAAGTTTTTAGACAGCTCTCCCCCCACATGCCCTGTCAAATAAATTCACACGGTGCAAAGCCAAGGTGATACAGAAACACACCGCGATGAACAGGAAGGTTGGCGCTGTAAAAAGACGACTAAAGCCCAGTGTACGGTAAGTCCTTTAAAAGAGGGAGAGGGGGGATAAAGGGGAGAAGGAGTGGAGAAACGTTTAAGAAGCCAGAGATACACGGCTATGAAGCTCGGCGGATATTTAGTCAAGTCAAGTTTTATTCGTCATTTGCACATAAAGTGCAGTGAAATGAATTTGCCAGCAGCAGTACAATAAAAAAGAACACACGATACGCAAATAAAATTTAACACAAACATCCACCACAGCATTCATTACTGTGAGGGAAGGCACAACGTTTGGTCAGTCCTCCTCCATTTTCCCCCATGGTCGGGACCACAACCCTCCGCAGTCACCGCTGTGGGCGTCCAGATGTTCAGAAAAGGTAAGTGCAGGTAAGTCCTGAATCGGTGCTTCCCCACCAGAGACGGTGGCTTCAAGATGGTGTAGGCCGTGGGCCGGCAGTCGAAGATCTAAAGTCCCCGCCGCGCCACAGCCAAAAACACCGCAGACTGCAGGGCCGGTGGTCGGAGCTCCTCTCCAAGGGTTGAAGTAGGCCGCGGGAAGAAGCATATGAATTATTTATTTTTATGTGGGTTGCCGCTGTGTACTACCTACCACATGGATGTAATGCTTGATGTCCGAGGTCTTGATAGTAACAATGGGTACTAAGAGACAAGTGTTTTATTGTCATATGTCCCAAAACAGAACAATGAGATTCTTACTTGCAGCAGCAGAACTGATATGTAACACAGCACTCTGTAAATACCACAACCAACAACAACAAAAGTTTTATGTGTGTATATAAACAATAATAGAGTAAGGCAAAACAATTCCCCCAACCCCCATGTGGATCAGAGCTTCAGAGCTTTTTTGGAGGTTAGACATAGACAGCAATAGGTTGCAGGAGTAGGCCATTCGGCCCTTCGAGCCTGCAGCCCCAGCAATATGATCATGGCTGATCATCCAACTCAGTATCCCGTACCTGCCTTCTCTCCATACCCCCCGATCCCTTTAGCCACAAGGGCCACATCTAACTCACTCTTAAATATAGCCAATGAACTGGCCTCAACTACCTTCTGAGGAAGAGAATTCCAGAGATTCACCACTCTCTGTGTGAAAAATGTTTTTCTCATCTCGGTCCTAAAAGATTTCCCCCTTATCCTTAAACTGTGACCCCTTGTCCTGGACTTCCCCAACATCGAAAACAATCTTCCTGCATCTAGCCTGTCCAACCCCTTAAGAATTTTGTAAGTTTCTATAAGATCCCCCCTCAATCTTCTAAATTCTAGCGAGTACAAACCGAGTCTTTCATATGAAGAAAGTCTATCCAGTCTTTCTTCATATGAAAGTCCTGACATCCCAGGAATCAGTCTGGTGAACCTTCTCTGTACTCCCTCTATGGCAAGAATGTCTTTCCTCAGATTTGGAGACCAAAACTGTATGCAATACTCCAGGTGTGGTCTCACCAAGACCCTGTACAACTGCAGTAGAACCTCCCTGCTCTTGTACTCAAATCCTTTTGCTATGAATGCTAACATACCATTCGCTTTCTTCACTGCCTGCTACACCTGCATGCCTACTTTCAATGACTGGTGTACCATGACACCCAGGTCTCATTGCATCTCCCCTTTTCCTAATCGGCGGTTGTGGTGTTTAGTAGCCCAATGGTTATGTAGTCCAATTAAATAGTAAAAATTGGAAAGAGCCATGGTTTTCAAGGGAAATTGGACACTTGTTTCGAAAAAAGAGAGATATCTACAATAATTATAGGAGGCATGGAGTAAATGAGGTGCTAGAGGAGTATAAAGAATGTAAAAAGAATCTTAAGAAAGAAATTAGGAAGGCTAAAAGAAGATATGAGGTTGCTTTGGCAATAAAGGTGAAAGTAAATCCAAAGGATTTCTACAGCTATATTAATAGCAAAAGGATAACGAGGGATAAAATTGGACCATTAGAGAGCCAGAATGGACAGCTTTCTGCAGAGCCAAAAGAGATGGGGGAGATATTGAACAATTTCTTTTCTTCGGTATTCACCAAGGAGAAGGATATTGAACTCTGTGAGGTAAGGGAAAAAAGTAGAGTAGCTATGGAAACTATGAGATTCAAAGAGGAGGAAGTACTGACACTTTTGAAAAATATAAAAGTGGATAAGTCTCCAAGTCCTGACAGGATATTTCCTAGGACATTGAGGGAAGTTAGTGGAGAAATAGCAGGAGCTATGACAGAAATATTTCAAATGTCATTAGAAACGGGAATAGTGCTGGAGGATTGGCATACTGCGCATGTTGTTCCATTGTTTAAAAAGGGTTCAAAGAATAAACCTAGCAATTATAGACCTGTTAGTTTGACGTCAGTGGTGGGCAAATTAATGGAAAGGATACTTAGAGATAATATATATAAGCATCTGGATAAACAGGGTCTGATCAGGAACAGTCAACATGGATTTGTGCCTGGAAGGTCATGTTTGACAAACCTTCTTGAATTTTTTGAAGCGGTTACTAGGGAAATTGATGAGGGTAAAGCAGTGGATGTTGTCTATATGGATTTCAGTAAGCCTTTTGACAAGGTTCCCAATGGAAGGTTGGTTAAGAAGGTTCAATCTTTGGGTGTTAATGGCAGAGTAGCAAGATGGATTCAACAGTGGCTGAATGGGAGATGTCAGAGAGTAATGGTGGATGGCTGTTTGTCAGGTTGGAAACCGGTGACCAGTGGGGTGCCTCAGGGATGTGTGTTGGGTCCACTGTTGTTTGTCATGTACATCAATGATCTGGATGATGGGGTGGAAAATTGGATAAGTAAGTATGCAGATGATACTAAGATAGGTGGTGTTGTGGATAATGAAGTAGATTTTCAAAGTCTACAGAGAGATTTGGGCCATTTGGAAAAGTGGGCTGAAAGATGGCAGATGGAGTTTAATGCTGATAAGTGTGAAGTGCTACATCTTGGCAGGACAAATCAAAATAGGACGTGCATGGTAAATGGTAGGGAATTGAGGAATGCTGTGGAACAGAGAGATCTAGGAATAACTTTGCATAGTTCCCTGAAGGTGGGATTGCATGTAGATAGGGTGGTAAAGAAAGCCTTTGGTGTGCTGGCCTTTATAAATCAGAGCATTGAATATAGGAGTAGGGAAGTAATGTTAAAATTGTACAAGGCATTGGTAAGACCAATTCTGGAGTATGGTGTACAATTTTGGTCGCCTAATTATAGGAAGGATGTTAACAAAATAGAGAGAGTACAGAGGAGATTTACTAGAATGTTGCCTGGGTTCCAGCAACTATGTCACAGAGAAAGGTTGAACAAGTTAGGTATTTATTCTTTGGAGCGCAGAAGGTTAAGGGGGGACTTCATTGAGGTCTTTAAAATGATGAAAGGGATAGACAGACTTGATGTGGATAAGCTTTTCCCATTGAGGGTAGGGAAGATTCAAACAAGAGGGCATGACATGAGAATTAAGAGACAGAAGTTTAGGGGTAACGTGAGGGGCAACTTCTTTACTCAGAGGGTGGTGGCTGTGTGGAATGAGCTTCCAGCAGAAGTGGTGGAGGCAGGATCGATTTTAACATTTAAAAGTAAAGTGGATAGGTATATGGACGTGAAGGGAATGGAGGGGTATGGTCTGAGTTCAGGTAGATGGGACTAGGGGAAAACAAATGGTCGGCACGGACTGGAAGGGCCGAGAGTGCCTGTTTCCGTGCTGTAATTGTTATATGGTTATATGGTTGATAGTTGTAGGGTAGAAGCTGTTCCTGAACTTGGACGTTACAGTTTTCAGCTCCTATATCTTCTTCCCGATGGCAGCATGAAATTAGAATGTGGCCAGCGTGGTGTGGGTCTCTGGCGATGCTGGCTGCCTTTTTGAGGCTGTGACTCCTGGAGATTCATGATAATCCCTTCTTCCCTCCCACACACATTTCTCCCTGTTCCTGAATAACGGTTGCTGAGATGTATTTCTAAGGTAAATAGTCTAACTTTTCCTCTGCATATTAACCTGGTGGGTGAAAGCCCTCCATTATTTTGTTACTTATACAGTAAGACTGGCCAGGATTTAACTTGACCGCTGAATCTGGTCTTGGAATGTTGCTTATGAAGGGAACAGAGCTAGGATGGCCAACTAGTGACCAATTCTCTTTCCCATGGAATAATTCATGTTACTTAAGTGAGTGGTGGCTAAAATGTGTTCCTGTCCATAAAATACTGTAAGGCCTTGTCTTTCACCATTACTGAATCCAACAAAACCACTGAGATCTCTGTATTTCTCCAAATCTCACCTCCTCTGCGTCTGATTTTGATTACTTCACCAGCGACAGCTGCCAACCACTTAGGTTTTGGAATTTCCATCCTAAATGTCCATAACCTTTCATATTTACGGCTGTAAAGAGTTCTTTAAAATCACGTACAAATCGCCTTAATATACTTTGGAGCGATATCAACTCCAGTTTGTAATGTTTTATGTCTGTTTTTGTTTTACAGGTGGAGGTGAGCCCTCTGGAAAATGCAATCTATGTTGTGGAGAACAAAAACCAAGAGCTGAGAACTCTCATCAACCAGTACCAGCACAAGCAGCTGCATGCTAACATTAATCTGCTCAGCATGTGTCTGAATGGAGTGATCGATGCAGCAGTCAATGGAGGAATAGCCAGGTACCAGGAGGTAAGGGTGAGCTGGAGCAGTCTCAGATTTGCACTCAGCCATTTTATCATTGATCACCAGATGCAAATGAGATTTCTGCAGTATTTCTATCTCATTTCCGACTTTTTGAACATTGCATCTAATGACTGGTACCTTCAAACCAAACTGATTAATTTCACAACTTTTATTTATATGCATGAATCCAAACTAAATGAGGGCATTAGGTGATTAACCTGCAAGCCACACTGAAACATACACAATATGAATCATAGAATAGCACCCTCAATCAAGTAGAACATAGTGATGCAAATAAAGAGATGGAATAGAGTGTACTTTCTGCTGGGCTTGGTCTAATTAATATTATAATTTATAGAAAGGTGCTAATGAAACTAAAGGCTGATAAATACTCTGGCGCTAGTGGCCAACATCCTGGTGTTATCATTGAGGCATAAAGTTACACGGCACAGAAACTGGACCTTTAGCCCAATTAATCCATGCTGACCAAGGTACCTACTGAGCTGACTCTCATTTGCCCACATTTGGCCCATCTGAATTGTTCCCATCCATGTATCTATCCAAATGTTCTTTAAACATTCAATTTGATGAGAGCTGGGTGCAGAGAATGTGGATACAGTAGTTGTCATTTCCAAAATTCCCTAAGTTCTGGAGAACTCAAAGTGAACTGGAAAACAATGAATGCAGCATTGCAATTAAAGAAAGTAAGGAGAGAAAATCGGGAACTAGAGATCAGCCAGCCTAATATTAGTTGTCAAGGAAATGCAGGAAGACAGTAATTAGAAAATAATACAAAATTAGAAAACCAAAACATGATTAGAGGCAGTATGATTTTATGAAAGAAAATTCTGTTTATCGACTGTGAATATTTTGAATGTATAACTAGCATGGTCAATAAAGGGAAGTTAGTTAATGTAGTGTACTTGATGTTTAAGTGATTTGTGGAAATGAAAGGGTAGACCAGAGAACCGGAGAGAATGGTCCCTTTGGAATATCAAAAGAGTACAGGAAGGAAATAGGGAGCTTAGCAACACTGTCTGGACAGCAATCTATCCCTCAATGACAGCAAGACGAATCAGGAAGGGTAGTGGCGTACATATCGCAATCAGCATCATTAATACTGAAATGGAAATGGTTGCGAGCTTCAAGTTCCTGGGTGTAAATATTACCATCAATCTGTCCTGGTCTAACCAAATTAAACTTATGACCAAAAAAGCTCACCAACGCCTCTAGTTCCTCAGTACAATACCTCCAGAAGCCTAAAGTATCTCCAACCACTCTTACCAACTTCTACGGATATACCATAGAAAGCATATTATCAGATTAAATCATAACTTGGTTTGGGAACAGCTCTGCCAAGACCACAAGAAATTGCATAAAGTTGTGGATGTAACCTAATCCATCACACAGAGCAGATCCCCACTATTGACTCCATCTACAATTGCAGGAAAGAAGAATGCACAAAAGCTTTAAAGCACATACAACCACTCAGGAACAGCTTCTTCTGCTCTGTTATCAGACTTCTGAACAATATTCCATAAGCTAGGATATATTGCTGATCTTCCAACACAAAATATCAGTCATTCCCTCTTCTCTTCACCCTCATTGGGAAGAATACACAAAAGCTTTAAAGCACCTACAACCACTCAGGAACAGCTTCTTCTGCTCCGTTATCAGACTTCTGAACAATATTCCATAAGCTAGGATATATTGCTGATCTTCCAACTCACAATATCACATAAGTTCAAACTGTGCAACACCTATATGTAAGGAACTGTAGATAGAACGAAGATAGACATAAAATGCTGGATAACTCAGCGGGACAGACCACCTTCTTGATAGAAGGAATGGGTGACATTTCGGGTTGATACCCTTCTTCAGACTAAAAAAGGGACTTGACTCGAAACATCACCCATTCTTTCTATCAAGAGAAGCTGCCTGTCCCGCTGAGTTACTCCAGCATTTTGTGTGCAGCACATACGTTACACTTAAAATTCTGTTAATTTTGCAACCTTTGTGGAAACATGAAAATGAAGCTGATTCTTTTTGACACAAGTGAATATATATTTTTTTTTATATCATTTCTTAAATTTGAGCATAGTCTTAAATTTACAGACTACACCAAAAGAAAAATGGTTCTGCAAAGTTTTTTGAAGTTTCTTTTAATTATTGAAAGAAATGTTATGCATAATTGATGGATGCCACTGATTACAAATATTTATTCATTTGGATAACCTATTTTAAAACTGAACTATTAGTGTTATGCATAATTAATGGATGGCCACAAATTAAAAATGTTTATTCATTTGAATAACCCATTTTAACCAAACTGAACTATTACTGTTAAATATATAAAATGAATATATAAACACTTATTTTAAAATTATCTTCCAAAATACTGATTGTATTGATTCATGGTAACTTTTACATTATGAATGAGTTAGAGCAGATTTTTTTGGGGAGAAAAATTTTACTCAAACATAATGTAATTTGGGCACAGTTTGTGTTTAGATTGCTGGTTTCACCCTACCCTGATCATGCAATAGAATTTTGATAAAATGTTTAATTTTCTTTCCTCTTGACAGGCATTTTTCCAAAAGGAATACATAGTGAGTCATCCAGAGGACAGTGAGAAGATTAACCAGCTGAAGGAACTGATGCAGGAACAGGTACTGTATCCCCTTCTGTTCCTGTATCTGCATCTCTGCCTCTGCCTCTCATAGTTTCATAGTCTTGTACAGCAGAGAAACAGGCCCTTCGGTCCATCACATATATAACCTTTACAATGTCAATGTATACTAATCCCCACTTGATTGCATTAATTCCATATCCCTCTGTGCCTTGCCTATTCAAGCACCTGTCTAGATGGCTCTTAAATTGTGTTATCTTCCTCCCTCCACTGACAGCTCATTCTAGGTATCAACTATTCTTTGTATGAAAAAAATCATCCCTCATATTCCTTTTAAATGTCCTCCCCTTAAAACTAGACCCTCCCATAGAAACTAGGCATCCCTTTTCACCATTGGAAACAGACTTTGGCTATCTCTCTGTGTCTTTCATAATTTTTCAAAGCATGGCCTTATCAATGTTTTGTAGACCTATAACATGATGTCCCAATTCATGTACCGAATGCCTCGGATTAAGACAACCATTCCATATGCCGCCTTCACCACCCTGACTATCTATGTTGCCACTTTCAGAGAGCTATGTACTTGAACTTTTTAATAATTTTATTCGACAACATTCGCCAGTGCCCTGACATTCACTGTATATATCCTGTTCTTGTAATTCATACTTGTCTTACTTAAATTCTATTTACCCACTTTTCTAGTTGATCACTATTTTATTACCTCAGACAAACTTCTTCATTGTCCACTATACTACCAATTTTGGTGCCATCTGCAAACTACTCATGCCACCTATATGACGAGCTAAATTAAAATGGATCACAGTGATCAAGAATTTTGGTTCATGGTGTGTCTCTGTTTGATTTTTAATAAACATGCATTTTATGTGATTGTTGCCCACAGGTTCATATTCTTGGAGTGGGTTTAGCAATTCATGAGAAGATGGTACATCCAGAAATGCGACCGCTGCATAAGAAGCTTATAGATCAGTTCCAAATGATGAGATCTAGCCTTTGTCATGTGAGTATTAATGCCACTGACAATATGGATGAGATTTAAAGAAAAGGCCTTACACCATTTTTTTTACTTTGTTCATCGCCTGTTTTTTTTCAAGTTTGTAGAGCCAGAGTAAAAATTCCTCCCGCAGAATGCACAGTAGTAGTTCAGCTTCTTTGGTGGGCGCTCCCAAATTCTTGACCTCTACCATTGAGTAGGACATGGGCAGTAGTTACACAGAAATTATTATCACAATCAAATATCACTCCAAATCCAAGGCCATCCTGACTTGGGCATACACTGATATTCCTTTATTGCCCACCGACAAGGGTCATGATTATGAAGCTTTCTGGAGATAAAACAAAATTGTTTAGTTAAAATAGTGTTTATTGTCTAGAGACGAAAATGCAGAAAGATGGTAATTAACTGATTTGGTGGGTATAAAAGTAGTAAAAGGAATTCAATCTGGACAAGTGTTCAGTAATGTATTCATGGAAGACAAACAAGCCAAGAGGATAAGTGAAAAGATACCAACGTGTAGAGGGACAGAACAATCTTAATGTACATGTTCACAGACTCCTAAAAGTAGCAAGACATGAATAAGATTGTTAAGAAACAGCTCTTCTTTTATTAATAAGGCATTGAATGTAAGAGCTGGGTGGGCATGTTGGAATGCTGGAACTTTGCAAAATATGTTAGCACAGATTTAACATATTGTATACATTTCTGATCATCGTACTACAAAAAGACATGCAGCATTAGAGATAAAAATGTTGATAATGTTGTTGGGGTTGGAGAATATTCATTATCAGAGATAACCCTACCTTGGAATTTCAATTAGTTTCAGAAAATTAATATTCTATGGTGGGGTTGTTTTTTCTCGACCAAAGGAGGCCATCTAAGAGAGTTATACAAAATTATGAGATATCCGGGAAGATTAAACAACAAGGATTTATTTTCATTTGGAGAAGTGAATGATACCTGGGGATGAGCAGAGGAACATGGAGGTGTCGAGGAAAATGTTTTCACTCAGGTTGAAGAAGTCTGGTACACTGCATAAAATGGTGTTGGTGGCTGAAACACTCATCAGTCACATTTAAAAGGTTTCTAAATGAGAATCTGAAGAGCCATGACCTACAAGGCTGGGAAGTGAAAGAAACAGTCTACAGAACCTTTAGACAGCATGAATATGACAGACATTTGTCATTGAGTCATTCAGCACAGACAGTTCCTTTGGGCCATCGCATGGGCATTGACCATCACATACATCTACACTAAGCTCACTTTGTTTACTATTGCACAAGACATAAAATAGTACGATTAAACGAGAACTTACCAAGTTTGAAGGTTGATCTTTATTTTATGAGGAGTTGCGATGAGGGATTTCGTGAAGACCCCGCCAGCACGCATGCGCGACATTCTTCAAAGCAGCGGTGTGGAATCACAGAACACATCATGGAAGGAGATAGTAAGATTAATAAAGTAGAATATACCAGTTGACCTTATGATAGAGGGTTGAGAGCGGAGGGCACAAAATCCCTCATCGCAATTCCTCATAAAATAAAGATCAACCTTCAAACTTGGTAAGTTCTCGTTTAATCTTACTATTTTACTTCGTGAAGACTTCAAAGCTTCTGTGATTGCATGCCCTGGACAACGTCCATGCTATCACACTGCAGTAATACTGATGGAGGAAGTTTGTTAATGCATTCCAGACTGAACAGGCTGAAAAATAATGCATATTTATTAAAACAAAGAAGAACAAAGCAAAAACCCTACTCGGGGAGCAATCATTCACGGAGCGGCTCTCAGCACGGCATCCGCGAATGGGCACCGCCATGGCCCTCGCCGCTGATGTGGATGCAGACCTGGTAGAGTGAGATGTTAAAATGTTAGTATCGATACCAGCTGCACCCAACACCACCCTGAGCCACCTGGCGATGGTCTGCACAGTCACCCGGTGATGTGGTTGTTTGTGGCTGATGAGGAGCCCCTGCTCCATCTTCCGGATAGTTCGAGTTGTTCGGATGTAATAGCGAAGATGGGTGGCTATGCAGAGGATGGCATCAGAGGGGCACGCCCGGAATTCCAACTGCTGCCCAGAAGACCCAGGCCTCCGTTGCTTCCCCAGGTCCTCGACAAAGAAAGTCACCTTTGCAGGAGTCGAGATCATATGGTCCAGCCGAAGCTTCTGTAAGGCCTGGACTCGTTGAGCTGAAGTCAGTGCCATCAGCATCACCACTTTAAGGGTGAGCTTGTCAAGAGGCAGTCTGGTCATAGGGGACCAGCTTCTCAGTAGTGTAAGTACTACCCCCACATCCCAAGTGATGTTGTATCGGGGTCGTGGAGGGTCACGCCCCTCATGAATTTGGACACCAGATGGTGCGTGTCCACACCTATATTCAGGTATGAGGAGAGCGCACTCCTGGCGCTGTTGATGGCACTGTAGCTGAGACCCTCATCGTAATGAAGGCCCGCTAGGAATTCCAGGACGTCAGGGATCATGGCAGAGATGTAGGTGGTATGTGTTCGGGAACAGTAGGCCTCCCACTTCCTGATCTGGGTGAGGTACTGCTGCCTGGTTGATGCTCTGTACGATGCTGAAATGAGGTCCATTGCCCTGGGCGATATGCCGGCCTCCATGAGCGGCCTCTTCAGAACCTGCAAGCCAACAGGTTTAAGTGACCATGGCACGGGTGACTTTCCCCCGTAATGGGGTTAGTGAATAAAGAGGTGTTTTTAGCAATTTGAACCTACGGATGTTTTATTATTTGGAGAACCACCGGGTACCATGGCTGTGTAGGCCAGTCGGGTATGATCAATATGCCTGACGCAGAATCCAGTTGTATTTTCTGCAATACCCGACTGATGAAACAGAATGGGGGAAATGCATAGCAGAACCATTTCCCCCAATGGAGTGAAAAAGCATCCGTAGCTACTGCCCCAGGGTCTGGTTCCCAAGACACATACGTTGGGACCTGATGGTTCAACCTGGACGCAAAGAGGTCAATATCTGGTGTACCAAAGTTAGCTATAATTTGAGCGAATATTTGGGGGTCAACATCCACTCAATGTTATTGAACACTCGTGACCTGGTGTCTGCCAGTGTGTTGAGCTTCCCTGGTAGATAGGTCGCTGTAAGCCAAATATTTCTTGCAATACACCAGTGCCAAATTGTGTTTGTCAATTTGTAACAAGATAATGACCTGATACCACCCATATGATTCATGTAAGCCACCACCGTGGTATTATCTAATTGAAGGCGGACATGCAAATACTGTAAATTTGTGCAGTATGCCCTCAGACCAAGGAAAGCCCCAAGCATCTCCAAATAATTCATCCCATGTGTCTGAAGGAGGGTAGACTCATGAGGATCCCATCTGCCACCATAACTGGACGTGGTGTCAGTTGCACCCCAGCCTTGAGCGCTTGCGTCAGTTTGTAACACGACTGATGGGTTGCTAATAATAATGGGTTTGTAACATGCACTAATATTGTCAACCCACCGCTGTAGCTCAGTTTTAGCCTTAATTGGCAGCCGTATTGGCCTGTCAAAGTGCCCAGCATTTGCTTTTAATGCTGAAATCTTTGCTCTTTGTAAGTTTTGATAGTGCAGTGGTCCGAATTACGCAGCTGGAAATGTTGCTACCAGTTTCCCAATTACTTTGGCAGTCTGTCTGATGGTCGGCACCCTGGCACAAGCAAGGCTGTTGCGCGCATCTGTTATACCTGATGCTTTGTTGGGTGGGATAGTGACCATCATTCGGTTGGTGTCAATAGTGAAGCCCAGATAGTCCATGATTTGAGATGGGTTGAATGTGGATTTGTCTGGATGGGTAACAAACCCTAACGTCTCGAATAAAGATTTGGTCGCTGTGACTGCCAGCTCCGCCAATTGGAGGGTTTGTCCCACTATAAGTATATCGTCCAAGTATGCCATGACGATATAATTCTGTTGCCTTAGGATAGCCAATATTGGTTTGACTATTTTGGTAAACAGTCTAGGGGCTGTGGTTAAGCCATTGGGTAAAGCTTCATATTGCCACAACTGTCCCTTCCAGACAAATTTTAAGAATTTCCTATGGGATTCTATGATGGGGACTGTATAGTATGCAACTTTTAGATCGCTGCAAGCCATAAAGTACCCCTGATACAGTAGCTGCTTAGCTGTGTCAAAGGTTTCCATTTTGAAATGGGTAAATTGTACGAAAGTGTTCAGATGAGTTAGGTCGATGATGATCCGACATCCTCCATCTTTTTTTGGTTTTTGTAAAGATGTTGGACACGAACTCAATGGGTTCATGTGTCGTCTTCCCTATCACCACTTTGGCTGCTAGCTGTAATATTTCTGCATGTCCTTGCTCGATCTCTTTTTTAGAGAGCGCAAATTTGAGATGGGGTACATGCTGTGTAGGGGGAAGTTTACCGTTAATAAACTCTATAACATAACCCTGAACACTTTGTAAAATAAAAGAGTCTGTAGTTATTGTATCCCATGCACCACTGAATGCCCACAACCGTCCCCCTACTTGTGAGGGTACCATTGCTACTTTCTTAGTAGATCCAGACCCCCTTATCTCCATGGTCAACGGCGGGTCCTGGTGTATGGTGTTTTGGGGGCCGTTGTGTGGCTTGTCGAGGCGGAGGCCGCACTTTCTAGGCGGGCCTCTGAGGGCCCTGCCCTTAAAAAGCGGTCTGCTGTTGGGGAACTGGCGGTGGATGAGTCCTAGGTGTCTTATCCGGTGGGCGAGGTTTCCAAGTGGGATACGGCGGTTTCCGATAGGCGTATGCCCTTGATGAAGGTGGCTTCATAAGGCCGACGGCTTTGGCCTCCTCGTCCATTTCTTTGACCTTTTTCGGCAGGTCTTCCCCGAACAGCTGATGTGGTGGTGGAGTGGTGGAGGTACGGAACAACCCAGCAAATTTAGGGTTGAGGGTGGGCTGGATGGAGCTCTTTCGCAAACAGTTGATCTCGAACTGGGCATTGCAGAGTAAGGCCAGGGCATCCTGCTGCTCACTGGACACGTTCTCCCCATCGAGGGTCCTGACGTACGCTGTGATACCCGTTGATAGGAGTTTCAGGACTTTCTGGAGGCGTGCGTCCTGAGCTCTGGCGGTATTACTCAAATTCCCCCAAATTTGAGCATTGACCATGGGGACATTCAATTCACCGGCGGCTTGAAATTGTCCACAGTGTCGTTGAGGACCCATTCCTGTAGCTGGTGTGAGGTTAGATAGTTAATGGTCCCTGCCAGTTTTGCACGTAGTGACCCCCCTGAATGAGGTGCTGTAGCAAATTTGCCCACAACATCCAGTAGTTCTGTTTCTGCTTCTGGAGCATCGACCTCCGGCATGTCTGGCGCTTCATTGAAGTCTGCCTCCTGCAGGCTTCTGGCACTTCCAGCGGAGGAAGGCGAGATGCTCGGTGGCCTTCGGCTGTGGGTAGTGGACGCCCGGGACCACCGTTCTTCCCTGTCCTGATCTCGTTGAACGAACTGCTCCACCATGAGCTCCAACCGGGCCATGCGACCGTCGCTACTAAACGTCACGTGAGTGACTTCGTGAAGACCCCGCCAGCACACATGCGCGACATATCGTCGCTCGCATTTGCTGTCGACAAGCTGGGGGGGGGGAGTGCGCTCTCTCCACAGCTCTTTCACAAGGACTGGCAAAGGTAAGTGCTGTAACCTTCAGCTGGTTTGCAGGTAGGATTCTTTGTGTTTTCTACCTGCAGGAACAGATGGAAGGGAAAGGGAAAGGAAAACTTTCCAAAAGTCACAGGACTCCTATGGGTCAGCTTCTCCGGAGCTGTTTACAACGCCGGCGGCGTCCGGGGAAACGGCCGGGGGAAAAGGTGCGGAAGTTGGGCACACCTGTTACACTAGCGCCCGACTCGTCTCCAGAGGCGGCCGCACAGGAGCAGGGTATGAGAGACCCTGATTTTGTGTCTCCATCCCCCGGGAGGGGGGGGAAGCAAGCAGGTACGTGGAGTGCCTCGCACACTGGCGACGGCAACACCTCGCCTTTATAGATCCCGCAGGGGCCAAGCCGGGGGAAGACCGCGCTGACGTCGAGCCCCGCAGCTGCGGCAGGTCTCGAGAAGCCGCTAAGGTTTCCTGCCTTAGGATAGAGCTGCTGCAGACTCGAGCAGCCCTGCAGGAGCAGGAGCTGCCAACTTCACACCGGGTTATGCTGCTGGAGTGCAAGCCGGACGCAGCCATATGCGGTCGGTTAGTTTGCCTGGGGCTGTTGCCGACCATGCACCCCTAACAGAGACATAATGTCAGAAGTAGGGGTAAGCCTGCACGGACTCCGGGGAGCCAGGCACCGGGGGCCGGCACCGACTCTTATCCGCTGTCTTCCCTCCAGGCCACGGACCGCCACAGTCCGCTCGTGGGCGGACTAGCGGAGAGTCTGTGCGGGAGTCGTACGGGCCTGCAGGAGCGGGTGTCGACGACCTCCTGCCACCAGATCCCACTCAGCATCTTATGGGAGTGAGGTCTGCTGGTAGAAGCCCCAGCAACATTGCAGAGCCTGGGGAAGTCGTTTCCCCGGACGCCGCCGGCGTTGTAAACAGCTCCGGAGAAGCTGACCCATAGGAGTCCTGTGACTTTTGGAAAGTTTCCCTTTCCCTTCCATCTGTTCCTGTAGGTAGAGAACACAAAGAATCCTACCTGCAAACCAGCTGAAGGTTACAGCACTTACCTTTGCCAGTCCTTGTGAAGGAGCTGTGGAGAGAGCGCACTCCCCCCCCCCAGCTTGTCAACAGCAAATGCGAGCGACGATATGTCGCGCATGTGTGCTGGCGGGGTCTTCACGAAGTCACTCACGTGACTCCGAAGTAAAATGCTGAAGTAACTCAGCATAATGATAGGGGATGTTTCTGGACCCTTCTCTTGAGGGGGGGGGGGTGAGGGGCGATAGCTGGAAGAGACCAGTAGGAGCAGGGCAAAGCCAGGTAAATGATAAGTGGATACAGGTAAGGGGTTTTTTTATATACAGATGGTTGGATAAAGGTCTCAGATGAAAACACAAAGGTTGTGACATAAGGATACAAGAAATGCAAATTGTTTACACCAGGAAGTTGGAATGGAAGTCCAAGTGGGGTACTGGGAAGAGAGGAGGGAGAAGGCAGGGGCAGAAAAAGAGGGTGCTGTTGTAGGTTGGAGAATTCAATATGTTGTTCCAGTTTGTGTGTGGACTGCTCTCCACGAAGTCTCACTGACTCGATGGTCAGTAAAATTCTATATCGCAACAGGTCTATGATTTTTCACATACTGCAACATTCTTTTTAGTTGATCACATTCTTTTCTGTTATAATTGATCACAGTTTTCTTCTCTCATCACTTCTGTGCATTCTCAGCATGCATGATTAATCTTTTGAATAAGTGAATAATGTGAATTGTACTTCTGCAAGAAACCAAATGTTATTGACATTCTGGTGGGGTTTTAACTGTTTATAGGGATTTGCATGTGTCAGATTAAACTGGTCTCTATAGGTGTGAATCAACCAGGATCAGGATTAGGTCTGTGTTTAACGTCACTACTACAGAATAACCTGTACAACCACACACAAAAAAATGCATCTGGTAAATGCCTAGAAAATCTAAAAGGTACTGAGAACGGGTTGAAGGAAGCACTGTGCTGCATTATTGTCCAAGTACGGTGCTGCCTGTGATGCAATGGTAACCTCCTTATAGTGACGTTACAGTGTTTCGTCAGTTACAAGAGATACACAGTTTATTCTGTAGGCATTCGCCTATATTAAAACATCTCAGCAACCTTATAATACCAGGTGTACAGAAAGCTAAGCTAATTGAGTTTTCCATCTCATCTTCTATATAGGATCTTCCTGGAATGGACAAGATCAGTCCTATTTGCTCTGGTTCAAGTACACCACGTGGAAGCCTCATGTCTGGTCATAATCCCATGAGTCCAGAAACTATCAAGCTCGTGCACAGGCACAGGTGAGTGAGACGGGTGAAGCTGTACATCAACGAGGGCAGAAAGAGACTGGTGGGCCAGTCTGTATACAGACTAAGAAAAGGGGAATGGGCACCCAGCATGCACACCAGCATGAGCACGGAGGTCATGTGCTTAAATTGCACATAGTCACATATGTGGAAGACTGGTAATATAGGTTTATCGTCATCATTTATATTCGGTGTGAGAAAATTACTAGTCTGTGATTAAATATTAAATTATTATTTCTGATGCAATTAAAAAATAATCTGTTATGTTAGTTCATAGATAGCAAGTCAGGAAGGGACCCGTGTAAATTGAAAACAAAAACACTCGGCAAGACAGATGACATCTATAGAGGGAGAAACAGACTTAACATTTTGATCCAACATTCTTCATCGCAATGAAATATAAATTCAACTTTTGAGTTCCATTCTTAACACGTGTCACTGAGAAAATGGATCTCTACAGCCCAAACTAAATTGCTGATTTGATGCAATATGAGTGCCTTTTGTTGCCATGAGAGAATAGTTAGGGGTTAACCTTGTCAATATGTGATGTGGATCACAAAGAGACCACATAGTAGCATAATTAGGCCATTCGCTCATCAGTCTGCTCGGCCATTATCATCTTTCTCTTTCAACCCCATCCTCCTACTTCCCCATAACAGAGGTTATGCCCTTACTAATCATGAAATTATCAATCTCCATGTTTAAAATCCCAATTACGTGGCCTCCACAGCTGTCTCTGAATAATTAGATTTTGAGGGAACGTTAGTCAGGACAGTGGCTCCACAATGCAGAATTTCTTTAATATGCTTCATCAGTGGGCAAAGAACTCACTGAAGACAGTGATGCTGCCAACCAAGCCAAACTGAGCAGATGACTTTGATAATCACTTCCAACATTTGGAAGGATGAAATCGCTGGATCAATGCCTGTATTAGTTTTGTCTTAGGAGTGTGCTTGCTTCGATTCAAGACATAGGTGCATTGGGGATATAACCATATAACCATATAACCATATAACAATTACAGCACGGAGACAGGCCCTCTCGGCCCTTCCAGTCCGTGCCGACCATTTGTTTTCCCCTAGTCCCATCTACCTGCACTCAGACCTCCATTCCCTTCACGTCCATATACCTATCCACTTTACTTTTAAATGTTAAAATCGATCCTGCCTCCACCACCTCTGCTGGAAGCTCATTCCACACAGCCACCACCCTCTGAGTAAAGAAGTTCCCCCTCACGTTACCCCTAAACTTCTGTCCCTTAATGCTGGGAAGGGATTGCTAGGTGTAAAGTGATATTCTGTTTCATTGATTTCTTCAGCCCCCTGAATCTGATTGTCTCCAACAGGCACTCCTCATCATCACTATCCTCACAAACATCCAGTGAGGTTGGGAATCTTGTCATCCTCCCAGACGGGATAGCTGGCGAAACCCCAGATGACCTTTACCGCATGCAGGTATAACAGTTCCCTGTAATGTATAGGTATGATATCCAGTGACTATTAACAAGAGTTATATCCCACTATAAATTCCAGCTGCAAATCAGTTCAACTTGCAAATAAATCCCTGTCTGTACTGCGGAACTGATAGTGGTTTTGGGCCTCTCAGAGCATGGGAATGTATACATGTCATGTATGAGAGGAAGAAGATGAGGCTAAAACTCTGGAGACCTCTCTCTCCCTGTTTGTCCCTCACTTTCAGGGTTGTCTGATGTAATTATTGTGGCTGCCACAGAGTGTAAATGTTGAGGCATTGACTTACCTCATAGCAGTCAATATGATCTGGCAGCTGCAGTCTCTGCATTAACCTGCTACAGGAAATGCACAGGCAAGAGACGCATCTTACAATTTCTTACAAGAGACGCATCTGAAATATCAAACACAGATAAGACTGAAGGCAAATTGGATTGGGCAAACATACTACTCTTCATTTACTTCTAAATCTAGAGGCACGGCTATTATCATTTGTAAAGGTATACCATTTAAATTAAAGAATACTATAGCAGATAAAGAGGGGAGGTACGTCATAGTCACGGGAGAAATTTATTCTACTCCACTTACTTTGATAAATATTTATACTCCTAATTTTGACAACCCCCAATTCTTTAGTAAAATTTTGGATATAATTTCAGAACTTAATCATCAAAATGTGATAATAGGGGAGATTTGAATTGTGTTTTAGATCCATATTTGGATAAATCAGCAAAACAAAAAAGGACTAACATAAAATCTAAAACGAGTGAACTCCTAAATACATACATGAAAAATACTAATATAACAGATGTATGGAGGATCGCTAACCCAGTAGGTAGGGAATGTTCATTTCATTCAACAGTACATAAAACATATTCACATATTGATTATTTCTTAGTGGACACAAAACTAATTCCATATACATATAATTCTAAATATCATAATAGTATTATTTCTGATCATTCCCCGTTAACTTTTTCTTTAAAATTAGAAGGAATGCCTGATAAAAATTCGTTTTGGAGGTTTAACCCCCAAATTTTAAATAACTCACAAGGTTGCACATATTTAAAAGAGCAGATGAGATTCTTCTTTGAGACAAATGATACACCAGATTTTTCCCCCTCCTTATTATTGGAAACTTTTAAGGCATTTATTAGAGGAACTATAATCTCATATCAAGCTTTCCAAAATAAAAAGAATAATACTGAACAATTGCAGTTAGAACAAGAAATTAGACAATTAGATTTAGAAAATGGCAAAGAACCAACTATAGATAAACATAATAAGATAATAATACTAAAATATAAATTAAATTAAATTTTATCGGCCAGAATAATAAGATTATTTCAAATTACAAAATAAGAAAATTTTGAATTTGGTGATAAACCTCATAAACTCCTAGCACGCCAACTGAAAAAAAGGGACACAGAAAATACAATTACTAAAATTAAATCAGACAAAGGAGAATTACTAACACTACCTAAAGATATTAATAAAAGATTTGCTCAATTTTATCAAAACTTATATACATCGAAAACCTCTGCAAATAATACTCAAATTACAAATTTCTTAGATAAGTGTAATCTTCCAAAATTTAATATGGTGGAACAAGAGGCATTAGGAGCTTAGATTGCACTACAGGAAATAGAAGAAACAATTAGTTTGTTGAAGAATGGCAAAACGCCAGGACCAGATGGCTTTAGTAATGAATTCTATAAATGATTCTACGAGATAATTTCTCCACGGTTGCAAGATTTATATATATATACACTTTTAAAGATAATAAACTACCAGAAACACTAACTGAGTCAACTATTACACTTATACCAAAAAAGGATAAAGATCTAGAAGACCCAGGCTCATATAGAGCTATTGCACTCCTAAATACAGACCAAAAAATATTAACAAAGACCCTAGCGAGAAGATTGAGTAAATATGTTAGTAAACTAATAAATCCGGACCAAACAGGGTTCATACCAAAGAGATGCTCATTTAACAATTTGAGACGGCTGTCGAATATAATGTACTCACATAATACTGAAGAAGAACTAGCAAATATTTCATTGGATGCAGAAAAAGCTTTTGATCAAGTAGATGGCAATTTTTATTCAAAGTAAGGGAAAAATTTAACATGGGAGATAATTTTATTTCATGGGTAAAATTATTATATGATAAGCCGACGGCTAGAATACTGACTAATAATATATTATCCCCGAAATTCCAATTAGCAACGGGCAATAGGCAGGGGTGCGCGTTATCGCCCCTGCTATTTGCACTAGTGATGGAGCCTTTAGCTGAAAGTATAAGAAGCCATCCGAATATTCATGGGTATATTACCAAACACTCAAATAATAAAATTTCATTATATGCAGACATATTATTATATATTATAAATTCGCAAATTAGCATACCAAATATACTAAATTTAATAGAGGAATTTGGTTCTTTTTCAGGATATAGAATAAATTGGAACAAAAGCGAAATTATGACGATAAAACCTCAAGAGTCGACACATCTGTTGAAATTCCCTTTTAGAAATACAACAGAAAAATTTAAGTATTTGGGCATCCAAATTACTAGGAACTATAAATCATTACTCAACGCAAACTATATGCCTTTATTAACTAAATTAAATGGGTTGATTAAATTTTGGAAGACACTACCGATGTCTTTAATAGGCAGAATAAATGCGATAAAAATGATCTTCTTACCACAAATATTGTACCTATTTCAATCAATACCAATATACGTACCTAAAAAATTCTTCAAAAAATTAGATTCTGATATTATAAACTTCACATGGGATTATAAATCACACAGAATTTAAAAAAAAAACACTTGTGTAAATCTAAAGAATCAGGGGGACTGACACTCCCTAACTTATTGTATTATTATTGGGCCGTGAATATTAAAAATATAATCTACTGGTTGGACAGTTCTGCCCAACAGGTAGATTGGATAAGAATGGAGAAAGAGGATTGTTCCCCTTATAATATAGGAGCGATTCTTCTTTCCCCGATAAAACTGAACAATGTAATATACAAGAAGAATATAATTATTCATAGTATAATACGAATTTTGAAACAAATAAAATTAACTTTAAAATTAAGAAAATTATCGCTTCTTTCTCCAATAGCTAATAATCCCTCATTCAAACCATCCATTATTGATAAAACGTTTATCCATCGGGAAAGAATAGGAATTAAAACGATGGGAGATATGTATAAAATGGGAAATGTTTTATCATTCCAACAACTACAACTAAAATATAATTTGAAAAGTAATCAATATTTCAAATACCTTCAAATTCAAGATTATTTGAAAAAGTATATACAAGGATATCAAACTTTAACCCCAGATCTGTTAAAGAGGGAACTGCAGGTGCTGGAGAATCGAGGGTACACAAAAGGCTGGAGAAACTCAGCAGGTGCAGCAGCATCTAAGGAGCGAAGGAGATAGGCGACGTTTCGGGTCGAGACCCTTCTTCAGGGATCAGGAAAACTAGTGGCCTATCTCCTTCGCTCCTTGATGCTGCTGCACCCGCTGAGTTTCTCCAGCCTTTTGTGTACCCTTAACCCCAGATCTGTTGGAGGAAGGAATGAATAGAAAGGCAGAATCAAGCAATTTAATATCTTACTTATATAATATAATTCTAAATATAGAAACACCAACGACAGAGGCAATTAGAAGAGACTGGGAACAAGAGTTATTGATAAAAATTCTGAACGATAGATGGGATAAAAAATTATTATATGTAAACAAATGTTCAATGAATGTAAGACATAACCTAATTCAATTTAAAATTTTACCTAGATTATATTATTCGAAAACAAGACTGAATAAAATATTTTCAAATGCTTCCCCCATCTGCGACAAATGTCTAACTCAAAATGCCACTATAGCACATTCCTTTGTCTCTTGTACAAAACTGTATACATTTTGGAATTAAATTTTTGGAATTTTTACAAAACTATTTAACACAAAATTGAACCCCAATACCGAATTGATTATCTTTGGATCAATGGAAGAGGGAAGTAAACTAACTATATTCCAAGAAGCTTTTCTTATTTATGGTCTAATAACAGCGAAAAAACTTATACTTAAATTTTGGAAAAACGCACCTACGCCAATATTCAAAATGTGGATCTCAAACATGTCTGAAACGCTACATCTTGAAGAAATGAGATTCCTCTTACTTGGCAACGTAGACCAATTCTTAAAGATTTGGTCTCCATTTATTAACTTTTTACAAGCATATGGTGCAACATAACATAACCTTAGAAATTAAATGGTTTAGAACTGGGTGACGGATGGGCAAAAATATGAGATAGGTTGATCTCTCCTAATCTCTCTTTTTTTTACTTTTTCCTTTTCTTTCAATCTTTTAACTTCTCATCTCTGTCCTTTATTTCTTTTGTTTTCTGTTTCTACTCGCTTGTCTATCGATTCCGACACTCTTTATTTCTTTTTTCTCTCACTGTTCTTTTATTATTGAACCAAAAGTATGAAGTTGTACAAGAATGAAAATATGTATTTATGTATTAGGTACTTAAGTACCAGACTACTGTACTTACTTCTAACAAAAATAAACAAACAAAAAAAAAAAGGAAATGCACAGGCATAATTTTAACAAAGGAAAAAGGTTGCAAAAGATAAATAAATGTCACCATGTTATGAGTATGCAACTGAGCAGTAGGGCTAACCACAGCACCATTTAGTGCACCAAAAATGAGTGAAATTCAATTACCAGGCTACGTACATCAACATTTTAAATTAGCTTCTTGTAGTATTACACCGAGTTTGACGGCAGAAGGCAAAAAAATCCTCCTTGTCATGATACTGTAGCATAACCATAGCATACTTTTGTTAGAGGTGAAAGGATTAAATTGTTAAATTATTATCTTTCCCCACAAGTCTGATTACAAATAGTTGAACATCGTGGTTTGAAGTAAAAGTATATATTTGACGGAAGGATAGCCTGTTAATGCTCATGGTTTACAACAATGCATGGTTATTTTGGAGGAATACTGGAGGAATTATCCATATTTCTCAAAATATACACCATCAAAGATCAGTGGCTTCAGAAGATGTAAAGGCAAATTTGGAAAAGTGGGATATGATGTCTCCATGCGTTCAATGGGAAATCTATAGTTTTATTGGACAACTTGGCTTATGAGTAATGAGCGGCAGAACATCCAAATCTTCCATGAGTCCATCTTTCACTTTTTTAATCCCTTTCAGGGTTCCCCGATGCATTATTTCTTTCTGTCACTCTGTCTACCTTTTGCAGCTTGCTTATGCTAACACCAAGTTCCAGGGCTCCATGACAAATGTCTCTGTTTTGTCATCGTGCCAGGCAAGTCCATCCACTTCTAGCCTGAGTTCCACACACTCTGCCCCTTCGCAGATGATCAACTCAGCCCCATCAAGTGCTCGAGGTAAGACTTTTCAGTATTTATCAAGGCATGGGCCAACTAATGAGTGAGCAGTCTCTTGTCTTTTAACAACTATTTCTATACAATGTACAGCAGATGGCCCAAGCTCACTTCACTCTGTTTTTCTTTCTCCTATAATTTGAAATTAAAGGATTATAGCAAAATACGAAATGAAACAAAAACATTGGAGTATATTTCTTGAATTTAACATTGAAATTTAATGTAGTGCATATGCATTGAAATTCCGAGACATATATAGCAGGCAGTCCAGAGAACAGTTGCAATGTTTTATAACCAAGTTTATTTAATCTGATTGTCCTTTTTAAAACCACTAAATATTTTATCTCGGAAAGTGATCTTCATGGAAACTTCTGAGTAATATAGACTCCCAAGTCCATTATAGGACCTAAATTTCCTCCAAAATTTAGGTTTTGGTTCATCAGCAAGATCTCTTTTCAAAGTTTATTTTACATCAGTACCAAAGTGTAAAGTTTGGCCCTAGATTGAAGACTTGTGAGAGTGAGATTGTGCCTTTCCTCTTTCAAAGACATTAACATGTGTAATCAATCACCAAGACAATATTGAACAAAAAACATTCAGAGGGGTGGAACTCCTAACAAACTGTCTTTGGAAGGCACTGCTCCTCTTCCATACAAAGCTCTAGTTCCATGTTTGGATACAGCATACTGTGCAAAAAGGCAAATTTGAGGGTTGATAATTTAACCACTCCAATCACACAATTGTATTAGTGGGCCAGGTGGGTGTTAGGATGTGGAGGATGTGGTTGTTGGGAGGTGGCAGTGGAAGAGGAAGCTAAAAAAATTAAAGATCAACACATCACACAAAGCTTGCCATTTGCTTTTAAGCAGGGAATTGTGTGGAGTGCGTTGCCCATGTCTCAGAACAGAAGAGTATTTCATTGTTTTCTTTCAATCAGTTTCCTTCGGTCTTGGTTAATTTGAGCTCAGAAAATATATCAGCAAAATAATGTAGGCGCTCCAACAAGTTATCATTTTTTTCTCATTTTGGAGAAGAGCAGAATCACGCTCGAGTCCTTTATGTCCGCAGAGAGGCCTTCAACCTCGTTGTTTTCTTCTATTGTTTCTATCCAAATCCTTGATCTCTCACTCCCTGTTGCTGAGGACTCTCTGATTGTCTTTGCCGACCCCTGGTTTTATAGTTTGGCAGCTAGTTTTGGCTATTAAGCAGGAAACGTGTAAATAATTTTCATACAACATGACAAATGTACAAGAGCCTCCACATTCGTAGTTGGGTTTTGGATATGATCCTTATTTGTGAAATTTAGATTTCATATAGCGCCAGATCTGATGAAGATGCCCAAGACACCAATACAGATCAATCCATCAGAAGAAATATTAAATCACATTGTAATGATCAGGAGATGGATTTTAGGATGCTGCTATTGACACACCATAGCAGCCATCTGCAAACCCTAGTAAAATCAGTGGTACAAGTCACAGTCACACAGTTACTAAATGAGTTCCCCAATGAGTCCGAGTTCCCTTCCTTCTAAACTTGGCAGTAAATGGCCAGTGGCCAGTACAAACACGAAAGGACTTTCAATGATTTAAAAAGACATGAAAAAAGCAAGTGATAACGACTGTACACAAAAAGCTGGAGAAACTCAGCGGGTGCAGCAGCATCTAAGGAGCGAAGGAGATAGGCGACGTTTCGGGTCGAGACCCTTCTTCAGACTGGTCAGGGATCAGGGAAACGAGAGATATAGACGGTGATGTGGAGAGATAAGGAACAATGAGTGAAAGATATGCAAAACAGTATCGATGATAAAGGGAACAAGCCATTGTAAGCTGTTTGTGGTGTGAAAATGAGAAGCTGGTGCGACTGGGGTGGGGGAGGGAGATAGAGATAGAGGGAATGCCAGGGCCCGAGGGCTGAGGGAGAGGTGGGAAGGGGAGGAGACAGCAAGGGTTAACAGAATTGAGAAAATTCAATGTTCAAGCCCAAAGGATGCAGACTCCCCAAGCGGAATATGAGGTGCTGTTCCTCCAGCTTGCGGTGTTGCTCACTCTGGCCGTGGAGGAGGCCCAGGACCGAGAGGTCGGATGCGGAATGGGAGGGGGAGTTGAAGTGCTGAGCCACCGGGAGGTCGGGTTGGTTATTGCGGACCGAGCGGAGGTGTTCGGCGAAGTGATCGCCAAGCCTCCGCTTGGTCTCACCGATATAGATCATCTGGCATCTGGAGCAGCGGATGCAGTAGATGAGGTTGGAGGAGGTGCAGGTGAACCTCTGTCGGACCTGGAAGGACTGCTTGGGTCCCTGAAAGGAGTGGAGGGGGGAGGTGAAGGGACAAGTGTTGCATTTCTTGCGGTTGCAAGGGAAAGTGCCCGGGGAAGGGGTAGAGCGGGAGGGGAGGGAAGAATTGACAAGGGAGTTGCGGAGGGAGCGGTCTTTGCGGAAGGCAGACAGGGGGGGAAATGGAAAGATGTGGCGGGTGGAGGGGTCACGTTGGAGGTGGCGAAACTGGCGGAGGACTATATGTTGTATTTGCCGGCTGGTGGGGTGAAAGGTGAGAACCAGGGGGACTCTGCCCTGTTTGCGAGTGGGGGAATGGGGAGCGAGGGCAGTGTTGCGGGGTATGGAGGAGACCCTGGTGCGAGCCTCATCAACGGGGAGGGGAATCCCCGTTCTCTGAAGAATGAGGCCATTTGTGATGACCTGGTGTGGAACACCTCATCCTGGGAGCAGATGCGGCGTAGACTGAGGAATTGGGAATAGGGGATGGAGTCCTTACAGGAAGCAGGGTGGGAGGAAGAGTAGTCCAGGTAGCTGTGGGAGTCAGTTGGTTTGTAGTGGATGTCAGTCAGGAGCGTATCACCTGTAATAGAGATGGTGAGGTCAAGGAATGGTAGGGAAATGTCGGAAATGGTCCAAGTGTATTTGAGTGCCGGATGAAAGTTGGTGGTGAAATGAATGAAGTCAGTCAGTTGTGTGTGGGTGCAGGAGGTGACACCAAAGCAGTCGTCGATGTAACGGAGGTAGAGGTCGGGGATGGGGCCCTGGTACGCCGAGAACAAGGATTGTTCGACGTACCCAACAAAGAGGCAAGCGTAGCTGGGGCCCATGCGTGTGCCCATAGCTACGCCTTGTGTTTGGAGGAAATTGAAGGAATCAAAAGAGAAGTTATTGAGGGTGAGGACCAACTCTGCTAGGCGGAGGAGGGTGTCAGTGGACGGGTATGGGTTGCTCCTCTGGTCGAGGAAGAACCGGAGGGCTTTGAGACCGTCCTGGTGGGGGATGGAGGTGTAGAGTGACTGGACGTCCATGGTAAAGATGAGAGGATGGGGGCCTGGAGAATGGAATGCACGGAGCCGACGGAGAGTGTCTGAGGTGTCTTGAACATAGGTGGGGAGGGATTTAACAAAGGGGAATAGGTTGGCGTCAAGGCATGTGGAAATGTGTTCGGTGGGGCACGAACAGGCAGAGAAAATGGGTCTGCCAGGGCAGTCGGGTTTGTGGATTTTGGGGAGAAGGTATAATCGGGCCGTGCGGGGCTGGGAAACGATGAGGTCGGAGGCTCGGGGGGGTAGGAAGCCGGAGCTGATGAAGTCGGTTATGGTGCTCGAGATGGTGGCCTGGTGTTCGTCAGTGGGGTCATGGTCCAGGGGTAAGCAGGAGGAGGTGTCCGAGAGTTGGCGCGCGGCCTCTGCTTTGTAGAGATCGACGCGCCAGACCACCTCGGCACCTCCCTTGTCGGCGGGTTTGATAACCCAGTCTGGGTTGTTACGGAGTGAGTCGATGGCAGTACGTTCAGGGCTGGAGAGATTGGAGTGAGACAGGGGGGTGGAGAAGTCGAGGCGGTTGATGTCCCGACGGCAGTTCTGGATAAATAGTTCTACAGCCGGAAGGCTACGAGGGGGGGTCCAAGTGGAGGCGGTACGTGGGAGACAGGAAAAGGATCATCAGTGGGGGGCGAGGGCTTCTTCCCGTGGAAGAACGCTGTGAGGCGGAGGCGACGGTAGAAGAGCTCCAAGTCGTGGTGGGCGCGGAACTCATTGAGGTGGGGACGGAGGGGGACAAAGGTGAGACCTCTGCTGAGGACAGACCGTTCGATGTTGGAGAGGGGGAGGTCCGGGGTGATGGTGAACACGCGGCAAGGATGGGGGTTGTGGCCGGAGGAAGGCAGGTGAGTGGACTGAGGACGAAGCGTTGTGCGGTGGGGGGGGTGGAGGGTGGTCAGGCGGTGGGGGGGTATGGGGGCTGTGGTGTGGGTGGAGAAGAGCAGGGGTTACATGGTAGGGGGGGGATGGGGAAGACCCAGTGGAATAGCCACTAAGGTTACTGGGGCTGGGGAGACAGGCACTAGGACCCAGTGCCGTTAAAGACAGAGTGGTGGGAGGAGTTAGCAATGTGGAGGCTTCAGGCCCACTGCAGAGTCCAGTCTGCAGGTGAAGCGACGGCTGCGGGCTGCTGGAGGGCTGTGGAGTGTCGTGGGTCGGCGGACCCGAAGGTAGGAGTCCGCGGGCAGTGGAGTCTGGGTCGGCGGGCGATGCGTTGGAGGTCCCGGTGGACGGGTGGTCGGTCCGACCGGTGAGGCGGCGAGATGAGTGGGGTGCGGTGCGGCGGCCGTGTTCGGGGAGCCCCGGTCCAGCGGCGATGCAAGGTGAGGCGGCTGTGGTCTTCGGCGGGCCCAGTACACCGGCGATGCTGGATGGGCCCGGTGCGGCGATGGGGTTAGGTGGTCCCGGGTGACGGCAAGGTTCGGCAGTCGCGTTGCGCTGGTGATGGGCGGTGGAATCGGTGTGGGGGAGATAAACAGAGTTACCAGGCAGGCAGCGGGGCTGGGCGTCATCGGTATGCAGGTGGAGGTCGGCGGCAGCATCGGCGTGGAGGTCGGTGAAGGCGGCGTCCTGGTGAGTCCTGGAGGCGCTCATCGTGGACAAGATGGCGTCGGGGGACTCAGGCCGGCGGCTCGGGCCAGAGTTGGGGCCCGGGGCCTGCGGGCGGTCGAGTCGGGGATTGTCGGTGGCTGGAACGGCCTGGAGGCGGGCTAATTCCAGGTCCTTGGTGGAGGTAAGGTGGGACAGGAATTGTTGATTGAAGCGGTGGATCTTCCGGAGGATGTAGTGTAGTTGGGGTCCGTTGCAGGTCTGGGTGAGTGAGGCCCGAAGTTTCGGGAGAGTCAATGCGAGGTCCTGCTGGTGTCGGCGCATTGCAACCAGGGTGGATCTTAGTGCCCGGTTGGAGAATTGTACAGTGTGGCGGCAGATAGCCCGTCGGTACTGATAGTCTGGCTGGGGTCCGAACTGGGACGCAGAGAATTGGAGCTGGAATCCACGGGGTATGAGATGGAGGCGCAGGCAAGCCCTCAGGAAGCAGATGTGGCTGTGGTATCGAGTCTGGGTGAGGATGTGGTCGTAGTGATAACGACTGTTCATTCTGTTGCACATGATCTTGCCTGTGACCATACTGCAGATCACTAGTGCCAGCACCGAGACGTACGGAACACCCAGAGCACATCCCATCACCAACAACCATTCTGGAGAAGATCAAGAATTCCAGATGCTCTGCCTCCAACATTCTTCTTGTTGCACAAATAGCACAATAAAGAAAATAGCTTTGCTCTATCTCTCACATCTGTTAACATCTTGATATGATAATTCTATTGGGATAATTGGGATATATTTTAGATATTTTTGCTTTGAAGAACAGTCCTAACTTTCTAATCTTTATTTGTGTATGAGATTCCTGAATGCTTTTTCTATGAAGTTTATGTCAGGTCTTCCATTGAAGTTACAATCCATTGAAGGTAAAATACAGTTGGCTCACATTTCTATATAGTTATATGTAGCCCACACATTGGTTCTGACACGTATCCAGCTCCCAAAGCATGGGTATCCCTGATTTCCAACAATGATGTCAGTCCAAGTGCACGGAATGTATTGAAGCCCATCAATGTGTTGGAAGTAGAAGAATACTATATATGTATATAAGGTGAACTGTCAAAACCTTTGTATTGGCCATATTTGTTTCTCAATCTCACTTTTACAACTCACGTTTCCTCTTCAACTTTCATTCTGTCTCCATGCTTCATATTTGAATTTCTGTTAATTTCCTACATTTCACAATTTATACTAACTCTCTCAATTATGTTTTTTCTATATGTATATTTTGCACACTTTTATTTTCCCTTTATTCCTTCCTGATTTCTGTTGCACTGCCTATCTCTTTACAACTCTCCACCTTTTTTCTTTTTTATCTGCTCTTCTCCCTTTCCTCTTTTCCTGGTCTCCTGTTTACTCAACTTTCTTTCTGTTTCCCTCCCTTTCCCCCCCTCTCCCCCTCCCCTTTCCCCACCCCCCTCCCCCCTCTCGCCCCCTCCAACTCTCTCTCCCCATCCTCCCACTCTCTCGCCATCTCCCTCCCCCTCCCTCCCTCTCTCCCTCCCCTCTCTCTCCTCCCCTTACCCCCCTCCTACCCCCTCCCCCCCCTTCTCCCCCACTCTCTTTCCTCCATTTCTCTCTCCCTCTCTCCCTCCCCCTCTCCCCCTCTCTCTCTCTTCCCCTCCCCCTCTTTCTCTCCCTCTTACTCCCTTTCCCTCACTCACTCCCCCTTCAATAATTCACACCCCCTTTACTCTCACCCTTCTTGCTCCCTTGTTTCATCTTTCCTCCCCCTTTCTCTCCCCCTCTCTCCCTCTCTCCCCCTTTCTGCCTCTGTCTCTCTCCCTCCCTCTCTCCCTTCCTCTCTCCCTCCTTCCCCCTCTCCCACTCTCTCCCCACCCCCCCTCTCTTGCTCTCCACCTCTCTCTCTCCCCCTCTCTCTCTCTCTCCCCTCACCCCTCTCTCTCGCTCTCCATCTCTCTCCCGCTCTCTACCCCCCTCTCTCTCTCACCCCTTCTATCCCCTCTCTCTCCCCACCCCCCCCTCTCTCCCTGTCCATCTCTCCCACTCTTCCTCTCCCTCTCTCACTCCGCCTTTACTATCTCATCCTTCTTGCTCCTTTGTTTCCTTTCCTGGTCCTTTGATCTTTCCCTTTTCTCTTTTCTCGTCTTCTTTTGCCTTCTTTATACATTCTCCCTAATATCTTTTCTATGTATTAATCACTACTTTTTGTTTGGCCCATCTCTCCCTCTCCATATCTTTTTCTGTTTTGTGTTTTTTAATCTATTTTGATTTTTAAATAACTGTTTATCTTTCTGTTTATGCACAGGATCCCCATCATTGTCGGATAAATATCGTCACTCAAGGGACATTATGATGTTGCTGCCTCCTCACAGGGACAGACCAAGCAGTGCCATGTATCCAGCTATGATGGAGAATGGACAAGTAAGTTACTTGGGATAGAACAAGGGAATGCTGCTCAGTTTCTCACAAACATCACACTTTAGACCTTATAGATATAGCGCAGAGACAAGCCCTTTGGCCCACCATGTCTGTGCCAACGAGCAATCCCCATACACTAGCACTATCCTACACACTAGGGACAATTTTACAATTTTACTAAAGCCAATTAACCAACATACCTGTATGTCTTTGGAGTGTGGGAGAAAACCGGAGCACCCGAAGAAAAGCCACACGTTCACAGGGAGAACGTGCAAACTCCATACAGATGGAACCCATAGTCAAGATTGAACCCTGCTTTCTAGCGCAGTAAAGGAGCAACTATACCATTGCACCACTGTGCAGTAATGCCATAATGCTAATTTAGTAAACTCAGATACATTTGAGAAAACTGAATTGGTACCACATTTCCTGATAATATGAAGAAGGCGAATAGGCTCATCGAGTCTATGAATGTAGAACATAGGACATAACACATGTCAGCATGGGAACAGGCCCTTTGGCCCACAATATCCACTTGAACATGATGCCAAGTTAAACTAATCTCCTCTGCCTGTACATGATCCATATCTCTCCTTTCCATGCCTATCCATGTGCTCATCCAATAGCCCTTTAAAGTCCATTATTATATGTGCTGCCTCCACCATCCGTGGCTGTGCATTTCAGGTACCAACCACTCTCTGATGATCAAGTGCATCCCTGGAGGAGTTTCTGGAACTAAGGAGTAAACTGAAAAAGGAAATCAGAAGGGCTAAAAGGGGCCAGGAGATAGCTCTGGCCGATAGTATTAAGGACAGTCCCAAAAGATTTTATAAATACATAAAGGGGAAAAGGGGAACTAGAGAGAGAGTGGGTCCTCTCAAGAATCAAAGCGGTCACCTCTGGGTGGAGCCACAGGAGATGGGCAAGATCCTAAATTAGTATGTCTCTGTATTTACCGAGGCACAACTCCAGTCAATGGAAGTGTCTTGAGAGCAGTCAGTGTTACCGTCGGAGAAGTACTGGGTAGACAATCACGTATGGGTAGACAAATCTCCAGGGCCTGATCTGATATATCCGAGGACATTGCGGGAAACTAGAAAGGAAATTGCGGGAGCCTTGGTTGAAATTTACAAGTCGTCCTTAAATACAGGAGAGGTGCCAAAAGACTGGAGTTGTGCCTCTTTTCAAGAAGGGCTGCAGGGAAAATACGGAGAACTATAGGCCGGTGAGCTTAACATCTGTAGTTGAAAAGGTACTGGAGAGTATTCTGAGGGATAGGTTATACAGGCATTTGGATGGGCAAGGGCTGATTAGGGATAGTCAGCATGGTTTTGTACGTGGGAGGTCGCGTCTCACAAATCTGATTTATTTTTTTGAAGAGGTTGTGAGGGCAGAGCTGTAGATGTTGTGTACATGGATTTCAGTAAGGCATTCAACAAGGTTCAGCATGGTAGGCTGCTCTGGAAGGTTAGATTGCATGGGATCCATGGAGAGATAGCTGAATGGATAGCAAATTGGCTCCATGGAAGGAAGCAGAGAGTGATGGTGGAAGGTTGCTTCTTGGACTGGAGGCCGATGACTAGTGGTTGTGCCCATTACTATTTGTCATCTACAGCTACAGTGGCTTGCAAAAGTTTTCATTCCCCTTGAACTTTTCCACATTTTGTCACGTTACAACCACAAACGTAAATGTATTTTATTGGGATTTTATGTGATAGACCAACACAAAGTGGTGCATAATTGTGAAGTGGAAGGAAAATGATACATGGTTTCCAAATTTTATTACAAATAAAAAACTGAAAAGTGTGGTGTGCAAAAGTATTCAGCCCCCCTGAGTCAATACTTTATAGAACCACCTTTCGCTGCAATTACAGCTGCAAGTCTTTTGGGGTATGTCTCTACCAGCTTTGCACATCTAGAGACTGAAATTTTTGCCCATTCTTCTTTGCAAAATTCAAGCTCAGTCAGATTGGATGGAGAGCGTCTGTGAACAGCAATGTTCAAGTCTTGCCAGAGATTCTCAATTGGATTTAGGTCTGGACTTTGACTGGGCCATTCTAACACATGAATATGTTTTGGTCTAAACCATTCCATTGTAGCTCTGGCTGTATGTTTAGGGTCCTTGTCCTGCTGGAAGGTGAACCTCCACCCCAGTCTCAAGTCTTTTGCAGACTCTAACAGGTTTACTTCCAAGATTGCCCTGTATTTGGCTCCATCTATCTTCCCATCAACTCTGACCAGCTTCCATGTCCCTGCTGAAGAAAAGCATTCCCCACAGCATGATGTTGCCACCACCATGTTTCACAGTGGGGATGGTGTGTTCAGGGTGATGTGCAGTGTTAGTTTTCCGCCACACATAGCGTTTTGCATTTATGCCAAAAACTTCAATTTTGGTCTCATCAGACCAGAGCACCTTCCTCCACATGTTTGCTGTGTCCCTCACATGGCTTGTGGCAAACTGCAAACAGGGCTTCTTATGGCTTTGTTTCAACAATGGCTTTCTTCTTGCCACTCTTCCATAAAGGCCCGATGTGTGGAGTGCACGACTAATAGTTGTCCTGTTGACAGATTCCCCACCTGAGCTGTGGATCTCTGTAGCTCCTCCAGAGTTACCATGGGCCTCTTGGCTGCTTCTCTGATCAATGCTCTCCTTGCCCGGCCTGTCAGTTTAGGTGGACGGCCATGTCTTGGTAGGTTTGCAGTTGTGCCATACTCTTTCCATTTTCGGATGATGGATTGAACAGTGCTCCGTGAGATGTTCAAAGCATGGGATATTTTTTTATAACCTAACCCTGCTTTAAACGTCTCCACAACTTTATCCCTGACCTGTCTGGTGTGTTCCTTGGGCTTCATGATGCTGTTTGTTCCCTAATGTTCTCTAACAAACCTCTGAGGCCTTCACAGAACAGCTGTATTTATACTGAGATTAGATTACACACAAGTGGACTCTATTTACTAATTAGGTGACTTCTGAAGGCAATTGGTTGCACTGGATTTTATTTAGGGGTATTAGAGTAAAAGGGGCTGAATACATTTGCATGCCACACTTTTCAGTTTTTTATTTGTAAAAAAATTTGAAAACCATATATCATTTTCCTTCCACTTCACAATTATGCGCCACTTTGTGTTGGTCTATCACATAAAATTCCAATAAAATACATTTACATTTGTGGTTGTAACGTGACAAAATGTGGAAAAGTTCAAGGGGTATGAAAACTTTTGCAAGCCACTGTATGTATAGGGAGAGGTTGAGTAGGCTGTGTCTCTATTCCTTGGAGCGCAGGAGGATGAGGGGTGATCTTATAGAGGTGTACAAAATCATGAGAGGAATAGACCAGGTAGATGCAGAGATACTCTTGCCCAGAGTAGGGGAATCAAGGACCAGAGGACATAGGTTCAAGGTGAAGGGGAAAAGATTTAGTAGGAATCTGAGGGGTAACTTTGGGCCTCTCACCTTAAATCTATGCCCTCTAGTCTTTGACATTTCCACCCTAGGAAAATGGATCTGTCTACCTATCTACACCTCTCATCATTGTGTCAACTTCTATATCAAGTTTCCCCTCAGCCTCCGACACTCCAGGTGCAACCTCTTCTCACAACTCATGCCTCATAATCCATGCAGCATCTGATAAACATTTTATGCACCCTCTCCAAAGTCTCCACATCCTTCCTGTAAAAGGGCAACCAGTACTGTACACAATACACCAAATGCAGCCTAACTAAAGTTATATAAAGCTTCCTAACTAAAGTTCTATAAAGCTTCCTGATTTTGACTTCCTGACACATATTCACTGCACTGACCAATAAAGGTAAGCATGCCACAGGTCTTCTTTACAATTCTACCTACTTGTATGGCTTCTTTCAGGGAGCAGTGGAGCTGGATACCAAGATCACTCTGTACATCAATGGTGTTAAGGATCTTGCCATTAGCTGTATATTTTCCCCATACATTCAACCTCTCAAAGTACAACACTTCACATTTGCTTGAATTAAACTATCTGCACTGGGAGTAATCTGGAAATTACTACATTCCAGGTCCTGCTTTTTCTTTTGCCTAACTCCCTGTATTAATTCTATAGGACCCCATCTCTTTTCCTATCTATGCCATGTGTGTCGACATGGACAACTACTTCTGGCTGCTCACACTCCCTCTTGAGAATATTTTGCACCTGCTCTGAGACGTCCTGGACCCGGGCACCAGGCAGGCACATACCAACCTAGAGACTCATTTGCGGCCGCAGAATCTCTTGTATGCCCTCCTAACTAGTGAGTCGCATCTTATTGTCGCTTTGTTTGCGTGAAGGCGACACGCTTCCCACTGTGCCTCAGAGCCAGGGCCTGGTTCCACTAACCTGACTGCTGCTGCTGCTCTCTCCTGACCAGTCACACCACCCCAACAGTATCCAAATGAGTTTAAGAAGAATCTGCAGATGCTGGAAAATCGAAGGTAGACAAAAGTGCTGGAGAAACTCAGCGGGTGCAGCAGCATCTATGGAGCGAAGGAAATAGGCAATGTTTCGGGCCAAAATCCTTCTTCAATGGGTATTGTTTTGGAGGGCACCTGAGCTTCCTGCACCCTCTGCTTACTACCTTTCTCGTTGGTCATCCATCTACTTTCTGCTTGTACTTTAGTTGTGACCACCTTACTATAGTTACTATCTACATCATTCTCATACTCCCGGACAATCCTGAAATCATCCAGCCGCAGCTCCAACTCCCTCACACGGTCACTCAGAAACTGCAGCTGGACACACTTCCCACAGGTGTAGTTCTTAGGGAAATTGAAAGTTTTGATCTCCTACATCATTCAGGAGGAGCATACTAATGCCTAAACTTCAATTTTTACTGTACTACCACTGGAGGAACTTGTGAAAAGAAAATACTTTTTTTACCCTCAGCCTCAGGGCCGGATTTACGTATAAGCTTCACAAGCTTAAGCTGAGGGCCTCAAGATCTAGGGGGGCCTCGACAGGGCCGGATTTACCTACGGGCCTCATAGGTTGAAGCCTAGGGCCTCAAAATCTAGGGGGCCTCTGGCCAAGGAGTCAGAGCCTCGCTGCGAGGGAGGGAGAGAGAGGGGGAGGGAGGGAGAGAGAGGGGGGATGTGAGAGGGGGAAAGGGGGGGTTAAGACAGAGGAGGGAGGGGAGGGGGAGAGAGAGAGAGGGGAGGGGGAGAGAGAGGGGGAAGGGGGGAGAGAGAGATGGGGAGGGAGAGAGAGGCAGTGGGAGGGGGAAGGAGGAGGAGGGAGAGGGAAAGGGGGATTATCTTTAGTGAGATTGCAAAATTAAGGTAGGTTTTAGAGCTATTATATTTTCTCCTTCGTATGAATAATATCAAACGATTGGAACTGCTTTCTTTTCCTTGATAACATACTGAAAAATATGAATTCCATAGTTTCATTTTGCATCATATTTTAATGTGCACACACTAACACAGTCGAACAGTAACAGGCAATCAAATCCACACACAAAACATTTTCTAACAAAAGGATTTATTTACTTCAAAAACTCACAGCATTTTTTTTGCAATGTTTGCATGCTCCTTTATAACATTTTACATAACATTTTACAGTACAACTTGATTATTAAAACAAGGACAGATTCAATTCTTGATTTTTTTTTTAGATGTGTACAACAATAACTCCAATCATCCCATTCCAACCACTCATTACTCTTGACACAACCAAAATTATTTCTGAAATATTCGTCATAAATTTGGTACATAAATGCTGCAAAATAAGGCTCAGAATGCACTAGAGAGCATCTAAAACCCCAGAGCTTACAGGGCCCTTAAGCGTGTCCTGGACCCCGGCCACATGGGGCTTTCAGCTTCGCTGCGTGCACTTATTTCACATAAAATTTTTGTAATCCTGCCATGCCACCCCCATTTTTGATGTACGGGCCTGGTGCATAATAATTTTGGCACTGTCATAGGCCTTTCTTACATATGCTGTCACAACGCACTGTAGTCTCTAAACAACACTTCAGCAATTTTCCTTGCCCTCCATTTCAGAAAAATAGTGTTTTAAGCTGATAACTCGACACTAGCACTGGCAATAAATAAAAAGCGCAGCTTTCCAACCTTTATATAATTGGCCACGCTCGGCTGCACATCGGTGTCAATATGGTGGACTCTTCCATCTTCCTCTCGGCGTGGGGGTGGCGGGTTGGGAGGGGCCTCACAAGTGAAATAGTCTAGGGCCTCTCTTCATCTAAATCCGGCCCTGCTCAGCCTCCTGGCCCAAAGCCTCTCAAGTGAAAGCCTTAGCATTTACCCTGAATAACGCACTTCAACATGGCTGCTCCCAAGAGAATGCTCTGCTATAACTTCCCTCCTTATTAGCAGCTGTGCCTCTAAATGATTTATTTAAACAGCTCCTTTTTAAAGTCCCTGCTGCTACTCTGCTCTGCTCTGCTCTGCCTCCGAGCTTGAGATTAACTACCTCAACAGCCTCAAGGAATCTCATCAATTCAATTTTGCAATTTACATCCCTGTATCAACTCTCTCTCATTTATCCATTATCTCTATCCTTATTCTCCTACCAAGCACCGAAACTAAGTTAAAGTAGCCAACTAACCTACCAGTCTGCATGTCTTAAAATGTTGGGGTAAGCTGGAGAACCTGGAGGAAACCCATGCCGTCACAAGGGGGAATGTTCAAACTCCATGCAGACAGCACCCGAGGTCAAGATTAAACTCGGATTGCTTGAACAGAGAAGCAGCAACTCTACCCACTGCACTACTGTATTCCCCTATTCACTTGTTTCAACTCATGATTTAATGTAAATATGGTTACTAATTATTATTATGTACTTCTATGCTATTATTAATATATTATTTGGAAAACAATGTTAGAGATGAGAGAGCAGCTTGGCAGGTTCCTGGTGACAGCTTTGAGAGCTCGGGGATTTCTGTCCACATGCTAATGATTATTGTGGTAAAATTAAAGAGAGAGGAAGATGTTTGTAAGGAAGTGCTTGCCAGTGGCTTTATTAGTGACTAGACTAAGTCACACGGGAGGCCAGATCCCCCAACGCAACCCATTCCCCAATGCAATATTCCATCATTCACCAGTTCCCCCAACACAACCGCGGGAGCGTTCTGTTGCCGGGGGACGGGTCAGCTTCAGGCAGGGAGAGTCCTGCAGCCAGGGGAAGGGGACGGCTTCTGGCGGGGCCTGGTTGTGGGGGAGGGGGTGTGTGGGCGAGGGGGGGAGAAGGAGGGAGGGGTGTGGGGAGGGAGGGTGTGTGTGGGGGAGGGGGGATGTGGGTAGGGGGTTTGTGGGGGTAGGGGGGTTGTGGGGGTAGGGGAGGGGGTGTGGGGTGGTAGGGGGGAGGGTGGTGGAGTGTGGTGGGTGGGGGAGGGGGGGTGTGGCCAGCTCCAGCCCACGGAACACAGCCCACACGCAGCTCCTTCAGCTTTATTCTTGGAGCTGGTGATGGGGGCGTCGCCGTCCCAGCCAATAACAGACCAATAACTTTTGTAATATTTCACTAATCGGAACAAAACTTGGTGCGCTTGGAGCAGAGGAGAACGGTGAGTAAGGTGGCAAAAAAATCCTAGCGATATGGTGTACCGATTTTGAGAAATTTTAAATAAAACGCAAACTGAAAGAGGACAAGATGAGAGTTTTAGTAATAGTATAGAAGAGGAAGATAGATAGATAGCAATCTGAAAACTGATCAGACTGTCACACAGTACGTACTTTCATGTATGAAGCAGCTCTGACATGGGTGAACAATTCCATGTAGCTTCACAGTAGTCATTAAAATAAATGATATTAAACAAAATTAGGGGTTTTTTAAATAGATGACAAAAACTTGATCAAATGGAGAGCACAGTGGAAAGCCAAGGGACTTCCAGAGTTTTGGGCCTTGGCATCTGAAGAAGACAAGCCATAGATATAGGAAATAACTTTATGTGGAGAGTAATTAAGGAAAGATAAGGTGGGGATAGTTCAAAATTAGTCAGAGGGAAGGAAACTCCCAAATTATTTTTCTGGAGAAATTTCTGAAAAAGTTTCAAACAATAGCATGACATAACCTAGTCTTGAGGTACCTCTGCTTTCCAAGATTAACTTGCAAATGATAGAATGGATTGGGCCTTCCTGAATATATACCCCCAACATTTGGGCAGCAGTCTCTTCTGCTGACTTGAGTTCATGTTGTGGTTCACTCTCATTACAGCCTACTAGTTTCCAGCGGGCTTTGATTCAACAAGTGGTCGGACCCTGCAAACCTTGCAGTGACCCCAACCTCTCAGTTGCTGAAAAGGGTAAGGACTCATTTAACCATTAAACATAATTGCAGCAAGACATATGTATATTTCTTCTGTCTGCCATAGAAAATGTTGTTTCTCATCAGCTTAACAAATAAGTTTCATATTTATTATAAAAAGAGTGGGGTGTATTTCTTGTAACTGCATTGGAATAGATTCTTGCTTTTCACCGTCAGGGCTTCGAAAAGTGTATAGGTCCAAGTAGAACTGTCTGAAACTTTACTCCGTCTTTTTCAGTCTAACTCACATCATTCATAGTTCGTGAGGTTCTAAATCATAATTTCGCACTAACCTGACTGTTTTAAGAAATGGAAATGTATCAAATGCAGTACAAACTTTCAAACTAATTTGTTGAGCAAATTATGGGAGAGTAATTCCCAGAAAAAGTATAAATTAGAGATGCCCAAACTTTGGCCCATGGGCCAAATCTCCTGGATTGGCCAATTGATATTCTAACACTTGAGATCCCCAGCGATGGGCACAGTGGAACAGAACTGCAATGACACACAATTACAGAGATAATGGAGGAAATGATTGGAGTGAGGACTGTGGAAACGATAAAGGGGAAGACAGAAAGGAATGCACATCATGGGTGGAATTTGTTAGATGGGTGAAGACTACAGATCATTGGTTATTGTAGGGGATGGTGTGGGTGGACAGGCAGATGACGGAGGTTGCTGCATGCAAAGACTGTGAGTAGAGTGGTGGGGGAAATTAATATCAATTAAAAATTAAAGATGGTATCCATTTGGCTGAAGCTGGATGCCTTGGATTCTTGGTGTGATTTGGATTGAGTGGGAAATGTTAACCAATACCAACACAGACCTTAAGTTAAAACCAGTTTCTTTCTCACAGGCCTTTTTACCAACGTTGCATTTTCACTCAGTTACTTTAAATTAGTATCTATATTTTTCCTCATGCTAGAAAATGTTCAAAAATTGTTCCCCAAATTATTTTTCTGCTTTCAATTATTATATCTTTTGTATCTTGAAATGATTCATCTCCAGTAATATATTTTCAGCATTGAAGTGACCCAAGATATTGTTTCTTCTCCTTTTTATAGAGTATTAATTCTTACTTGTAGCAGTTCCAGATGCAACCAAACTAGACCATAATGTGCCCAGGCAATGAAATGTAACTAACTAGAAACGAGTTACTTTTTTACTATTTGAATGAATGAATGAATGTTTATTGGCCATGTATTCACATACAACGAATTTGTCTTGGTGCTCCGCCCGCAAGTGACAACATGACATACAGTGGCAGTTAGGAATGACACATATAATATTAAACATTAACAATAAAACATTATTGATTAAACATGTGAATTAAATAAAATACCAGAACAAAAGGAGGCTAGAGATTTTTGGTTATCGAGTAGAGCTACTAATCCTGGAAAAAACTGTTTTTATGTCTGGCTGTGGCAGCTATCAAGGTCTGGAATCACCTTCCAGAGGGAAGTGATTCAAAGAGTTTGTGGCCAGGGTGAGAGGGGTCAGAGATGATCTTACCCGCTCTCTTCCTGGCCCTTGCAGTGTACAGTTCATCAATGGAGGGAAGGTTACAGTCAATAACCTTCTCAGCTGATCGGATGATTCACTGCAGCCTCCAGGTGTCGTGTTGGTGGCTGAGCCAAACCAGATCATGATGGAGAAGGTGAGAACAGATTCTACGATGGCCGTGTAGAATTGGACCATCATTGCCTGTGGCAGATTGTGCTTCCTCAGCTGCCGTAGGAAGTACATTCTTAGTTGTGCCTTTTTGACTGTGAAGTCGATGGTAGCCCCCCACTTAAGGTCCTTGGAGATGATGGTTCCCAGGAACTTAAGACTCCTGAGACTGTGGTGTTGTTGATGGTGAGTGGGGTGAGGGGAGGGGGAGCTCGTCCAAAGTCTACAATCAATTCCACTGTCTTAAGAGCATTGAGCTCTAGGTTGTTGCGATGGCACCAGGACACCAGCTGTGACACTTCCTGTCTGTAAGCAGATTCCCCCCCATCCTGGATCAGTCCAATCAGGGTTGTGTCGTCCGCAAACTTGAGAAGCTTGACAGAGGTGTCTGTGGAGAATCAGTCGTTGGTGTAGAGAGAGTAGAGGAGAGGAGAGAGTACGCAGCCTTGCAGTGCTCGTATGCTGAGCGTTTGCGAGTCTGAGATGTGCTTTCCCAGCCTCACATGCTGCTTCCTGTCTGTCAGGAAGCTGGTGATCCACCGACAGAGGGGTTCAGGCACAGTCAACTCGGAAAGTTTGGAGTGTAGTAGCTCTGGCACAATGGTGTTGAATGCAGAGCTAAAATCGACAAACAGGGTCCTCGCATAGGTCCCCTGCAGTCGAGGCGTTGTAGGATGAAGTGCAAGCCCAGGTTGACTGCATCATCCACAGATCTCTTGGCCCAATATGCAAACTGCATAGGATCCAGCAGGGGGATTATGATATTTTTCAGCTTGTCCAGCACAAGCCTTTCAAGTGTCTTCACGACTACAGAGGTCAGTGCGACAGGCCTGTAGTCATTAAGGCAAGTAATCCGTGCCTTTTTGGATACAGGGACAATAGTGGAGACTTTGAAGCAGGCAGGGACAGTACATGTTTGCAGGGACTGGTTAAAAATGTCTGTAAAAATGACCAGTGCCAGCTGTTTGGACCAAGAGTAGAGGGGGAAACATTGTCAGGTCCTGGAGATTTCTGGCTTTTTTGTCTTCTGAAAAGCCTCTCCACCTCCTCTATTTTTATTGTTAATATTGGATAAGTGATGTTGTGCAGCATAGAGGGTGTGGGTGATTGGGTGTGAAGTGGTGATTGGAGGGGGGTAGGTGTAGAAGGGCCCAGTCTTTGAAGACTGAGGTCAGGCTGTGAGTGGGTGTTTTATATGATCATGGCTGATCATATAAAATCAGTACCCCATTCCTGCTTTTTCCCATATCCATTGATTCCTTTAGCCCTAAGAGCTAAATCTAACTCTCTCTTGAAAACATCCTGTGAATTGGCCTCCACTGCCTTCTGTGGCAGAGAATTCCACAGATTTACAACTCTCTGGGTGAAAACGTTTTTCTTCATCTCAGTCCTAAATGGCCTATCACTTATTCTTAAACTGTGACCCCTAGTTCTGGGCTCCCTCAACATCGGGAACATTTTTCTTGCATCAAGCTTGTCCAATCCCTTAGAATTTTATGTTTCTATAAGATCCCCTCTCATCCTTCTTAATTCCAATGGATACAAGCCCAGTCGACCCATTCTTTCATCATATGTCCATTCCGCCATCCTGGGAATTAACCTGGTGAACCTACATTGCACTCCCTCAATAGCAATAATGTCCTTCCTCAAATTAAGAGACCAAAATTGCACGCAATACTCCAGGTGCCGTCTCACCGGCGCCCTGTACAACTGCATAGGACCTCCTTGCTCCTAAACTCAAATCCTCTCGCAATGAAGGCCAACATGCCATTAGCCTTCTTCACTTCCTGCAGTACCTGTATGCTTACTTTCAATGACTGATATATAAGCACTCGTTGCACATCCCCTTTTTGCTAATCTGACACCATTCAGATAATAATCCGCCTTCCTGTTCTTGCCACCAAAGTGGATAACCTCACATTTATTCACATTATACTGCATTTGCCATGCATCTGCCCACTCACCGAACCTATTTAAGTCACCCTGCAGCCTCATAGCATCCTCCTCGCACCTCACACTGCCACCCAGTTTTGTGTCATCCGCAAACTTGGAGATGTTTAATTTAATTCCCTCGTCTAAATCATTAATATATATTGTAAATAACTGGGGTCCCAGCACCGACCCGTAGGGCACCCTACTAGTCACTGCCTGCCATTCTGAAAAGGACCTGTTACTTCCTACTCTTTGCTTTCTGTCTGCCAACTAGTTCTCTATCCATGTCAATATCCTACCCCCAACACGATGTTCTCTAATTTTGCACACTAATCTATTGTGTGGAACCATGTCAAAGGCTTTTTGAAAGTCCAGATACACCACATTCACTGGCTCTCCCTTATTCATTCTACTTGTTACATTCTCAAAAATGTCCAGAAGATTAGTCAAGCATGATTTTCTCTTCATAAATCCATCCAAACTTTGACTGATTCTGTCATTGCTTTCCAAATGCGCTGTTAAGACATCTTTAAGAATCAAATCGGGCATCTTCCCCATTACCAACGTAAGGTTAACTTAACTGGTCTATAATTCCCTGTTTTCTCTCTCCCTCTCTTAAAAAGCGGTGTTACATTGGCACAGATATCATTTTACTTTTTCCCATGATTTCAAGTTAAAAACAGAAAATGCTGGAAATGTTCAGCAGGCCAAGCTTCATCTGTGGGTAGAGAAACATTGTTAATAGTTCAGGTATAAAACCTTAGTCAGATTTGGAAAGGAGAGAAAATAAACTTATTAAGCTGCAGTGAGGATGGGTGGGGATGTCTCGGATAGGGTAAAACCAAAATGACTGGGGTTCATATGATGAAGGGTCTCAACCCAAAATGGCACCTATTCCTTTTTCTCCAGAGATGCTGCCTAACCCGTTAAGTTACTCCAGCATTCTATGTCTATCGTCTGATCATGGGGAGAAACAAGCTTTTCTGGTCACTGGGTGAATGGGAGCAATTAGAGAGTGAGAACATCAATAAAAGAATGTAAGATATGTAATATGCAGAGCAGGATAACATGGCCAACCAAATCTATACATATCTAAAGCTCTGATCTTGTTAGCTTCCGGTTTGTGCTGTCATTCTATTTGCACAGAAATGGTACGCGATAGCATTAAGATTTTTCGCCAGCTTACTCAGTGTTCTCCTCTACTGTGATTGCACCAAGTTTCATTCCGATCGGTGGTCTAATGTAAAAGTTAGCGTTTAAAAATCGCGCGTGCGCAGATCGATATACTCTCCTGCCAGTCAGTGCCATGTGGATTGGTCTTTTCTCCTGTCACTCCGCGGGATGCTCCACCCCTTCCTGCGCTATCGCGACTCTTCTGGAGCTGAGGGGGGCTCTGGATGGCCGTCGGAGGTCTGCAACCAGACACAATTTTCCGAAGGACCGAAAGCGGCCCAACCCGGCGCGGCCAGGCGCGGGGTCAGAGATGTCGCCAAAAGGAAAACGGCGACAGATCCCGGCGGAGGAGAACGTCCAGTGACCATCGCCCGCTGTGAGTCCACATCGCCCGCTGTGAGTCCTCCAGCCCTTCCCCTCTGGTCCCCCTCGCTGGCTCCTGCCCCCCTCCCCGTGATACCCCCCTCCGTCACGACCCCCGTCTTTTCTCCGAGCTCTCTTCCCACCCCTCTCCCCCGTCTCCACACCCTCTCCCGCACCCGCACCCCCCTCCCCCCACCCGCCCACACCACTCCCTCCCCCCCTCTCCGAGTCCACAACAGACGCTGCTCCCTTCCCCCGCAACCCCTCATGCCCACTCCCCCACAACACACCTCCCCCCGCCCACACACCCTCCCCCCACAACCCTTCCCCCCACAACCCTTCCCCTCCCCCCCCACACCCCCTCCCCACCCCCCCCACACCCCCTCCCCCCGCACTCACCCCCTCCCCCCACACCACTCCCCCTCCTATATCCCCCGCCCACACACACACCCCACCCCTTCCCTCCCAACCCTTCCCTCCCCCCCCCTCCTCCCCTCCCACACATGAAGAGGAGGGGGGGGGGAGTGCTGGGGGATGAGGGGAAATAAGCCGCGCCTGCAGTTAGGGGCTATGGATGAGTGGTGGAATATTGCGTTGGGGGAACGGGTGAGTGGTGGAATATTGCGTTGGGGAATGGGTTGCATTGGGGGACCAGGCCATCCGTGTGACTGGGACCCAATGGGTCCCACTTAGTCTAGTGACTAATACAGACTGGAGTCAAATTACCTGAAATTTCAAAGTTCAATATTGAATTCAGAAGGCTGTACTTTCCCAGATGGAAGATCAGGTGCAAAGCTCTGTAAAGCCGTCACCCTATCTGTGTTTAGGTTTTCCAGTATAGAGGAAGTGCAATAAACAAAATAATATAGTAAACAATGCTAAAGTATAGGTGAATCGCTGCTTCACTGGAAAGACCTTTTGATCCTAGGTAATGGGAAGAGAAGACGTGAAGAGACAAGTGTTCCACCGCCTGCAGTTCAATGATTCAATTCAATTCTACTTTATTGTCACATGTACCTTGGTACAGTGAAATGCTTTGTTTTGCATACATTCCGGTAAAATCATACAGCAGACGTCGCCTTGGCAGTAGACCAGAGTCATCACGTTTCTTGCGCTGACAAAGCTACTGAATGTTCATTGAACAAACATATTCTGCTCACAGCGGCGAACCAGGCAACAAACACCCCCCCGCCGGGACCCCCTTTCCTTCTTGGTGGCTTCCCGCCAAGTCCTCCATCAATCTCGGCAGTCCCTAGCCAGTTCTCCCCTTCGATCTTGCCGGCCCCCCACCAGGTCCCCCCTTCGATCTCAGAGGCCCTCGACACTCTTAGCAGCATGGGTCCACCTACGCTCTCAATGGTCCCTCTCCCTTTCAACGGTCCACCTTGCTCAAGTCCCCCTCACACCCAACGGTCCCCCTCACTCCCAACAGTCCCCCTCGCTCTTGACAGTCTCCCTCACTCTTGACAGTCCCCTGTCATGAGGGATCAGACATTGCAAAATGCTGAAAGTGGAGGAGGAGAGAAGGTTTGCCTGGATATGGAATCTCTTTGAAGATGGAAATTGCGGATATCTGTCAAAAGTGAAAGTTGGTGTGATTGGAGGTGTGGGCCAGGGAAGCTCTATCCATGTTCTGCCCGGAGAAAGGGGGTAAGAGCAGAGGCACAGGAAATAGATGAAATGCAGTCAAGGACTACGTATGTTAACAAAGGTAGAGGGGAAGACACAGTTGAGGGGCAGCTGTAATGAAAGTCTCATTAATGTTATGTTTTTATTTTAGATTCCCTGCATCTGCAGTTTTTTTTTCAGAATCTCACCTTCCGCCACATATTCCATCAGATTATTTTGACCACTCAAAAATGTTACCTCTCTTTAAATTCTTTGAGTCTGTCTCACAACCTACATTTGCCACCCAGAGAATAAACAAGGACATATGTAATAACGGAGTAGGTAATTTAGATCCTCATACTTGCTCTTCCATTCAATAAGATCACGACTGATCATTTACCTTAGGCCCAATTTCTGCACTAAACCCATATCCTTTGATAATAAAACATAAGATCTATCATTTGCTTTCATGAATCTACTCATCATTAGATTTTTGTCAGCCATGTCGAATGGAGATATTCAAAGAGTCACTATCCTTGAGCTGAAGAAATTTCCTCTCATCTCTGTCCTGAATGATCAACCCCATATTTTGAAACTGTGACCCAGGTTTTAGACATCCCATCCAAGAAAAAAAGATCTGCATCTCCTATGTCAAACTATATAATAATTTGTGGAATACATTACTAAAGAGATTAAAGTGGTCAATAAACAAATTCAGAAAATGCATCGCTGGAGGGAGGAGATTGAGCAATGAGATGATTGAAAACTTCTGGGGTGAGATGATCTGATGAGGCATAATGGCCCTTTCCTCTTCTAAGACCTTGTGTAATTCAGGAACTGATTCTGAATATAAACTATTGAGACTGCTTAAAAAAAAACAATATGCCCCTGCTCCTCTCTTGCCAAATTGAACTAACTTTCCTGTACGATTCAACACATACCAATTGGTAATGAGAATACTTAAGTTCCAAATGCCAAGGAATATAGGCCCAGTCTTCGTAACTTCTCCTTACATGAAAAACTCACCACACTAAATCAAAGCTAGTAAACTTTCAATGCACCTCCTCCATCACAGCTATATCCTTTGGTGAGGAGAACAGACCATACACAATGTGTAGAAAGGAACTGCAGATGCTGGTTTAAACTGAAGATAGACACAAAAAACTGGAGTAACTCAGCAGGACAGGCAGCATCTCTGGAGATAAGGGGTGGGTGAGGTTTCGGATCGAGACTCTTCTTCAGACTCAGTCCTTTTGTGTCTATCTCCAGACTATACAAACAGTATATGTATGAGTACAGTCGCACCAGGGCCCTTTATACTTGGAAAAAGGCGTTGCTAGTCCTCTACATAAATCCTTTTGCAATAAAGGTCAATACATCATTTACCATACTAATTGTCTGCTGTGCCCATATGTCAGCTTTCAGTGATTCATGTACTGAGGACATCCACATCTCTCTGAACACCAACATATTTCAATTTCCCACCATTCAAAACATGCACCATGTTTCTAATTTATCCACCAAAAATTGTAGGCTCATGTTTTTATGTATTATATTCCATCTACCATTTCCTTGCCCATTCGTTTATCCTGTCTTTGACTTCCTGAAGTCTCTCTGCATCTTCTCATGCTTTACATTTTATGTTGTAAGCAAACTTGGATAAATTGGACTCAATCCACTCAACGTGATCATAATCTCGATTGTGAACACGTGCTTCCCAATTTTATTTGCACCGCAATGTCTTATAAATGTCTGTCCTGAACTTTATTTGCTATTGTTTTTCATTTCCATGTGTTCACTGTGTTTCAGCGGTGCCTGCAGCTCCCAGTTGCTGGAGTCTAGATAGTGGAACTAGAGATACGGTACCATTCCTGTCAGCCTATGTGGGCACCATTTCTGCACCTCCAGTGCCACCTCGTACATTGCCACCTGGTAAGTAGAGAAAAGAGGCCCCTTTATAAAAACATACTGGGGAGAGTTAGGTTTTACAAGAGAGAAGTAGAGAAACATCGATTTTTTAAGTTTCTTTAGTTTACATTTAGAACCCATATGTAACTTTTGCAACAAAAATGAAGTTTTTGAAGAAGAAAAGGCCTTTATGCCCAGAACATCTTAACCCAGTGGCTTTCAATCATTTCATCCTGCAATCTGTTCTCAGAATTGCAGTTTCTGCTACTTTATTGCATACTTTGGATTTGTTGATCACTCATTCCACAACAAATCACTGACTTTCAACGTTTATATGAACTGTAATATCTTTAATACATTAAATGAAGTTTAATATTATATGAAGCATTTATGGACTACATGAGATTTCTTTGGTGATGTGAGGAAATGGAAAAGGTTGTATCTTCCTCAACATGCAAATGTCGGACTTCTTGAAGAAGCTTGAAAATTAAGCTGCGTGATATACAATAGAAATGAGTAAAAACGTCAGAAAGAAGAACCTATGAAGAAATCTTTGTTACTTTATACCAAGGCTCTGTTACTCCAGATAAACTATTTCTGTATATTTCAGATAAACTATTTCTGGGGGAAAATGTTAGAATATATCATAAATGGAGATCTTTATTTGAACACAATGAAAATACTGAGAAAGTAGGACATTTCGGGTACTATATTAGGAGCTTTTAAAAACAGAAACAGAAAATTAAAAGAGCAATAATGGTAATTGTGATAGCACAAATTAGAGGACTGCCATTGATCGAAAGCTTATTGTTCATTCAAGTACAGGAGCAAATGTATTAATTGTTATTTAATGGTGATGATGGTTATAATAAGATAATTGAAATGATTTTGGATTGTTGCATTCGTGTATTTTGAACTAAGAATAGAAAATGCTAAAAACATTTGCTGGAGAAAGAAAAACAAAGTCACTGTTTCAGATGTAGAAACAAGGAACTCCAGATACTGGTTTACATTTAAAAAGATACAAAGTGCTGAATAACTCAGCAGGCCAGGCAACATCTCTGGAGAACATGAATAGGTGATGTTTCAGGTCGAGACCCATCTTCAGAGTGATTGTGGGAGGGCCAGGACAAAGAGTGGCAAGTGAAAACAGGTGGGGGGGTTGATGTTGATAAGCAGATGGTTGGACAAAGGCCAGAGAGAAAAAAAGGTATGAGACAAAAGGAGTAAGGAGTTGCGAATTGTGAAGCTGGAGGAAGCAATGTAGGTAGAGGGGGAGGGGAGGAAAAGGTGCAAGTGTAGGTGAGGCAGTGTCAAGGGGATAGGGAAGAAATGGGGGTGTGGGAGAGAGAGAGGAGTGGATGGTTTATTAGAGGTTACCTAAAACTAGAGAATTCAATATTCATACCGTTGGGTTGTAAACTTGCCAAGAGGAATATGAATATGTTCCTCCAGTTTGCCTGTGACCTTACTCTGGCCTTCAGTAAATTGGCAAGACTAAGCACAGACTCGGCAGCCGTTTCACCAAACATTTGCGCTCGATCTACCAAGGCCAAGTTGCTAACCATTTTAACTTCCCATTCCTATAATGATCTTTCTATCCTGAGCCTTTTCCATTGCCAGAGTGAGGCCACATGCAAACTGGAGGAACAGCACCTCACATTTTGTGTGGGTAGCTTACAACCCAAATAGTATAAGCATGAAGATAAAAATTTGGATATTTGTGACATAATAACCTGATCAGAAACAGTGACAAAAATCAATTTTTATTCTAGTTAAAAAATAATATTTTTATAAGATTGGTGTGGGAAAAGAATGTAGGAATTAATGGGTTAACTGTTTGAAGGACCCAATGCACATTTCATGGATCAGACATTCATCTGTGCTGTAAAGTGTCATAGATTTTTAATAATGATAATATTAGTAAAGGCAGCAGTGAAGGTGGTATGTGAAAGTGATCATTATGATTATTTTGTAATGTCTGTAAACACTCCTATTTATTTCCCAGGTCATTTCTCAATGAATTTTGATGCCTTCCATCATCAGACCAGTGACATGCCACCTGCCTTACCCGCACGAACCCTACGTAAGGTAATTGTCCCAGTTCATCATAGAGGGGTTGACAAATTCGGAGTATAAAGATGGAGTTAATGGAGAAGTGAGTACAGGAAAAGTTACAAAAGACTCCCAAATTAATAGGAAGGTAAGTTCGAGGAGGGATAAGAGAGTATGGTCAGGGACAATAGTATGAGAGGGGAGGTGAATACCGAAGTTAAAGTATTGTATATGAATGCGCAAAGTATAAGAAATCAAGTGGATGAGCTTGAGGCTCAGTTAGAGATTGGCAAGTATGATGTTGTGGGAATTACAGAGACGTGGCTGCTAGAGGACCAGGGCTGGGAACTGAATATTCAGGGGTATACGTCCTATCGAAAAGACAGACACATGGGCAGAGGGGGTGGGGTAGCTTTGTTGGTTAGGAATTAAATTCAGTTCCTTACAAGGGGCGACATAGAATCAGTAGATGTAGAGTCAGTATGGATAGAACTGAGGAATTGTAAGGGTAAAATGACCATAATGGGAGTTATCTACAGGCTTCCAATCAGTAGCCTGGATATAGGGTGCAAGTTGAATCAAAAGTTAAAATTGGCATGTAGCAAAGGTAATGCTACGGTGGTTATAGGAGATTTCAACATGCAGGGAAACTGGGAAAATCAGGTTGGTACTGGACATCAAGAAAGAGAGTTTGTGGAGCAGCTAAGAGCAGCTTGTACTGGAGCCTACCAGGGAGAAGGCAATTCTGGATTTAGTGTTGTGTAATGAACCAGATTTGATAATGGAACTGAAGGTAAAGGAGCCATTAGGTTGTAGTCACCATAATATAATAAGTTTTAATCTACAATTTGAGAGGGAGAAGGGAAAATCAGAAGTGTCAGTATCACAGTTGAGCTAAGGGGACTATGGAGGCATGAGGGAGGAGCTGACCAAAGTTGACTGCAAAGAGACCCTAGCAGGGATGTCAGTGGAACAACAATGGCAGGTGTTTCTGGGAATAATACGGAAGGTGCGGGATCAGTTCATTCCAAAGTGGAAGAAAGATTCCCAGGCGAGTGAGGGGCGACCGTGGCTGACAAGGGAAGTCAAGGACAGTATAAAAATAAAAGAGAAGTATAACATAGCAAAGATGAGCGGGAAGCCAGAGGATTGGGAAACATTTAAAGAGCAACAGAAGATAACTAAAAAGGCATTATGGGGAGAAAAGATAATGTATGAAGGTAAGCTAGCCAAGAATATAATGGAGGATAGTAAAAGCTTCTGTGTACTTTCTCTGAAAGTATGTGAAGCGGAAAAAAATTGTTGACAAATGTGGGTCCCTTGAAGACAGTAACAAGTGAATTTATTATGGGGAACAAGGAAATGGCAGACGAGTTGAACAGGTACTTTGGATCTGTTTTCACTTTCCAAGAAACAAACAATCTCCCAGATGTTCTAGTGGCCAGAGGACTTAGGGTGACGGAGGAACTGAAGGAAATTCACATTAGACAGGAAATGGTGTTGGGTAGACTGATGGGAATAAAGGCTGATAAATCCCCGGGGCTGGATGGTCTGCATCCCAGGGTACTTAAGGAGGTGGCTCTATAAATTGTGGATGCATTGGTGATCATTTTCCAATGTTCTATAGCCCAGTCTTTCCAATCTTTCCTCGTATGAAATCCCGCCATCCCGGGGATTAACCTTGTGAACCTATGCGTGACGTAGTGTACCTGGGCTTTCAGAAAGCCTATGTTAAGGTCCCACATAGGAGATTAGTGGGCAAAATTAGAGCACATGTTATTGGGGATGGGGTACTGACATGGAAAGAAAATTGGTTGGCAGACAGGAAACAAAGAGTAGGGATTAACGGGTCCCTTTCAGAATGGCAGGCAGTGACTAGTGGGGTACCGCGAGGCTCGGTTCTGGGACTGCAGCTATTTACAATATACATCAATGATTTAGATGAAGGGATTAAAAGTAACATTAGCAAATTTGCAGATGATACAAAGCTGGGTGGCAGTGTGTACTGTGAGGAGGATGCTATGAGGATGCAGGGTGACTTGGACAGGTTGGGTGAGTGGGCAGATACATGGCGGATGCAGTTTAATGTGGCTAAATGTGAGGTTATCCACTTTGGTGGCAAGAACAGGAAGGCAAATTATTATCTGAATGGTGTCAAGGTAGGAAAAGGGTAAGTACAACGGGATCTGGGAGCAAAGAGGTCCTTCTGCAGTTGTACAGGTCCCTGGTGAGACCACACCTGGAATATTGTGTGCAGTTTTGGTCTCCAAATTTGAGGAAGGACATTCTTGCTCTTGAGGGAGTGAGAGGAGATGGAAACATAGAAACATAGAAAATAGGTGAAGGAGTAGGCCATTCGGCCCTTCGAGCCACACCGCCATTCAATATATGATCATGGCTGATCATTCAACTCAGTATCCTGTACCTGCCTTCTCTCCATACCCCCTGATCCCTTTAGCCACAAGGGCCACATCAAACTCCCTCTTAAATATAGCCAATGAACTGGCCTCAACAACCTTTTGTGGCAGAGAATTCTAGAGAATCACCACTCTCTGTGTGAAAAATGGTAGATTCATGAGGTTAATTCCAGGATGGCGGGACTGACATACGTTGAAAGAATGGGTGACTGGACTTGTATACACTGGAATTTAGAAGGATGAGAGGGGATCTTATTGAAACATATAAGATTATTAAGGGATTGGACACGCTAGAGACAGAAAACATGTTCCCGATGTTGGGGGAGTGCAGAACCAGAGGCCACAGTTTAAGAATAAAGGGTAGGCCATTTAGAATGGAGATTGGGAAAATCTTTTTCATCCAGAGTTGTGAATGTGTGGAATTCTCTGTATCAGAAGGCAGTGGAGGCCAATTCTCTGGATGCTTTCAAGAGATTAGGTAGAACTCTTAAAGATTGCGGCGTCAAGGGATATGGGGAGAAGGCAGGAACGGGGTACTGATTGTGGATGTTCAGCCATGCTCCCAGTGAATGGCGGTGCTGGCTCGAAGGGCCAAATAGCCTACCCCTGCACCCGTTGTCTATTGTCTATCATAGAGAGACTGTCGTAGTGATGTCATAGTGCCGAGGGTTTGGATGGAGTGGAATTTGTCAAATATATTCAGGAAAGTTTCCTCAGGCAATACGTAGATAACCCTACAAGGATGGGGGAGAGTTTAATCTACACTTAGGAAATTGGAACGGCCAAGTGACTGGTGTCAGTGGGTGAGCCATTTGGGACAGTTATGGATAAGAACCGAGTGGACCCATAAATTAAAATTCTGAATTGGGGCATGGCCAATTTCAATGGTATCAGACAGAAATGTGCTAAAATTGATTGGAATAGGTTGTTGTAGGCAAAGGAACATCCGCAAAGAGGGATGCTTTTAAAATTATGATGACAAAAATTCAGGGCGTGCATTTTCCTGTTAGAGTGAAGAACAAGGCGGGTGGGATTAGGGAAGCCAGGATAATGTGAAATTGAGGCTCTGGTTAGGAAAAGAGACATGAGACAGGTAGAAGCAGCTGTAATCAAGTGTATCATTGGAGGAATTTGGGGATTTGACGGGCATACGAAGGAAGAGCATACATGGATAGGACGGGTTTGGAGGAATTTGGACCAAATGCGGACAGGTAGGACTAGTGTAGCTCGGACATGTTGGCCAGTGTCGACAAGTTGGCCATTACTCTATGACTAAGAAAATCAGGAAGGCAAAAAGGAGGCTGCTGATGATACTGGGAGATAATATTGAATAAATCTAAAGGGATTTCATGTACTGTAGTGGCAGTTTTTTACAACATCTCAAGGATCTAGTCCTCGATAGTCACGTTAATTGATGACCGTGGATCAGAAGGTAATCTATACGCACCCACGAGCCCTTAACGTGACATTCGATGCCGTCGAAACTTGATTATTCCAGAAACAGTCTCTTGATTGATATTTTCTTTATTGTGGTAGTACAAACAGTAAGATAATTCATAATTCAGAGACAGACTATGTCTCTCCCACGATCTTCCTAGAACTAAACTGAACTCCTTGAGAGCCTGCGCCAGAATCCCAGCCTCAAACCACACTCCAGACTACATATAAATCCCACCCACATAATTGCAGGCAGATAAAAATTTAAGGGTAACTGGTTATAATTATAACATACTGAGTTAAGCTAAGTGGCTGCTACATGCACATTAAGGGAAAGAGGGCAAGAGAGAGGTTAGGGCCCCTCAGAAACCAAAGCAGCCAACTCTGTGTGGAGGCACAGGAGATGAACAAGGTCCTCAATGACTATTTCTCCACCATTTTTACCATGGAGTAAGATATGAAGAAAGGGGAACCGGACAGTTAATAGTGATATCTTGAGAACATTCTGTATTACGGTCAAGGAGGTGTATGAAAGTATCTAAATCTCTGGGGCCTGATCAGATATATCTCCAAGGACTCCATGAGAAGTAACAGAAAAAATTACAAGAGCCTCAGCTAAGATAAATGAATCATCATTAGGCGCAGGTGAGGTGCCGGAAGACTTGACAGTGGCTAGTGTTATGCCTCTATTTAAGGAGGGTTGCAAGGAAAAGCCTGGAAACTATGGACCAGTGAGCCTAACAACTGGTAGGCAAGTTAATGGAACAGATTCTGAGAGATAAAGTATATATGCATTTGGATTGAGAGGGGCTGATTGGGGATAATCAGCATGATCTTGTACAATGGGAGCTCATGTCTTACGAATCTGATTTGAGTTTTGTGAAGTAGTAACTAAAAAGGGTGACGAGGTCAAAACCATAGACATTTTCTGTATGTATTTCAGCAAAGCATTATATAAGGTTCTGTACAGCAGGCTGCTCTGGAAGGTTAGATCCCATGTGATCCATGGAGAGATAGCCGACTGAATAGAGAATTGGCTTTGTGGAAGGAAGCAGAGGGAAGGTTGTTTTTCAGAGTGGAGGCCTGTGACAAAGTGGTGTGCCTCAGGGATCAGTGCTGGGCCCAATGCTATTTGTAGTTTATATTAACGATTTAGATTAGAATGTACAAGGCAATTACTAAGTTTGCAGATAACACTAACGTGGTTGGTATCATAGATTGTGAAGATGGTTAGCAAGAATTACAGCAGGATCTTCATCAGCTGTGCAAGTGGGCTGAGGAGTATTATGCAATACTGAGGAGTATTATGCAAATAAGTGTGAGTTGTTGCATTTTGGGAAGACAAACCAGGGAAGGATCTTCACAGTGAATGGCAGGACCCTGGGTAGTGATGTAGAGCAGAGTGATCCTGAAGTGCAGGTACCCAGTTCCTTGAAAGTGGAATCACAGGTAGAGAGGGTGGTCAAGAAGACTTCAGCGGTATTGAGTATAGAACTTGGAATGTTATGTAGCAGTTGCACAAGATGTTAGTGAGGTCACATTTGGAGTATTGTGTTCCGTTTTGGTCACCTAATTATTGGAGGAAGGCTGCCGCGAAGCTGGAAAGAGTACAGAGAAGATTACGAAGATGTTGCAGGACTTGAGGGTCTGAGCTAGAGGGAGAGTTTGTGAAGGCTGACATTATTTCTTGGTGCACAGGAAGCTGAGGATATTTTAGATCTATACGATCCTAAGGGGAACAGATATGGTGAATGCACAAAGCTTTTTACCCAGAGTAGGGGAATCAAGAACTTGAGGACATAGGTTTAAGGAGAGAGGGGTAAGATGCAATAGCAACCCGAGTGACAACTTTTTCACATAAAGGGTGGTGGGTAGATGGAATGAGTTGGCAGAGAAAGTTGTTGAGGCAGGTATTATAACAACATTCAAAGGACTTTGATGGAATGGAAAGGTTTAGAGGGATATGGGCCAAATGCACGCAGGTGGGACTAGTGTAAATGGCACATATTGGTCAACATGGGCCTGTTTCCGCGCTGTATGACTTTATGACTCTAGATGTACAGCACAGAATGGAGCACATTAATGGCCCCAACCGCCCATCATGATGACATGGTAACTTCCAAAATGAATAAATTGCTCAAGAATTAATTCATCCTTCTGCCAAAATATTTTTGAACCTCATTTGTAGCGTTAGAATGTAAATTGGTTTAAATGGACAGAGAAACATACTGTATGTGTGCCTGGGTAATAGGGTACAACTTTATTTTCTTGATTGCAAAAAGGTCTTGCACCTGTGCAGCACCCTTCACAAGCCTAGGATATTCTGAGTTGAATCTCTCTGAAGGATTTTGCTGTTGCACTATAAGGAGATATACCAGCACATCACACCATGTGATAATAGCCAGATAATCTGTTTTAGCAATGTTAGCTAAGAGGTAAATATTGGACAGGACAATAGGAGCACATCTTTTTTTCCCAATTGTACTGGAGTATTTTATATTTGAGGACCCTGATGGGTCAGCAGTGGTTACAGAATGTTTATGTTGCTCACCTGTCTACACAAACACATTTCACTTTCAATGCCTGGCCTGAGCCTGATGTAATGATCTAGGTTGTACTGACTGTGCTTCTGCAACATGCAATAAATCAAATAAAGGATGAGGACATTATTCTCAATTGGTGTTCCTGTTACTCAATAACTCTTCACGTAGTGTAGAGAACATCACATTTGGTTATAATACTGCCTATAATTGAGTAATCTGCCAGCCCACATTCAGTCTTACAATCACTTTGTCATTGACCACAGTCATATGCAATTACTTGCTTGGAATACTTGAACAAAGCTATTGCAAGATTAAATATCTTTTGGACATACAAAGAAAAGAAAAAAACTAATCTTTCCTTCTTTTCCCCCATATTCTCTTCTCTTAGTCTTCACTGCATCCTATACCTGCATCACCCACTAGCCCCCATTCAGGTCTTGATGGCAGCAACTCCACTTTGTCTGGCAGTGCAAGCAGTGGAGTGTCCTCTCTGAGTGAAAGCAACTTTGGCCAGTCGCTGGAGCCACCACGTGCTGACACTATAGACTCTGTCCCTAGTCAGACCTGGAATCCAGATGAGGATGGAGAGTCTCCTTACATACCAGTGAGGTACAGCCTGTCAGAGCCAGATGTCCTCGAATCAGTCAAAGCTCACCCGTGCCGCAGCCACTCTGCTCCCACTGGGGTCATTCCGAAGGAATCCTTGGAGACCTCGGTATTGCCCCCAAAACCATATCACTCCAGGCCTGCATACACAGACAATGAAGATGTACTTGAAGAAGAGGGCAGGCCAAAGAGTTTTACATGCAAACTGTCTCAGTCTGGCCTAAGTGGTAAAAATAACCAGGCCAAGGTACCGTGGGAACATGGCATCAATCAAGAATAAGTCACAATGCGTTCTGAAAATCAAGGTGTTGACTGGTTCATCCTACGGGTGGCAGCCACCTCTGTTTATTGTCAACAGACTATATCTCTTTGGAAAACATAATTGCTTTGATTCTGAGAAAGGAGGTCTATCTGTTTTGGCCTGGTTTACAGTTAAGAAATATTGAAGTGTTGAGAAGAGCATTCAAATCTTCATACCCAATTGAGAATATTTTCTGTCACAATCATGCACTTCACTTCGATTATTGTAAAGATGAATTTACAAGGATTGTGAACTTCAATTGGTATTTGTCATTTTATTATGTCCCCACCGATTCTTCCATTTGATGCCCTTACATGTACATTCTAATTTGCTATCTCTTAAGCTTCTGGTGTAGAAATGTTATATCTCCCATCCATGTCATTTCACTTTTGCTCATAAGTGTGTAAAATGATGTCATTGAGATCTCACACTTGCTTTAAGGCTATTCCTATAAAGCAGGAAAGAATTGTCATAACAATCTAAAAGTAGTGTACCAGAGTAATATCAAAAAGTAAAGGACCGACCCTACTGAGTTCAGAAGTGATAAATTTACAATTAGCATTAAATTTGCTTTAATGTAGTGGTAACAAATTTCATATTTGACTTTCATTAAAATTGCAGATCAATTAATTTGTTAGAATTTTTACAAATGACAATTCTTTATTGGCTTTTGTGCACTGGGTGAGGGTTCGCATAAATGTGAATGTATGTAAAAGCAGACAGTATTATGTACAGTTCCACCCACTAAATTCCTTCTGAATGGCAAACCACAAATATTCTAACAGAATAGACCCTAGAAAATCCAGATGCTGGAACCTAGAGTGAAATACAAAATACTGGATGAATTCAGTGGATCAAGCCTAATCTGTGGATAGAATGGAAAACAGCATTTCTAGTCAGGACCCCTCTTTGGACTAATGTAGAGGGGTTGAGGGATAAAGTTGGAAGATGGAGGTGGGGGGTGGGGGGGGGGGGGGGGCGTTAGGGCAAAGCCTGGCAAGTGATGATCAGGTAGAGGTGAGAAGGATTTGATTGGTAAAATGGGTGAAGTGACAAAGGCGAGAGATGAAAAGAAAACAAAATGAGGGGAGTGGAGAAATGAAATGTCAATCCGGAGAGAGGCATATGGATGGAAGTGGATGGGGGGGGGGGGGGGGGGCTTCAGAGGAGAAATGTAAAGCCTCCTCCCTGTCCCCTTCCACCCATATCCCTCCCTCCAGCTTTACTCACTCTTTCCCTCACTCCTACTATACTCCTAATCTGACCCCCTTTGTCTCCTTTTCATCTCTATCTTTTGTCACTTACTCTGCCTATCTGCCACTCAAACCTCCTCACCCATATCCAACAATCACCTGCTAGACTTTGCCCCAATCTTCCACTCTTTTCCATCTCTTCCCCCCACCCCTCCATCTGTTTGAAGAAAGGATCCAACCCGAAACATCTATAGGTTTCCTCCACAATCACAGCCTGACCTGCTGAGTTCCTCCAGCATGTTTTGTTTTGCCGAGAAAATGCAGTAATAATTAAAGTATATTTATGTTTTTTAACTACTTTGCAATGAGTTTCTGTAAACTTCAACCACGCTCTGATTCAGCCAATCACTCTGTAGTCCTAATCCATTTTTTGGAAGAGTTTACATCAGAGATCCACCACATTGTCTTTGAATTAATCTTTAAATTACCTATCATAGAAAACAGTAAAAGTAGCAGTGTAGTGTCTCTTTCTCTGAATGCGCTACCTGGTATAGTATCAACATTTCACAGACCAATAGGTGTGATTCATGTGCTGAGAACCAAAAGCAGGCAAAGTTGGATTTCTGATCCTCTTAGCAAAGAGTATAACACGGACAAGGGGTGGTGGGTGTATGGAACGAGCTGCCAGATTAGGTCGTTGAGGCTGGGACTATCCCAACGTTTAAGAAACAGTTAAACAGGTACATGGATAGGACAGGTTTGGAGGGATATGGACCAAGCGCAGGCAGGTGGGACTAGTGCAGCTGGGACATGTTGGCCGGTGTGGGCAAGTTGGGCTGAAGGGCCTGTTTCCACACTGTATCACTCTATGACTTTATGACAAGAAAAAAAACTGCGGAAGCATTATCAGTCAGTATAGCTATGAGTGCAGGGTTGAATCTGCAATCCCACAAGTGAGAGAATCAGTCACAAACTTTGTATGTATAGCTACGTGAAAAGAATGGCTTCCAGTGATTTGATGTACAGGAGCTCCTTCAAAAGAATATTCTGCGAACAGTAGCCCTGTATTACAAGCACTTCACAGGAGGCCACCATTAATAGAAAATTGCTTCAGCATTGGTCCTTGGAATAATAAGAGTCAGCAGTTCGGAGTGAGGAGAGAGCTGTAACAACAAAAAGACAAATACTTTCTGTTCCAGTTTTATGACAAGACTGTCATTATACATTCTTCATGTTCCATATATCTATATTTCATTATTATATCCATTAAAAATAAAGTGTGCATAATTTCTATGCTAAAAAAAGGCACAATGTGCTGGAGTAACTCAGTGGGTTAGGCAGCATCTCTGGTGATGTTGAGACCCTTCTTTAGTCTTTTTTTGTAAACCAGCAGGTCCATTTGCCTATCATTTTCTTTGCTGTTTATCACCATTTGGATTGGATGTTTTTACAAACTAATTCCTATCTGTGAGTGCCCCTTGGCATTTTGAGTTAAATTTAAATGCTAATATAGAGAGAGAGTGCACCACTGATTGCAGAATTCCCATGGGTGATGTGGGTTATTAACAAAGGATTGTAGATAGTAGGACAGGCAGATCGTTCCACATGCTGTATTTGCGGTAGTGCAATAGCATTGAAAATCTGAAATCTAAACAAAAGATACAAGATAAAAGGTAATTTCAGAATGGAGAACATCAGCCTTCATTTTACTACTGATGAAATTAGTGCACAAAGTTATTCATTGTTTTTATGCAGGCAATAAGGTTTACATTTTTCTTATGATAGCACGACTACATAATTCTATCTCATTCTTCACCTTACTATTTTTACCCACAGGCAGCAATCTGTTCAAAATAATAATATTAATTATAAACTAACCTTACTAACAAGCTCCATCAAAATGTGTTTTAATAAAGTAAACTGATTTTTGTGATGCAAAAATAGTATTTATGCAACAGGTTTATTGTTTCTGATGCAGATTAATAGCTTTCATTATATCTGAGGATGTTTCTCAGCAGGTAAGTTCACCAAACGCATTGAAATTAAATCATACTGAGCCATCGCATTCTCACTTTTGTTGGATTTTATTGATCACAGCTAGAGCAACATTAGCAGTACTACATTTGGTTTCAGGGATTATAGGGGTGAATTAGTTAGAATGCTTTCTCTGCAATCGAAAATGTGCCTAGGTCCACAATAGGGGCAAACTGATTTGTTGCATTTGTTGTTTTCTGATCCTGCCAAAATTTGATACTAATTCTTCCAATAGTCATGAAATTTTCCAATTTCAATCAAATTGTCGCTATTCACCTTGTTGATATCAATCAGAAATACCACGATTTATCTGATGTGAGAAATGGAAGAAGGTCACATATGATTGTAAATGCTTCTTTGATGTTAAGAATAAAGTGCTGTCGTTAGGCAGAGTTAAATTAGCATCAGCTTGTGGTGTCTACTGAAAGAGGGTTTAGACTGATGCTGGATGTTTGAAATTGGAATTGTATCACCAACATGTCTCTATCATAAAACTTCTAAAATTATTTTCCTATTCCAGTTTACTGGTTCTTGTCACAGTTGTACCCCACCATTGACGCTACTATGATGCCAGATTCAGATTAGTTTATTGTGAAATACACCAAGGTGCATTGAAATTCCTTGTTCACATGGAGCTCAGAGTAAATAATATACTTACAGTACTAATAAATACAATAATAAATATAACATTGCGTGCAAAACAGCAGAATGATGCAAGATTGTTAAGCCACAGGCTATCTGAAGGCATCACCATTCCATCCTCATTTCTGCATATCCATATTTCCCTATAAAGACCACTAATAACCTGCCTGTTTCTCCCCGCTCTTGATGCCTTCATACCATCAGGAACCTTGTAGGTAGACAAACTGTGTCTACCTTCGATTTTCCAGCATCTACAGTTTTTTCTTAAACATCAGGAACCTTGCAGTGTTTTTTGCCTAACGTAGGCGGATGATGAAAAGGTGTTAGTAAATGTAAATAGGTGTGAATTAATAGTTTGAAAAAACTATTTTTCCTTTTCAATATTTTGCTCATCACATTCTATTACGTGGGAAAATAAAATAACATCTGGTACCACTTTTAGTTTGTCCCATTTAGTGGCATTTTGTTGTTGTTAGGGCTTCAGAATATTCTGGAACCAATCTATAGTCATTTCTAAATGTTTACTGTCATTCCTGTTTTCAGTTAATTTGTTTTTGAATTGGTCTTCATAATACCCTCAGTGACATGCATACCTTGATAATGTTCTCATTGTCATTGGTACACCTGCAACAAAAACTCCACATGCTGATCATAGCCCATCTATATCTGGTTGTGTGGAAATTAGGATTTGTTTCGATGCACAATCAACCACATAAGGATGAAACGCATTTTAAAATATTATAAAAACCCTTTGCTTACAAGCCCCAATGTAGCAAGCACAAACATATGACACAAATACTTTACTGCAGTTAGAGATCTTGCAAGAGAGTTTTTAACTATTTATTTGTAAAATAACAAGCACTTTCAGAGAAAGAGCATTCAAAGGTCAGGAGTTATACAGGGATTCTACATTATCCCTATTAACATAGCTTAAGATACCATGTTCTGCTGGGATGTGGGGTGTAAAGTGGGCTCTTGAGAGTGAACTGTAAATAAATTAAGTTTCTTCCAGGTTACAATTCAGAAAGGCATTAATAAAAAGGGGAGCAAAAATTAGATATGAAAGGTGAAGTGAATTTAAAGTGAATGTAATTCTAAGTGCATCCATTTGTACCCTTTGGTCCAATTCACATTCTATTGATGATGAAATGGGGGATGAACCCAATGTCATAGACCTGAAAAATAGGTCCCAATGATAATGAATTGCAACTCGTGGCCCTTACAGTACATTCTTGCAATTAAAGCGTCTCCAAGCTACTGGTTAATGCTATCATTTCCCCCAGAGTGAAAGGGCTGTTTATTGAAATTTTCAATTATATTACAATATCTATCCATCATCGAAATGCCATTTGGAAAAGGGTGTGGTCCAAGTAAAATATGAAAGAGTAACTACAGTTGAGAAGAGCTTTTGCCCTCTTTAAACTCAATGCCCAGTGCTGCAGGGAAAAAGCATGCCTATTAGTCATATATATATTCAGAGCATCCATTTATTGGATGTTTTTATTTGGGATGTTGGTTAGACAGAAATCCTACTCTTTTACAAAAAATACAAATTTAATTTTTTTAAACTTATTTTTGCTCAAACGTGTTTCTAGTGCCCATTAAAATCAAGAATTCAATTGAGATTTTGTGAAAAAGAAAATGAAATGTGAAAAGACTGTAAAATAATACATTTGATGTATAACAACTGTAACATGCCTCGTAAAAGGCAGATGAAATATTTACCCAGCTATTGCAGTGCTTTCTTCGCAGTACACAAGCTATGGAATGTGTCCTGTAACTAAAGCATGCCAAATGTATTTTTGTGAGCCTTGTAATTTACAGTCCTGTTTTCTGTACAGCAATGTTTCAAATGATGGAGTTTAAACTGCCTGTTGTCACCATGGGTTTCTTGGATTTAAAACCTATTAGAGTAATCGCACAGTGATGTAAAGCTGTCTTTCCCCTTGCCCCTTTCCAAATTATGTCTGCCTTTATTGAACCATGTCAGTGCCGAGTAACCCTATTTTTTGTACAAATCTTCCCTTCTCAATGATGTATATTTACGAATTTTACAAAAAAAAAGGACAAAGAGAAAGACCTTTGATGATGTGTGGGCCTATTTTGTGAAGGATTTATCTTTAACACTGAATTCTCATTCTGTTGCTTTTGATGGTCTTTTCTACGCATCATGACACTGGGTAGCTTAAGCTGGAAGATCAGCAACTAATCGCAGCTACTATTTGTGCAATAGGCTTGGGAAAACAAGGCTGGAGCTGAAAGGTTCTGCTTGGGCACAGATGAGTCTCTGACGACCAACAAAGGGTGGCCAATGGGTGTAGCAGAATGACACATTCATCCTACTTGCAGCAAAATTATTGGGGGGGTTAAGGGAGGATTCTTAAAGCCAATCTGCTTTTCTATGTTGGATGAATAGCAGATGATCATAAGGAATATTGACCTTTCATCAGACCCATGGTTAGGTTCAGTTAAGCTCCATTTTGATTGTGTACTAAATAGGACTGCCCTTTACCATTTTTGTAAGGGGAGCAGCAAGGAAATATTGGTGAAAGTACATAGTGGTATTTTACTGTATATATTGTGTTAGCATGTCAGAATATGTGATGTGAATTTTAGATGTAAATACTGCAGTTAGTTTTCCTATTCACCAAATTGCTGTTATGTGTAATTCCTTAATGCCTAAAATTAAAGTCTTGATTTAACCAGTAATTCTGTGTCTGTCTTGAGTGACAAATTTCTTCCCCATTTAATGAAGGAAAAAGCACAATTGTCCAACAGCGGTGTCCCAAATTCAAACCAACTATGGCACAAACACAATGAGTAGGGCCATTATTTAATAATAAAATGTCAAAAATTAGGTTTATTGTCACATGTACAGAGGTAGAGTAAAAATATTTATGTTGCATGCTATCCAATCAAATCAGAAAACACCATACAACATGCAATCAAGCCAAAATCATGTACAATAGATAGAGCGAAGAGAAGGATACAGTGTGCAGAATATAGTTCTCAACATTATAGCATAACATTTCAAGAGAAAAACTCCAATGTCCGCAACAAGGTAGGTTGCAGAATCGGGACTGTACCCCAACTTATGGAAGGACCGTTCAGGAGTGTGATAAGAGAGGAGAAGCAGTTGTTCATGAGTCTGGTGTGCATGCTTTCAAGCTTCTGGCCCGACCGGAGCAGGGAGATGGAACGACTGGAATGGGAAAGGTCGTTATGCTGGCTGCTTTCCAAAGGACACATGAAGTGTTGACATAGACAAGAAGCATAGAGTCAACCGTGGGGAGTCTGGTCTGCATGATGGACTGGGCTACATCCGCAACGCTGCAATTTCTAGCAGTCTTGGATAAAGCCTTTCCCAAAACAAGCTGTGCTGCAACCCGACTATGCCATCGACGGTGCATCTGAGAAGTTTGTATGAGTCATTGGAGACATGGCAAATTTTCTCCACGACAGACTGTTGTTAATATTTACACCAGGGAACTTGATTCAACCATTTCCACTTCAGCACCATTGATACTGATTAGGGCATGCACCACGCTTCCTGAAGTCAATAACTAGCTCCTTCATCTGCTGACATTGAGGAAGAGGTTATTGTCCTGGCACCATGTTATTCAGCTCTTTCACTTTCCTGTACTCATTATTATTCATGATTTGACCCACAGGACCTGCAAACTTGTAAATAGAGTTAGAGCCTAATTGGACAGAGCCTATGGCTCTGTATGTGGCCATGAGGGGGAGTCCAAGAGGAGGGGGTCCGTTGGTGAGTTACGGAGGGAACAGTATGCAACTTCACTTTTAGAGCATGGAACAGCGTCCACCAATTCAAGTGGACTAAATTAAATACAATACAAATTAATTTAAACTTATTGGCTAAATTAAAGACTCCATAAAATGGAGGATCCCTGTACTTGTCAGAATTGCTTAACCCTTGTCAGCTGAAGTTTACAGGCTTTGATTGGTGCCAGCCGGTCTAGGTTCCAACTGATTTGCAGGATGGTAAGGGGTCCAGGTGTTCTCCATGTTTCTCTTAAATTGATAACATGTATAGTGGTTTTGCAAGCTAACCTTAAATGCATCATTTCTATTAGGTCACTGCAAAAGCATTATAAAACAGTATACATAATGTTGCAAGATGGTCATCCTGTTAATTGATGATTGGTCGAACTGTTGAGCTTTGGAGAAATTGTTTGAATCTCGGGGCACATGTTTCAATGTTTGTTCTTGTTAGCTTCCTTCGAGAGCTTTCGTCCTTGTACAATGTCTGAGCTGTTGTATTATTGGGTTAGGGAAATGCCGGTTATGTATGGAGATAATCGATATCTGTAATTGGGTTATTAAGAAACCACCCCCGTGTGGTTCAGCCCCTCAAGGTCCCGGGACATATAAATGTCCGCTACCACGGGTTAACCAGGGGGGGATAAGATGGAGTCGAGGTATGTGGAAATAAAGTTTGGTAGGACACGAACAGGCTGAAACAATGGGTCTGCCAGGACAGGTTTGTGGATTTTGGGGAGAAGGTAAAACCGGGCCGTGCGAGGCTGGGGAACGATGAGATTGGAGGCTTGTGAGGGCAGGGACCCGGAGTCGATGAAGTCAGTGATGGTGCTAGAGATAGTGGCCTGGTGCTCGTCTGTTGGGTCATGGTCCAAGGATAAGTAGGAGGAGGTGTCTGAGAATTGTTGCGTGGCCTCAGCCTTGTAGAGATCAGTGCGCCAGACTACCACGGCACCTCCCTTGTCAGCAGGTTTGATCACGCAGTCTGGGTTGTTGCAGAGTGGACGGCTGTACGTTCAGGGGAGGAGAGGTTTGAGTGAAACAGCGGAGTGGAGAAGTTGAGGCAGTTGATGTCCCGCCGGCAGTTTAGAATAAAAAGGTCTAAAGCCGGAAGATGGCCATGAGGGGGAGTCCAAGAGGAGGGGGTCCAAGAGGAGAGGGTCCGTTGGAGACAGGAGAAGGGGTCATCACTGGGGGGGGCGAGGACTCCTTCCCATGCAAGAACGCTTTGAGGCGGAGGCGACGGAAGAAGAGCATCACACCGTGGCGGGAGCAGAACTCATTGAGGTGGGGACGGAAGGGATCAAAGGTGAGGCCTCTGCTGAGGACAGACCGTTCGGTATCAGAGAGGGGGAGGCCATGGGGGATGGGGGTTGGGGCCGGAGGAAGGTAGGTGAGTGGACTGAGGTCGAGGCGATGTCTGGTGGGGGGGAGGGGGGGGGGCGGGTAGTCAGGCAGGAAGTGGGTATGAGGACTATATAATGTGGGTGGGGAAGAGCTGGGGTCACATGGTTTGAGGGGGAAGGGGAAGACCCAGTGGAACCACTGAAGCATGACCGCAGCTATTTACAATATACATGAATGACTTAGATGAAGGGATTAAAAGTAACATAAGAAAATTTGCAGATGACACAAAGCTGGGTGGCAGTGTAAACTGTGAGGAGGATGCTATGAGGATGACTTGGACAGGTTGGGTGAGTGGGCAGATGCAGTTTAATGTGGATAAATGTGAGGTTATCCGCTTTGGTGGCAAAAACAGGAAGGCAGATTAGTATCTGAATTGTGTCACGTGGGAAAAGGGGAAGTACAACAAGATCTGGGGGGTCCTTGTTCATCAGGCACTGAAAGGAAGCATGTAGGTACAGCAGGCAGTGAAGAAAGCGAATGGCATATTGGCCTTCATAACAAGAGGAATTGTATAAAGGAGCAAAGAGGTCCCTCTGCACCTGGAGTATTGTGTGCAGTTTTGGTCTCCAAATTTGAGGAAGGACATTCTTGCTATTGAGGGAGTGCATCGTAGGTTCACGAGGTTAATTCCCGGGATGGCGGGACTGTTGATAGAATGGAGCGGCTGGGCTTGAATACTCTGGAATTTAGGATGAGAGGGAATCTTATTGAAACATATAAGATTATTAAGGGTACACAAAAGGCTGGAGAAACTCAGCGGGTGCAACAGCATCTAAGGAGCAAAGGAGATAGACGACGTTTCAGGTCGAGACCCTTTTTCAGACTCAAGCCTGAAGAAGGGTCTCGGCCCGAAACGTCCCATATCGCCTTCGCTCCTTAGATGCTGCTGCACCCGCTGAGTTTCTCCAGCCTTTTGTGTACCCTCGATTCACCATCATCTGCAGTTCCTTCTTTAACAAGATTATTAAGGGTATGGACATGCTAGAGGCAGGAAACATGTTCTCGATGCTGTGGGAATCCAGAACCAGGGGCCACAGTTTAAGAATAGGGGGTAAGCCATTTAGAACGGAGATCAGGAAAAATCTTTTCACACAGAGCGTTGTGAATCTGTGGAATTCTCTGCCTCACAAGGCAGTAGAGACCAATTTTCTGGATGCTTTCAAGAGAGTTAGATAGAGCTCTTAAAGATAGCAGTCAGGGGATATGGGGAGAAGGCAGGAAAGGGGTACTGATTGGGGATGATCAGCTATGATCACAGTGAACAGCGGTGCTGGCTCAAATGGCCCAATAGCCTACTCCTGCACCTATTGTCTATTGTCATCTAATAATGTTCATGGTTCTATTAATGAAGTGGTGTTAGGGGGGCAAAATACTACCTGGATGTTTGTCAGGTATGTAAGTGCTAATCAGATAGCCAAGCTGTGGTCGGTGATTAGTGAGGCTATGGTGTACAGGTTATTGCTTGCACAATAATGTTCATTGAACGGAAAGAAAACACTGAATAAAACCTTTAAAGGGGAGTGTCAAGAAGAAATATTTTTGTTAGTTTACCACACCACTGGAAGATCAGCTTTGAATATTTCAAGTTCAAGTTCAAGTGAGTTTATTGTCATGTGTCCCTGATAGGACAATGAAATTCTTGCTTTGCTTCGGCACACAGAACATAGTAGGCATTTACTACAAACAGATCAGTGTGTCCATATATCATTATATAAATACACACATGAATAAATAAACTGATAAAGTGCAAATAACAGATAACAGATAATGGGTTATTAATGATCATAGTGGCAGATACAGTATAATATGGATAAATGTGAGGTTATCCACTTTGGTGGCAAAAACAGGAGGGTAGACTATTATCTGAATGGTGGCAAATTAGGAAAAGGAGAGATGCAACAAGACCTGGGTGTCATGGTACACCAATCATTGAAAGTAGGCATGCAGATGCAGCAGGCAGTGAAGAAATGGTATGTTAGCATTCATAGCGAAAGGATTTGAGTATAGGAGCAGGGAGGTTCTACTGCAGTTGTACAGGGTTTTGATGAGACCACACCTGGAGTATTGCGTACAGTTTCCGTCTCCAAATCTGAGGAAAGACATTCTTGCCATAGAGGGGATACAGAGAAGGTTCACCAGACTGATTCCTGGGATGTCAGGACTTTCATATGTGGAAAGACTGGATAGACTTGGCTTGTACTCGCTAGAATTTAGAAGACTGAGGGGGGATCTTATAGAAACTTACAAAATTCTTAAGGGGTTGGATAGGCTAGATGCAGGACGATTGTTCCCGATTTTGGGGAGGTCCAGAACAAGGGGTCACAGTCTAAGGGGGAATTCCTTTAGGACCGAGATGAGGAAAACATTTTTCACACAGAGAGTGGTGAGCCTCTGGAATTCACTTCCACAGAAGGTAGTTGAGCCCAGTTCATTGGCTATATTTAAGAGGGAATTAGATGTGGCCCTTGTGGCTAAAGGGATCAGGGGGTATGGAGAGGAGGTAGGTACAGGATACTGAGTTGGACGATCAGCCACGATCATATTGAATGGTGGTGCAGGCTCGAAGGGCCGAATGGCCTACTCCTGCACCTATTTTCTATGTTTCTATGTTTTGTTTTGTTTTTTAATTTTATTTATTATAGAAACAAAATAATAACAGAGTACATTATTTTACTATAATGAAAGTACGTGATAATAATGATAAATTCATACTATTAATATTATTTGTATTATTATTAATTATAAATTTCAAGGTTATATATTTTATATAATTAAGAATACATGGTACTAATAATGCATTTATAGTATTAGCAATATACTCATACTGTTAATAATATTTGTATTATCTCAGATTTTTAAATATAAGACCAAATTTTATGTAATTAATAATACATAATACTAGTAAAACTTTTATAATATTCATTATATTTTCATTATGTTAACAATATTTGTATTATCATTGATTTTAAATTTAAAATTATTATATAATTGAAAATACACAGTTTTATATAATTGAAAATATAAGATACTAATAATATTTTCATGAAGTTAATGATATTTATATTCGTACTGATATTAAGAATTTAAGATAATGTGTTTCTATACTATTTTCTAATTTTTTATATAGATATAAGAAAATAGAAAATAGAGTAAAGAGTGAGAAAAGTTTGATGGAGAGTAAAATATTCCTCATTAGTCCGTACTTGGAGATATATTCATGATTTATTATATATATTTCTTCATCCATTCAAATATTCAGGCCTCAGTCAGGTCCTCGCGCCGAACCGTTATGACCCTGTAAATATTTAATATATGGAGACCAAATCCCCTTGAAGAGGTCTAACCTATCCATAAGGACGAGCCTCAGTCTCTCCAAATGGAGTGTCTCCGACATTTCTGTATTCCACATTTTGATTGTTGGGAATGCAGGGCCTTTCCAAAATTTTAATATTAATTTTTTCCCAATTATTAGACAATAGTCGATAAAAATTCTTTGGTTCATTGTTATTAGTTGGTCAGTTTCAAGTATTCCAAGTATTATTAACTTTGGATCAGGGGTCATACTTATATTGACAACATTCGAAATTATCTTAAATATTTCGTTCCAATATTCTACAATTTTTATACAGTTAGTAAATGAATGTGACAAATTTGCTTCTGAGATTTGGCATTTATCACATGTAGGAGATATTTTTGGGAAAATATTATGTAATTTAGATTTAGAGTAATGTAATCTATGTAATATTTTAAATTGTATAAGGGAATGTTTAGCATTTAACGAGCAATGATGTATATGTTGTAGACTTTCACCCCATATTTCTGGTCTTATAATTTGGCCTAATTCATTTTCCCAAGACTCTCTATATGTTTCTGTTAATGGAATATCACTTTCCAATAAAATATTGTATATATATGATATCATTTTTTCCGTATTTGGATGTTTATTCAAGCATTCATCTAAAATTTCTGTCTTTCTATTTCTAAATTCTTGTGTATTTGCAGAAACATAGTTTCTAATTTGTAAATATCTAAAATATTTTTTATTATGTAGTCCATACGTTTGTTGTAACTCTTGAAATGAAAGAAAAGAGTTTTCCTTATAAAGATCACCTATCTTAGAAATTCCTTTATTTTTCCATTGTAAAAAAGCTTTATCCAACATTGAAGGTTTAAACGTAAAATTATTGGCAATGGTAAGACCTAGTGGTATGAATTTTAGTTTTAGTGTTTTCTTTATTTGTTTCCAGATGCGGATTCCATTTTCTATTATCGGATTTTCACTATAAACTTTCTTAGCTACGTTAGTGTTAGCAAATATTATAGAGCTAATTTCAAATGGAGAATAGTCTTCTTTTTCCATATTTAACCAATTTGGTTTATTATCTATTTCTTCTAACCAAAAATTCATATTTTTAATATTAACTGCCCAGTAATAGAACATAAGATTTGGTAATGCTAATCCTCCATTTATTTTGGGTTTACATAAATGTTTTTTACTTATTCTATGGCTCTTATAATCCCAGATAAAGTTAGTTTCCGGGTGTAATCTTACCCTCTGGGCAAGAGGTTCTATTGCTAACGCAAACAATAAAGGTGATAGAGGACAACCTTGTCTACAACCTCTAGATAAACTAAATTTAGTTGATAACATTCGGTTTGTTGTTATTCTAGCTATTGGATTTGCATATAGCAATTTAATCCAATTAGTAAATTTCTCTCCCAGTTTAAAAGCTTCCATCACCGAAAATAGATAAGGCCATTCCACTTGATCAAAAGCTTTTTCTGCATCAAGCGAAATGACTACTAAATCTTTTTTATCACTTCTTTTCGAATATATAATATTGAATAACCGTCTTAGATTGTATGAAGAATATCTTTTTGGTATAAATCCTGTTTGATCGGGGTGGATTAATTCGTTAACGACTGAACTCAGTCTTTGTGCTAATATTTTTGTTAGTATCTTTTGATCTGTATTTAATAGAGCTATTGCTCTATATGATCCTGGTTCATCCAAGTCTTTATTTATTTTAGGTATAAGTGTTACAATAGATTCATTCAACGTATCTGGTAATTTCTGTTGTGTGTATATCTGTTCATATAATGATTTCAGACGCGGAACCATATAGTCATGAAACATTTTATAAAATTCCGAACCTATACCATCGGGTCCCGGTGTTTTACCATTTTTTAATGATCTAATAGATTCTTGGATTTCTTTTATTGAAATATCAGCATTTAATAATTCTCTATTTTGTAAATCCAATCCTTTGTTACATTTTTTTAAGAATGCATCTATTTCTGTTTTATTTACTGTTGCTTTAGCAGTGTATGTTTTTATAATATTGCATAAATCTTTCATTAATATCTTTAGGTTGTATTAATAATTCACCGTTTTGTGATTTGATCCTATGTATGATTTTTTCCGCTTCAATTTTCCTTAATTGTCGAGCCAATAATTTTTGGGGTTTGTCCCCAAATTCAAACTGTAATTGTTTAGTATGTTGATAAAATTTTATAATTTGCTCTGTATATATTTTATTTAATTTATATTTCAATGCTACAATTTTTTATGTAATATTATATCTGGTTTTGTTGCATTCTGTATATCTAATTGTTTAATCTCCCTTTCCAAATCTTGTTGTTCTTTCCGAATCTTTTTTTTATGGAATGCTTGTGAAGAAATCATGATTCCCCGAAGATATGCTTTAAATGTTTCCCATAATAAGGAGCGAGATACTTCTGGTTGATCATTTATTTCAAAGAAAATCTTAATTTGAGTTATGATATATTCCTGAGTGGTTTTATTTTTTAAAATTTGTGGGTTAAGTTTCCACTGTCCTGAATTTTCTGTTTTGCCATTTATTTTAATTTTAAATGTTAATGGCGCATGATCTGAGATTATAATATTATGATATTTAGATTCATAAGTAAGTGAAATGAGTTTTGCATCCACCAAGAAATAATCTATTCTTGAATAAGTTTTATGTACTGGCGAGTAAAAAGAGTATTCTCGTCCCGTAGGGTTTTCTGTTCTCCAAACATCTTTAATATTAGTCGTTTGTATATATGCGTTTAATAAATCACTAGAATGTGATTTAGTTTTTCTTTGTTTTGTAGATCTGTCTAAGTAGGGGTCTAGTGTACAGTTAAAATCTCCTCCTATTATCAAATTATATTGTGTTAATTCCGGAATATTGTTAAATACTTTCTTAAAAAACAATGGGCTATCAAAATTTGGTCCATATATGTTAACAAAAATCTTTTTTTCTGTATTTAATTCTCCTATCACAATGATGTATCTGCCCTCTTTATCAGCTATGGTTGATGTATGTTTAAATAAAGTACCTTTACGAAATAATATTGCTACACCTCTTGATTTATGCGTAAAAGAAGAATGATATATTTTATCTATCCATTTAGCTTTCAACCTGTTTTCCGCGTCTTTTTTTAAGTGAGTTTCTTGAATGTAGATTACATCAGCTTTGCTTGCCTTTAAATGTGCCAATACTTTTCCTCTTTTTATCGGTTCGTTAATGCCTTTAACATTCCAACTACAAAACGTTAATCCCTCATTCCCCGTATTTCTTTTTAAGTCTCGCATTTTAAGTTTGTAGAGATCTACAATAGAGTCTAAGGATCAGCGCGACAGACCCAACCTTACACCCGAACTCTGAATAGATAAATTTTAAATCTCGTTTGTGTCCCTCACGAATATATCTCCATTTGTCCAATGTGTTACTCCATTCAAACTGAAAAATACAATAGGTATAAAAGAAGAATAAAGGATAGTTCAAGAAATTAGTGTTGTGTTTAAAGGTGGAAAGAACTACATCTAGAGTAGATGTAGTTTGTGCTAGCCATACTAACATGGCTATCCATCTAATGACTTCCGTCATTGATGTTATTAACTCGGTCAGCTCCAAGATTTAGGGAATTATTATTCCATAGTAATATTTTAGCGGGGGTATAATATTAAGGGAAAAAGAAAAAGGGGAGATAATAGAAAGGGAAAAAAAAAAAAGGGAAAGTAGTAGGATTCATCATATTAACGTATCTATATCTAGAGATAATTTAGAAATCTAAGTAATATTAAACATAAAAGATATAAAGGCTATATAAAAAAGAAAAATGGTATACAATTAACTCTATTCAATAAAGAAACATTAGTTGTTAATTATTAGTAATAGTGATTAACAATAATGAACAATCTTAATTGATAAAAATAATACTAATAATAAAACCGCGTTGTGATTTTAATGTATATGTTATTTATTTATGTTAGTTATATGTTAGGACTAATTATCAATATCCAGTTAACGCTTTCCAATCCAGTTTTATTCCTGTCCATTCCGTTCGACATTGTCCATTCCATCTAGTCTAATATTATCTTGTAGGATCTCACAGGATGTTAAAAGTCTGTGTTGGATCTCTAAAAGTAGTAAGAGTCAGTATATTTACTTGTAGATACTTTTCAGGTCTTGAACTGCTGGGCAAATTCCAATGCTGCCGCTGGAGTTTTAAAAAAAGTGTTCCGTGTTGTTATAAGTAACTCTTAAAATAGCTGGATAATTCAAACCGTATCTCAGGTTTTCTACTCCCCTCATAAGACTTTTGGCTTCATTAAATGCTTTCCGTTTCCTAGCGACCTCTGGTGGGTAGTCTCGATAGATACTAATCCTCTGTCCTTCAAATGTCAGGTCTTTGATTCTTGAAGCTTTTCGGAAAATCTCATCCAGAACAAAGTCATATTGTACCTTTATAATCATTTGTCTTGGAGGGGCGTTTGGTCTGGTCTGACGTCTGCTGACTCTATGGGCACGAGCTAGTAAAGGCATTTCTTCCAGAGATAGAACATCTTTAAGTAATTTAGCAGTAAATTCTCGAGGACCGTCGTTTTTCTCTCGACCTTCAGGAATCCCTGCAATTCGAAGATTTTGTCTTCTCTGATGTCCTTCTAGCTCAGTGCATTTCTCTGTTGTTTTAGTTAGCAGGCTCATTAGACGTTCATTTTCTGTAATCAGCTTTGCTGTAGTCAAAGCACTCGTCTCAGCTTTTTGTTCAAGGTTCTTTATACCAGCCATCTGTTGTTCCTGTACATCCACAATAGGATTAATCCTATTATGAAAGTCTTTTTTTAACCTTTTCAAGTTTTTTGTCCATCTTCTTTTCCATTTCATAAAACATTTCAGTGAGTTCATCCTTCAAATCTTCCGATAATTTTTTGACCTTTTTTTCAATATTTGACTTTGTTTCTTGTTGGAATTGCTGCAGTTGATTTTTCATCTGATTCATCTGAGTATTCATCTGGCTATTCATCTGGTTTATTTCTTCCTTTATATCCTTTATTTCTTCCTTTATTTCTTCCTTAGCCAACCATCTGTTGAGAAATGAAAGTTTTCAACTCCTCACCTTCCATTTTTGTCCCTGTTTTTTTGGATACATCTTCCAGGGATCGGGTCCTACTCGAGTCCGAGGCTTCAGTTAGGCCTTCTCCCGGTCTCTGCCGGGTTTGTCGACCTTTCCCCTTGTCGGTAGGGCTCCGTGCTGTTGACATAATTAGTCGCGCGCCTGATGACGTCACTCGGCACAGTCGGTGCAGAAACGGCAGGCAGTCAGCAGCAGGCAGCGGGTAAGTCCTTTAATCCCCCGTTTTTTTCCGATTTTTTTGCGGAGCTGACTGGCGCTGTTCTCTAGTTCTCCATAGCGCCACCGGAAGTCTATGTTTCTATGTTTTGTCTGAGCCAGGTTTAATAGCCTGATGGCTGTGGGGAAGTAGCTATTCCTGAACCTGGTTGTTGCAGTCTTCAAGCTCCTGTACCGTCTACCTGAAGGTAGCAGAGAGATGAGTGTGTGGCCAGGATGGTGTGGGTCCTTGATAATGCTGCCAGCCTTTTTGAGGCAGCAACTGCGATAAATCCCCTCGATGGAAGGAAGGTCAGAGCCAATGATGGACTGGGCAGTGTTTACTACTTTTTGAAGTCTTTTCCTCTCCAGGGCGCTCAAGTTGCCGAACCAAGCCACGATGCAACCAGTCAGCAAGCTCTCTACTGTGCACCTGTAGAAGTTAGAGTCCTCCTTGACAAACCGACTTTCCGTAATCTTCTCAGGAAGTAGAGGCGCTGATGTACTTTCTTGATAATTGCATTAGTGTTCTTGGACCAGGAAAGATCTTCAGAGATGTGCACTCCCAGGAATTTGATGCTCTTAACCCTTTCAACCATTGACCCGTTGATATAAACAGGACTGTGGGTCCCCATCCTACTCCTTCCAAAGTCCACAATCAGTTCCTTGGTTTTGCTGGTGTTGAGGGCCAGGTTATTGTGCTAGCACCATATGGACAGTTGCTCGATCTCTCTTCTATACTCTGACTCATTCCACCAGTGATACGTCCCACAACAATGGTGTCGTCAGCGAACTTGATGATGGAGTTCGCACTGTGACCGGATACACAGTCATGAGTATAGAGTGAGTACAGCAGGGGGCTGAGCACGCAGCCTTGAGGTGCTCCCGTGCTGATTGTTATCGAGGCTGACACATTTCCACCAATACGAACAGACTGTGCTCTGTGAATGAGGAAGTCGAGGATCCAATTGCAGAGGGATGCACAGAGACCCAGTTCTGAAAGTTTGGTAACCAGCTTGGAGGGGATGATTGTGTTAAATGCCGAGCTGTAATAGATAAATAACAGCCTGACATATGAGTCCAAGTGGTCCAGAGCGGAGTAGAGAGCCAGCGAGATCGCATCCACCGTTGAACTGTTGTGACGGTAAGCGAACTGCAGTGGGTCCAGGTTTTTGTCGAAGTAGGAGTTGATTTGCTCCATGATCAACATCTCAAAGCACTTCATCACCACAGGCATTAGTGCCACTGGTCGATAGTCATTGAGGCACGTCACCTTATTCTTCTTGGGTACTGGTATAATTGATGCCCTTTTAAAGCAGGTGGGGACCTCAGACCTCAGAAGTGAGAGGTTGAAAATGTCCGTAAAAACTCCAGCCAGTTGGTCCGCACAGGTTTTTAGAACACGACCAGGTATTCCATCAGGTCCAGGCGCAGGTCCAGAATATTTCTTTAGGGTTCTCAGATTCACCGATACATTAAGAGATGTTTAAGTTTACAATCATCCTTAGCAATGCCTCCAAGGGGGAGCATGACAATTTTTAGTGTTCTGCGGCCTGGAGCAGTTTTACCATACCTCTAGATGAACACAAAAGACCACACTCGTGTGCTGTCAGTTTCCAAAAAGGCTCTGTTTCATTTACATGAAACACATATTTTGAAGACTAGTCACCTTCTCAGATAATTTGTTTAAATTCTGTAGGAATTTTTCAGAATTTCGCGATCCTAAGTTTTCAGCCAACTTGTTTTGCAACCTCTCGTGGCAGGTTTGCATGTTTCTTGAAATGTTCAAACCAGCCATGGCTGCAGAAGATCTGTCGCCCATTTGGCATTAGAACATAGAAAAGTACAGCACCAGAACCGACCCTTTGGGCTACAATGTCTGTGCTGAACATGATGTCAATTAATTTAATCTGCCTGCACATAATCCATACTTCTCCTTTCCCTGCATATCTATGTACCTATCTAAAAGCCTCTTAAAAATTAGTATCATATCTGCCTTCACCACCCTTCGTATTGCATTCCAGGTACCCACCTGCCTTTGCATAGAATTCTTGCCCCACATCTCTCCTTTAAACTTTGCCCTTCATCTTAAACCAATGCACTCTTGTCTTTGACATTTCCTTGGGGGAAAAAAAATCTGATTGTTTATCCTGTCAACACCTCTCATAATTGTATATATTTCTATCAGGTCTCCCTTCAACCTCTGACATTTTGAGAAAGCAATCTTAGACTAACTAACCCCTTCTTATCACTAATACTCTATAATCCAGGCAGGATTCTGGTAAATCTCTTCTGCACCCTCTCCAAAGTCTCTGCACCTTTCCTTTAATGGAGCGACCAGGACAGTACGCAATACTCCATTGTCTGCTGGCCTGTCATAACAACCGCACTTAGATCATCGTCAAAAATTGGCATATGTTCTTGATTCTGTCCTTCTAGCCACATATTTAACCTTTTTTTTCTGTTCTTTCCATCATAACTTCTTTGTGCTTCCTAACATGTGAGGCAATGTCAGGGGGATATTTTAGACATTAACTTTTATTTTGTTTGTTATTAAGAATGGTTTGCGAGACTTAATGAAAATCTGATGTCCACTATTTTCATCCCTACACATTAAATCCATCTTAGTATTAATGCTTGAGGAAGTAAAATCCTTGAAACAACTGGGACATTTTAAAACTATCTTGAAGGATGAGATTAAATTCTAATGATCTCAATACAGTCAGAACACTGTGGCCACAGTAAGTCACAATGGTGTGGAAAGAAGTGCAAGATATTTTAATGGCAGAATGGGACGCTTTTCATGATATGAAGAAAAACCTTGCAAAGTGAGGTCACATGCCCCAGAATGGCATTTTAGTAAAAATTTATACATTGAACTTTCATTTACATCCCACCATGCCTATTCTCTGTCTTGTCCATCAGACAGTTATCAATCCAGATTTATACATCACACAAATGTAATAATTAATTTTATAATGTATAATAAGCCCTCTGCCCTTGCTGAGATCTCTGTACTGGCTACCTGCCTAACAGCTTGTATCCCCTGCCTATGGATCCAACAGCTGAAGTATTATCAATTTACTGTCGGAGCTGAGTGGCTGATGAGCTCAGTCCATGCTTGGCTGCTCTGCATCTCCAAGTCACCGATAATTGATAAGGCAGCAGGCAACGCTGGCAGCCTAACTGACAGCTTGCAACCGTTACTGATGGATGGGGAGTTCATTCTTGTTGACCATCTGACAGCTTGCATTGTTGCTTGTTAATAGCTCGTAGCTTCTGCTGATTGACTGATAGATCACAGGCGCCGATGATGGACAGATTGTGGTCCTCATTGACAGGCTGACTGGAATGCCTACAAGCTCTCTGTCACACGGATTGACAGCTCTCAACTTCTGACTGACAACTTGCAACCTTTGTTGTCTGATATCCCTAATTTTTAAGTAGTAACTTCCAACTTTGGCTGCTTAAAGGACAATGCACAGGCACTCCCCACTGACTGACAACTCCCAGCTTGCAACCCAAGCTGACTGGCAGCTCACAGCTCTGTTTCCAGTCTCTGTTTACGTGTCTACGAGTTTGAAGAAGGGTCTGGACCCGAAAAGTCACCCCTTCTCTCCAAAGATACTGCCTGACCCGCTGAGTTACTCCAGCTTTTTGTGTCTATATTCTCTGTTTACGTGAAGACCATGAGTGAGCGCCGCCCCTGAAGCGGCGGTTACCATGGAAACCACGTCAATACTGAAGAGGCCAGCAGGTAAATGTTCAACACATCGCAGGAAAGTAGGAACAAGAAGAGTGAAAGAAAAGTTCTGGAGACTCTGATTGTTCAGCAGGTCGGAGGGAGGAGGACAAACTCCTGTCGAGCGGCTTCGCCATTCCTCGCGTCTCCTCTGATTTCTAAGATGTCCGCCCGCCGGAACTACCTCTCTTCACCCCGCTGTGACGTCGATAGCAACCCAGCCGCTCGTCGCTAAGAAAATACGTCAGCTCCAGGAGAGCCGGTGTATGGTGCCTATTGGGCGACTGCTCCACGGCCAATCAGGAAACGCCAACTATCCGCAAGGGGCCCTCGCCAGGCACGTTGCCGTGACGTCAGCGGAGTGACAGGCGCCGCGACCTGTCAGTGACGGGGATGTGGGGGCGGGACAACGCTAGAGGGGGACGTGGACCAATGGGCGCGCGCGACGTTGGGTTGCGCGGCGCGTGCGCGTGCGCTGCCGTGTGTTGCCGGTGGATCCCAAGGTGCTGACCCGCCCGGCCCATTGGAAGAGTCGCTCGGACCGGTGAGGATGTGGCTGGTGGCCGTGGCTTTTGTCTTCCTCGTGGTGCCGTCCGAGGCGCTGAAAGAGGGTGAATGTGAAGGTAGGAGCCGGCCAAGCGTTATAGAGGTGATTCCCGCGGGGGCTCTGGCTCCTGAGTGTGGGAGCAGAGAGGGCCGGCAGCGTCCCGCGCCCGCCCGTTGTACCAACTGCGCACACATCACTCCTGCCGAGAGCGACCACGGCTTGATCTCGACCCGAAACATCACCCATTTTTTCTATCCTGAGATGCTGCCTGGCCAGCTGAGTTACTCCGACATTTAGTGTCAATCTTCCACTTTCTTATCAGTTGTGTTTTATTGGTACCTCAAGGACCCATTATTTTCGCAGGATTTCTGCGCCATGTCTCGAAAGTCCCCACTCCTGATTTTACTCACTGATAATTATGTACCTATTATGTTAAATCTTTCTCCAATCTTCTCTAAAGTGAACGAGTGTAGAATTTCCTATGTCTTGCTCTGATATATATCACGATATCACAACTAGGTCATAAGTGATAGGAGTAGAATTAAGCCATTTGGCCCATCTACTCTGCCATTCAATCATGCCTGATCATTCTCTCCCTCCTAACCCCATTCCCCTGCCTTCTCCCCATAACTGACGCCTATGCTAATCAAAAATCTATCTATCTCTGCCTTAAAATTATCCACTGACGGCCTCTACAGCATTCTGTGGCAAAGAATTCCACAGATTTGTCATGAATTGTGATGCATCATAATTTCATTATATGCAGCTTTATATGATGTATAGTTTCAGATGGCTTTCAGTAAGATCCTGTAACAGGAAGTTGATGAACAAGCTTCATTGAACTACAAAATTCTTAAAGGGATCAACAGATAAATGCAGGGAGCACATTTTCCCATTGCTGAGGAACCTAGATCTAGGGGTCATAGTCTTGAATAAGGGTTGATACAAAAGCACTGGATGGTAAAACATATGGGGAAAGTATACAGTTAATGGCAGGGCCAACAGCAAAGATGTACTGATGGATTTTGGGGTCCACATCCATAACTATCTGAACATAGCAAAACAAGTAGATTTGTATAATAGGCTATGGCATGTTTCTTTTCATCAATTGTGATATTTAGTTACTTATCAGGAAGTCATTTTGCAAATGTATAAAACATCGGTAAGGCTGCATTTGGAGATCAACCAGAGAACACGAGTTTAATATAATGGGAGAAAGATGTGATAGACATGTAAGGGGCAACCTTTTCCACAAAAGGGTGATGGATATATGGAATGGCCTGCCAGAGGAGGTAGTTGAGACGGGTACTATACAACCTAAAATGCTTTTGGACAGGTATGTGATTAGGAAGGGTTTGGAGAGATATGGCTTAAAAACTGGTAGGTAGATTAAAACAGATGTGACATCTCGGTAAGAATGGGCAAATTGTATCAAAGTGGCTGTTTCTGTGTTGTATAGCTCCATGACTCTTCTGTGCAGTTCTGGTTGCCCCATTTCTGGAAGGAATGGGGTACAGAAGAGGTTTAAAATGGTGCTGTCTGGATTAAAGGATGTTGGCCATCTGGATAAACTTTGATTGTCTTCTCTGGTGCATCGGAGGCTGTGGGGAAAGCCTGATTAAAGTTTATAAAATTGAGACATCTTCCCATCTCCTCCCCTTTCGGCTTTCCGCAGAGACCACTCCCTCTGTAACTCCCTGGTCAATTCGTCCCTTCCCACCCAAACGACCCCCTCTCCTGGCGCTAACCCTTGTCGCTTTACATCCCCCCCTTCACTCCATCCATGGACCCAAGCAGTCTATCCAGGTGCGGCAGAGGTTCACCTGCACCTCCTCCAACCTCATCTATTACATCCGCTGCTCTACGTGTCAGCTGCTCTACATCAATGAGACCATGTGTAGGCCTGGTGATCGCTTCGCCCAACACCTCCGCTCGGTTTGCAATAACCAACCTGATCTCCCGGTGGCTCAGCACTTCAAGTCCCCCTCCCATTCCGAATCTGACCTTTCTGTCCTGGGCGTACTCCACGGCCAGAGTAAGGCCCACTGTAAATTGTAGGAGCAGCACCTCGTATTTCGCTTGTATGAACGTAGCGGTATGAACATTGACTTCTCCAATTTCAGGTAGTCCCTGCTTTCTCCTTCTTTCCCCTCCCCTTCCCAGCTCTCCCACAGCCCACTGTCTCCGCCTCTTCCTTTCTTCTTCCCACCCACATCAGTCTGAAGAAGGGTCTTGACCCGAATCGTCGCCTATTTCCTTTGCTCCATTGATGCTGCCTCACCCGCTGAGTTTCTCAGATGTATTGTAATTTTGCTGCATGTCATTGTGGAATATATATATTATCTTGATTGGTGAATATGTTTAGTTTGTGACTTTATTTGAAGCAGAAATAACATGTGAATGCTTCATTGAGCATAATTCCGACTGGTAACTACGCACTTCGTCAGAGCACATTATCGCACGCGTCATGCAAGCTGTCTTAAATGACCATCTAAACTGTCATTTGGCAACCTAAAAAGTTGCCTAGTTTGCCCGGCTGGCATCAGAAAAAAGTTGTGAGTGCCCTGCTTTCTAACCTAACGCTAGCCTTGCTCATTCTTCCTGTCAATTCTGTAGCCACCCGGCATATATCCATTGTTGATGTTCAGAAGCAGAATCTTGGTAAGAACAATATAAAGTAATTTAGTAGCTTAGTCATATTGCTATTCTACACTTGAGTATAAGAAGAGATCCATCGTTGAGCTCCTTATTCACTTTCCTTAGTCAAAATCAACCTGCAGGATCTCTGCTCTCTCTCTGCCTATTGTTGATAACTGATATGGTTCACAATATTTACCTGTTCTCTCATTTCCCCTCTGGAATCTTTGCAGCTACTCGGTGATATTCTTAACCTTTACACAGGGAGGCAACAGACTATCCAGGAATCACTAACCTATTGCCTAGTTGATCCTTCTCTGTACAGCTGAGCAAGTCGTGATGATTTGGTCTTGCCTCTGTTCAAGCTATACCTCACTCGATTGCTCTCCAGCTGATGTCACTCTGTGAGCCAGACCCAAGACCATAGTTCTCCGAACAACTCAACTGTACAGAGTCATGGAATTCCTTGATGGCACTGGATGTGCATCCCGTGATGCTGAGCAGTGCAACCGTACCTCTATTAGATTAACTTGAAGATATAATTTATTAATGTTAAATATCTTATGCTTTTACTTGTTCTAAACTGTTTTTAAATCTCCAAATTATATAAAGTTGGATTCTGTCTCCCATGCTGGATGTGACAAATGAAAGTTCCAAATAATTTATATTATTGCATATAATCACTACATAAAGGCACCTGCCACCTTGCCTTATCTGTTCCTCTGTGAGATCCCAGTTTCACTTGATGGCTGATTTTTCTGTGCTCTCAGGTAGCATGAGTGGAAATAATTTGGTTCTATAGCAAGGCCACTAGCAAATGTGAAGCGTAGGACAAAAGCGATGCTGAAAAATGCATATGGCTAGCCACCAATGATAGGAGGGTGTCCAGACAACCATGGGACTGCCAATGCTATGAGAAGATTGCTCCTGCAATGTTATAGGTTGCAATTAGGAACATTTGTATAATGTTCTGAGAACCTTTGGTACTTTCATTTGTCACATATTTATGATATTGACCAGTTACGTCGAAGCTCCAGGATGTTTTCCTGAAATAAAGCGGTACTTCTTACAAGGTTGATATTCCACTAGAAAATTGTGAATCAACAAGCATACATTTAAAATTGCATCGACCTGTTCAAAGGTGAAAACAAGGACCGTGTAATAAAATGTTTTACTCCTGTTGGTTGGGGGGGGGGGGGGTGGATAATTAAATGTTGCACACAGCGTACTCCCTGTGGAAAGCAGGAAACGTGTTCTTTTGTGTTAGGCCAAGTGTTAACAGGTTTTGGAGGCACAAGAGACTGGAGGTGCTGGGATTTTTTTTTTAACTAGAGAAACTCAGCATGTTGGGCAGTAACAATGGGGTGAAATGTACATGTGAACTTTAACTTCAGGGCCCTCCCACAGAATGATTCAAATATTTTGTTTCTCTTACAGTGTGTGTGACATTCTTGGATCGGTTTTACAAATCACTAGTTGAGCAAAATGAAAAGTTCATTCCTGATGTAATAGAGGAACATCTTATCAAGGCATGCAAGGATGTCAAGGGCAAAGAAAACAGATTTGTAAGTGGTTGCCAACCTGTATTTCCAGTGTCCAAAACTTGCCTGCATGATGTAGCTTAATCTTTTTGTAACTTGGAGTTAAAACCAGACAGCATGGAGACAGCCTTTTGGCCCAACTTGTCCATGCTGAACAAGATGCCCATCTATGCCAGTCCAACCTGACAGTGTTTGGCCCTTATCCCTGCAAACTGTTCCTATCCAAATGTCTTTCAAATTCCATCCTGCCTAAGCCCTTGACACTGGACAGTCCCAGTATGACATTGGGGAGGTTCAAATCCCCTATTAGTCTTGCAACTGTGTTTTATCTCTTGGCTTATTTGTTCTTCTAGTTGCTGTTGACTATTTGGGGGGGCTAGAGAATACCCTCAACAAGGTGATGATACCCTTTTTATTTCTAAGATCCACCCATATTACCTTGCTGGACAAACCATCAGTAATGTTGGATTACTGTCCTGACATTCTCCTTGAGCAATAAAGCAACATCTCATCCTGTTACTCTGCCTATAGCACCTGCACCATGGAACATTAAGCTGCAGTGTTGTCCCTCGGCCACATTTGCATAATGGCTACAACGTCCCATTCCTTGTGTTTATCCAACTTGCCCTTTGGGCCTCTTGCATTAAAATAAACCCAATCAATCTTGAGTCCTTACCTGCTTCCTGCCGTGCCTTTGCCTGTGGAGTCCACTGATATATCTTTCTTCTATACCAGCCGCTCGCCTTCCTCAGTCCTGCATTGAATTCCGTCCCCCTGATAATCTATTTTAAACTCACCCAAGTAGGACTAGCAACCTGGCAGGATGTTGGCTGCCTTCCAGTTCGGCTACAACCCGTCTCTTGTACAGGTCACCTCTGACGAGGCCCCAATGGTCTCAGAATCTGAACCCATGCCCCCTGCACCAACTCATCTGCCATGCAATCATTTGTCCTGTCGTCTTGTTCCTACCCTCACTGGCACGTGGCACTGAGGATGATCTGGAGGTCACTTCCCTCGTGCTACTTTTTAACCTTTTACCTGACTCCCTATATTCACTTCAAGAATGTATCTCCTTTCCCACGTGTCATTTGTGTCAACTTGCACGACTTCTGGCTGTTCGTCCTCCTATTGAGAATGCTGTGCAGCCTCTGAGACATCCTGGAGTCTCAGTTGTAATTCCTACCTATGAAGCTGTTAATTCTCCCGGACTATCCTGAGGTAATCCATCCACAGCTAGTTTCCTAACGTGGTCTCTACACTTCTCACAGATGTACTCATCACCAACAATCTCACACATGAAACTGCAGCCCTCCCCATCCCTTGTCATTGTTGAAGCCTTTTGAGCCAAAGCCTCACATTTGCCCTCAACACAGCACTTATCTCAACAGTCTCTCCCCCAAAATAGCTGCTCCCAGTAGGTCACTCTGCTTCACCTTTCCTTTTTATTGCTGCTCCCTCAGTCAATTTAGCCACAACCTTTTGAATTCTCTTGCTGCTACTCTGACACGGAAATACTCGAAGGGCTGTTTCAGAATTTGAATATTTCACTTAAATATATTGCTGAATGTTCAACTTGTGTTTATTTTAGCAGTGGATGTCGTTAGGCCCTCAAAAGTACTTGTAATGGCCTGATTAAGTCCAGTGATGCTTCAATGATTTGGATAACGTTGTGGGCTTATTTAAGAGTAAAAGAGACAGAGGAAAAGGAGGTGGGGCAACGTTGCTGGTTAGAGAGGAGATTAACGCAACAGAAAGGAAGGACATTAGCTTGGAGGATGTTGAATCGATATGGGTGGAGCTGCGAAACACTAAGGGGCAGAAAACGCTAGTGGGAGTTGTGTACAGGCCACCTAACAGAAGTAGTGGAGTTGGGATGGCATCAAACAGGAAATTAGAAATGCGTGCAACAAAGGTAAAACCGTTATAATGGGTGACTTCAATCTACATATAGATTTGGTGAATCAAATTGGCAGGGGTGCTGAGGAAGAGGATTTCTTGGAATATATGCGGGATAGTTTTCTAAACCAACATGTAGAGGAACCAACGAGAGAGCAGGCTATTCTAGACTGTGTATTGAGTAATGAGGAAGGGTTAGTTAGCAGCCTTGTTGTACGTGGCCCCTTGGGCAAGAGTGACCGTAATATGGTTGAGTTCTTCATTAGGATGGAGAGTGATATTGTTAATTCAGAAACACGGGTCCTGAACTTAAAGAAGGGTAACTTTGAGGGTATCTTGAATTGGCCAAGATCGACTGGCAATTGATTCTTGAAGGGTTGACGGTGGATATGCAATGGAAGGCATTTAAAGACTGCATGGATGAATTGTTCATCCCAGTATGGCAAAATAATAAATCAGGGAAGGTAGCGCATCCGTGGATAACAAGGGAAATCAGGGATAGTATCAAAGCAAAAGATGAAGTGTACAAATTAGCCAGAAAAAGCAGCCTACCAGGGGACTGGGAGAAATTCAGAGACCAACAGAGGAGGACAAAGGGCTTAATTAGGAAAGAGAAAATGGATTATGAAAGAAAACTGGCAGGAAACATAAAAACTGACTGCAAAAGTTTTTATCGATATGTGAAGCGAAAGAGATTAGTTAAAACAAATGTAGGTCCCTTGCAGTCAGAAACGGGTGAATTGATCATGGGGAACAAGGACATGGCAGACCAATTGAATAACTACTTTGGTTCTGTCTTCACTAAGGAAGACATAAATAAATTTCCGGAAATAGCAGGGGATCGCGGGTCAAATGAGATGGAGGAACTGAGTGAAATCCAGGTTAGCCGGAAAGTGGTGTTAGGTAAATTGAATGGATTAAAGGCCAATAAATCCCCAGGGCCAGATAGGCTGCATCCCAGGGTACTTAAGGAAGTAGCCCCAGAAATAGCAGATGCCTTAGTGATAATTTTTCAAAACTCTTTAGATTCTGGAGTAGTTCCTGAGGATTGGAGGGTGGCTAATGTAACCCCACTTTTTAAAAAGGGAGGGAGAGAGAAAACGGGGAATTACAGACCAGTTAGTCTAACATCGGTAGTGGGGAAACTGCTAGAGTCAGTTATTAAAGATAGGATAGCAGCGTATTTGGAAAGTGGTGAAATCATTGGACAGTCAGCATGGATTTATGAAAGGTAAATCATGTCTGACGAATCTTATTGAATTTTTTGAGGATGTAACTAGTAGAGTGGACAAGGGAGAAGCAGTGGATGTGTTATACCTGGACTTTCAGAAGGCTTTCGACAAAGTCCCACATAAGAAATTGGTATACAAACTTAAAGTACACGGTATTGGTGGTTCAGTATTGATGTGGATAGAGAACTGGCTGGCAGACAGGAAGCAAAGTGTAGGAGTGGACGGGTCCTTTTCAGGATGGCAGGCAGTGACTAGTGGGGTGCCGCAAGGCTCAGTGCTGGGACCACAGCTATTTACAATATACATTAATGATTTGGACGAGGAAATTAAATGCAACATCTCGAAGTTTGTGGATGACACGAAGCTGGGGGGCAGTGTTAGCTGTGAGGAGGATGCTAGGAGGCTGCAGGATGACCTGGATAGACTGGGTGAGTGGGCAAATGCATGGCAGATGCAGTATAATGTGGATAAATGTGAGGTTATCCGCTTTGGTGGCAAAAACAAGAAAGTGGACTATTATTTGAATGGTGACCGATTAGGAAAAGGGGAGTTGCAACAACACCTGAGTGTCATGGTACACCAGTCATTGAAAGTAGGCATGCGGGTGCAGCAGGCTGTGAAGAAAGCGAATGGTATGTTGGCATTCATAGCAAAAGGATTTGAGTTCAAGAGCAGGGAGGTTCTACTGCAGTTGTACAGGGTCTTGGTGAGGCCACACCTGGAGTATTGCGTACAGTTTTGGTCTCCTAATCTGAGGAAAGACATTCTTGCCATAGAGGGAGTACAGAGAAGGTTCACCAGACTGATTCCTGGGATGTCAGGACTTCCATATGAAGAAAGACTGGATAGATTTGGCTTGTACTCGCTGGAATTTAGAAGATTGAGAGGGGATCTCATAGAGACTTACAAAATTCTTAAGGGGTTGGACAGGCTAGATGCAGGAAGATTGTTCCCGATGTTGGGGAAGTCCAAGGCAAGGGGTCACAGTTTAAGGATAAGGGGAAGTCTTTTAGGACCGAGATGAGAAAATTGTTTTTCACACAGAGAGTGGTGAATCTGTGGAATTCTCTGCCACAGAAGGTAGTTGAGGCCAGTTCGTTGGCCATATTTAAGAGGGAGTTGGATGTGGCCCTTGTGGCTGAAGGGATCAGGGGGTATGGAGAGAAGGCAGGTACAGGATACTGAGTTTGATGATCAGCCATGATCATATTGAATGGCGGTGCAGGCTCGAAGGGCTGAATGGCCTGCTCCTGCACCTAATTTCTATGTTTAACTGTTCACAAATTATGGTCAGTGTTGAGAATCCATATCCCAGATGACCCCATAGCCATGTCAGGAAGTACAGCTATTGGAGATCAAAGCAGTTTGTAAAGGAAGAACAGTAATACAAAGTCATCTCTTTGTTTTCAGTGCTATTACCTTGGAGCAACAATTGATGCAGCCACCAGAATGGTTAAAGAGGTTTCCAAACCATTGAGCAATCACGTGCCAATCAACAAAATATGTGAAAAACTGAAAAAGCTGGACCCTCAAATCTGTGATCTGAAATATGGTAAGGATTGGCGTTGGAGAGGGGATGGGATGGGTCACTGGTCATTTGTGTTACGCACAATTTGGTGTTATTCTCCTAAATTTAGAAGATTGAGGGGAGATCTCATTAATAAAATTTTGTGTTTTGAAAATAACTCTTGGGTTGATAAGATAAATGTTTCCATGGAATGCAGTGTTGAGATACAGATTCAGCTACCTCTGATGGTTGTATTTGCTAGTGTTTGATATTGGTTTCCCCTGGCGCTCTGCTTTCCTCCCACTTCCCAAAGTTGTGCTATTGAGTTAATTGGCTGCTGTAAATTGCTCCTGATTTATGTGAGTGGCAAGAGAATTGGGAGAGCTGATGGACGTATGAGTGAATGAGTTACAGGGAAGTAAGTGGGGGCTGGACGACTGTCAGCTTAAACACAAGTACAGCAATGCATAGGTCCAGTGAAGCAGTGTGACAGCCTTAATTCATGACAAATAAAATTATACATAAATTATAAACTGCAGAAAAAATGCTCCAAAAAGCATAAGTCCATAGTAGTACAAGTGGTTTATAAAGGTCCATTGTCAAGGCAAGGTTAGAATTGTGTAAATAGGTTCAAGAACTTGATAATTGTAAGAAAGTAGCTGCTGCTGAAAATGTTGGTATGACTTCAGGTTTCTGTACCTGCTGCCTGATGGTGGTAGTAAGTTGGCATGGCCAGATGGTGGGAGTCCTTGATTATGCTGATGCCACTGCCCAGAGGTAGCGTGTCATGTAGATGTACTCGATTGTAAGGAAGAGCTGCCCTGTGGTGGATAGGGCGGTCTGCAAGACTATTTGAATTTGTCTTTCTCAGTACGATCTCTTTGATTGTCAGTAAAGTCAGCGAGCTGCTTGCTGATCTAAGGAACCACTTTTGCTTTGGTGGTAATACAGAGATGCCAAGTGTCCCAGATTCGCCGTATTTTGTCCCGGCGAAATAACCTTTTTACGGTGTTCCGGCAGCCAAACATGCTGTTACGGAACACCGCCGCGCCGGTGTTCCTCCCGTGGTGAACGCCGGCGCCATGTGTCCCCGGTTTGCCGGCCCGCGCGATCAGCGGCACTTTGCCGGGCCCTAGTGTCCGCGCCTGCGCAGTTGGGGAGGGTTGCCGGGCCCCAGTGGCCGCGCGTGCGCAGTGGGGGAGGGTTGCCGGGCCTGGCGCCATTTCGAGCCACGCCACGCCCGGCCCAGAGCCCGGGCGGCGCCGGCCCGCGCAGGCGCAGACCCGCCGGCAACCTTGCCAAGTGCGCATGTGCCGCACCCGCCCGCCGGCTGCCCGCTGATCTGCACCAGTGCGCAGGCGCAGACCCGCCGGCAACAACCCCAAGTGAGTACGGAGAGAAATGCATTTAACCCCATTTGTTACGGACAAATGGGTTGAATGTTACTGTGAACTAAATTTAGGGTTGGCATCTCTGGGTAATACCAACCTAAATCACAAGATCTGGTCTGTGGTGTTCTTCCTGAAATTTGAATGCATGTTAGAGACAATGAAAATAATGACACTGACCATGTTTCCTGTCTTTCTCATTTGACAGACAAGCAGGTAGATCTGAGCACTGTGGATTTGAAGAAACTACGGGTCAAGGAACTGAAGAAAATCCTGGACGAGTGGGGCGAATCTTGTAAAGGCTGTGCAGAAAAATCGGACTTCATCCAGAAGATCACTGACCTGATGCCGAAGTATGCCCCTCATGCTGCCAAATCACGGAACGAACTCTAGTGAAGTCATCGCCACCCTCATAATTGTATATTTTCATTGGTTTTTCACTTTTTTGTATTTATTAATAAAAAAGGAACTTTAATGCCATGATTTGTTATAAAATAGACTGATTCTTGGGACGTGCTGTTTGTATAGCTTGAATTTTCTGGGAGGGTGTTGGGGAAAGTTATGATGTTGAAGCACTTAAAAGTTGCCCAAAGCTTGATGTTCACTGATTTTGAGTGGTTTAATGAAGGTCATGCCAGATTTTATTTTGAGGGGACAGCTTTCAGAGGATGTGGAAAAACTTCCCAAAATGTCTTCCCAAAATTGATGTTCTCTGGCTTAAAACAAAAAATAGGTTCATCAAAACGGTTTGTCAGCTGATGCCCAAGAGTAAAGGGGTGTTTTTCTTTCATTGTTATCTGTTTTATATTGCTTGGAGTATGGCCCCTTGGTTTCAGACTAGTCCCAGTAGGTTAGTCTTGAACTGTTTCTTGTTGATTATACATTGTGGGCCTCAAACTTGATGTTTTTGTTCAGAAGTTTAGTAACAATGGATGCACACCCCAGGAATTTTTTATCTCTACTCGCTGAAGACGTGTAGTGAGCTGAGGACTGAGAATTAATTCCAGGTTAACTGAGAACAATCACAAAGGAACTGCGGTAACTATTAGCAGAACAGTCCCTATTGGAAAATCAAGTTATTGAAGGAGTAAAGGGTTGAACCTAGAAGATATTTGCATTGATATTGTGGCCTGAGTACCAAGGGATTTCAGGTTTCTTCAAGGAACTGAGGGTCTCTCCTGCTCCCCCGCCCTGCCAGCCCAGTTGAGAAGGCAGGGAAAGGCATTTACTGGAGGAGCTAGGCACACACCCAGTTTGTAGGAGTTGGCTGGTGCTGACATCGGGTGCTTTCTTGCCTTATTTGGTAGGAGTCCCCTCATTGACTTGTTTTCTCTGCCCCTGAAAGTTGACTGTCCACATTTTCACACCAGTCTGAGCTTCCTGTAGAGTGCATTATTATTACCAGTTATGTTTCGAAAGTTCTCTTGATCATTAAATGTTTAAATTTAAATGTAGCATTGCATTTCTTTTGGTGTGAAACATTAAATGATGACATACAATTCTTTCCCATCCCAATAATGCTTATTTGAATCATCGACTTTTGGAGCAGGAGACAACCTAGAAACTAACATGTGACTTTGGCCCACCATCGTGCCCATCTCTACCCAGATTCCAATTTTCCTTCTACATTCTCATCATCTGCACCATGTTCACCTGGGTGATTTGGTGGCCAATTAAGCTACCACTCAAGTCTTTGTCACAAGAAATAAAGCAACATTGGGATTGAACCAGCGTCACTGGAGCTTTGAGGCAGCAGTGCCACTTTCTGCATTGTAGATTCAATTAAATTAATCTATATTCACTGGGCACTCCAAGCGTCTTGTGCATTTCACTTTTTTTAATATTAGTGACAACATTACAGAAATACCTTTTGTACATGTTTGTGAATGGATTGGCCTTATGATGTTCCTGATTTCATTATTTCTGGGCAGCCTGCCCTCCAGCTCTGCTGAGTGCCTCTGGCTTGGTTAGCCTCTTGTATTTCTCTAAAACCCTACCTATCAGGACAAGCAATTTTACCAAGATGATTCTGGAATTGGAAATTGTGTCACATTTCATGCTTGAGGAGAAAGTGGTATTTTGTTACAAATGAAATAATTTTGAATACAGCCTCTTGCCAATATAACATTGCTGGAAAGACCAGCAGCAAGCCATTACTGCAGGAAGACTAGCATGTTTACAGTACCCTTGTTCAACTATAAAGTTGTTCAAGAACACTCAATATGCTCCCTTTGAATATAATAATTTGCAACATAAGAAATGTTGGTAATGGTCAGAAAGAAATTTCAGTGTTTAGGCCCTGTACTGGTCCTGTGTTACTTAGGAAGTTGAGCAGGGTTTTGTGATTCAAATTGTGCTCAAACTCGTGACCTTGACTTAGTGCTACTGAACAATAATTAAATCATGAAAACACAAATGGTGACTCTTATCCCGATTGTCATGTTGCACACAAGTTGTTATGGGTAATGGTCCAGTGTAAGTATTACGGTGTGCAATTCGTCTGTCCTCATATTCGTCTGTTCTGCTTACCCATACAAGCAAGGGTGGCAGATTATTTAAATTTGAACTAGGATTGGTGGGCTCCACAGGAGCAAATACCAAATTGTGTCTCTTCATACCCCTAAACAGAGTTCCTAAGGCAAAGATAAAATGTAAATTGAATCCAGTTTTGGATATGTGTACATATGAGAGAAAAGTACTTCACATAATAAAAATAGTGTAAAGATTGCACAGATCTAATGCTGTTTGTTTATTTAAACTATATTATTGCCAAGGTCACAAGAAATTGCACCAGTTCTAACAAGAAGTTTTTTTTTTCCTCTCTGAAATTGATATAGTCTGGACAATTGGCCCCTTCCCAACCCTGTCAGATCAAGTAAGCAGGCCCCTCAGTCCAGCAGAGCATTCCCACTTATAGCAAACCCACCCTGCACCATACAAACCTTAACGGGCCCACCACCTAACACTAATAATCAGGACATTTTCCAATCCTCAAACCCACACTCCAATGTGTTAGAATGTCTCAAGTGCTATCCGACCCAGCGGAGTCATCACAAATCTTTCCAGACCACTGCCTTTCTTACTACACTATGAATTTCCTTAATGAGCCAATACATTTTATCCGAGTTCTATTAACCATAGTGCTATAAGCAGATGTACACAATCCAGTGCATAGGCTACAAAATCAACATATCACATCTTGGGTGACCACAGCAAAATGACCATGGATATCCCAGCCTATAACATGTGTGTATACTATGTCAAGGTTCAGCATTCCGAGTCCAAAGACCACATCCCCGTGCTGATTATTATATCTGCACTATATCCATGTACTCCTGATCCTGCAAGAAATTTGAAAATATTTATGAATGTAATTAATTCTTGCCACCAATTTTAAACTTTAATAGTTGTGCTCTTGAAAATCAAAAATCTATGGAATAAAACTGCTCTTTAATCATTGAAGCATGTCGGTATTTCTATTGATGCTTGGAATTTGTGGAAAATTCCATAATGTCAGACTCAATGCTGCAGCAGACCTGTTTGTGTATTTAAACAAATACTTTCACAAAGGTACCACCTATGTATTTATGGAAAACAATCATCCAATATGGAGCCCAAATTTTCTCCCCTCGGCAATTATCTCGTAGCTGTCCTCGGGAATTAATAAGTTACTCAAATGTTTCCATTGTCCCAGTTACATTTCTCCGAAAGATGGTGTTAAAAGAACAATCTTTATTCTGGAGAGTTCTTTCACAATGATGAAGCATTTTGCAGTATCCCAAATTCATTGTGAGTGTAGGAGGGAATTTTGTGCTATATTCGTACCTGATATCTGGCTTTACTCAGATAGGTACAGATCAGTGGTGAGTCCATCAAACAAATTGGTTTATTAAAGGGCTTATCAGTGCGCACTGCAAAACACTAATTATTTTGGTTCAATTAATTCTTTCAAAGATACTCCAAATGTGGCCTTCAGGAATGGTCAGAATAAATATAACAATGAGAGAACAGGAATATCAATAATAGTGTCAGGTTGGAAGTGAATTATTTTATAGCACCCATAGTCTGGGTGCCAATGTTTATTGACTACATTCCCAGTTCCCTCGGGGTAATGCTGTTTGTGCCAATAATTTGAGGTTGACAGCACAATGTCAGTGATTGGGGGAGTTACAGTTTTTCTATCAATGATTGAGGATCACACCAGAGGTATCATTGATTGAGCAATGATGTCGATAGTTGAGGCTTACATTGTGTCATATGTGCAATTGTTGAGGATTGAGGATCATATTACAGCTGCTGCTAAAGGTTATAATGTGGGTGTCACTAATTGCAGGCCATATAATGTTTGAAAAATATATAATCCGAGTGATTTATCGAACATCGCAACTTGGATGCTATTTGTTGAGGAAGAGAATGGATACTAATCACAATATCATGGTTGGCCATAGTGATGAAGAAACACAAACAGCATCAATGATTGAATTGCCTTCATTACACGAGTGTCATAATGTGAGTGTTTGTGGTTGAAGGTCACTTTAAAGGTGTCAGCTTTTGTGGGTAACAATGATTAAGGACATCAATATGTAAATGAGGAATTGATGGTCACACAATTGGTGTCAAAGATTTAAGGTCAGATGTGGAAGTCACAAACCCAGGACCACAACAAGTAACATAAATACAGGCTCACAATGTTGGGATTGAGTAAGAGAGTGCTACTGTCAATGTTGTGGCCAACAGCATTGGAATCAGTGATTAATGCTTGCAAAAAATGTGGTAATGGTTGAAATGGAAGAACTGTTCCTTCCCAGTTGTTATCCGACTCTTGAATGGACCTCTTATATGCTATGACGTATTCCCAATCTTTCAATCTACGTCATTGTGACCCTTGCATTTTTTTAATCTACATTTTCTCTGTAGATGTAGCACTATTATGTACTCTGTTTTCTTTCTGTTGTACTCAGGAATTCTACTATTGCATTGACACATGGTATGATCTGCCTGGATAGCACAGAATACAATGTTTATCACTGTTTCTCGCTGCAGGTTACAATAATTGACCAATTCCAAATTCACAGCATACATATCAGAATAACTGTACATGTCAGAAATTGAGCGCACTGAATTATACGTTGATGATTGAGGTTCAAAGTATTAATGTGTATTAATTGAGGGTCGTATTATGCTAGAGATGATTATGGTGACAGTATAGGTAACAATAATTGTGATTCATAGAAAAAGGAGTTAGCGATTGAAAGCCAAGGTCAGGAATTAAGGACAACTACATTACATCCCACACGATGGAGGGATTGCATTCTTAGAAAATGTCAATATAGACATTTGCTAGTTCTTTCGCATTTTGTGTTTATTTTTTCTAACAAATTCACAAGAGTGAATTTTTAGTCTTTATTTCAAATGTTTGGCAATTAAAAGATGTCATAGTGCCAGTGTTAGTGGCCAATACGCCATAAAGTAGTATCGCTGATAAAGCATTGCGAAAAATAACCGGGGATCACTGCGTAGATTTCTGCAATTGAAGGTTACAGAATTAAGCATAAAGATTGAAAATTAGAACTGAAACCATATCTGTAGTACAGGGTCATATTAGTCTTATCTAAGTAAAATGTGGACAGTCAGAGAAAGTTTTCTTGATTAATATCTTGAGAAGAAACGTTGTGTTTTGAGGAAATCTCCAACAGGCTCAACTTGTATTGGTGTAGTTTAAAAGAATGAGAGATGACTTGATTGAAACAAACAAGGGTCCTGACAGTTATGCATGGAGACGATTCGTCATGGTGAAATCCAAAACTAGGGGTATTACAGATTAGCATCAAATAATGCCAATTAAGTCTCTAAAGTGAATAAAGTCTGTAGGAGAAACTGGATATTATTATAAAATGAAATGAAGGATTGTGGAAAAAGGAGACATTATTTTGATTCCAGCATTATCTTATAATACTTAAATGTGAGTGGTTACTAAAAGAAAATGGCCCTAAAGGTTCAAAAAGAAATTCCATATTGAGATAGAGGACATGGGTGAAGTGTTAAATAATATCTGCAATTTTCTTCATATAGGAAACAGAAGACATGAAAATTAAGGAGGACAGGATAATAGTTATATAGAACATAAAACAATGTAACACAAGAACAGACCCTTTAGTTCATAATGTCCACACATTACATGATGCATGCGATCCATATCCTTCCATTCTATGCATATTGGATACCTACATAAACGCCTCTTAAATACAAATGTCATATCTGCCTCCACCACCACTCTTGACAGAGCCTTCCAGGTACCCATAATGCATGCCCTCATGTCCTTTAAGCTTTGCCCCTCTCACCTTAAAACTAAGTCTTCTAGGCTTTGACGTTTCCACCCTGGAAAAAAGGGTGTAGGCTAAATATGTCTCTCATAGTTTTAGTACTTCTATCAAGTCTCCCCTCCACAAGCCTGCACATCTTTCCTGTAAGGCCAGAATTCCACACAATACTCAAAATACAGCCTAATCAAAGTCCTATAAAGCTGCACCACAAGTTCCTGACTCTTATACTCAATGTCCCAACCATAGGCCTTCTTTACCTACTTGCATTGTCATTTTCAGTGAGCTATGTACTTGGTTGTTGTAATCTCAAAGAATTGCACCTCATCTTCCAACTGCAGATATTATAGCTATTAGAATTTCATTTTGATTATAACAATTTCAGATAACCAGTCTTTCCAGTTTCTGCTCAAAACTGGTGGTTCTGATGCAAGGTCACCAGTCTGTAATGCCAGGTCACCAATCTGTAATGCCAACTCAGTTTTTCACCATCACAGATGTTGTCTGACCGTCAAGGTATTTTCAGCATTTGTATTTCTATTCCAGCAGTGTTTTTCTCTCATAGAACAGTACAGGAACAGGCTCCTCAGCCCAGTGTCTGTACCAAACATGATGTCAAGAAAAAAAATTTCATCTGACTGCACATGATCCCTTTATTCCCTGCATATCCATGTTCCTATCTAAAAACCTCAGAAATGCACTATCGTATTTGTCTCCATCACCACCATCTGTGAAAACAAAACCTGCACATTCCCCTCACCTAAAGCTATACCCTTTAGTCTTTTAGATATACACCCTGAGAAAAATGTTCTGTCTACCCTATCTATGCTTCTCATAATTTTATATAGAAACATACAAAATAGGTGAAGGCCACTCAGCCCTTCAAGCCAGCACCGTCATTCAATATGATCATGACTGATCATCCAAAATCAGTATCCAGTTTCTGCTTTCTCCCCATATCCCTTGATTCCATTAGCCCCAAGAGCTATATCTCGGTACAACAGCAGTAGGACCTCTTTGCTCCGATACTCAAATCCTCTCACTGTGAAAGCCAAAATGCCACTTGCTTTCTTTCATATGTCAGTCCTGCCATCACGGGGATTAACCTGGTGAACCTACGCTGCACTCCCTCACTAACAATAATATCCTTCCTCAAATTAGGAGACCAAAATTGCTCTCCTTGCTCCTAAACTGAAATCCTCTCGCATTGAAAACCAACATGCCATTAGCCTTCTACATTGCCTGCTGTACCTGTATGCTTACTTTCAGTGGCTGATGTACAAGCACACCCAGGTCTCGTTGCACCTCCCCTTTTCCTAATCTGACTCCATTCAGATAATAATCTCCCTTTCTGTTCTTACCACCAAAGGGTGGCAAGAACAGAATACCTCGCATTTATCCACATTATACTGCATCTGCCCACTCACGCAATCTATCCAAGTCAACCCGCAGCTCATGGCATCCTCCTCGCAGCTCACACTGCCACCCAGCTTTGTGTAATTGCAAACTTTGAGATGTTTCATTTAATTCTGTCTAAATCGTTAATATATATTGTAAATAACTGCCTTGTGGCACCCCACTAGTTACTGCCTGCCATTCTGAAAAGGACCCGTTAATTCCTACTCTTTACTTCCTGTCTGTCTACTAGTTCCATATCAATGCTCTACCCAATACCATGTGCTCTAATTTTGCACACTAATCTCTTGTATGGGACCTTGTCAAAGGCTTTTTGAAAATCCAGATACACTACATCCACTGGCTCTCCTTTATACATTCTATTTGTTGAAGTCAAGCATGATTTCCTCTTCATAAATCCATGCTGACTGACAGATTTTGTCACTGCTTTTCAAATGCGCTGCTATTACATCTTTAGTAATCTATTCTAATTAATCCCCACTACGAATGTCAATAGACAATAGGTGTCAGAGTAGGCCATTCAAGCCAGCACCGCTATTCAATGTGATCATGGCTGATCATCCACATTCAGTACCCCATTTCTGCCTTCTCCCCACATCCCCTGACTCCGCTATCTTTAAGAGCCCTATCTAACTCTCTCTTGAAAGTATCCAGAGAACCGGCCTCCACTGCCCTCTGAGGCAGAGAATTCTGGACTCACAACTCTCTGTGTGAAAAGGTGTTTCATCATCGCCGTTCTAAATGGCTTACACCTTATTCTTAAACTTTGGCCCCTGGATCTGGACTCCCCCAACATCAAGCCCAGCCGCTCCATTCTCTCAGCATATGACAGTCCTGCCATCCCGAGAATTAACCTTGCGAACCTACGCTGCACTCCAATAGCAAAAATATCCTTCCTCAAATTTGGAGACCTAACTGCACTCAATACTCCAGGTGTGGTCTCACTAGGGCCCTGTACAACTGCAGAAGGACCTCTTTGCTGCTATACTCAACTCCTCTTGTTATGAAGGCCAACATGCCATTCGCTTTCTTCACTGCTCTACCTGCATGCTTACTTTCATTGACTGATGAACAAGGATCACCAGATCCCGTTGTACTTCCTCCTTTCCCAACTTGACACCATTTAGATAATAATCTGCCTTCCTGTTTTTGCTACCAAAGTGGATAACCGCACATTTATCAACATTAAAACACATCTGCCATGCATCTGCCCACGCACCCAACCTGTTCAAGTCACCGTGCATCCTCAAAGCCTCACAGTTCACACTGCCACACAGCTTTGCGTCATCTGCAGATTTGCTAATGTTACTTCTAATCCCAGAGATGCCAACCCTAAATTTAGTTCACAGTAACATTTAACCCATTTGTCCGTAACAAATGGGGTTAAATGCATTTCTCTCCGTAACACTCACCTGGGGTTGTTGCCGGCGGCTATGCGCCTGCGCACTGGTGCAGATCAGCGGGCTGCCGGCGGGCGGGTGCGGCACATGCGCACTTGGCATGGTTGCCGGCGGGTCTGCGCCTGCGCACTGGGTGGGAGGCCCGGTGATGGGGCTGCCGCGAGCGGCCGGCTGGCGGCAAGAAAGTGCCGCTGATCGCGCGGGCCGGCGCCGCCCGGGCTCTGGGCCGGGCGTGGCGTGGCTCGAAATCGCGCCAGGCCCGGCAACCCTCCCCCACTGCGCACGCGCGGCCACTGTGGCCCGGCAACCCTCCCCCACTGCGCAGGCGCGGTCACTAGGGCCCGGCAACCCTCCCCCACTGCGCACGCGCGGTCACTAGGGCCCGGCAAAATGCCGCTGATCGCGCGGGCTGGCAAACCGGGGGCACATGGCGCCGGCGTTCTCACGGGAGGAACACCGGCGCGGCGGTGTTCCGTAACAGCATGTTTGGCTGCCGGAACACCGTAAAAAAGTTATTTCGCCGGGACAAAATACGGCGAATCCGGGACACTTGGCATCTCTGTAATCCCTTCATCTATATTATTAATATATATTGTAAATAGCTGCAGTCCCAGCACCAAGCCTTGCAGTACCCCACTAGTCACAGCTTGCCATTCTGAAATGGACCCGTTAATCCCTACTTTTTGTTTCCTGTCTTCCAACCAAGTTTCTATCCATGTCAGCACTCCACCCCCATTACCATGTGCCCTCATTTTGCCCACTAATCTATGTGGGACCTTATCAAATGCTTTCTGAAAGTCCAGGTACACTACTTCCACTGGCTCTCCCTTATCCATTTTCCTAGTTACATCCTCAAAAAATTCCAGATTAGTCTAGCATGATTTCCCCTTCATAAATCCATGCTGACTCGGACCGATCCTGTTACTGCTATCCAAATGTGCCGCTATTTCATCTTTTATGATTGACTCCAACATCTTCCCCACCATCGATGTCAGGCTAACGGGTCTATAATTCCGTTTTCTCTCTCCCGCCTTTCTTAAAAAGTGGGATAACATTCGCTACCCTCCAATCCACAGGAACTGATCCTGAATCTATAGAACATTGGGAAATGATCACCAATGCGTCCACGATTTCTAGAGCCACTTCCTTAAGTACCCTGGGGATTTATCAGCCTTCAGTCCCATCAGTCTACCCAACACCATTTCCTGCCTAATGTGGATTTCCTTCAATTCCTCCATCACCCCAGATCCTCTGGCCACATCAGGAAGATTGTTTGTGTCCTCCTTAGTGAAGACAGATCCAAAGTACCCTTTCAACGAATCTGCCATTTCCTTGTTCCCCATAATAAATTCACCCTTTTCAGTCTTCAGGGTCTAACTTTGGTCTTAACTTTTTTTTCTTCTTCACATAACTAAAGAAGCTTTTACTATCCTTCTTTATATTCTTGGCTAGCTTACCTTCGTACCTCATCTTTTCTCCCCATATTGCCTTTTTAGTTATCTTCGGTTAGGCTAACTGGTCTAGAATTCCCTGTTTTCTCTCTCTCTCCTTTCTTAGTGGGGTTACATTAGCCACCCTCCAGCCCACAGGAACTGATCCAGAGTCTATAGAACATTGGAAAATGATCACCAATGCATCCAGGATTTCTAGGGCAACCTCCTTGAGTACTCTGGGATACAGACCATCAGGCCCTGGGGATTTATCTGCCTTCAGTCCCAACAGTCTGCTTAACACCATTTCCTGAGTAATGTGGATTTCCTTCAGTTCCGCCCTCCCGCTAGATCCTCTGTTCCCTAGTATTTCTGGGATATTGTTTGTGTCTTCCTTAGTGAAGACAGAACCAAAGTACTTGTTTAACTGGTCTGCTGTTTCCCATTATAAGTCACCTGTTTCTGACTGTATGAGACCTACATTTGTCTTCACTAATCTTTTCCTCTTTACATATCTATAGCTTTTTCTGCCAGTTTTTATATTCCCGGCAAGATTTCTGTCATGCTCAATGTCCCCCCCTCTTAATTAACCCCTTTCTCCTCCTCTGTTGAATACTACATTTCTCCCAGTCCTCTGTTGAATGCCTCTTCTTTGGATTTAACACTATTCCTAATTTATCTCGTTTGCCACTGTTGAGCCGCCTTCCCCGTTTTATTTTTACGCTAGACAGGGATGAACAATTGTTGTAGTTCATCCATGCGATCTTTAAATCTTTGCCATTGCATATCCACTATCATTTGCTAGTCCATCCTAGCCAATTCACATCTCATACCCTCAGTTACCTTTCTTTAACTTCAGGACCCTTGTCTCTGAACTTAAAGAACTTCTATCAATACTTCCCAGGGGTGGGAGATTGCAACCTTCGCGTGGTCCATCCTGTTTCAACGAATGCAATCAACCTGGCGTGCACAAACAGAAGATTAAAGAACAAGTTGTCTTACAACTTTAGGCTGTGCACGCCATACGCAAGAAGGATACTTCTCAAATCCCCTGGCGTCCTAGAGAAAACAATCCAAGTTTGTCCAATCTTTCTGTACTTAATACACTCTAATCGAGGAACTATTCTGGTAATACTCTTTTGCACCCACTCCAAAGCCTCCAAATCCTTCCAGTAATGGGGCAACCAGAACTGCATGCAATACTCCAACCACGTCCTAACTAATGTCCTATAAATCTGCATTATGTCTTCTTGACTTTTTTAATCAGTGCCCTGACAAAACACAACCACACCATACCCTTCATTATTACTCAATGTATGTTGCCATTTGCAGAGAACTATGGACTTGAGCCCCAGGATACCCCTGTACATCAATGATGTTAAAGGTATTGCCATTAACTGTATTATTTTGCCTTACATTTGACTTCCCAAAGTGCAGCTCCTCACTCTTGCTCAGATTAAACTCCACTTGCCATTTCTCCACACATTTCTGCTGACATACTGTGACATCATGTTTCCATTTGCAAAGGGGATGGGTGGGAAGAACAAACATCTGAGATGTGGAGATCAAGATTGTCCAGGTGACACAAACAGCGTTGCTGCCACCCAAGAAGTGACAAATCCTTCCTAATCATGGTTGCTGTCCTCCAATTTCAGATAAATGAGTTTTCACATTTATGCCAAAACTGCATCATGTAAACACAGGAGTCTGAAGATGCTGGAATCTGATGCAACTGGAGTAAATCAGCAGGTCAAGCAGCATCTGTGTAGCTAAAGGAATGTTTTGACCTTTTGGGTCCCAACCCTATATCAGCACCCAAATTTTGACCAATGCTGTCTCATCCGATGCGCCTTAATCCACCAAGTTCCTCCACCTTTAACACTGTTAATATTTTTTTCTCGCCACAGATGTTACTTCACTTGCTAGGTACTACATTCTCCTCCATTTCAGATATCCAGCAACCGTTGCATTCTGCATCGCACTTTCCATCATTTTTTTCGCTCTCTCTGTACTTGTGGACAGCCTCTCCATCAGCCAAATGTACACATCAGGCGAATAGTAAAAGGGAGGACTGATGCCAATTTGAGCTATCTCTTCTAATTAATCTTAATTTCAACCAATTTCTCAAGATGTAAATATAAACTATGTGAACACATCAACAATATTCCAGTGCATAGCTTTTCCAGGTTATGTATTTATTCTGCAAACAAGTAACCTAAACCCATCATGCTCACTTCTGGGATAAGCAGAAACCTAACAACTATTTTCCAATTTCTAACTAATTCCAGCCCTCCAATACTCTGTATAGGAATCCTTCTACTTTAAATTCCATCTTGTATTTAACCCTCATGCAAAAAAAAAGATGCTGGAAATAATCAACTGTTCAGGCACCATTCACGTATGACCAAGAATCTTTCTTCTGCACTCAAACTTCTTATTCCACTGGAACCTTTTTCACTTACCTTCTCTCGATCTTTTCATTTTGAACTATTGCTGGTAAATATATACCCATTTGAACCTCCTTCCCCCAGTTGGATTCCATTAAGGCTCCTGAGTCCGTAACCTTTGCTGGAGATTTGCAAATGGGTTGCATAATAATTCCATTGTTTTGGCCTAAACAGAAATTATGAGCCCTTGTCCAAGATATTGCACCTGCAAACCCAACAAGAGCCAGTTCTCTCAGGAGAAATAAAATTATGGTACATAATGACAAGCATACAAATTAGCCGGAAAAAGCAGCCTACCAGAGGACTGGGAGAAATTCAGAATCCAGCAGAGGAGGACAAAGGGCTTAATTAGGAAAGGGAAAATAGATTATGAAAGAAAACTGGCAGGGAACATAAAAACTGACTGCAAAAGTTTTTATAGATATGGGAAAAGAAAAAGATTAGTTAAAACAAATGTAGGTCCTTTGCAGTCAGAAACAGGTGAATTGATCATGGGGAACAAGGACATTGCAGACCAATTGAATAACTACTTTGGTTCTGTCTTCACCAAGGAAGACATAAATAATCTGCCTGAAATAGCAGGGGAACGGGCTTCAAATGAGATGGAGGAACTGAGTGAAATCCAGGTTAGCCGGGAAGTGGTTAGGTAAATTGAATGGATTAAAGGCTGATAAATCCCCAGGGCCAGATAGGCTGCATCCCAGAGTACTTAAGGAAGTAGCCCCATAAATAGTGGATGCATTAGTGATAATTTTTCAAAACTCTTTAGATTCTGGAGTAGTTCCTGAGGATTGGAGGGTAGCTAATAGTAACCCCACTTTTTAAAAAGGAGCGAGAGAGAAAACGGGGAATTACTGACCAGTTAGTCTAACATCGGGAGTGGGGAAACTGCTAGAGTCAGTTATTAAATTGGGATAGCAGCACATTTGGAAAGTGGTGAAATCATTGGACAAAGTCAGCATGGATTTATGAAAGGTAAATCATGTCTGACGAATCTTATAGAATTTTTTGAGGATGTAACTAGCAGAGTGGATAAGGGAGAACCAGTGGATGTGTTATATCTGGATTTTCAGAAGGCTTTCAACAAGGTCCCACAAAAGAGATTAGCATGCAAACTTAAAGCACATGGTATTGGGGGGTCAGTATTGATGTGGATAGAGAACTGGCCTGCAGACAGGAAGCAAAGAGTAGGAGTAAACGGGTCCTTTTCAGAATGGCAGGCAGTGACTAGTGGGGTACCGCAAGGATCGGTGCTGGGACCCCAGCTATTTACAATATATATTAATGATTTGGACAAGGGAATTGAATGCAACATCTCCAAGTTTGCGGATGACACGAAGCTGGGGGGCAGTGTTAGCCGTGAGGAGGATGCAAGGTGACTTGGATAGGTTGGGTGAGTGGGCAAATGCATGGCAGATGCAGTATAATGTGGATAAATGTGAGGTTATCCACTTTGGTGGCAAAAACAGGAAAGTAGACTATTATCTGAATGGTGGCCGATTAGGAAAAGGGGAGATGCAACGAGACCTGGGTGTCATGGTACACCAGTCATTGAAAGTAGGCATGCAGGTGCAGCAGGCAGTGAAGAAAGCGAATGGTATGTTGGCATTCATAGCAAATGAATTTGAGTATAGGAGCAGGGAGGTTCTACTGCAGTTGTACAGGGTCTTCGTGAGACCACACCTGGAGTATTGCGTACAGTTTTGGTCTCCTAATCTGAGGAAAGACATTCTTGCCATAGAGGGAGTACAGAGAAGGTTCACCAAACTGATTCCTGGGATGTCAGGACTTTCATATGAAGACTGGATAGACTCGGCTTGTACTCGCTAGAATTTAGAAGATTGAGGGGGGATCTTATAGAAACATAAAATTCTTAAGGGGTTGGACAGGCTAGATGCAGTAAGATTGTTCCCGATGTTGGGAAAGTCCAAAACAAGGGGTCACAGTTTAAGGATAAAACTTTTTATCGTTTATCGGGAGTCTTTTAGGACCGAGATGAGAAAAACATTTTTCACACGGGGAGTGGTGAATCTCTGGATTTCTCTCCCACAGAAGGTAGTTGAGGCCAGTTCATTGGCTCTATTTAAGAGGGAGTTAGATGTGGCCCTTGTGGCTAAGGGGATCAGGGGGTATGGAGAGAAGGCAGGTACGGGATACTGAGTTGGATGATCAGCCATGATCATATTGAATGGCGGTGCAGGCTCGAAGGGCCGAATGGCCTACTCCTGCACCTATTTTCTATGTTTCTATGATATACCCTTCAAGCATAATAAACATTCGCATTTCCATCATTCAATGCATGAAATCTGTGTTTTTGTCATTTTCCTACGTCGGAAATTGGTTGAAAAGAACAAAGAACATGCGAAAGTGCACGATTCAACTTGATTACATGAGATATACAAAAAATTGCAGACTGCTCACCTCTGAAATCCAGAAGCATCTGGATGCCCCATGCATTATTTGGAAAATGGCTTATAGGCAAGTACAACTAGTAATTAGGAAAGTGGAAGCAACTTTTCATTCTCAAGGTAATTAAATACAAACGGTAGGGGAGTTCGTGCCTCACTTATACAGGGCTGTTGAGCAGGCCACATCTAGAATAATGTGTTCTGTATTGGCATAATCAAAATGGGGACATTAATGCATTGAAATCTACTAGATTAATAGGAATAGATTGATTGTCTTATGAGGAAAGGTTGGTAAAACTGGGCTATATCCACAGGAGACACAAGAAATCACAGATGTTGTGATCTAGAGCAAATAGCATACCGCTGAAAGAACTCAGCGGGTCGGGCAGCATCTGTGGAAGCAAAGTACTATCTACAGTTTAAGTAGATTCCCTGCATCAGGATTTGCCAGAAGTAAGGTCTTAACCGAAAACATTTGACTATCACACAACTTCTAGTTATTAGTTGCATAGAACATGCTACTAGGGATGGTGGTGCAAACAGATACAACCATGGCATTTAAGAGGGTTTTTGAGACGCATGAATATGCCTCAAATTGAGGGATGTGGAGTATATGCGGGCAGAAGGGAATAGTTTAAGGAGGCCACAAGAGAAAAGTTGTGACAGAACGGTGAACATGGAAGGAAGCTGGTGGGTGGGAAAGAGGTTAATAAATAGAGGGGAGTGGCTAGAGTTAAAAAAAATATCACAGGGAAGAGAGACAGATGTGTAGAGGGGAAAGACAGAACTGGAAAGAGGAAGAAGAGAATATAGAAAAGCTGGCTGGTTTAGTTTGGATACAGCGCGGAAACAGCCCATTTGGCCCACCGAGTCCGCACCAACCAGCGACCCCTGCACGTTATCACTATCCTACACACACTCGGGACAATTTACATTTATACCAAGCCAATTAACCTACAAACCTGTACGTCTTTGGAGTATGGGAGAAAACCCACGCGGGGACAGGGAGAACGTACAAACTCCATACAGTTTCGGAATGGGACCAGGGTCTTCGGCGCTGAAAGGCAGAAACTCTACCGCTGCGCCACCAGTGCGCCCAGTGGTATATTTCGGCTGTTATATTTTGTAAACAGGGAAGTGGTTTATAGATAACTGAAAGAGAAATGTTGCCTGAAATAAGGTCTTAACTAGAGAGGAATGTTTCAAAGGACACATACAAGAGACCAACAGTAAATTCAAATAGTGTGGCGCAGTACATTTGTATATCGAGCTAAAGTGAGAAGTAATGTGCAACTGTGGAGGGGATGGAATGGTGTGAAATATCACGTGGGAAGGAAAACTGTGTTAGGGTGAAAAAAGGCACAAAATAATTAAGGAGGAACAGGTTACAATTAATTAAAGTGGATTTAAAGACAAAGTCAAAACCAAAGTGGAAAGGTTGTCATAAAATTTGGGAGAAATTCCAAGAGTTAAAGAGTCTTCAGAAACAAATCACAACAGAAAGTAATATAGGTCACATTCTTGAAACCCTTAAGTATTTAGCAGTCCCGAATTCATAATGCTTTGATGCTAATTCCTTTCACAACATTTGTGGGGGAAAAAAAATCAAATCCACATTTTTTTTTTAAATTACACTTTCTAACTATCTTAGTTTACATTTTTACCTGCTGGAAGTGTGAAAGAAAAGTCAAGGACAGAACAGAATTAAAAATACGTTAGCCGTAGCTTTACTGACAATTCAGAACTTTCTTCATACAACCATTTTTTTTTTTAAAAAACCAAACAAATGAAAGTCAAAGTTCAGCACTGGCCTAAAATTCCACTTGTAAGGAATAAAAGGACTATTATGGTAAATGGTAAAAACAGACTACAGAATTCGACAACTAAAAGTTCTGGTGCAGACACACATTTGTTTGGTTTAGCAATTATTGTCCAAAAGACACTTGAACTGAATTGGCAGTTCCAACAAGAGGAGTTACACTTTATTCAACGTGAAAGAGTCGGCGACACTGTTGCTTTCTCAGACCGAGTCCCGTACTATTACCACAATCAAATGCTCTTCATCCACTTTCCCCAATGTCCTCATAGCCGTCTGCAGGAACTGCTGGGAGAAGACACAGGGTGGGAAGGCGTACAGCATGCCAGTGTTGTCCTTGTCCTTCACCCCACCAATGGGCAAACTGATCACCCCCGCTGCCTGCTTCTGTTTCAAGTAGGACACCAGATTCCGCAAGAGCCGCTGTTGGAGGCCAGGTTCAACTGCCACTGCCCCGTCACCGCCCTCAGCCCCCTGGGGGGCTTGCACAGCAAGCAGAACAGCATAGCCATCAGGGCTGCCCTGCTTGATGCGACGGGTCACCTCATCCAATTTGGGTTGGTCTAGGCGGAGACGCTGCGCGATCTTCAGCTGAGACACTTTGGCACCTGTTGCAGAGTCCTTTAGGAGGGCAAGGGTGATTGCAGTGTCACCTTCTAGTGTGAACATGTTTGTTGGAAAGCAACTATTTTTTAGTACAAGGACACCGTTCCAGGCCAGTGACAGTGCCTGGGCAAACTCCAACAAATTGGCTGGTTTCTTGGACTCAACTTTTGGAGCCTCAATACTAGCTTTAGTCTCTACATCAATCTCAATAGTTCTGTGATTACGTTCACTGTCTTTCTTTTTAAGTTGCACTGGTTCATGAGAATCCTGGAGCAATTTTTCCTCGAGCGGCGGGCGACGGTCCTCTGGGGCAGAAGCAGAGATCGGCTCCTTGTCAACCACTCCATCTGCCACCCTACTGTCCCTGTTCCTCTTGTCTGGACTTGGCTCCAATGAGCCCCGTGGTTTTGCTCTCACCCGTTCCTCGAAGGGTGAATGGACAGGCCGGGCACGATCATTGGAGAGGCTCCGGCGTTTCCGTCGCTCCTCCCATGGCTTGGTAGCCGCAGAACTGCGGTCGTTCTCTCGCTCGCTCGGCCAGCGATCTCTGCTGCGGCTGCGGACCGAGGCATTGTAGCCATCGGCATTGTTGCGACGATCCAGTGCCTTGGCTGGGCTGCTCCAGTCGCCGTCGGAAAAGTTCCTGTCCCGTTCGTGAAATGGGGGCAGTGGTGGGGTTCGTTCGCGGGCTCGGGCCTCTCGCTCCAGGCTTCGGTGACGGCTGTACCCGTCTGGTAGAAGCTCATAATGCATGGGCAGTGGTGCCTGGGGGTAAGGCTGCTGGTAGCGTACATCTTCAACCTTGGCAAAATCAACCCTCAATCGACGATCGGGCCCTCCCAGAGGAAAGCCTCGCATCTGTGCACAGGCAGCCTGGGCGGCATCTAAACTCTCATACTGTATGTACGCAAAGCTGTCGCCTTTCACGTAGTCAATGGTCCGAATGCTGCCAAAGCGGTCAAACTCCCTGGCTAGTGCAGCCAGTGACGTCAGAGGCCCCAAACCACCCACCCACAAGCGAGTCGTTGGGTTGGCTTTGCCATATCCAATTTTTACATGGTTCCTGCCGATCATACGGCCTGACATGGCCACCTTGGCCCGGTGCGCCATGTCCAAATTCTGAAATTTTAAGAACCCGTATGCTCCTCCTTGCCCCCTTGGCGGGCGCTTAATAACTACTTCTTCGATGATACCGTACTTCTCAAAAGCACGTCGCAAATCACTCTCTGAGATGTTATGGTCCAAGTTGCCAATAAACAAATTCCGGGTGGCCCGCTTATCATCCTCAGGCATCAAATCGTCTTCCTGCACCGGGTAGCTGAAGGTTCGTCCGCGTTCATCATATAACCCATAATAATCTAACGACCGCTCACGCTCCCTTGGCAGTGGTACCACTTCAATAGGATAATTGGCATGTCTCGTCCTCTGATCTCTGAGTGCACATGCGGCAGGTGACAAAGAGCGCTGTCGATACTGGTACCCAGTGTGGATGGGTACATAGTTCACCTCCGGTGGAGTGCAGCTCCTCCTTTTGGGGTACACAGGCTCGATTTTAAGGGGCCGGTCATAAAGCACCAGTCGGCCCTTGGCATGCCTTGCTTCCTTGGCGTCCTCGTGGTGCCGAAAGTGCACGTATGCCAGTCGCCCCCCCTCGGGCGTGTGGGTAGCGTTGACGCTCACCTCCCCAAACTTCTTGAACTCATGGAAGAGGCCATCCTCCACTGCCTCGTCCGTCAGCTGAGACCCCAGGTTGCTGACCACCAGGGTCTTGTACTCCAGGCCTGTGGGCCTGCTGTTGTCCCCTTTACTTTTCTGCGCCGAGCTGGTCCTGGCGGTAGGCAACCTGGTGGGCTCATGATGGTGGTGATGGTGGTCCCCCCTGTCCTCCCTACGGCTATTGCTATTCGACTTTTCTCCCGCTCCCCCACCCGCTGGCCTATCCCGGCTCCTACTTCTACTCCGGCCCGGATGTTTGGCGCTCAGCGCGGCCTTGTGGTAGTTGCCTACGCCGCCGCCGCCTCCTCCTCCTCGGTTCCCATCGCACTCCTCCCGCCCGCCCCGGCACTCCCGCTCTCGTTCCCGGTCCCGCTCCCGAGCTCGTTTGGCCGACCTGCTGCCGGGCCCGCTACCTGGGGCCGACCCCGGGCTCGAGTCGCGCTCGCTCTGTCTCTTCATGGCCCGCCCCCGCCTCCCCCTCCACCTCTTCCTCCTCCTCCCACCCACTCTCAGGCTTCTCCTCAGCCCGCGCCCGCGCTAGGCCGCCAACCCCTCCTCCCCTTCTCCTTCCCCGCCACACACACACACCTCCTCTCGGTAATCAGGCCGGCGCCGCCGCCGCCAAGCGGCCAACGGGTCCCCCAGATCCAAGGCGAACCGCCGTGGTCCAGCCCGGCACAAAAGCGCCCGCACAACTGTCGCTTACAGTCTGAGATCCCCGGCCGCCATATTACCAGAGGAACCCCCCCCACCCCCCTCTCCGCCTGAAGAATGCGCGCCGCTTCCCCTCCACCCCTCTCTGCGCTCCAGGTCACCGCTTCCTGCGTACCTCATGCGGACGCGGTGACGCTCCAGGCACGCAGCTTTGGTCAACGTCACCCCTCCGGGCGGGTCTCCGGGCCTCGCAGCAACGGCGGACCTGCTGAGATTGGACACGATGTGCAGGACGGAGCTGCAGATGTTGGTTTAAACCGAAGATAGACACAAAATGCTTGAGTAACTCTGCGGGTCAGGCAGCATCTCTGGAGGAAAGGAATCGACGAATGAATGAATGATACCTTGCTATAGGATCTTTGAATGATACTTTATTATCACATGTGACATGTCACAGTGAGATTCTTTGTTTTCGGGTGGAGGCCCTTCTTCAGACTAAGTGTCAGGGGATCGAAAATTGTATTCACTTCAACGTGAACTAACCTGAGAAAGCCAGCGTGGAATTGTCAAATGGAATTCGTGCCAAATCGTAGAGGTTTGATGAACTATCAGAGAATTACGGTTGATTTGTACATTACTTTTAAAAGGTGTTCGATGAGGTAACACTTAATAGCCTTGTAATCGAGATCGAAGGGATTTAATGACAAGGGTTGCAGCAGCATGGGTAGAAAAATAATAAAATCACAAGGATGTGAGAGTTGCAATGAAAGAAAATAAAAGTCACCCACATTAAATAAAAGCACATTATGCTGGAAATGCTCAGACTATGTCAGTTGAGAGAGAAGCAAGAGTTAACACTTACAGTTAACTTATCATTAGTCTTGGGGGGTTTTTGGACTGAATACAAGGTATTGCAGAGTTCCTCGGTGTTGGCACTAGATCCACTGTTTCTTGTACGATTGACTCGAATGTCTTGTGTAATTTACAGATGGCACATAACTTGAAGATGTAAACTGAAGGGAAAGATGATAGACTTCAAGAGACTGTGGTACCTTTATATAAGGGCAGGAAGGAAGCGGCAAGTAATTACAGGCCTGTGACACAAACATCAGCGATAGGAAAGTTATCAAAAAAACATTCTGAGACAGAATTAATATATATTTGGAAAGGAAAGAATTAATCAAAGATTTTCAGTGTGCTTCTTTTAGGGCAAAACTTTCATCATTTTTAATGATGAAGACCATATGGCCTTTGATACAGTCAGAAAACTGGTTGAAAACTTTAGAGCCCATGGGATACAAAGCCAGTTGCAAATTGGATCCAAAATTCGATGAGTGAAAGGAGGCATAGGGTGATTGTTCAGGGTGGATTTTGAGATTAAAAGCTTGTGCCTGTGGGGTATCATAGGGATCAGTGTTGGGACTGTATCATTTGTTGTATATATTATCAATTTAGATGTGAACATAGGAAATATAATTAGTAATTTTGCAGATGACATGAACTGTTGCTGGAGAGGATTCCGAGGAATAAAATGCACATCCATTTGGAAAGACAGGGATTAAGAATATTCAGCATGATTTTGTGCTTGGGAGAATGTGTTTCGTGAATTTGATTGAGTTTTTTTTAAGAAGTAATTATTCCCCCCCCCAGATTCTACCACTCATCTACATACTAGGGGCTATTTAAAAGGCCAATTAACCTCTCGATCCGCATACCTTTGGGATGTGGGGGGAAACTGAAGCACCTGGAGAAAACATGTTCTCCCTGTTCTTGCTCCCCCTCCCCCATTCGTAACAAAAGATCCGCTCTTATTCCCCCTCCCCCCCCCCCCCCCATTCGTAACATAGACAGTTCCCCTTGTCCGTACTTTCCACCCCATCAGCCGTCACGTACAGCACATAATCCTCCAACATTTTCGCCACCCCCCAACGGAATCCCACTACTAGCCACATCTTCCCATCTCCACCCCTTTCTGCAGAGAGCTTCCCTCCGCAACGTCCCTTCCCACCCAAACCACCCTCTCCCCAGTACTTTTCCCTGCAATCGCAGGAGATGCAACACCTGTCCCTTTACCTTCCCCCCCCCCCCCCACCTCGACTCCGTCTAAGGACACTGGCAGCCTTTTCAGGTGAGGCAGTGGTTCACTTGCACCTCCTCCAACCTCATCTAGTGTATCCGTGTTCCAGGCGTGGATTCCTGTATATCGGTGAGACCAAGCGCGCAGGCTCACCAATCGTTTCGCTGAACACCTCTGCTCGGTCCGCCTAAACCTTTCTGATCTCCCGATTGCTCAAAACTTTAAAACTCCTCCTCCCATTCCCACACTGACTTTTCTGGCCTGGGCCTCCTCCAGTGTCAGAGTGAGGCCCAGTGCAAATTGGAGGAACAGCACCTCATATTTCACTTGGGTAGCTTGCATCCCAGCAGTATGAACATTGACTTCTCTAACTTTAAGTAGCCCTTGCTATTACTGGGTCACGAGTGAGGTAATGGCTCTTTTTATAATCATGAAGAGTTTGGATAAAGTAGGTCGAAAAGATAGTATTCATAAATTAGCTTCTAAATAATGGGTAGAAATAACAAAGTGGAAATCTATTTAAACAGGGAATTGTTTTGATCTTAAAGCATTCCGTAAAAGATTGGTGAAAGCAATTTCAAAAGTAACTAATAAATTAATTGGATCAGTACTTGGAAAGAAGGCATTTTGGAGCAGTAGAGACAGCATGGTCAGGCTTGATGGGTATCTCTTTAAAGACCCAGCACAATAATGTTTGACCACTCACCCACCCAAACGAATCTTCCCATTTCCACCCCTTTCAGCCCTCTGTGGGAACCGCTTCCTCCGCAACTTTGGTTCACTCACCCCTTCCCACCCAAACACATTTTCCCATCTCCACCCCTTTCCACAGGGACTGCTCCCTCTGCGACTCCTTGGTTCACACATCCCCACCAAAACCAATGCCTCCCCAGGTAATTTCCACTGCAGCCGTAGGAGATACAATACCTGTCCTTATACCTCCTCCCTCGACTCCATCCAGGGACCCCGACAGTCCTTTCAGGTTAGACAGAGGTTCACATGTACCTCATCTAACACGTCCGCTGTTCCTGATGTGAGCTCTTACACGATGCTAGACCAAACAAGATTTATGTATTCCTACTTTTGCGTCCACTCCCTATACACTGTGCTGAACACTTGCGCATGGTCCGTCTAGGCCAACAAATCTCCCAGTTGCCAACCATTTCAACTCCCTTTCCCATTCTAGGACTGACCTTTTTGTTGTGGGCTTCCTCAATTGCCAGAGTGAGTCAAGATGCAAATTGGAGAAATAACACCTCATATTTCGCTTGGGCAGCTTAAAATCCAGCGGTATGAACATTGAATTCTCTAATTTTAGGTATCTTCTTCCTACTCCCCTCCCTCCACCCTGGTTGTTTTACCAGTTCCATAGTTCTCCGCATTGTTTTCCTCTAGAGATCACACCTTCCCTAGTCAACAAAGGGTTTACCAGGCACTGCCCTACCAGAGGTAATTTGTGATTTGTCCTGATTGGTCCTTGTCTTTTCTCACCAGCCCTCCCCCTACCACCCCTACTTTCAGTCTGAAGAAGAGTCCCGAGCCAAAACGTCACCCATCCTTTTTCACCAGAGATGTTGCCTGATCCGCTGAGATACTCCAGCACTTTGTGTTTATTTTTGGTATAAACCACTATCTGCAGTTCCTTGTTTCTACAGAGCAACAAGATAATTGTACAACCTTATTAGAGCACAATTGGAGTACTGTGTGTGCGCTACTGGTTGCCACATGATGGGAAGGTTACAATTGCATTGGAGAGGATACAGAGAAAATACACTAAATAGTTGCCGAGGATGGAGCATCTCACTTACACAGAGAGATCTACGGGTGAAGTCCTGATATTCCAATCTACATAGCTGCAGCCATTGAATCTTTATTATCTGCACTTTCTCAGTAGCTCTAACACTATATTCTGTACTCTGTTCTCTTTTGCACTACCTGTTGTATTTGTGTATTATTTGATTGTAGTATGATTTGACTGGATAGCATGCAAAACAAACTTTTTCATGATATTTCTGTCCACATGACAATAATAAACCATTACCAATAAATAGGCTTTCTGTGGAGTGGAGGAAGTTGAGGAGAGACCAAAGACCAGATAAATAGAGTCACACAGTATGGAAACAGACCGCTTGGTCCACCATGGCCATATCCCATCTTCCAGCACTTGGCCAGTAGCCTTCAATGCCTTGGCAATTAGTGTTCCTCCAGACTCCTCTTAAATGCTGTTAGCAACGCTGTCTCCACCACTCTTCTATGCAATGTATTCCAGAAATTCACCACTCGTGATGGAAGAAGTCCCCCTCAAATCAAGTCAAGTCAAAAGAGTTTATTGTCATGTGTCCCTGACAGGACAATGAAATTCTTTCTTTGCACAGCACAACAGAACATAGCCGGCATTGACTACAATTATATACGTAAATCCACACATTAATTAATAAATCAAAGTGCAAATAACAGATGGAGGGGTATTAATGTTCAGAGTTTTGTCCGAGCCAGGTTTAATAGCCTGATGGCTGTGGGGAAGTAGCTATTCCTGAACCAGGTCGTTGCAGTTCTCAGGCTCCTGTACCTTCTACTCGAAGGTAGCAGGGAGATAAGTGTGTGGCCAGGGTGGTGTGGGTCCTCGATGATGCTGCCAGCCTTTTTGAGGCAGCGACTGTGGTAGATCCCCTCGATGGAAGGAAGGTCAGAGCCGATGATGATGGACTGGGGGACTCAAGTTGCCGAACCAAGCCACAATGCAACCGGTCAGCAAGCTCTCTACTGTGCACCTGTAGAAGTTAGAGAGAGTCCTCCTTGACAGACCGACTCTCTGCAATCTTCTCAGGAAGTAGAGGCGCTGATGAGCTTTCTTAATAATTGCATCTGTGTTCTCGGACCAGGAAAGATCTTCACAGTGTGCACGCCCAGGAATTTGAAGCTCTTGACCCTTTCAACCATCGACCCGTTGATATAAACAGGACTGTGGGTCCCCATCCTACTCCTTCCAAAGTCCACAATCAGTTCCTTGGTTTTGCTGGTGTTGAGGGCCAGGTTATTGTGCTGGCACCATATGGACAGTCGCTCGATCTCTCTCCTGTACTCCGACTCATCCCCATCAGTGATACGTCACACAACAGTGGTGTCGTCAGCGAACTTGATGATAGAGTTCGCACTATGACCGGCTACGCAGTCATGAGTATAGAGTGAGTACAGCAGGGGGCTGAGCATGCAGCCTTGAGGTGCTCCCGTGCTGATTGTTATCGAGTCTGACACAATTCCACCAATACGAAATACCCTCTAAACCATTTATTACCCCTTACCCTTGCTGTTTGTCATTTATATCAATGATTTAAATAAGATCATACAAGGCATGATTAGCAAGTTTGCAGCTGACACTAAAGTAGATAGCAAAGATGACTGTCAGAAATTGCAGCAGGATCTTGATTGGTTGGGCAGGTGGGCTGAGGAATGCTTAATGGAGTTTAATAGAGAAGTGTGAGGTCTTATATTTGGAGAAGTCAAACCAGGGCAGGACCTACACAGTTAATTGGCAGGGCACTGGGAAGTGTTGAAGAGCAGAGGGATATAGGAGTGCAGGTACATAGTTCCTAGAAAGTGACATCACATGTAGATGGGATGTTCAAGAAGGGTTTTGGTACACTGGCCTTCATCAGTCAGAGTATTGAGTATAGATGTTGGGAGGTCATGTTGCAGCTATGTAAGTTGATGAGGCCACATTTAGAGTATTGTGTTGAGTTTTGGTCACTATTTTATAGGAAATAGGTCATGGTGGAAAGGGTGCAGAGAATATTTATATTGCCAGAACTCAAGGGCCGGAAATATATGGAGAGGTGGAGCAGATTAAGACTTTTTTTTTGGAGCGCAGGAGAATGAGGGTGGTCTTATAGAGGTTACAAGATCGTGACTGGAATGGGTTAGGCAAATACAGAGGGACTTTTGCCCAGAGTAGGGGAACCGAGAAGCAGAGGACGTAGTTTAAGGTGAGATTTAATAGGGACCCAAGGGGGTAACTTTTTTTTTTACACAAATGGTGGTGGGTATATGGAAAGAGCTGTCGAAGGATGTAGTGGAGGCACGTATTATCATAATGTTTAAGAGACATTTGGACAGGTACATGGATTGATTAGGTTTAGAGGGCTATGGGCCAAGCACAGACAGATGGGACTGGTATGGATGGGGCATGTTGGTCAGCATGGGCCGAAGGGTCTGTTTCCACGCTGTATGACAAGAGTAATTATCAGATACCTCTAGATTTTTAGAAGGCTTAGGAAGTTTGGCATGTTCCCACTAACCCTCACCAACCTACAGATGCACCATAGAAAGCATTTTATTTGCATGTATCACAACATGGTTTGGGAACAGCTCCATCCAAGACCACAAGAAATTGTATGGACGTAACCCAGACTATCACACAAACTAACCTCCTTTCCATTGACTCGATCTACACTTCATGCTAGATTGGCAAAGCTACCAGCATAATTTGGTCACTCCCTCTTCTCCCCTCTCCCATCAGACTAGAGGTACAGAACTATAAAAACACATACCTCCAGATTCAGGAACAGTTTATTTGCAGCTGTTATTAGGCAATTGAACCATCCTATCACCAACTATAGGTCTGACCTACTATCTACCACATTAGAGACTATCAAACTATCTTTAATCTGACTTTACTACACTTTATCTTGCACTAAATGTTATTCCCTTTATATTGTATCTGTACACTGTGGGTGGCTTGATTGTTTCCATGTGTAGTCTTTTCACTGACTGGATAGCATATAATAAAAAGCTTTTCACTGTACCTTGGTACACATGGCAGAGTTCATGGAACAAGGCAAGAGTGTTTAATTATCATAAACACAGGGACTGGAACAATGAAATTCTTACCTGCTGCAGTTTTTCATGGTTTGGTGAACAGTGTGCAGTTTTCTTACACTTATGCAACAAATGGCTGGATTTTCCGGGCCTGTGGATAACCAGGCATTCTGAGAGTATGGGTCAGAAATTTCACATCCCGATCCACACTGGCTTGGGATAACCAATAGTGCCCAATAAGTATAGAATATTTCTGACTGATGATCACCAGTAATCACTGTGTTCAGTAATGTCTCTGATATGTTAACCTCAGTCTCAGGGAAATCTTGGATTCTATGTTGTTGGGACTGCCTTTGGTTCTCCAGGTGCTCCAGTTTCCTCTCAAATCCAAAAGATTTGAGAGGAAAGTACCACAGTTAGTGCTGCTGCCTTACAGGTCATGGGACCTGGATTCTATCCTGACCTTGAATGCAGTCTGTGGTGCGTTTGCACATTTTCCTTGTGACTGTTGGGTCTTTCTGCAGGTTCTCCAGCTGTCCTCCACTTCCTAAAGTTGTGCGGATTGGTAATTTAATTGGTACTGGTTTATTATTGTTAGTGTGTTGAGATACAGCGAAAATACTTTGTTTTGTATGCTATCCAGGCAAATCATACCTTACATGAGTACATCAGGTGGTGCAAAAGAGAAAATAAACAGGGTGCAGAATATAGTGTTACAGTTATAGGGAAAGTGCAGATTTTAAAATGGCTACCATAAATTAACCCTTGGTGTAAAATGAGTGTGAAGATAGCTGCAGTCAGGTTACCTAACGTGTGAGTGAGAATAGGTTAGAGGGTTATAGAATAATAAGGACAGTATTGCCCTGGTAGTGGCTGGTATTGTGTGATGGTTGGAATGACCTCCTTCCTTATGGTAAGTAAGTGCAGTCTATTGTATCCCCTGTTCACTCTTACTTGCCCAGTACATGGATGGTGGATAATGCTGACCTATGGTCCACTGTGAGTCTTAAATTAGGAGAATAGTTACAAAATAAAAGGGCAGTCATTTAAACTGAATTGCATAGGAACATCTTCTCACAGAAGATGGTGAATCGTGGATCCTTAATCATAGAGCATTATGAGGCTCGATCAATGGAGGTATTTCAAGGAGAAGAGATCTGAACCAAAGGCTGTGGCCTGAGAGATGAAGCATGGGGCAGATCAACCTTGGTAATATTGAATAGCAGGGCAGGTTTGTTAGACTGCAGCTTACTTCTGCTCATATAACCATATAACAATTACAGCACGGAAACAGGCCCTCTCGGCCCTTCCAGTCCGTGCCGAACATTTGTTTTCCCCTAGTCCCATCTACCTGCACTCAGACCATACCCCTCCTTTTCCTTCACGTCCATATACCTATCCACTTTACTTTTAAATGTTAAAATCTCTGCTGGAAGCTCATTCCACACAGCCACCACCCTCTGAGTAAAGAAGTTCCCCCTCACGTTACCCCTAAACTTCTGTCCCTTAATTCTCATGTCATGCCCTCTTGTTTGAATCTTCCCTACCCTCAATGGGAAAAGCTTATCCACGTCAACTCTGTCTATCCCTTTCATCATTTTAAAGACCTCAATCAAGTCCCCCCTTAACCTTCTTCGCTCCAAAGAATAAAGACCTAACTTGTTCAACCTTTCTCTGTAACATAGTTGCTGGAATCCTGGCAACATTCTAGTAAATCTCCTCTGTACTCTCTCTATTTTGTTGACATCCTTCCTATAATTAGGCGACCAAAAATTGTACACCATACTCCAGAATTGGTCTTACCAATGCCTTGTACAATTTTAACATTACTTCCCTACTCCTATATTCAATGCTTGATTTATAAAGGCCAGCACACCAAAGGCTTTCTTTACCACCCTATCTACATGCGATTCCACCTTCAGGGAACTATGCACAGTTATTCCTAGATCCCTCTGTTCCACAGCATTCCACTACCATTTACCATGTACGTCCTATTTCGATTTGTCCTGCCAAGATGTAGCACTTCACACTTAACAGCATTAAACTCCATCTGCCATCTTTCAGCCCACTTTTCCAAATGGCCCAAATCTCTCTGTAGACTTTGAAAATCTACTTCATTATCCACACCACCACCTATCTTAGTATAATCTGCATACTTACTTATCCAATTTTCCACCCCATCATCCAGATCATTGATGTACATGACAAACAACAGTGGACCCAACACAGATCCCTGAGGCACCCCACTGGTCACCGGCTTCCAACCTGACAAATTGCCATCCACCATTACTCTCTGACATCTCCCATTCAGCCACTGTTGAATCCATCTTGCTACTCTGCCATTAACACCCAAAGATTGAACCTTCTTAACCAACCTTTCATGGGGAACCTTATCAAAGGCCTTACTGAAATCCATATAGACAACATCCACTGCTTTACCCTCATCAATTTACCTAGTTACCGCTTCAAAAAATTCAAGAAGGTTTGTCAAACATGACCTTCCAGGCACAAATCCATGTTGACTGTTCCTGATCACACCCTGTTTATCCAGATGCTTATATATATTATCTCTAAGTATCCTTTCCATTAATTTGCCCACCACTGACGTCGAACTAATAGGTCTATAATTGCTAGGTTTTTTCTTTGAACCCTTTTTAAACAATGGAACAACATGCGCAGTACGCCAATCCTCCGGCACTATTCACGTTTCTAATGACATTTGAAATATTTCTGTCATAGCTCCTGCTACACTAACCTCCCTCAATGTCCTAGGGAATATCCTGTCAGGACCTGGAGACTTATCCACTTTTATATTTTTCAAAAGTGTCAGTACTTCCTCCTCTTTGAATCTCATAGTTTCCATAGCTACTCTACTTTTTTTCCCTTACCTCACAGAGTTCAATATCCTTCTCCTTGGTGAATACCGAAGAAAAGAAATTGTTCAATATCTCCCCCATCTCTTTTGGCTCTGCAGATAGCTGCCCATTCTGGTTCTCTAATGGTCCAATTTTATCCCTCGTTATCCTTTTGCTATTAATATAGCTGTAGAAACCCTTTGGATTTACTTTCACCTTTCTTGCCAAAGCAACCTCATATCTTCTTTTAGCCTTCCTAATTTATTTCTTAAGATTCTTTTTACATTCTTTATACTCCTCTAGCACATTTACTCCATGCCTCCTATAATTATTGTAGATATCTCTCTTTTTGCGAAACAAGTGTCCAATTTCCCTTGAAATCCATGGCTCTTTCCAATTTTTACTATTTCCTTTCAACCTAACAGGGACAAAGATTCTGTACTCTTACAATTTCCCCTTTAAATGTCCTCCATTTCTCTTCTACATCCTTCCCATGAAACAAAGTGTCCCAATTCACTCCTTTAAAATCCTTACGCATTCCCTCAAAGTTAGCCTTTCTCCAATCAAAAATCTCCACCCTAGGTCCAGTTCTGACTCTCTCCATAATTATATTGAAACTAATAGTATTGTGATCACTGGTCCCGCATACCTCCGTCACCTGACCTGCCTCATTTCCTAACTGGAGGTCCAGCACTGCCCCTTCTCTGGTTGATACCTCTATGTACTGCTGCAAGAAACTATCCTGCACACATTTTACAAACTCCAAACCATCCAGCCCATTTACAGAATGTGTTTCCCAGTCTATTTTTGGAAAATTGAAATCTTCCACAATCAGTACCTTGTGCTTACTACTAATATCTGCTATCTCCTTACATATGTGCTTTTCCAATTCTCGCTCCCCATTTGGCGGTCTATAGTACACCCCTAAAAGTGTTGCTACACTGTTCCCACTTCTCAGTTCCACCCAAATAGCCTCCCTAGACGAGCCCTCTAATCTATCCTGCCAAAGCACTGCTGTAATATCTTTGACAAGCAATGCAACACCTCCCCCTCTGGTCCCTCCAATTCTATCACACCTGAAGCAACGAAATCCTGGATTATTTAGTTTCCAATCACAGCCCTCCTGCAACCATGTTTCACTGATTGCCACAACATCATATTTCCAGGTGTCAATCCAGGCTCTAAGTTCATCCACCTTACTTACAATGCTCCTAGCATTAAAATATACACATTTTAGAAACCCACCATCCCTTATTCTCTGTCTATTATCTTTTTCATCTTTCTCGCCTACATTTTGGGTCCGAGTGCTTCCCTTCTCTGCCTCTTGCCCCACACCCTGACCCCTAGCCCCCTCTACCTGAATCCCTCCCCGCAGCCTTTCTAGTTTAAAGTCTCCCCAGTAGCCTTTGCAAATTTCCCTGCCAGGATATTGGTCCCCCTCGGGTTCAAGTGCAACCTGTCCTTTGTGTACAGATCATGCCTTCCCCAAAAGAGGTCCCAGTGATCAAGAAACTTGAATCCCTGCCCACTGCACCAGTCCCTCAGCCACGCATTTATCCTCCACCTCATTTCATTCCTACTCTCACTGTCACGCGGCACAGGCAGTAATCCTGAAATCGTTACCCTTTTGGTCCTTCTCCTTAACTTTCCCCACAACTCCCTAAATTCTCCCTTCAGGACCTCGTCACTTTTTCTGCCTATGTCATTGGTACCTATGTGTACCACAACATCAGGCTCCTCTCCCTCCCTTATCAGAATCTTTTGGACAAGTTGTGACACATGCGAGACCCTGGCACCAGGGAGGCAAACTACCATCCGGGTCTCCCGACTGTGTCCACAGAATCGCCTATCCGACCCCCTAACTATAGAGTCCCCTATTACAATTGCCCTCTTCTTTGTGCTACCCTTCTGAGCATCAGGGCCGGTCTCTGTGCCGGAGGCCCGGCTGCTGTTGTTGCCCCCAGCTAGGCTGTCCCCTCCAATCGTACTCAAACCCAAGTACCTATTTTCCAGGTGTACGGTCACAGGGGTACTCTCTAGCCCCTGCCTCTGCCCCTTGCCCTTCCTAACTGTGACCCACTTGTCTGCCTCCTGTGGTCTGGGAGTGACTACCTCCCTGTAGCTCCTCTCTATGACCTCCTCACTCTCCCTGACCAGACGGAGGTCATTGAGCTGCCACTCCAGGTTCCTAACACAGTCCTTTAGGAGCCCCAGCTCGACACACCTGGCGCAGATGTGGACGTCTGGAGGGCTATCAGATTCCCTGACCTCCCACATCTGACATCCAGAACAGTGCACTGCCCTGGCCTTCATACTTCCCCCTTACACAGGATACAATATCAACACAATATAAAATCACTACAACCTGCTGAAATCTGACTGTAAATCAGCTGTTTACCCTGGTCCACTTCCCACCAATCAGCTGCTTACACTAGTCCACTTCCCACCAATCAACGGCTTCCTCAAAAAAACCCACTTCTCCAAATGGAACGTTATGGATTTAGGTAAAAACAAGCCCCGCGCTTGATTTTAAAGCTTACCGGTCGGGTGTCACTCCTCCCCCTCCTTCTCTTCCAACGGCTCCTGTGGGCCTCTGAAAAAACAAGCCCCGCGCTTGATTTTAAAGCTTACCGGTCGGGTGTCGCTCCTCCCCCTCCTTCTCTTCCAACGGCTCCTGTTTTTTCTTTTGCTGCTTTTGTGTATTAATAGAGCACAGCCTGCATCAATGCTAATACAAGACCCTGCCCCAGGAACTGACCCTGACACAATTTGATGGTTGATAAAGTCCTGTCACTATGAGGAGGTTTTTTTTAAAATATTAATGTGTTATTCAAGGACATTTTTGAAAAGTATAACCAATCTGGGGTCCCAAATTCTGAGCCAGGTCTATTTTCAGGAAATCTGTCCTCCATCACTGGATTCCAATGCAGACTGGAAGATCTCGTTTTATAGACACAAGGAACTGAAGTTGCTGGAATCTTGATTAAAACATAGTGCTGGAGCGGGTCACATAGCACCCGTGGCACACAGCATTCCAGATAGGCAACATTTCAGGTTGGGACTTCTTCAGACTGATTGAGGTAGGGAAAAAAGTGCTGGCAATGTGGTGGGGGTTGGACAAAACCTGGCAAGTGATAGGTGAGAGGGGAATGATTGGCAGTGGAGTGAACAAAAACCAGAGATAAAAAGGAGACAAAAGGGTGTCAGATAAGGAGAGAAAGGAGTGACATGTAAAGCCAGAGGGAAGGATAGGTTTAAATGGCTAAATGTTGGCAGTTCTTTGCCTTAGCAGAGAAAAAAAAAAAAAAAAATCAGCTCAATAGGACATTTGTTTGATAAAGCTGCAGATGGCGCCAGAACCCAGCAGCAGGAAGTTATGCAAGCCACACAGCATTTGTCATTGCAGCTTGGGTGACGCGAGCAGTGTTAACAGAACCTGAGAAGGGCAATAATTGGCTTTACCCTCTGCCTAGGTGTTAATGACAAAAGTATGGTCTCCAAGCAAGAGTATTTGAACAGGCAGAGTAATGAAGCAATGATGTGTGCAAAAAGTGCATTTAGAGAAAAACATTATGACAAGGATAGATGGACCGTGCCTGTGGACATTGTGCCCGTATATGTTCACCTAATAAACACCAGGTGAACAAATACAGACACAGAATAACATGATCCAACACAGAAAGTGCAGTAACATCAGGCAAACAAGTACAAGTAGGGAATGAAGTAACACCATGTTAACAAGTTCAGGCAGAAAGTCCAGTGATACCAAACAATAGAAAGCAAAATACTGGCACACAAACAGGCACTCTGCATTCAGAAAGTATTCAGACCCCTTCACTTTTTCCACATTTTATTACGTTACAGCCTTATTCTAAAATGAATTAAATGCTCTTTTTTTTTTTTTTAAATCATCAATCTACACAAAGTACCCCATAATAAAAAAGCAAAAACAGATGTTTTTGCAAAGTAATTAAAAAATAAATTTCAATATCACACTTACAAAAGTATTCAGACCCTTTGTACTTTGTTGAGGCACCTTTGGCAGTGATTACAGCCTTAAGTCTTCTTGGGTATGACGCTACAAGCTTGGCACACCTGTCCTTGGGTAATTTCTCCTATTCTTCTCTGCAGATCCTCTCAAGCTCTGTCAGGTTGGATGGGGAACATCAATGCACAGCTATGTTCAGGTCCCTCCAGAGATGTTCGATCGGGTTCAAGTCCGGGCTCTGGCTGGGCCACTCAAGGATATTCACAGACTTGTCACAAAGCCACTCCTGCATTGTCTTGGCTGTGTGCTTAGGGTCATTGTCATGTTGGAAGGTGAATCTCCACCCCAGACTGAGGTCCAGAATGCTCTGGAGCAGGTTTTCATCAAGGATCTCTCTGTACTTTGCTCTGTTCATCTTTCCCTCAATCCTGACTAGTCTCCCAGTTCCTGCCGCTGAAAAACATCCCCACAGCACGATGCTGCCACTACCATACTTCACCGTAGGTATCGTATTGGCCAGGTGATGAGCAGTGCCTAGTTTCCTCCAGACGTGATGCTTGGCATTCAGGCCAAAGAGTTCAATTTTGGTTTCATCAGAGCAGAGCATCAAAGAAAACAACCATTTTGGCCAACTCCAAGTGGGCTGTCATGTGCCTTTTACTGAGGAGTGGCTTCTGTCCGGCCACTCTACCATAAAGGCCTGATTGGTGGAGTACCGTAGCTATATTTGTGCTTCTGGAAGGTTCTCCCATCTCCACAGAGGAACTCTGGAGCTCTGTCAGAGTGACCATCGGGTTCTTGGTCATCTCCCTGACCAAGGCCCTTCTCCCCCGATTGCTCAGTTTGGCCCGGTGGCCAACTCTATGAAGAGTCCTGGTGGTTCCACAGTTCTTCCATTTAAGAATGACGAAGGCCACTGTGCTCTTTGGGACCTGCAATGTTGCAGATATTGTTTTATACCCTTCCCCACAATCCTGTCTCTGGACAATTCCTCCATCTTCATGGCTTGGTTTTTGCACTGTCAACTGTGGGACCTTATATAGACAGGTGTGTGCCTTTCCAAATAATGTCCAATCAATTTAATTTACCACTGGTGGACTCCAATCAAGTTGTAGAAACATCTCAAAGATAATCAATGGAAACAGGATGAACCTAAGTTCAATTTTGAGTGTCATAGCAAAGGGTCTGAATACTTATGTAAATGTGATATTTCAGTTATTTCTTTTGAATTACTTTGCAAAAATTTCTAAACATCTGTTTCTTCATTCTGGGGTATTGTGTGTAGATTGATGATCTAGGAAAAAAATCAATTTTAAAATAAGGCTGTAATGTAACAAAATGTGGAAAAAGTGAAGGGGTCTGAATACTTTCTAAATGCACTGTAGAGACAGACAAAATACAGACATATACATATCCAAACACATGCTTGCGCATATACATACCTATATATGTACACACAAAAAATATGCATGCATCCACACACAAACACAAACGTATATATACACACACTTATTTTGAATGATAATACATAACAAGTTCTTGACAGCCCATCAAACGTGACTGTGATCATATTTGGCCATATAGCCACATGCCCTCTTGCTGCTACCATTGAGCAGTAATTTCCGAGTCTGAAGTCCCACACAACCAGGTTCAGGAACAAGTAAAGACGCAAAGTGCTGGAGTAACTCAGTGGGTTAGGCAGCATCTCTGCTGAACATGGATAGGTGATATTTCGGGTCAGGTTCCTTCTTCAGACTGATTGGGGCAGGGAGGGAGAAAGAAAGCTGGAAAAGGGGAGGGCCAGGACAAAGCCTGGCAGGTAGGTTGTGGTTGCAGGATTCAGAAGCTAAAGGAATATAGCTGGAAGGGGAAGGTGGGAAGCGGAGAAATAGGTGCGAGGAGCAGTACGGGGGGGGGGGGGGTTTGGTAGTTACCTAAAATTGGGGAATTCAATGTACCCAATCGGGATATGAGGTGCTGTTCTTCCAGTTTGTGTGTGGCCTCACTATGACATTGGAGGAGGCCCAGGATAGAAAGGCTAGTATGGGGTCGGGAAGAGGAATTAAAATGGTTAGCAACCAGAGATCCAGTAGGCCCCAAGCAAGTGTTCCGCAAGTGTTCCGTGAAACAGTTGGTGCGTCTATGCTTGGTCTTGCCGATGTATGGGAGGCCACATCTGGAACACCAGATGCAGTAAATTAGGTTAGAGAAGGTGCACGTGATCATTTGTTTCACCTGAAAGGACCTTAAAGGACTGCTGTGTCACTTGATGGAGATGAGGGAGAAGCTATACAGGAGGTCAGGAACAACTACTATCGTATCACTATCAAGTCCTTGAATACATATCACATCCATTATTCTATCTCACCAACAGAAAACTACGGACCGCCTCATGCACTATCGTTGACACATTTTCCAATTATGTTTTTCACTAACGTCTTTTTTTTAACGCAGTCTTTTTTACCACTCTCTTGGATAATGTATAATTTATGTTTTTGCGTGTTCTCTGAGTATGTGCCTGGAATGCTGCTGCAAGTAAGATCTTCATTGTGCCTGCATCTCATAGTACTTGTGCATAAGACAATAAATACTTCACTTGGGACCTCCCATGGTCCTATGCATAATTCTGAGATGGTATATTTTTTCATTAATGCAAAATATTTAACTCAAATATCTGCTGGTTCTAATGCATGGTTCATCTATTTTTTGTTTCCCAATATCAATGGCTGTTTCAGACATCTGCTGCATTTCACATCTCACTGCAATACGTTGATCTATTTTATCCCGATCCCCTTCCTCAAGGAGTTAATTGGTGGACACCCACAACCAAGATGTCCCTTTGTCATAGCTGGCCCCATGTGGTTTATTCATTTCTCTGTACATTTGGCCAAATACCTGAACGATCTCACAGTCTGATCCAATATTGAACAAATAGGCCTATAGAACTGTACACATTGAGGAACCAAACATTATCTGCATGAATAGGGTGATCACTCTCCAGACCACTGATATCAAGTGGCTGCTTCACTGTTTCTAATATGGCAGCTGCTAGTTTAATAGAGAGTGACCTTAGTTTACACAGTTGCACCTTGCAGTTTAAAAAACTATCACTACTTCTATTGATATATTTAATTGAAGTAGTTTGATGACTTGTTCTTGCAATATTTACTTTTGACTCTTAACTATGGCTCTCTAACATGCACAATTATTCCCTGGTGTGTTAAGAGGGCAAGCAGTGATAAACTGGTGCATTGTCTTGATGGTGCGCTGCCTGTTACCCCTGTGCACAAGTCTCCTTTGCTGTTTGAGGAAGAGACCATCCCCAAAATGTTGTTTATCCATTTCCCTCCACAGATGTTGCCTGGCCTGCTGAGTTCTGGAACCTGGAACACAGCGAAAGGTATCGATTAAGACAATACCCTGACATTGTACACCATCAAGACTGAGATATATTAGCAGACGAGAGGGAAAAGAAGGCAGCTCCAGTCCACAAGAAAGTTGATAAAACTGAGAGTAATAGAGGCAACATCAGAACCAGCAAAGGTAAAAAACAAAGTGCTGGAGGAACTCAACAGGCCAGGTAGCATTTATGGAGGGATGTGGACAAACAACGTTTTGGGCCAGGTACTTTCTTCAAAGAGCAAAGGAGATGTGTGCAAAAACGAGGGTGATAGGCACTACATAAGCAAGGCAATGTACCAGTTTATCACAATATAGGGTAGCAGACAAAACCCCTTACCAGCCGAGACGTGGAGTCTGACTGTCTCCATTTGAGGCTTGAAGCCAGGCTGTCTCCATTTGAGGCCTAAGCATTTAATAAAACCTGTTAGTCCTCTGCAAGAGTGCAGTGGGTCAGTCCGTATAGTAGTCTCTCTTGGATGGAGCAGACAATGAGGGGGGGGGGGGGGGGGGGGGGGGGGGGGGGGGGGGTTCAGATGTTTCCGAGGTTATGGCTCTTAGGGAACTTTAGGTCTGGATCACTCTCAGCATGGAGCAGTTGGCCTCCGCCTATAGCACACCTCTGTGGTCTAGGCACAAGGATGTCACTACCTGAGGCCAGAAGCCTATCACCAGCTCCAAGGTGTTGAAGAAGAAGGAATATCTCATTTTGTTGATGTATCTTTGTTGCCACATGTAATTGAAGTATCTTCTTGTCACATCTGGGGAGAAACCTGGTTAGAGTGGAACTCCATTTAAATTTGGATATCTTATAACAATTAGAATTATGACAGTTTGATCTACTGCCTGGTGTGCTCCTGCTTTGGATGAAAGTCTCAACACACTTTGGTCTAAGGTGATTTTGTTTTGTCAACTATTCTTATTTTTAGAATATATTTTTAGAATTCATTCTGCACTACACTCGACACTGCAACCGGTAGAATGTGCTTACAATGTCAAAGCCCAGACTGCGACAGGCGCCATTGTGGAATCCTGCGTGCAAACATTGCAAATTTGTTTGCTCAGGGGCGCCATTTTCACGAGTTTAGACCAACCGCGGCCCGGTGACGTGCCCCGAGCTAGGACTGTGATTCCTTCTTATTTTGTCACTATGCTGAAAATAGACACCAGTCCAACAGGAAGAGATCAGAATAGACCAAGAGCTGTGCACAATGGTGAGCGTGTTCGGCGAGAGGAAACAGGGTGGGGAGGGTGAGGGTGGATATGAAGCCTCAGGTGCGCCTGGTGTGATATTTATCTCTAACTAACTGCTCTGGAATCAATGGTGCATCTTTAGTTGGAGATAAAAGATAAGCTTGTGCTTCATGTCCTATTTTCCCATGAAATCCAGAGGGACAGGTCTCCTGAAGCAGAGAATTGCCCTTATGCTGCTGTGAGTAGGTGGAGGCCAAGAATGGAGGAGCCACACCCTGCTCCTCGTCAGTATAAACCCTTTGTGACATAGTTCCAAGCATTTTGGGCTGCTTAACTAAAAGAACCTGACCTCGGTGGTGTCACAGCTCCTGGGGAAGTTTTCCTGGGGAAGGATGCTGGAAGTAAAGGAACATACCCTGTCCCAACCCAAGCCCCCTATCACAAACACTTTTCCATGTGGAGTTTATGAAGGGAAGCAGCAAAATGATGTCACACCCCAACATCATCGAGTGGGGTCAGTGGGGCTTCAAATCAGCCATCAATTAAATAGGCTTAGAAGAGAGGAGGAGATCAGCTCCAGTGGCTGAGAATGAGAATGGAGGGGCATTAGTTGAGTCCTCACACTAATGGAGGGTAGTGATGATGTGAATGGATATAAACCCTCCACTGGGAGTAGAGTATAAACCCTCAGTGGGGTCGAATATAAATCCTCCAGCGGAGGACGATAGGGGTATAAACCTGTCCTCCGGGGTACTGGGTTCAGCTTAATATTCCAGCATCTGCATTTTCTGTGTCTCCATTAATCATCTACTGGGAGTGGAGTAGAGGGGGATAAATTAATGGGGGGGAGAGAGAGGTAAATCCACTTGTAGTGTGGGTAGGTGGGGATATGCCCTTTACTGGGGGGAGAGGTGTACAACTCTCCAGGGAGAGGTAAAATCATGTGGGGCTAGAGGGGCTAAATCCTTGTAGTGGTTCTAGTGGTGGTGGGATAGAGAGTTATTAACCCTGTATGGAGTGTGGGGTCTAAACCCTGCAGTAGGGAGATGAGGGGTATAAATACTCTAGAACGGGATAATGGGGATAAACCCCTTAATATTGAGGTAGATGGTTATTAATCCTTTAATGGGGTTTGAGTAGGGTTTGGAGATCAGCCCTATAGTAGAGGGGGATGTACACTGCACATGAGGTATAAATCCTCAGGTTGTGGTGGAGTGGAGTGCTATTAACCCTATAAGGAGGACAGGGATACTAACCCACTAATAGCAGAGGGCTGAGGAGCATAACCCTTATCGTGGGGAATTTATCTCTCAAACTTGGTGGTGGAGTAGAGATAATAGTAAGATTAAACGAGAACTTACCAGTTTGAAGTTTGATCTTTATTTTATGAGGAGTAACGATGAGGGATTACGTGAAGAACCCCGCCTGGCGCTGGAACGGCATATTTCAAAGCAGCGGCATGAAAAACACAGAACATAATAGCCGGAGTAAGATAGTAAGGCTTCTCATAGATTTAGAACTACGAGATGATCATTTATTTTATGAGGGTGGGGAGTGGAGGGCACGTAATCCCTCATCGTTACTCCTCATAAAATAAAGATCAAACTTCAAACTGGTAAGTTCTCGTTTAATCTTACTATTTTACTTCGGAGTCACGTGAGTGACTACGTGAAGATTTTGAAGCTTTCTGTGTTTTTCATGTAGAATTTATTCCATACGACAGTCCGGCTCATTCAACACAGTGACGAGCGAATAACACATTTTTCCCTAAACATTGCCTCAAGTTATGTGATAAATTATTTCACATTATAAAGAATAAAAGTAATGCCCTTTACATTGAAAGGCAAGTTTATCACAAAATATCAATTGATATATATATTTTGATGGTATGACAAAGCAACAATTATAGAGAACCCAACACTCCGTGTCCAAACCTGACACCATGACTGGTTCCTTTTTACTTTAACATTAATTTACACCCTCCTGTGGCCTTGCATCTTTGCTCAAGCGGCTCATCCCGTGCCATTCCTGTGAATGTATCTACCTCATTAACAGAGTGATTTTCCACCTTTCAGTGTCTAGTTCCACTGAGTGTATCCAATTTCTAACCACCTAGAATACATTCCTCTAGAACCATCAGTTTTACTGAACCTAATGTGGTTTTTGTGTGTAATAAGTAGTGCTGTCTCATTACCACAGAGACTCTTACCTACTTCAACGTATTTCATCAATGTTCACACACACACACACACAACTTAAGGCCGACAGGATATGCTTATAGGTTTACCTTGGTTTCAGCTCCTCTTGGTGTGCTTTGTTTGGTAAATTCATAAACATATATGATAATGCAATCTGTATCCACATGCAATTATAACGTAACATTTGCAATGTTTGCATTCTTATATTGATACTAAAGTCATCAGCATTATTATTTTCAATGTTAACTCTTTTTAAAATCATTGATAGAGTTAGAGTCCATTGCCTAAGGCAATTCAGGATTATTTATCTCCCGACTTATATATTACAATTTTGGACAGATTATATATATATACACATATATATATTTATATTAATATCCACATATATATCCCTTTCCATATCGGGATATTATGAATGCACCTGATAACTTCTTGGTTAGTATATTGTCCGTTAATAGGACGGTAACACTCTGTGCCCTATTATTGGCTCTATCAATTAGATACTCAGAAAAATGCAATCCACAAGGAACTCACATATATCTAATATGATAAAATAACTTTACTGTATACACAGACTTCCAATTTCTTATAACAAAATATTGTTTTTTAAACTTATTTCTGCAAATTGCAGGTATAACACTTCTTTTATACATAATTATTTTATTGTTATGTTGTTATATTAGTTAAACATTCATAGACTTCTTTGACCATCAGCTGTTGTAATGGTCTGGTCAACCTGCAGATAGTCAAATTCATATTTTCATGTCATGGATGCCTTTGTACAACAATAAATTACTGCAGGGTTACACAAAACTGGAGAACCCAGCGGGTGCAGCAGCATCCAAAGAGCGAAAGGAGATAGGCAACGCCTCGGGTCGAGACCCTTCCTCAGAATTCAATAATTACTGCAACTACGAATCATCACAAGTGGTTCAACATCACTCAATATTTATAAAACCATGAAGGATCCGTATTGGGCCACCAAAATGCCTCTGGCAGTGTCCTGCTACATTTTCATCAGACACTGCCCTATCAAACAAAATGAGGAACACAAAAGAACATATTTTCCTCATGTAATTGAGAGAAAAGCATCCACCTTTCCTGTTCTTGGTTTACCCACAAGAAACATTTGAAAGATCGGTGATTTAATCTGTATGCAACCAGATTAATCGTAAGTAATCCATATTAATGACAATGTGTTTTCCTCCCAAATTTGTTGTCTCCGATACCATTGTCTCTTCCTTAGAGATAAACAGCTGGACTAAATTTTTAGAATATGCCACATCTGTTTTACTCAGATAATCCCATGATTGTTATTTGATGTATCTTGTGTGTTTTAACATGTGCCATAGCCGTGGTATTGTTCACCTTGATATGACATGGACACTTCCATAATAAAACAATCGATATTTAATCCAACTCCTTATACTTCAATAATTAATACAAATGTTTGAAAAATTTCTTAGGATAATCCATTTATGCTCACCTGGTATTATTGTCCGCAGTCCCAACAAGAGACGTATCAATTATTCTTATACCCAAACATTCACAGAAGCTGTACATCATCTGTAACACTTGCTTCAGTTTGCAACAGCTGTTAAGCTTATAGTTGAAGCAGCTTGTGAACCTTTTTTACATTACTTTAATAATGATAACGTATCATTTGATATTTGCATAAGCCTCTCACAAAGGCATACATTTTATAAGCTTCTGTATTCCTTCTTTTGGAGCTTTATTTACTCTTTACCTAACCTCATGGAGGGACAAAGTATGTCAACAATAATGAGACATATTTGTATCATGGAACAATTTTCCCCCTCTTATGGTGCTGAATTACTTCTAAATTCAGAATAGTAATTTATGAATATTTTATTAATGCCTAAGCATAATCTTTATGTAATGGGTCTGGTCCTTGCCTTCCACCAGGTTTGTAATTGCAGCACTAATTTGCAGCCGACTCTTATAACCATCCAATTTAAATGTAATCAAGATAACCCATGACCATGACCTCATTAGTGCAAGTGCTGATCTTTTATCAGCATAATTGTTCCTCCAGTATTCTGTTTAACAGCCTTGAACTGGTTTAATCCTTTGGACAATGTTTTAACTTGCACAGCTTGACCCATTTTAATTAATTTCAAGCACCTGTAATATTGATTAACAATTTGTTAATAGCAACTGTATTTCCATGTTCTCGATGTTTCCATTTTAATAAATGTTCTTACACTGTGAAAGTGTATATAAAATGATGTTTTGTATGGTTTATACCATCAAATCTTTACACTGAGGTAATTTTATAATATATATGTACGTACCCCTTCTTTATTGGAGTTACTTTTGAGTGCAAACCTAAAATCAATTTTTAAGGTTTTCTTATACAGGTGAACCAATCCTTCCTTAGTTATATTAAATTAATGATCATAATACACCTGTAATCCCCCACAATTGGAGATTTCATGAACTTATTTTGTAACAAGATGTTTGCACCTCTTCAACGTACTTCAAGCCTTCTTTTCCCAATTATATGGGTTTGGATAAGGCTATGTTGGATTATACCACTTCTGCCTTTGTTTTGATCCATTATCAAATCTTTCATTGGATCATAGTTTTTCCCCCAAGTTTAAAGATCTTTGCCTTTGTTTTGATCCATTATCAAATCTTTCATTGGATCATAGATTTTCCCCCAAAGTTTAAAGATCAGTAGTTTGTTCTTTTGTAATCAATATCTTTGATTTATCATAAGGCAGGTTTATTCCATACTAATCAGGAGTTTAACATAACCTGATTTATATTGATCTGCGAATCTAGAGTGCAGATTTGGTAAATTATATATATTTCTTCCCATTGAGCTCCACAAACTGATGGCAATTTATTTTATTTTAAAAGTATTAGTTATTTACACAATGTTTTATTTTATTTTCTTTTTCTTTTTGAATAGTAATGCCATGCACCAGTTTGAAATACTTTGAAATTGTATTTCTTTATATCTCATAATTTGAGACATGGATATCATAAACGGATTCACCGTTGATATCTTTATAAAACATAAAAGTTTTATCATATTCTGCTGTTTTAATCATTACAGCTTTGGTGAGTTTTTAGTTCCCATGTTTACTTTTCATGGCCTCACTCATCATTAGTTCTGCTGTTTTAACCATAACAGCTTTTAGTGAGAGACCAACTAATTTTCGTTTCCATGGTAATTTTCCATGGCCTCACTTTTTATTCAGGTGTTGTGCATGCACCTGTGTGTATATATATATATATATATATATATATATATATATATATATATATATATATATATATATATATATATATATATTGGTGCTGTGGTGGGTACTTCATGACCAGCCACCACTATCAGTGCATTTTTAGGGTCAGTTTTTCCATTTTATTTTTCACTGCCCTTGTTTCTCCTGAGTTCTTTCCCCTCAAGGAGACTACCTTCAGAAATATCTGAGGTAGATATTCCCACCATATTTCATCATATTTTTCCTTTTTATATGTGAAACCCCCTTAGGGTAGGTTAGGGAATATTTCCATTATTTTCCGTCTGAAGGCCTTTATTAACTTTTTAAATTATGACCTTTATGACATTTAAAATTTCCCCCCCCTGCCAAAAGTTTGTGGAGCATCTAAAACTCCCTAACGTATTTTTAACGGTCACCAGTATCGGAACTGGCTCCGTAATTAATCTCCCGTCCCGATCGCTGGGTATTCCCCGGGACGTTCTTTTTTAAACTCCGTTGTATTATACAGAGTATTTTTGTTCTATTTTACTCTTTTATTTTATTTTTGTTTTTAAATTCATTTCAAATCCTGGTTCAATACACCAGGCACGGAGTTTTCCAGACCCTAAAAGTTTTTCAACTACACTTACCTGCCGGTTCCGTACCTACCGCTGTTGACGAGCTAGCCTCTGCAGCTCTTCCTTCTGCCGTCAGCGTCGACGTAATGCCGTTCCAGCGCCAGGCGGGGTTCTTCACGTAGTCACTCACGTGACTCCGAAGTAAAATTAACCCTCTAGTGAGGTAGAAGGGTATTTATCACACTAATGGGGATGGGGCTCATTGGTGGAAGATAACATTTTTTTTCTGGGATTGGATAGAGGGGTTTAAACCTTCTACAGTGTAGAGGGATATAAACGCTCTGGAATGAGGTAGAAGAATATACATTCTCTGGTGAGGATTAGGGAGTATAAACCTTCTCGGGGTCAGACAGAGGCATATAAACCTATAAATAGGATAGTGAGATATAAATGTCTATTGTAGTAGAGAGGTATTTACTCCATAATATCATTGGGTACAGGGGTATAAGCACTCATGCAGTGTTGAGGTGCATTAATCCTCCAAAGGGGTGGATTATAGAGCTGATACCCTTCCAGTGTGGGAAGTAGGGGGATAAACACCGATGGTGGGTTATAACCCCTTTGTTGGCATAGAGGGATAGAAACCCTTTAGTAAAGGGGAGAGGGGTATATACCCTCAATTTCTGTATAAATCGCCTTGAGTTGCTTTGAGGGGTATAAACATTCTCGGGGGGGGGGGGGGGGATGGATCAATCTGGATTCTTTAGTGATGCAGTCAAAGGGGAGAAAGCCTTTACAGTAGGGTAGAAGGGGATAAATCCTTGAGTATGGGGTGGAGGAGCACAAATCCTTTGGGTGGAGGGGGGTAGGATTGGTATAGGAAGACATGGCCCATTGTGGTCCTGGGTCACCAACCTCAGGAAGAAGGCATCAGCACAGTAATCATTTTACTCAGCATGCATTCCTTCTTCAGTGAAAATAATTTCCTCATATTCTCTGACATTGTTTCCACAGCTGTACCAATCTTCCTTGTTGCTTCAAATGTGAATCCAGTATATTTTTAATCCTTGCTTGAATACATTTTGTAAATATGCAGACAAAACTATCCCACAATATGTAATTTAAAAATATCCCAAAATTGCTCAACAATGTAATTGCCAATCATTTTCTACCATGTGTGGATTTTCTACACAATCATCAACATTAAAAGTCTGATACTATCGCAGCAATAAAAATAAAAGAGACTTGGTGATACAATGTGTTTCATGGACATGGAGAAACATTGAATATGTTTCCAATTATAACAAATGTGTTGATATTCCTGGTCAGTAGTTTGGTCTGACTGAATTGATTGAGTTGTCTCGAAGATTTAACATATTGATGGTCCCTGAGGAGTGGTCCCAGAAGAATGGAAAATTGCACATGTTAATCCACTGTCCAAGAAGGGAGCGAATAAGAGGGGAAACTTCAGTCTTTTAGCCTGACTTCAGTCGTTTGTAAAGTTTTAGAGTCCATCATTAAGGATGAGGCTGCTAAACAAGATGATTAGCATTAAAAATAGTTTAAAATATTTGTACTGTAACCACGTTCAAATTCCGGATGCACTTGGTTTTATTTTTCTGTACATGCAGGAAAACTGATTTATAAATCACCACCTTTGTGGCTGATAGATGGTGCATTCCCAGCAACATACTGATAAAAAGCACGTATAAATTTGAGAACCAGTTTGCTGACTGAATTTAAATCTATTATCTTTCTTTTCCTGGAGAATAACTGTAGCTCCATTTCAGACATCTCAGCACTAAACACAATGTGAGCTGTTGACAGCATAGACTGTGACATCAAATTACCACAGCAATAAGCATTGATAGCAGCTTTGCAGTAGTAGGACAAAGACTGAACGTTTAGTGAAAGATGTTACAAACCGTGTTTTTCATCTCTTATCATCTTCTTCCATTTGTTTTCCAAACGGATGTTACACACAAAGCATATCAGAAAATGTTTCCTATTCAAGGTTAGATCTTAACTCCTCAGGGAGCTTCAGTAAACATAATACAACATGCATGGAAAATCCTAGTGGATCAGTTGATGGGATAGTGAAGTGCATCATGAGGTCACTGGGAACTTTGAACTGGCTTTGGTCCAACAATACCATCATGAGCCCTTCACATACACTATGTTTTTTTTATTTTCAAAAATGTTATTTATTCAAAATATACAGGAAATACAGAGTAGTTACATGCTAACATTAAATACATAATTTATTTTACATGCCACTTAAATAGTAGGATCAACATGCAGATATTAAACCTAATAAATTCAACGAGTGTCCCAGATTTAATATTTACAGTCAAAGTTCTTTCATTTGCTACAGCAAAATGATCAAACTGGCACCTCAACCATGAATTACAGCTCACTCACTTCTTGCAGATATCCAACATCAAATATAATGAAGTTCCCAATGGCAGATGTATGTCAGCCTCTTAGGAAGACCTCTCACACGCTCAGGATACATTCTCAATCTTCCAGTCTACACATTGAGGCCCTTGCATTTTTTCCATTTGCACTTTCTCTCCATCAATAACTATATTTGCACTCTTTATTTTCTTTTTTTGTTGCACTGCCTGATGTTCTCATGAATGGTGTGATTGCCTGGATAGCATGCAGGCAATCATGCACTATCTCCGGAGGATAGACACAAGTGCTGGAATAATTCAGTGGGACAGGCAGCATCTCTGGAAAAAAAGTATGGGTGACGTTCCAGGTTTCTTTTTCTCCAGAGATGCTACCTGACCCGTTAAGTTATTCCAGCACTTTGTGTCTATCTTCTGTATATACCGGCATCTTCATTTTCTTTCTACAGCATCTCTGGAGAACAAGGATGTTTCAGGTTACAACCCTTCTTAGACTTGAGGATCGCTGAGTTACTCCAGCATTTAATGGGGTTTTTTATAATGCAGTTTCGCGTATCAGCACACAAAACAACGTTTTTCACTGTGTACACGAATAAACCCATACTGATTGCCAAACAAGTCTGAAAAAACATTAGCATTGCAGCTTAGAGGAAACTAGTACTTTCATGGAGAAAAGGAGCATGTGCCAGGATACCCTACAGTGCCAGGAAAAAATGAATTATATGAATTGTTCTGGTAGGCTTAGTACTCAGTGAAAGTTTGGGCAAACATCTCGTCATGGTCATTGCAAATGGGCAAACGGTTAGAAGAAACTAAATGAGCTGTTGATTCATGTTGATCATTGTTCAGTTCACAATGCAGATAGTGAACTGCTTAACATGGCTTGTGACTCTCTTTTGAAACTGACTGCTTGTTCCCCATCCCCATCTGGGTTAAACTGGAACAAAATGCAAGGGAGTTCTCAAGGACCAGGGATCTTCCTGAAGGATCTCAACTTGTGTCAGGAGCACACAAGAATGTCTTTAGCTTTGATGTCACACCTTGACCCACTTTTAGGAAGGTGTGACAAGTTATTAAAAGGCAGCTGCATTGATCTAACATCAGAACAGAAGCAAACCTGCCTATTTAAGTCCAGACCAGTCTCACGCAGAGAATCAAGCTGCAAAGGAACCAAACTGCAACAGTCAAAAGGCAACGATGCTGTGCATTGTATAGTCGCATCTATACCCTGATAGTGGGGATCTTTGATGATAGATGCCGCCTTCCTGATGTATCACCAGATGTAGGTATTTTTGCTGTTGGGGAGAGTTATGCCTGTATGGACCAGGCAGAATCGACCGATTCATGGACATCACCAGTTGCTGGATGTCTTCTCTGGTGATGCTCTGCCAGGCCTGTAATGCAGCCATCTTTAGCTTATGCCTGTTTTGGGGGCTAGTCCCCTTCAGTTTTCTCTTCAGCATATAAAAGACATGCTCAATTGAGTTCAGTTCGGGTGATTGACTTGGCCACTCAAGAATTGACAATTTTTTAGCTTTGAAAAACTCCTTTGTTGCTTTAGCAGTATGTTTGGGATCATTGTCGTGCTGTAGAATGAACCGCCGGCCAATGAGTTTTGAGGCATTTGTTTGAACGAGCAGATAGGATGTGTCTATACACTTCAGAATTCATTATGCTATTACCATCAGCAGTTGTATCATCAATGAAGAAAAGCTTCAGCAGCCATACATGCCGATGCCATTACACCCCCACAACCGTGTTTCACAGATGAGGTGGTATGCTTTGGGCAGTTCCTTCTCTCCTCCATACTTTGCTCTTGCCATCACTCTGCTATAAGTTCATCTTAGTCTCATTCATCCACATCTACATGGTGAAACCAAAATGTATAAAAAAGGCCTTTAATAAAATCTGACAATGTGCACTTTAACCACATGTGATTTTTTTCTATTACAAATCTCAAATTGTGGCGCACAGAGGCAAATAAATAAATGATGGGTCTTTGTCCCAAACATTAAGGTGAGCACTGTACTTATTTGCCACTGTATTCCACAATTTGAGATTTGTAATAGAAAAAAATCACATGTGGCTAAAGTGCACATTGTCAGATTTTATTAAAAGGTATTTTTATACATTTTGGTTTCACAATGTAGAAATTACAGCTGTGTTTATACATAGTCCCCACATTTCAGGGCACCATAATGTTTGGGACACATGGCTTCACAGGCGTTTGTAATTGCTCAGGTGTGTTTAATTGCCTTCTTAATGCACGTATAAGAGAGCACCTAGTCTTTCCTCCATTCTTTCCATCACGTTTGGAAACTTTAATACTGTTTATCACCATGAAGACCAAAGTTGTGCCAATGAAAGTCAAAGAAGCCATTATGAGACCTAGAAACAAGAATAAAGCTGTTAGAGACGTCAGCCAAACCTTAGGCTTACCAAAATCAACTGTTTGTAACATCATTAAGAAGAAAGAGAGCACTGGTGAGTTTACTAATCACATAGGGACTGGCAGGCCAAGGATAACCTTCACAGCTGATGACAGAATAATTCTCTCTATAATAAAAGAAAACTCCCAAACACCTGCCCGACTGATCAGAAACCTTCTTTAGGAGTCAGTTGTGGATTTGTCAATGACCATTGTCCGCCAAAGACTTCATGAACAGAAATACAGAGGCTACACAGCAAGATGCAAACCACTCGTTAGCCGCATAAATAGGATGACCGGGTTACAGTTTGCCAGGAAGTACTTAGAGCAAACCACTGTTCTGAAAAAAGGTCTTGTGGACAGATGAAACATAGAAACATAGAAATTAGGTGCAGGAGCAGGCCATTCGGCCATTCGAGCCTGCACCGCCATTCAATATGATCATGGCTGATCATCCAACTCAGTATCCTGTACCTGCCTTCTCTCCATACCCCCTGATCCCTTCAGCCACAAGGGCCACATCCAACTCCCTCTTAAATATGGCCAATGAACTGGCCTCAACTACCTTCTGTGGCAGAGAATTCCACAGATTCACCACTCTCTGTGTGAAAAACGATTTTCTCATCTCGATCCTAAAAGACTTCCCCCTTATCCTTAAACTGTGACCCCTTGTCCTGGACTTCCCCAACATCGGGAACAATCTTCCAGCATCTAGCCTGTCGAACCCCTTAAGAATTTTGTAAGTCTCTATGAGATCACCCCTCAATCTTCTAAATTCCAGCGAGTACAAGCCGAGTCTATCCAGTCTTTCTTCATATGGAAGTCGTGCCATCCCAGGAATCAGTCTGGTGAACCTTCTCTGTACTCCCTCTATGGCAAGAATGTCTTTCCTCAGATTAGGAGACCAATATTGTCGCAATACTCCAGGTGTGGCCTCACCAAGACCCTGTACAACTGCAGAAGAACCTCCCTGCTCTTGTAATCAAATCCTTTTGCTATGAATGCCAACATACCATTCGCTTTCTTCACAGCCTGCTGCACCTGCATGCCTACTTATTGACTGGTGTACCATGACACCCAGGTCTCGTTGCATCTCCCCTTTTCCTAATCGGTCACCATTCAAATAATAGTCTACTTTCCATCAATGAGATGAAGATTAACTTATATCAGAGTGATGGCAAGAGCAAAGTATGAAGGAGAGAAGGAACTGCCCAAGATCCAAAGCATACCACCTCATCTGTGAAACACGGTGGTGGGGGTGTTATGGCATCGGCATGTATGGCTGCTGAAGGTACTGACTCACTTATCTTCATTGTTGATACAACTGCTGATGGTAAAAGCATAATGAATTCTGAAGTGCATAGACACATCCTATCTTCTCAAGTTCAAACAAATGCCTCAAAACTCATTGGCTGGCAGTTCATTCTACAGCAAGACAATGATCCCAAACTTACTGCTAAAGCAACAAAGGAGTTTTTCAAAGCTAAATACAATTGGTCAATTCTTGAGTGGCCAAGTCAATCACCCGATCTGAACGCAATTGAGCATGCCTTTTATAATGCTGGAGAAAACTGAAGGGGACTAGCCCCCAAAACAAGCATAAGCTACAGGCCTGGCAGAGCATCACCAGAGAAGACACCCAGCAACTGTTAATGTCCATGAATTGCAGACTTCAAGTTATTGCATGCAAAGGATATGCAACAAAATACCAAACATGACTACTTTTATTTACATGACATTGCTGTGTCCCAAACATTATGGTGCCCTGGAATGGGGGGACAATGTATAAACATTGCTGTAATTTCTACATGGTGAAACCAAAATGTAAAAAAAATGGCTTTTGTTAAGATCTGCCAATGTGCACTTTAACCACATGTGATCTTTTCTATTACAAATCTCAAATTGTGAGTACAGAGCCAAATAAATAAATGATGGGTCTCTGTCCCAAACATTATGGCGGGCACTGTAGAAGATTTGTAGTGCGTTTGGTGACACATTGAACCTTTAAACTTATAAGAAAGTGGAGGCACTGGTGCACCGTCTTCATGATTACATCTACATGGATCGAGAAGAGAAAGGTTCACCTCCAGTGTTAAATTACTTCTTCCACATTATCTGTGCGAACTATAATTATTTCCTATGTAGCTGTTTGTAGACTAAATCTCCCCTGGTTTCAGAGTTGCCTGTTCCACTTCCACTGATCCTTTAGCTATGATCTACATGCAAATTTGACAATTTTGCCGTTTCAGGCTGTGTAAATGAGGAACTGGAGATGCCTGCCTCGGTATTTGTTCCCACCTTGACTAGTCATTCAGAGGGAAAATATCTTCTTACCACCTTCCATTCCCAGTGATTCCCCTGAATCCCTACATCCCTATCGCTAATGTAGCTTTGGCGGGACTTTAGAAGTTGAGGCACTGTGACTGCACTACAGGGCTCCACACTGACCCTGTTTATTCACTGCCTCAAGAAAATCTGAATCTTCTCACAATTAGTCAAATAGTTTCCAACATTATATTCCTTTAACTGTTTTTCAGCTGGCAGCAAGAGCAAAATTAAGAATGTTTATTCTTTTACAGTCTAATTTTAACCATTCCTTTCCTGTGCTCTTGGGATTTAGTTGGACACATTCAGCCTCAAACAAGAGCAGCTGTTCGATATATACAGGTATGCTAATCTGTTCAGTGCAAGTCAGAGATATGGTTAAACTGTTTTGAAAAAAACAATGTTTAAATTTAGGTTTAATTGAATTTAGGTTCTTGTCCCTTCTGGCAAAATGATTCAAGTTTTTTATGACTTAATTTTCTGTTCTCCTTGATAACATTGACATTCAGTTTCAGCCTCCTCTCATCTGGAGTGCCCACTAGCTTGACGTGATGAATCATCACCCCTTGGGATTGCATTCTGATCCTATTGGAACTTGGCAATAGAGCTCTAATTCTTTAACCCTAACCCCATAGCATCTTAAACCTTTTAGTGATTTTCTCTTGCCCAGTGATCTTCTGAGATCTCAAAAGTATTCCAGCTCTGGTCTTAGGCAAAATGCATATGGCATGTCCTGTTACCACAACATCCCCAAACCACCAACCTTACCCAGCCTCTCCTGTAATTTACAGTAGTTACAGCATATTTCAAGAGATATTTCACAAGAACAACATGGGAGAAGGGAATGGTTGCTGTCAGGTTAGTTCTCAGTACATGAAGCACAGAGCTGTCCACTGCTACTGTGCGTGTGTGTGTATATGAATCCGTATATATGTGTGCATGTTTATTGTACACCTGCAAGTGTATCTGTACACCTGCACGTGCCTGTGTTTACATGAGTGTGAGTGTGAGAGTGATATGAGTTTGTGTGTATGAGTGTCAGAGAATTGACAAATCTGAGATGAGATTAAAGACAGCATGGTTAGTGTAAGAAGTGCTCCTGTTGAAATAAAGATTTAAAAGAGTGGAATCATAGTAATGATGATGGCACATCCTCTTTTGGGACCAACATGCAAAGACCAGCTCAGCCGCCATCTTGGTTTCCAGTTGGATCCATTCGTATTTAGAGAGTGCAATGGCTGGAAGCTCTGAATCATCTGCACATTGAACAGTGGTGCTCAGCAAAGTGATCACCCGGACTGTGTTTGTTTATTTTTAAATGTAGAGGTTCACAAAATTGGAAGGCAGTGCAAGTGGATCTGGTTCATGTTGAAGAGTAGTCTGGGTCACTGGCTGATGAAGAAATTCTAGGAGTTGCATCTCCTGCAGTTGCATGGTAGAGTATGATGGAAATGGGGTAGTTGACAGAAGAGCCGACAAGGGAGTCGCAAGGGGAAGTCTTATCAAGCAATGTTGGAAGGACAGCGGACAATGTGTCTTTGATAGAAGCTCATCGGTTGAGATGAAAATTAACAGAGGATCTATTGAATGTGGGAAGTGCTGAGGTGTAGGGACAGGCACAGAGAACACCATCCTTCCTTGAACCAGGAGAGGAGTGAGAGCAGATGTGTGTGAACTGTGGTTGAGAGCCTGGTCCACTATGGAGAGAAGGAAAAAGGGAGACTTCTTGAAGCCATGAGTGTGGCAAATCTATCATCACAGAGATGGAGAAACTGGATGGATGGATGGGGGTCCTCAATAGAAACTGGGTGTGAGGAGGTGTAAACATAGCTGAAGGAATCTGTCGGCTTCAAAATAATGATTTACCCATCTCTGCCCTCGTTTATCCCTTTCCCTGATTTACCCCCACTGCCCCATTTCATTTACACACACCTTCTTATGCCTTAACTACTGTGAACACGCCACCCCCTCCCGTTCTCTCGTGACTGTTGCCCCGTGTTGGTGACCTGGCCTCCCTCTTCCCCACCTCGCCAGCCTTCTCTCCCTCGAATGTCTGTTCCCCCAAAGAGCTGACTGATCCGTGTACCCGCGTCAGACCCAAGAATGCAATGTGGAGCTGAGGCCAGCTCGTGGAGTCATGTGCTTTCATATCTGGGAAGCAACTGGTGTAAACCGTGAAGACTTGGCAGGAATCCACATCCCATGGGCTGAAGCTGCCGAATTCTTAAACCAGCTTCCTGTGTGGGAGATCAGTGTTGTGCGCGATTCATGTTATCGTACTTTCCCAATGGATCCCGTTCATTCTCAAACTGGTAAGTCGGAAAAGTTCTCTTGCTTTACGGAGTGGGATGGTGACTGGCAGCGTGTGAATCAGCGGTAAGGGAACCGGCAGGAAAACAAATAATGCAGCTTTTGGAGACAGTCCCACCCCTGGAGACAGAGATGATTTGAAAGGGTGAGTGAAAGAAAGAGTCAGGCAGTGTATGTGTATGAGAGGGGGAGGGGCAGAAACAGCAAGGGAGAGAGACGGAGACTTGGGTAGTGGTGGCCAGAATTGACAAGAGGTGCAGGCTGAGTTAATGAATGCGTCGAAGGGATTTGTGCGTTAGACTATTTTGGATTAATTGATGGGTCTCTTGCTGTTTTTTAGCGCGCTGTCCGACAGTGTAGGATTTAATTTAACTTTAGTTACACACCCGCCGCGAATCGTGAAGGCAGTTACCCACATGTGGACAGCAGACTCCACAGGTCACGTCCTGTACATTAAATGTAGAGTAACATAAAGAAAACTAACTTTTAATGAAAAGGCCAGCGAGTTCGTTCAGTCCACTGGAGCTGTACTAAATGTATCAGCCTCGCTGGTGTAGAAACAAGAGGGCAACTGCTAAGTGCATTATCCCATCCATGCACTGGGCTTAAACTTGAGAGCATTTACGGATTCTTACTGAGCAATGGGGAGGTTGCACCAAAGATCATAGAGCGCTCTATGAACTGGGTTTCACGGCAGTCGGGTCACGACCCATGACCCGTACTGTTGCCACGCTACGCCAACTGGAGTACAAGCGATGAACTAACACACACACCATAATGTTTCCAGCGTAGCGGGCCCGTTAAAAACCGCCGAAATTGTCAATTTTTGCGCTGTAAATAATTATGGAAATCGGGATAAGCGTGAGAGACATTTATCCAACTTCAGAATTCCAAAAGTGAGGAGAAATGGCGGTAGATAGAAGCGAGAGCGGAAGTGACAACAACAGCCAGAGTGCTTGGCGAACATTGGCCGTGGAGATAACGAATTGAAAATATTGGGAATGTTTGCTCACTGCATTTCATCAACAGTAAGGCATTATTTGAGTTTTTTCTTGATTCCTTTGGCATTAAAAAGTTTCAGAAATGATACATCTGGCTGTAAACTTTTAAAATCGCCTGTGGCTCTCGTGGGTTTTTACATACAAAAAGTAAACGCCACTGAAGCAAAATTTATCGTTAAAAAAATCGCAATCTATACGTGCAGTTTGAATTACATTTTACTCAGATGCAAGCCAAGGAATGGCATAATTGTTATCTGTTAATTGGACATAATCAACCTCAGCAAATTGACAATATCCTATTGAAAGTGAGTGGGTGTTTAAGCTGTCCGGACATTTTATTATTTGCCAAAATATACATCTCAATAGCATAATGATAGAAAACGTACTTTTCCACACATCACTCATAAGTCTGGAGATTTTTTTAATGATAAATTTAGCTTCAGAAGCGTTTTCTTTTTGCATGTAAATACCCACTTCAGAACCATGGGCGATTTTAAAATGTTACAGCCACATAGTGCTATCCGTATTTGGAAACAATAAAAATGTACTCTAAAATTGGGTAATTTATCTCCTTTCCTCCCCATTGCAAATAATCCTTCCTTCAAACCGTCTGTTTTAGATAGAGGATTTGTTCAATGGAAAACTCATGGAATTAAAATGGTGGGAGATCTTTATCAAAAGGGAACTTTCCTCTCTTTTCAGGAATTACAGTAGAAGTACGAACTACATGTTAATATTTTTTTTTAGATATTTACAACTTAGAGATTATGTAAAATTATATACGCAATATTATAGATTTAGGGGCCCAGAAATCCTTGAATGTCTGAATCGACATCCTAATACAAATAAATTAATATCTTATATTTACAATACCCTTTTAGATACTGACATTCCGTCATTAATCATATAGACGCGCATGGGAGGATGAATTGGCCCAACCCATAATGAAAGACATATAGGATGAATGTTTACAATATATACATAATTGCTCGTTAAACACTAGACATTCCTTAATACAGTTTAAAATATTACATAGATTACACTATTCAAAGACAAACTTAAATAGGATTTTCCCAAGCACTTCCCCTCTTTGTGATAAATACCAATTTCAAGAAGCCAATTTAACTCACACTTTTGTAACGTATAAAATGCAAAATTTTTGGTTGGACATTTTTTGAATTATCTGTAAAGTTATCGGTAATCAACTGGACCCAGATCCAAAATTAATAATATTAGGATTATCAGAACATACCACAAACCTTACGATAAGCCAGAGACACTTCCTTGATTATAGTTTAATAACTGCGAAAAAATTAATACTTACATTTTGGAAAAAAACAATAACCCCCACAATTAAAATGTGGATTACGGAAATGACCGAGACCTTGCATTTGGAAAAAATAAGATTTGTCTAAATTGACAAACCAGAACTATTTTTCAAAATATGGTCTCCATTTATTGAATTTTTACAAAAGTAAATTGGTTTAACACAAAATTAAAGTCACAACTTGAGTTTAGGGTTGGATGAACAACTATACTCACTATCTCCCGGATCTATCTCCACAATCTTTATATTTGTAATCTCCTTTCTTTCTTGCTCTCCTTTCTTTTCTATTAGCTTACAATTTCTCTTATCTCTTTCTTTCTCTATTTCTTTTCTTTAAAAAAAACTTCAAAAACTGAAGCTACGTAAGAACATTTTCTTTTAAAAAAAAAAAAAATTACAGCCAGATTTAACACTTCTGATACCAAATCACTTTTATCACTTTTTAGATACCAAAGGAAACACAAATAATGCCTTACTGTTGAAGAAATGCAGTGAGCAAACGCGAAATGTTCGCCAAGTACTTTAGCTGTTGTTGTCCCTTCAGCTGTCTCTTCTCTTTATCTTCACTTCTCTTCACTTTTGGAATTCTGAAGTAGGATAGATGTCTCTCACTCTTACCCCAACTTCCACAATTTTTTACAGCGCAAAAATTCACCATTTTGGCAGTTTTTAACGGGTAAGAAAGTACGCGTTTCGTGTATAAACAGCATATACCGGAAGCTGCAATGTCCTCCAGATGGATTGAGCGGCTCCGTGCGTCAAGCCCTATGACTCGGTGACCTTACATGCAACCCCCCTATAGGAAGAATGCTATTGTACTGCTAGTAATGTAACTGTCGCTGTAATCAATGGTGACATTTACACTGGGAGTAATGTTACAACCCACCATCTGTGATGTTGGTATTGCTGTATTCTTGTCATGAGGTACAGTGAAAAACTGTTTTGCATGTTATCCAGATACAGAGAAATTGCAGATTAAAAAAGTGCAACTAGTTAGGTTCGAAGTTTAGGAGTTTAGTTTAGTTTATTGTCACGTGTACCGAGGTACAGTGAAAACCTTTACATGTTTCACCACCCATTGTAATGTTACAATGCCTGATATATCATGTTCCCCACTCTGTGCTAATGTGGTTGTACACATTTCCAAAGACACAGCCGGTGTGGGTGATTTCTTGGTTTCCCACCAGGTTCCCAATGGGAATTCTATTTACTGGCACCACTGGATTCTGAATCCCCTGTGGAAACTTGTGCTCTGCACAAGTCACCTGGGCAAGACGTAAAAGAAACATCCCCAATCCATTCAAATACCAAGCGTACACAAAAAGCTGGAGAAACTCAGCGGGTGCAGCAGCATCTAAGGAGCGAAGGAGATAGGCGACGTTTCGGGTTTATCTTCACTTCTCTTCACTTGTCTCTGATCCCTGACCCTTCTTCAGACTGGTCAGGGATCAGGGAAACGAGAGATATAGACGGTGATGTGGAGAGATAACGAACAATGAATAGGCGGTTCCACACTGTGAACAACAGGAGCTGTCTGGGCTCAAGGTCAACACTCCTCCTCCTAGTGCCTATATCGGTGAGGCCCATATGGTGTGATGTCCTCTCCGGCCTGTAATCTCCTGCATATTTGCTCTTCTAATTACTCTTGACTATTTTGGGGCCTGTAGTGTAGCATGTCCCCAACAACCCTCATCAACTTCTACAGATATGCCATAGAAAGGATCTTATCAATAGACAATAGGTGCAGGAGTAGGCCATTTGGCCCTTCGAGCCAGCACCGCCATTCAATGTGATCATGGCTGATCATCCCCAATCAGTACCGGGATGCATCACAGCAAGGTCTGGGAACAGCTCCATCCAAGACTACAAGAAATTGTAGTGAGTTGTGGACGTAGCCCAGACCATCACACAAACCAGCCCCCCTTCCATTGACTCAATCTACATCATGCTGCCTCGGCAAGGCCGCCAGCATAATCAAGGACCAGTCTCACTCTGGTCACTCACTCTTCTCCAATCTCCCATCAGGCAAGTTGTACAGAAATATGAAAATGCATACTTCCAGATTCAGGAATAGTTTCTTCCCAGTTGTTATCAGGCAATTGAATGGTCCTCTCATCAGCTAGAATGTGGTCTTGAACTACCATCTACCTCATTGGTGACCTTTGAACTATCCTCAATTGGACTTTATCAGACTTCAACAATATATTTTCCACTGAATGTTGTACCATTTATCATTTATCTGGGAACTATGGATGGTTGATTATATTCATGTATATTCTTTTCATTGACTGGATAGCACACAAACAAAAGTTCACTGAACCTTGGTACATATGACAATAATAAACTAAACTAACCTGTCCTTCTATGGAATGTGATAACCTCCTACAACACCGATCTTGCAATTAGCTAAACTTGCCGACTGCCAGCTTGCAACCGCCATACTCTGAGTGCCGTGCGGAAGCATTGCCATTGAACTGTGGTGACATTTGTGGCTTGTTCCTCTTCTCCAAATAATCCCCTGAAATTGGCAACAATTCCCCTGAAATTTGGCAATAGTGGCCATGAGTGCCATTATATTTTGAGCAGAGCAGAAACCAAGAACTCAGCACACACCTTGTTTGAGCAATGATGTCTCGAGTGGCACAGGTGTAGGGTTCGGGGTACATAACCCATTGCGTTTGTGGAACCCTGAAGTTGTTTGGAACTTCTGGAGATGAACAACCATTGGGAAACTGCAAGTGTGAGGAGAGAATTAAAGAAAGTGAAATTAAAATTACCAAACCTTTCTTCCTGCATTTTCAAAGGTGGGCAATTGAACTGGGTCCCTGGTGAGATTAGGAGGCCCTAGGAATAGTGTTGGAGAATCTCCAGTGTGCCAGGCGGTGTATCTGTGGAGGGAAATAGACAGCTGATGTTTCTGGTCAAGATCCTTCATCTGTTCACCCCGTTCCCCCTCGCCACACACTCCCACGCCCGACAGATGGTGCCTGACCCACCAGATTCCTCCAGCAGATTGCCTTTGTGGTCCACATTCCAGCATCCAAAGTGTCTTTGTCTCTGGGTCTGCTGTGGTGTTCTGAGCCTGTTGCTGCTGCTGTTGAAGAGGGAGCAGCAGTTACAATGAGGGGGAGGTAAGTTCTCCAATTTGGCTGCTGTAGTGTCTGAGAGGGGCAGATTATAATTTTGGGTGAAAGAATACAGGTGGGAAGTGGGAATAATTATCTTATACACTGGCTGGTTACGATCTAAAACTCACTGCTGAAGGATGACAGAAAGAGTTAATTGGAACATCATGAGGTCATAAGAGATAGCAGCAGAGTTAGGCCATTTGGCCCATCAAGTCTACTCCACCATTCAAGCATGGCTGATCTATGTCTCCCGCCTAACCCCATCCTCCTGCCTTCTCATAACCCCTGACACCTGTACTAATCAAGACTTTTGGCAAGGTATTGCATGGGCAGAAAGGATTACGGGGAAAGAGTGCAGCTATGAGAATGGTGGGATTGTATAGACTCAATGGAATGAATGGCCTCCCTTTGTGCTTTACTGATTCCTTAATTATGATTTTATAAAGTCCAATAGCAGCCTTGTGTGTATTTAGTGTTCCATAATTCTTCCATTAACCTGCTGTAATCTGCCTACAAGTTATGCAGAAAACATAACCTGTAGGCTTTCAAAAACAGGACTTGCGGCGATTGGAATGGGGATGGGAATAAGGTGCTGGGGGAGGGGAATTATGGCAATGTAGATGGGGAGGGCAATGGGGGCACATTTTAAAAGTTCAATTATTACAGATTCGATGTTCCAACATATTAAAGTTAGAGATATGCGTGTATGTAACTCACAGCCTTTTCTCTTCTTACTATATCTGGCCTTTGTCCATCCATCTGCACATGAAAACCTCCTTCACCTGTATCCACCGATGATTTCTAATCTTTGTCCCACCCCCACCTCCCTTCCATCTTTCTCCCCCCTACTACAATCAGTCTGAAGAAATGTTGTCCATCCATGTTCTCCAGAGATGCTGCCTGACCTGCTGAGTTAGTCCGGCATTTTGTGTCTTAGATTTAAATCAGCATCTGCAGTTCCTTGTGTCTACATTAAACTGCTGGAGGAGCTCAGTGGGTTGACCAGCACCTGTGGAGGGAAAGGAATGGTTGACATTTAAGGCCAAAACCCTGCATCGGGTAAACTGTGTTTAACCATCCAGCACTAGGTTTACACTTTAAACTTTTTGAGTAAAGTTGTATAGATTCATAGATTGTACAGATTTATTTCAATTTTATCGGGAACAAAAGAGAGGAGGCTCTAAGGCAGACATAGCCAAAACTATTTTTGGCGTCTTGTGTTATGAGGCAATCTCGTCATGGCCATACCACATGGAAACAGGTCCTTTGGCCCACCAAATCCTTGCTCACCATAAACCACCCATATTTACACTAATCCTAACCTAACCCATTTTATTCTCCCCACATTTCCATCAACTCACCCATATTCTACCACTCACCTACACACTAGAGGGCAAGTTACAATAGCCAATTAGTTCAACAACCAGAGCATACGGAGGAAACTCGCATGGTCACAGGGAGAATGTGTAAACACTGCATGGACAACACCGGAGGTCAGGATTGACCCCAATTGCTGGAGTTGTGAGTCAGCGGTTCTATCGACAAATGCTCAGGCTATGTGCTCTTCCCCACTATGTTAATATTACAGATGGACACCTGCTGGGTTTTTGAAACATTTTCCTTTTAGTTTCTGCTTCAGCACTGAGCTGCATTTCACTGCTTTAACATGTCCCTCTTACTGTTTTCTCTCTGTAACCACAATATTCTATTTAGTGCATCCTCATCTAACCTAACTCTACTTGTAGCTTTCTTAGTTAATTACTAATTTTATTTCTTCTCAATAAATGCATAATTATTGAAATTCTGTCAATGCTTAATAGTTATTTATAATTTGGGAGTCCTTGTATTCTAATTGTCCATTCTAGCAGCCTATCTGCCCTCCTTGGCTTTATGAATATCTTTATTTAAGTTTGGAGCACTATATTTTGCTTAAGCTGTATATTATGAATATATATTACCTTCAGGTTCTGATGCAGGATATATCCTGTCGTTATTGAGACAAGTTCCAAGATAATCTGCACTCGAATTGAAAATCTAAATATTGGAGATGCTGAGAATCTGAACTAAACACTCAGCAGGTTAGGCAGTGGCTGGGAGAGAGAAACAGTGTTAATGTTTAGGTCCAAAAATCTTGTCAGAACTGGGAAAGTGGAAAAATAAGTTTGTTTTAAGTTAGGACAAAATAAATATCTCTGGCAGAGTGAGGCCAGGGTGCCTGTGCTCAGTTTCACAGAACTGTTTGGTTAATTGAATGATGAGAGACAGAAATAGCCAAAAGCATATGCTAAAATAGCATAGAGACGTTACATAAATTGAAACTAATATGAGAATGCTGGAAATACCCAACAGGTTACAATATAATCCATTTGTAATACCATATCATTTTTTTCTCTTTCTGCCTACTGGGTATTCTGCTGGGTATTTCCAATATTCTGGTTTCAAGTTTCAACAATAGATCAGATCTGCCCATATTAATCTCCTAGCCAGACAACTTAATAACAGTAGAATCACCTTGGCAACCCTGGCTCCACCCTGTCAGAGATCTTTACCCTGCAATGTTGACTGTTTCACTTTCCATAGTTATTGCCTGACATGACAGTCATGGGTGACTCCTTGATGTATGACAACTATTCCAAAAGCATTCTTATCCAGCCAAGCTTTTTGAAAAACTGATCTGCCTGGTCCATCTGAATATTAAAGTATCCAATAGTCAATGTATTAATATTTTAGCAAGTTTTTTCCATATTTCATGAATAATTCTGTGTTTAGCTGAGGCTGTGTGCGGAACTCCGTTCTTCATTATATCTTCTTCTATGTCCTTGGAATAAAATCATTCACTTCCACTCTCTTTCTGCCAACTTGTACAATCAGGATGGCACAGACTCCAAATCTCCTCAGTTTTCTCCTACCTTACCCTTCCTATCACCTTCTGTGTTCTCTTCTTCTCTTTCTTCTCTTTTCCCACCCACACGCTGGCTTTCTCATATTGACCTTTCTAAATGTCAACTACATCAGAAATGTTAACACACCACCTTTTTTTTCCCGTCAAGGTAAAAATGAGGGGAATTGGTTGATGGTTGGTAGTCTCTGAATGAAAGGGAGCTGCCCTTGGAGCCATCAAAGAACCTTCTCCAGCAGCCCAGAACCTGTTGTAAATAATGGAAACTTACGGCAATTTAACAGGACCAGCCCCCTGCTACAGAATATGCAGTGTCTAGCACATTCCTGAGATCAGAATGGTATAGTGGTGAGCCAGTTTAGTTTAGTGGATCCTCAGGAAGAGGGAGATGATGACTAAGCAATGAAAATCCCATTGATTGTTCAGTAAACATATTGGACAACCCTTGCTGGAATTGGTCAGCACCTGGCTCTTGTGTGAGTTTGTGGAAGCTTCTTATTTCTCATACCAGAACAGAATGCTGGCATGTTCATGTTGGATGTTGGTGTCTTTGAGGCCTCCTTCAGTGAGGTGGGGTTGTCAGTGGGAAGTAGTGTGTAAACTCATGAGTAGGCAAGTAGCATGAGTAGGAAGGATGCAGTTCCTTCAGTAGAGGGGTGAAACGGGACATAGACTTCAAGTGATTTGTCGAAGTATTTAGTGGGGAGATTTGGAAACATCTCTTCAGGCTGAGAGTGGTGGGGTCTTAGATTCGTGGCTGAAAGGATATTGGAAATAGTGAGCCTTCCCAAATTGAAACAACCCTTGGACGTGTACTTGAAGAGTCCAGATCCACAGGGGTTTGGACCTGTTGCTTGAAGGTGTGATTAGGCTGGGAGCTTGTTTTCAGCCAACATTGATATGATAGCTAACTGGTCTCCTGCATTCCTGTAAGTTTTGCACAATTCCACGAGAAAGATTTGCAGCCTTAACAGCTCATCCAGAGTGAGTTTTGCATAGTTTTCTTCCTCTTCCACCAACCTCTGCTGTAGCAGTCAATCAGCAAATGCCCGGGGTGGACAGATATTGAAGTGGGAAATACATGGAGTCCATTGCTAGGCTGTCCTAATCATTTTGGGCACTGTAACTCTGTCTGGAGACCTTGGTGATAGTCTCCATGGTATTTCCCTTGTTCTCTAGCCTTAATTTTACTTCGGAGTCACGTGAGTGACTACGTGAAGAAGCCCCGCCTGGCGCTGGAACGGCATTATGTCGACGCTGACGGCAGAAGCAAGAGTTGTAGAGCGCAGCTCCTCGCAGCGGCCGGAACGGACCCGCAGGTAAGTGTAAGGAAAAGTGGGGACGTTACGCTGGTAAAACCAGCAAAAGAGAAAGTAAATGTTAAAATCAGAGTCACGCTGGCGTACTGACTTTAGCCAGATAAATGGAAAAGAAAATGGAGAAGTCTCAAAGGAAAATTTTGCGGGTAAAAAGATCATCCCGGGGTGAAGCTAAAAATACGGGACAAGAGTTTAGTGCGGATCCGGTTCCAATACCGGTGGCCGCTGATTCACCCATTAGTGAGACTATAATTTCTCCAGAAATACAAACCACGGAGGAAAATGTTCCTAGAAAATGTAAAAAGAAATCCGTGAGGCCCGTGGTTTCTGATAATGACTCTGATAATGAAAGTCCTCCGGATAATAAAGCTATATGGCTAAAAATGGAACATATGGAGAAAGTGCTCCAAAATATAATGAGACAAGGGTCACAGTATCCAGAAGTTTCCCAAAATGACCCTGAGGGGTTTGAATATACAGAATATGGCTATGTGCCAAATTGGGAATTTGAAACTCCAGACCCAGGATTAAGGGCGGAGGAAGTCTCATTGGATATAATTCCAAGTGTATCAGGACTGCAAAAGACAGACCCTGCAAGTGGTGATGTGGATTATGAGTGCACACCACGAATAAAAAAGAGAAGGCCAGATGTGCCTGAGATGGCAAAAGATTTTGCTATACCTGAAGAAAGTGGTGAGGCTATGGAAGAAAACCTAGCTGCCAGTATTAATTATATGGTATCTCACCAACTTCAAGATTCTGTGATGATTGAAACAGCAGAATTATATAAAACACCGGAAAATTGCACCTCATTGAAGGTACCTACGGTTATTCCGTCTATATGGACGCCTATGACTCCAGGCATGAGAGGACAAGAAATAAGATTTCAAAGAATCCTCAAATTGATTTCTGCTGCCATTACTGCTTTTGGAAGGCAAATGGAGGGGTTGGAGATGGATAAAATCCAAAAAGATTCTTTGGGCTTATTATGCAATTCCTTCTATGAAATTAATTGTATGAGGAAAATTGCGATTCGGCCCATATTTCATCCAAGGTTTGCAGGTCTGTGTCGATCAAGTGGTGTTCAAGCTCCTGGTTATCTTTTTGGAGAAAACCTGCCTAAACAAATAAGAAAAATGGATGAAGAGGCTAAATCTATTAGCCACATGAGACCTTTCGTCTTTAGGACAAAAAAGGTATTTTTCATCAAGAAGGGGATTTGATTTTGGAAACAGAGGCAGGAGTATGATAAGAAAATATTATCATCCGACACAGCCTAATGTTCACCCGTATACGGGGAGAAGGAGACCACCACGTTCATATGGAGAGGTACAAAAAATGTATTCTATGCTTAAAGAAACTGTGGACAAATCTCCAGTTGGAGGGAGATTACAAATGTTTTATGATGAATGGCTTGCCATCACATCTGATCGGTTTATTTTACAAACAGTTTCAGGAGCTACTATTACATTTAAAGAAGGTGTTAATTCTCCGGTACAAAATAAACCTGCTTATGGTTTCATGTTTTCTGCAATTGAAGAGGCAGAAATAAATGTGGAAATTGACAAATTGTTTAAAAAAGGTGTTATTGAAAAAACTGTTGAACATGAGCATCAATTTGTGTCAAATATATTTCCAAGAAATAAAAAAGATGGTGGTTGCAGAATTATTCTGGACCTTACAAATCTTAATAAATTTGTCGAATATAAACATTTAAAAATGGAAACATTTAACACTGCAAGACATTTGATATCAGCAGGTTGTTATATGGCTACAATTGATTTAAAGGATGCGTACTATTCAGTACCAATACATCAGTTCTTTCGAAGGTATTTAAAATTTAATTGGCTGGGACAGCTGTGGCAATTCAAAGCTTTACCAAATGGGTTAAGTTCAGCTCCCAGGCTCTTTACAAAGCTGTTGAAACCAGCTTTAGCACAATTAAGAGCAAAAAAGCACATCATTATGGCTTATCTGGATGACATTTTAATCATCAATAGTAATCAGGAATCAGCTGGAAAATCAGTTTCAGCAACTAAAACTTTATTTAAGAAGTTAGGTTTCTTGATTCATCCAATTAAGTCCCAGCTGCAGCCAGCACAGTCAATTAACTATTTGTGGTTTGTAATTAACTCAGTTACTATGTTAGTAACTTTGCCAACAGATAAGATTGATGATATTTTTGTGACCTGTAGGGGTCTCATTCACAAACCTTATCCCTCCATCCAAGAAGTAGCTAGGTTATTGGTAAATTAGTAGCAGCATTTCATGCAGTAGAATTTGGTCCCTTTGAAGGTAAAACCTTCAAAGGGACAAAATAAGGGCTCTAAAAAAGAGAGCAGGCCATTTTGATAGGCCTATGCAATTAACAAAAGAAGCTTTATTGGAATTACAATGGTGGATTGAAAATGTTCCCACAAGCTGCTAAAAACATTCTGATACAACAGCCTGAAGTAATTTTACAAACAGATGCTAGTGCTCTCGGATGGGGGGCGACAGATTCATTCACCAGCTGTGGGGGCAGATGGACTGTCCAAGAGGAAATGTTTCTCGAAACATATGGTATTAACTATTTAGAATTATTGGGTGCATTTTATGGGTTGAAGGTATATTGTTCTACAAAAAAGAATCTGCATGTACTGATACAATTAGACAATAAAACAGCTGTTGCATATATTAATCACATGGGTGGAGTCAGATCGGTATCATGTGATTGTTTGGTCAATCAGATATGGCAATGGTGTATTAACCACCAAATTTGGATTTCGGCAAATTACATCCCAGGTAAAGACAATGTGGTGGCAGACAATAGATCAAGGATGTTTAAAGACAACACAGAATGGATGTTGAACCCAGTAATTTTCAGAAAAATTGTGACTCAATATGGGTTACCAGACATTGATCTGTTTGCATCAAGACTAAATCATCAATTGCCTAAATATGTGTCTTGGGAACCAGATCCAGACGCAGTTGCAGTAGATGCTTTTTCACTAAACTGGGGGAATATGTTATTTTATGCTTTTCCGCCATTTGCTCTGGTTCAGCAATGTCTGAAGAAAATAGAACAAGATTCTGCCACAGGATTATTGGTAATTCCAAATTGGCCGACACAACCATGGTTCCCATTGATGTTAAACATGATTAAAGAACCATATATGTCAATTCCTAGCAGCAGTGATTTATTGATAAAACCAGTAACCAAAGAAATTCATCCATTACATGCTTATATGAATTTGTTAATCTGCAGGTTTTGACCAGAACACTACAGGAGCTTGGATTGTCAGATAGAACTATGGATATTATAGTCTCATCATGGCGAGATAGCACTCAGAGACAATATATGACACATATAACGAAATGGGAAAATTTTTGCAGACAGTCAAATATATCCTATCATACTGTGAACATTGCAAACATATTGGAGTTCCTTGCCGAGTTGCATTTTGAACAACACTTAAGTTACAGTGCCATTAATAGTGCACGTAGTGCCTTATCATCTTATTTAGGACAAATCTCTGACCAGAAATCAATTGGATCACATCCATTAATATCCAGATTTATGAAAGGAATCTTTAACAAAAATCCACCCAAACCAAGATATACAGAAATTTGGGATGTTAGCATTGTACTTACCTTACTTAGGCAATGGACTCCAATCGAAGTTTTGTCATTGGAAAGGGTAACATTTAAATTAGTAATGTTAATGGCATTGGTTTCAGCTCAAAGGGTGCAAACATTACAAATGTTACGTTTAGACTGTATGCATGTAAATGGTAAATGGTAGGGAATTGAGGAATGCTGTGGAACAGAGGGATCTAGGAATAACTGTGCATAGTTCCCTGAAGGTGGAATCGCATGTAGATAGGGTGGTAAAGAAAGCCTTTGGTGTGCTGGCCTTTATAAATCAGAGCATTGAATATAGGAGTAGGGAAGTAAAATTGTACATTGTAAGACCAATTCTGGATATGGTGTACAATTTTGGTCGCCTATTATAGGAAGGATGTCAACAAAATAAGAGAGAGTACAGAGGAGATTTACTAAGCAACTATGTTACAGCGAAAGGTTGACCTTTAGGGAGAGCTGATTGAGGTCGAAAAGGGATAGATGTTTCTTTTCCCATTGAGGGTAGGGAGATTCAAACAAGAGGGCATGACATATTAAGGGACCATTGATGAGCTTCCAACAGAGTTGTGTGTAGTTAAACATTTGAATCATTATGTAAAAGTTACCAAAACTCTTCGAGGAGATGAAAAAGCATTAATGATTACGCATAAGAAACCACACACAAAAGCTCCAGTGCAAACAATCTCAAGGTGGTTAAAACAGGTGTTACTTTTAGCAGGAGTAGACACTGATGTGTTCAAATCTCACTCCACCAGGGCAGCAGCTACATCCGCGGCGAAGTTACAGGACGTACCACTCGAACATATTTTAGAAACCGCAGGGTGGTGTAAAGAAGAAACTTTTTCAAAGTTCTACAATAAACCTGTTCACACAATGACAGGCTTTGGACACGCGGTGTTGGCTTCACTATAATCACCTGCTTTGTTTCACTATTGATTGATATTATCAATTATGTTATCACTTATATCTTTTATCACTTTGCAATGGTTCCCTCAGGTGTAAAAAGAGGGTTATTATATGTTCTTTTATCATTAAAAGATTTATGGAAAGAACTAAAACTAGTCTGGTTTTCTCATGTATGTGTTGACCTAGCCGGACTGTCGTATGGAAGAATTCTACGACATGAAAAACACAGAAGCTTCAAAATCTTCATGTAGTCACTCACGTGACTCCGAAGTAAAATAGTAAGATTAAACGAGAACTTACCAGTTCGAAGTTTGATCTTTATTTTATGAGGAGTAACGATGAGGGATTACGTGCCCTCCACTCCACACCCTCATAAAATAAATGATCATCTGGTAGTTCTAAATCTATGATGAGCCTTACTATCTTACTCCGGCTATTGTGTTCTGTGTTTTTCATGCCGCTGCTTTGAAGTATGCCGTTCCAGAGCCAGGCGGGCCTTCTTCACGTAATCCCTCATCGTTACTCCTCATAAAATAAAGATCAAACTTCGAACTGGTAAGTTCTCGTTTAATCTTACTATTATGACTTGGTTATGTGGCACTAACTGAAAGGTGCACTAGAATTAGCATTCAGATGCTAACCCATGAATACCAAAGACTATTGGTAACAATGTTACAAACATTGTTACCAATTTAAAAAATCGTCTGCAATTTATCCCATCAGATAAAGCATAAAAAGAAGTTTAATTTGACACCTAATTCACTTTCATATCTTCAGTATTAAAAAGGTTATGGCCATTTTTATACTCAGAAATTAGCATCTTGTTCCCCATTGCCTTTCCATTGACTTAACACAAAAGCTGTGATCTAGGACAGTCAAAAGCCCTTAACTTTCTTAAAAATTAAGAGAACTCAATGAAATTTTCAGTTATTATAGATTGAAGCATTCTGAAACAAATATGAAACAATATTACTTGGATGACCTGAAATTAAAGCATATAATTAGTTAGTTACCTAATTGTAGCTAATTACAAAATTCAATTACTAGATCTAAACAGGAGAGAGCAAAACGCTGGAAAGTACTCCTGGCGTGTCTCATCAAGGCTCTGTGCAATTGTAATAAGGGGGAGAGAATATGTTACAGGGTTGGGTGGGATAACTCTAAGAGCCAGCAGAGACTCAGAGGGCCAAATGGGCCCTTTTCTGTTGTAGCAAAATATGAAATCAGTAATAATGTTTGGATCTTCAGGATGTCATTGCCTTTCTGTTGATGAATAGCTCAGTATTCATTGAAGTCCGTAGCTCCACTCGCCTGCAGTTGGCTGCTTGCAGAAACTTCAGGGAGCTGGTCAGATCACACTACAGGCACTCTCCACTTGAAGGAATGGAGACTTAACCTCTGCTTAAACAGAGAACACAGCTATCTCCATCCACTGCTGAGTCTCAAACTGTGAAAGGTGGCTATATACCCACCACAACTACCCCCACTCCCTAAAACAATACTATGAGATTCAGTGACCCTAAGGCATTTCCCACCACAGACAGATGATAAAAAAATGGATCCATGCTCTTTGGATGAGAAGGTCACACAGATGGTTCATCTTGTATCTCTGAATGCTCAGACATGAAGGTCATTGCCCTTGGGACAGGGTCTATATCACTTCCTTCAGCTCATGTCGTCGACCTCCCCGTGGTGAGCCCTGTCAACTGACCTCAGTCAGGCGAACGACAACAAAGAGAGACAGCAGCAGCGCCGCAACTTGCTGCCAACCCGGAGCATGCGCCCTTTTTAGGGCGGGCACCTACGGATGTCGAACCGGATGGCATCACACTGCTGCAGACTTCTGCTGCCTCAAACTCAAGAAGAAGAAGAAGAAGCAAGCTCTGACAAAATGTATCTGGTTGTGGACCCTCACCTCCTGCTCCTCCTGGTGAACACTGTGCCAGTGTTAACCCAGCCATTCCCTTCGGCACACTGGGGACTCTCAGTCCTCACATCAGAACAACAGCTTCTCCCACTTACAGAGCCGCAGAGAATAGAGATGTAGATGTGTAATGTTCGGAAACAGGTATTCCAGCCCTACTCGACCATGACAACCAAGTTGTTTAACAGAGCCAGGCCCACTTGTCTTCCCCCTACCTGCATCCTTCCAAATCTTCCTATCCATGTACTTGTCCAAGCTTCTTTTAATGTTGTAATTGTACCTGCCTCCACCATTTTCTCTGGCAGCTCGTTCCATGTATGTACCGCCCTCTGTGTGTATAAGTTGCTCCTCAGGTTCTTTTTAAATCGTTCCCTCTTGATTAAGCTTGTGCCCATTAGTTTTAGAGTCTCCTACCCTGGGGAAAATACTTAGACTATTCACCGTATCTATGGCCCTTCATGATTTTGTAAATCTATAAGGTCATCGCTCCGCCTCTGACACTCCATGGGGGAAAAGACCCAGCCTATCTGGCCTCTCCTTATTACTGAAACCCTCCAGACCCGGTAACAACCACAAGAATGTTTAATGCACCCTTTTGTTTTTAATGATATCCTTCCTGTAGCAGAGCGACCAGCACAGTCACACAGCTACCCTCAGCTGTTGAGTTTTGCCATGTGTATGTTTGCACTGTGTGTTAGGTCCATACGCAAGCTCCAGTGGCAAGGGACAGAGGTCAAATGAATTTTGCTGGAGGAATGACATCTTGCATTCACTGCATATTTCCAGCTTGTGTGGTCTGCTTGCAGATGTGTGTGTCTTTGCATTTAATTGTGCAACATTACAATTGCAATTGTCAGTTGAAACTGTGCACAAATGAAGCCCAGAGAGTGGATAGGCAGGGTTACCCACATCGCTGCAGAGGAACCTGAATATCTCAGAGAAACAACTAATATACACACACACACAGACTCCCACATGTACACACATGCACGCACATACATACAAAGCACTGATTACATGCATACACAATGCGTGCAGATAGATACCAACACCTACGGATACACACACAGCACAGGTATACACACATACGCATTCCACACAAACATGCACCAACACATACGGAGAATACGCATACATACACACTCCCACATGCAGGAAGAGGCAGACATACACTGCACAGTTCACCCACTCAAAAACACTTGCAGCCACACACCTATATACACTAAACAGACGACCCAGTTACACGCTCACACATTAATTCATGGCAGAGACCATGCATACACCCAGACCACCCACCTATACATACTTGCAAATACTACTCACATGTGCAATCACTGTACAGGCCACATACACACCCACCCACCCACACACGTAATACATATCCACACTGTCACACACCTATAATTATTGCCAGCATCCTTTCCTATTGATTGATGAGGGGAAGATAGAAACACATGCTGGACCGTGGTGAAAATATCTACACTTCTGCTCTTCAGACTTCCTCAGTAGCTCAGTATTGGACCCTGTAGTGATGTCAGCCATTGCTCCTTGGCAAGTCAAAGGTTGTGGATCAAGATCTACACCAGGAACCACCCTGAACCCTGACCTGATATTTTGATGTAGTATTGTCAGAACCATTCAGGTGAAGTTCAACTGAGAACCAATCTCATGCACTCTTTAGATCACTTCTTCAGCTCAAAACATAACCCTCAAGTCACTACTAACACAGATGATCTGTGCAATACCACTGTGCTCTGTGAGAGGTTGCTGTATAAGTTGGTGTCTGTACTTCCTACATTATAGCAGTGACCACACCTCCTGTAATTAGTTGCTGTAAAATGCTGATGGGCTTACCTCTGGGCTTATGAAAGGATGTACATAAATGCAGGAGACGAAACAGGACATGTCATAGGCAGTCCATCAAGTATGGCCTGTTTGATGTAACCCCCTGATCCATGTATAAAGACAGTGTCTTCCGAAAAAACATAGGGTTCCTCCAACACAAGGGGGTCAGTGGGACGTGTTCCAGCCACAACATCCTTTCAACTGTGTCAATTTTCTGCAGATGGACCAGAGGACCTGGAGGATGAGGAAGGCCCAACAGCGCCTCCCATCGGAATGCTGGACCAGGTGACGGGCTATGAGGGGACTGTCGCCGGTGGAGGTAGGTATAGAGTGAAACCTCCAAACACATGACCTAAGACGTGATCATACTTAGCCTATCCCTCATTCTAGGGCAGTGATCGTTCCATGAATGCTCCTGAGTAAACAGTACTTTGACTTGGGTGCATGTAGGGCCAATGCATTAGTTTAGCCAAGAAGTAGCTACCCAGATGTGCAGCGTGCGTGAAATCAATGGCTGCCCTGCCTGAGCTCCCAGCTCCTTGTTGCTATTCTGTGACTGCAGCTAGAGATCCCAGGGAAGGTAGAGATTACAGAGAAGGTCTAGGTTGCCAGCGATGCCCCTCACAGTTACAACAACTATAAATGACTGCTGCCTGAGTTCCCAGCTGAAGAATTGATGGCCTGCTTGAGAATTTTTTTCTTAAGTATATAAGTTTTAGAAAGTATATAAGTATAATAGTCTCTGACAATGTCAGCATTTACTACTTATCCTTAAATATCCATGAGAAGGATAGGTAGTAGGTAGTCACTTTTTGAATCGCTTCTTTCCTTCTGAGGTGCTCCCACAGTGGCATATGGCAGAGATTTACAGCAACGATGAAGAACTCAAAATATAATAAAAAAAGGAACTGCAGATGTGTTTAAGAAGGAACTGCAGATGCTGGAAAATCGAAGGTACACAAAAATGCTGGAGAAACTCAGCGGGTGCAGCAGCATCTATGGAGCGAAGGAAAGGGTCTGAAGAAGGGTTTCGGCCTGAAACGTTGCCTATTTCCTTCGCACCATAGATGCTGCTGCACCCGCTGAGTTTCTCCAATTTGTGTATGCCAAGGAACTGCAGATGTTGGTTTATACCAAAGATGCTGGTGTAACTCAGCAGGTTGGGCGACATCTCTGGAGAAAATGGATCATTGACGTTTCAGGTCAGGACCCTTCTTCAGAGTGATTATAGATGGGAATAGTAATTCTTACTGTGGAATAATATTTTTTATTTGCTTCCAATTTTTTCCCCACTCTCCCTACTTCAATCAGTTTGAAGAAGGGTCCCATCCTGAAATGTCACCTATCAATTTTTTCCAGAGATGCTGCATGACCTGCTGTGTTACTCCAGCATTTTGTGTCTATCTTTGATGAAGGATTCACAATATGTTTCCAGTTAGGATGATGCGTGATGCAGAGGGGAACCTGCAGGCAGTGGTGTTCCATTGCACTGCTGTCCTTATCCTCCTTGATGGTATAGCTGGTGGGTTGAGAGGCACTGTCGGGAATAGCCTGTGGTTGAGTAACTGCAGTTCATTTTGTAGATGGGACCAAATGCCATCCAGAAGCTAGAGTCTCAACTGCCGAGTAAGGAGTGTTGGGGAACTTAACTTACCTCAAACAATGCTCTAGACCAGTTAACACTGGCAGACTTACATTTCAGAGCCTGGTGTATGCTTTAGCTCCAGAAACGCTCCTCCACTCAGGATTTGTAAGTAATTGTAAATGTTGAGACATTTGTGACAAATCTTTTTGTTGCAGGTGGAAATTACATTTGTCCACCAACTTACCCATCCGACAAGAGGGAACAAGCACAACCCCAACTGGAGTGGAGGTATGGGATATTCTTAAGGTCCATGAACTCCCACCTCACAATCAAGGGAAATGTGTTCAATTCAGTTTGGAACCATCACCCGTTTCAATGCAGTTTTCTCTTGTAAATTTGGTCACAGATATATTAGAGGTCTGATTCCCTACATTATTAAAGTGATGCACTAATTCATTGATTGAAGATGGCTTAAAGCTGCATTAATCACATATTTCACTTTTTTCACACGTTCATGTTCTAATTCTGAGTCATATGTACAGTAATAACTCTGGTAATCCCTTCAGTCTTCCCGAGCCAGTTTTCAGGTCACACAATTCGGGAGTGCAAATGGTGATTGAAATGGTGGTGATGATTACTTGATGTTGGCTTATTATTGTCAAGTGTACCAATATACAGTGAAAAAAAATAGTGTGCTATCCAGTCAAATCACACTATACATGAATACAATCAAGCCATGCATAAGTACAAGTGTAAAGAAACAAATAGAGTAATGAATACTGTGTTACATGTTACAGCGTTAGTTACAGAAAATGTGCAGATACTAAATAGTACAAGGACCACATTTAGCTTTTGGGAGGAGTGTTCAGTAGCCTGGGAACAGTGGGAAAGTAGCTGTTCCTGAATCTTGTCAAACCTGCTTTCAAACCTGTGTATCTTCTGTGACAGAGGAGAGAAGTGAGAATCACTGGGATGAAAATGGTCCTACTGAGGGAAGTAGCATTGGCTGGAACAACAGCGAGTTATAGCCCTACCACCCATGAACATGGGCATGGAGTGCAGAAAGGCACTTGCCATCAATCCTGGGATGTAAGCTTGATGTTCTGGCAACCTTTTCTTTCCCTTCAGAATTCCGTCCATTACCGAAGATGCAGCGAGAGAGGCGTTGATGCAGTTCGCCACTGCTCATTGCTGTTACAGCCGCAGTCCTGCCAGAAACATGGTATTTCAGGACCTCACACCCTTCAACATGTACAGGGTAAGGTCTCTAAGGTCAACATCTTTCCACTCCCTGCCACACTCAGCGGGACAGCTTGCTTTGTCACTCTGTTCAGCCCCTGAAAGTAGTAAGAATTAAAGCTGCCAATATGTATGCAGTGAAGCCATACAGAAAAAAACAGCCAGAAAATAAAGGTTTAAAGGTTTGGCTGGATGATAAACACTGACCAGCACATCAGAGAGACCAACTTATTCAAGCAATGCTTTAGAACCTATAATAGCTACCTGTGGACAAATAGTTTAATTGCTTGTTGGAGAAAAAGCACACAGGACAGTGTGACACTCTCTTGAGACTGCAGTGGAGTGCCACCTAGATCCATGCTAAACTGCTGAAGTAAAGCTTGAGCCACACCTGCTGTCAGATGAATGCATGTGAAAGCCTGTGTTGGCAAGTGAGGCTATGTTTTCGTGCTTAATGATTAACTCAAATTGTGTTCTGATGAAGGAGCGTGACTATTGTTGTCCCAGTAATGCAATTAGCTTCTGATTAGGGCAGTTGCTACCATGATATGTTCCCTGTAAGGCAATTTTTTCTCAAATAAACAGAATATTTTTGTCTCTTGCAGTACCGTCTCGAGACCTTCACCGAATCCCGGCTAACTGAATGGACTCATGTACCCTTTACTGGTGAGTGCATAGTTAGTAAAACCTTCATTTTAACAACTTTCACAGTGACAACTGGAGTCAGGTTACTGAGACGTGACAAATTAATATCAGCCATCCATCTGAAGACGTACATCTCCAATAATCTTCAAAGCCATTTTTCTCTGGTATTTGTCTCATCACTCTACGTTTTGCACGTGTTTGGCTGATTGTATTCACATGTATCTGATTTGATTGGATAGTATGCAAACATAAGCTTTTCACTGTGTCTCGGTATATATGAGAATAATAAATCTAAACCAACAGATCAACTTTCATTGCATCACAGTGTCTGCCTCTGCCGGCTGATTTTGGTTTGATTCCAGGAGGTTACAGGTTCAGAGGGCAGATAGTGGGAGATGTGGTTGTACCATTTGAGAACTCCAGATATGGCCTCGTACACATCCTAGTTCATCTCCTCCATCACTGGTTACTTTTGTTTGACCCTTTATTTAGTTGTTTTAATGTAAAAGTGTGATCTGTAACCAAATGCAAATATGTTATTGGGCCCCTCCACCTACATCTCCCAAATCCACGGTTTAATAACAAACTGTTCATCAGCAAATGATTGACTGAACAATCGGTCCTACCTTACCAGTGACCAGGATATTTTTTTAATACAGTTTTAATGGTGAGTGGTTGGGAATAGCTGGGTCCATCACTGTGATGTCTGGCACATATTAACTTCCTGACCTGCAGGCAGTCAGCCGCCTGCCTTAATCCAGGAACAGGTATGATCCAGCCAGAGTGGGATGGCAGGAAGCAACTTGCAGGGACCCGGGAAAGCCTGATGGCACGAGGGAAGGAGTCATGTGAATGGGAGTGATGTGATCCTCAGCTCAGTTTATGAGGGTTTCTCCTAGGAATGATGGTGGAGAAGCACTATAAAATGCCTGGTAAAACAAGAGTATGACTGCACTTGCCAAGGTTTTAATTACTAAGGTGCAGTACTATGGGATATGTGATATTTGCCAAGTGCACCTCAAAGTGCATAGATGCAATATTCAATGGCAATCTTATAAAATCAATCCAGTATCACAGAGAGTGTCAGTTTTATATCTCAGCCAAACAGTGGGTCCCTGTGTACACTTTATTTATTCAATTTTCGGGATCAGGATGCTGCTGACGAGGTAAACACTAATAACCTGTTAAAAAACAGGGGTGAGCCATCCTGAACTGCAGCAGACCCACTGATGAAAGTGCTCCCACTGACATTTGGGGAGGGATTTAGACCCAGTGGTGATGAAGGGCGAGCAGTATATTTCCAAGTCAGGGTGTTGTGTGACTGGGAGGCGAACTACAGTTGGTGCAGTTGTACCCTGCCCCTCCCCCTGCTTCCCTTGTCTTTAGATTTTAGATACAGTGCAGAAACTGGCCCTTCGACACACCGAGTCCACGACAACCAGTGATCACCCCGTACATTAGCACTATCCTACACACTAGGAACAATTTACAAAAGTCAATTAACCTACAAAGCTGTACATCTTTGGAGTGTGTCCTACTTGGTGGTAGAAGTCGGAGTTTGGAAATGTTGGTGCAGGGTTCCAGGCAGGTCACAATGCACCAATGGTGTTGGGGATGAATATTTATGGTGATGGATAGGAAGACATTACAGAGGAGAATGAACATACCACTTCCAACAGGTGAGCGGCAACACCCTACAATCAGCCATTTAACTGCATTGATAATGGTTTAGCCACTGAATATTTCTCTGATTTTCTTTTTTTAATGCCTGTTTTAATCTGCAGGACAATCTGTTGACAACAGTGCCTGTGGAACCCCTCCCCTTCCATGGGACATCACCGTTGAGGTACCCCCCATGTTTCAGGACTTCACGAAGAAAGTCCCAGTTCCTCATACTGCAGCTGCCAAGGTAATTGCGAGAGGGTGGGGAGGGGGATGACCTTCACCTTGTGTCGGGGGGTTATACCAAACAAACAAACAGACATTCAAGATTACAGTGATCAATGTCAATCTTTACTGAGATATTAAATTGAGAATTTACATTTCAAAACCCTTCTTCACTTGATTGAACTGATTTGAAATCAGGTCTATTCTCAATTTACCTAATCCCAATCGAGATCACCTTTCTACACTGGCCAATCCTATTTAATCCACCTGTGGCTAACTTTATTTTAGCCTGATTGAATCTATCCTAATGGATCACACTGATCCACCCATCCCCATTACTCCATTACCGCTGTATGCAGCCAACATGACTACTGTGAATCCCAATGTATCCTGCAATATGTTCAATGCTATCCCTATTCTAAAGAAGTGCTGCCTGCATCCAGCCTATGGTATCTGGTTTCTGTCCAGAACTACTACATCCATGCAGACCAAGATATATACTGTAACTGGGCTACTTCCATTTTCCTGGGTTTGGCCCATATCCACATAGACTTTTCCTATCCATCCATCTGTCCAAGTGTATTTTAAATGTTGTAATTGTACCTGCCTCTGCAGCTTCCTCCCGCAGCTGGTTCTTTGTTCCTATTGGAAAAAGTTGCCTCTCAGTTCCGCTTTAAATCTTTCCCGTCTCAACAAATCTCTGCCCTTTTAGACTCCCATACCCTGGGAAACGGACTGTGTCCATCCACCTTATCTATACCCCTCACAGTTTTATGCACATTCAAAATGTTACCTTTAATCTCCTGTGCTCCAGGGGAAAAAACGTGCCAGCCTCTCCTTATAACTCAAGCCGTCCAGTCGCAGCAACTTTCTCACTAAGGTTTTTCCTCACCTCTTCCAGGGTTGGGTACCACAGGGATCAGTGCTTTGGGTTCAGCTGTTCAGCTCTTAATTGATGATTTGTCAGAGGGGACCGAATTCCCACGTTTTCTGATGATATGCAACTAAGTGGGAATGCGAATAGTGATGAGGATGCAAACAGACTTCAAGGGGATAAAGACGAGCTTAGTGAGTTTAGGCAGCAACATGGCAGATGGAGTACAATGTGGAAAAATGCAGCTTTTTCAAATGGTAAAATATTATAAATTATTACCTATATAAGGTAGTTTTACTGGGCAATTTTAGTTCGTATTTTGATTGGTCAAAAAACGCGCAGTTTCCAGCGGGCAATATTACTTGGTATTTTTCTTCTTCCGGGTTTCGCCATTGACTTTACGTAGAAAAACTGCGGTCAATCACAAAGATGAAATATTACGAACCCTGAATCTTAGGAATTATTCTAATTTACGTGGGGATAGGTAATAATTATAATATTGACTGGCTTCTTTCGGGAGACACCAGGAAATATTGCCCGCACTGAAATCATATTGCCCTCGTCTTCGACTCGGGCAATATGATTTCAGTTTGGGCAATATTTCCTGGTGTATCCCTCAAGGCCAGTCAATATTATATAAATGTTGATTTTCAACATGATCTAGATGTTCTTGTACACAAGTCATTGGCAGCGAACATGCAGGCAAAATAGGCAAATGGTATGTTGGCCAATGAGAATGAAATCGTCATTCAGCAATTATATAGAAACTTAATGAGATTACTTGGTCTCATTTTTATCTAACAAAATGGCGATGCTTCCGAGAAGGGAAGTGCGTGATGAAGGGAGCTCAACTACTGGGACGGTGGTCAGTCCTGTGACTGAGTGGGCTGGGCTTCATTGAATTGTGAAAAACTCTTAGTGGGCTTGACAGAATAGATGTGGATTGATGTTCTCACTCTGATTGACTAGAAATAGGGATTTTAGGACTGAAATAAAAGAAACTACACTCAAAGAGCAGCGAACGCTTGGAATTCCTGCCCTAGAGGGCCATGGAGGTTCAAACATTGAGATCATTCCAACAAAGCACTGAGATTTCTGAATATTAGAGGAATGAAGGGATATGGTAGGAAACGTGTTTGAGGAGGAAGATCAGTCACAAACCACCTCAATGGCAGAGGCTCAAGTGACCAAATGGCTTAGTCCAACTCCTATTTCTTATCTTCTTAAAATAATTTAGTGTTGTTGCTGTTGTTGTTTTGAGCTTGGGTTTACGTGATTCACCATCTTCTTTCAGCGATGTCACAAGTGCAAGGGCAGAAGGAAGTACCGGTGTTCTCAGTGTGGTGGAAAAGGAAAGGTGGGTTGTGGCCAGTCCAGACTTCAATACCTTTTAGCCTGTTAACGCTGGCAATGTCTATCCTGCTCTCAATGGTTCTTCCTTCCCTCCACCATCAGTGGCACTGTCGGTTGCTGGTGTACAGTTCCTCAGGTGCAGCAACACACTAAAACGTTGCAGTCTACCAAGTAACAGATGGCAGGTTCTTCAACTGCAGTTCGTATTGGTATTGATTGCCATCATAGCTTACGTCCATCCCTACTTCCTGCCTGTTGACAAGGAGCTAATGCACACAGCGTATTCTAACTAACTCGATGCAGACTGGAGGCTGGATAGAGTGTGATTCATGTCTCAATATCTCATTATGGAAAGGCATTTTGACCTCTATAGAGAAATTAAATGCAATATGATGATCTAATCTTGGCCACTCGCGCCGACGTACATAGAACCCTGCAGCAGGTTTCACTGTACTGCAATTTGGAGCAACCAATGTTTCACTGAGAATGCAAATTAAAATTTCTCAGTCACAGTTTAGCACTTGGATTAAATATAATTTTTTTATCTTTGTTTTTGGGATCTGAACTGGCAAAGCCATTGTTTATCGCACATCCCTAATAGCTTTTGAAAGCCACTGCAATCCTTCTTGTGAAGGTGCTCCTGCAGTGCTATCAAGGAGGGAATTGTAGTCTTTAGACTCAGTCGTGATGAAAGACCAGCAATGTGTTTCCAAGTCACGGTGGCGCGTGACTGGAAAAATAACCTGCAGGTGGCAGTGTTCCCTTGCCCCTAAATCCTGTAGGGTTACAGGTTTGGGAGGTGTTATCAAAATAGCCAGTGTGAGTAACTGCAGCTTATTTTATGGGTGCTACTTATTGCAGCTATTGTGCACCAGTGGTGGAGCGAAATAATTTTTAGGGCGGTGGATGGGGTCCCAGTCAGTTGGCTGCTGTTTCCTGGATGGTGTTGAACCTTTGGAGAGTTTCTGCGCTCATCCAGGTGAGCGGGGAGCATTTCATTACACTCCTAAGTTGTGTCACGTGGATGGTGTCCAAATGTGAATTATTTGCCACAGGAGGCACAGAAACCCACCTGTTCGTATAGCCATGATGTTCATGTGGCAGGTGCCTTGAGGTTTTAGTGACTCCAGGATATTACTGGGTGGCTCGACAATCATCATTGGTAACGCTATGTCTCTACATTCTATCGGATTCCTAAATTACGAAGTACCTTTTAACTTGGCTGACGAGAGAGCAAGCCCACCTGATGGGCTGACTGCCTTGGTGGAGGGAATGAATGATAAGGATATATGTGAAAATCAAGAAAACTTCAGATGCAGGAAATCTGAAATCAAAACAGAAAATGCTGGAAACAGTCAGCAGGGCGGACAACATTGTGGGAAGAGAAAGTGCTAACATTTCAGGTCAAAGACCTTTCATAAGAACAAATCGATGAAAGGTCTTCTACCTGAGACCTTGACTGTTTCTCTTCCCACATATGCCGGCTGAGTGTTTCCAGCATTTTCCGTTCTTATTTTAAGCTCCCAGCTTTTGTTTTCTGTCAGGCAGGCTTAGTGCACATTCCCTCCCATCCCATCGCCCCACCCCATCTCTTGTACCTGTTCTCAGGTGCCTGAACATGAGGGGAATCTCCTACCAGATGGGAAGAGCTTTGAAACCGCGCACGTTCAATGCCATGTCCAGGTGATCATTCCAATGTGGCGCTGATACCAAGCACGGAGGCACTGTAGCACAGCGGTAGAGTTGCCGTCTTACAGCGCTTGCAGTGCCAGAGACGCTGGTCGATCCCGACTACTGTACGGAGTATGTATGTTCTCCCCGTGATCGCGTGGGTTTTCTCTGAGATCTTCGGTTTCCTCCCATACGCCAAAGACATACAGGTTTGTAGGTTAATTGGCTTGGGTTTGTATAATTGGTATAAGTGTAAGTCCCTAGTATGTGTAGGATAGTGATAATGTGCAGGGATTGCTGGTCAGCGTTGACTCGGTGGGCCGAAGGGCTGTTTCCGCACTGTATCTCTAAACTGAAGTTGTTCTTGTCTGAATGCAGCTGAAGTGCCTGTCGTGTGGAGGGCGGGGGCTGTTACATAGAAACAAGCGGTGCATCCAGTGTGGAGGCAGAGGATCAAAACGGTAAGTGAAAGGGTCAAGTAAAAGGGTTGTTCTTCTAAAAGAATGGAGCAGCAACAGATTCCAAGTAAGAAATCTTTCTGGAGAGCTGGACATTGCCTAATAAATAGTTTACTTTTAGGCAGCAAAGCCTTTCTGCAGGAACAGGTCTATGCGTTCCCCCGTGTGACAGGTTGGACTGCTAGACTAAGTATATGAACTAATGCCAGCGTATTATTGGTGTTGGAGTGGTGGGTTGAAGCTAAGACATGAAGCATTTGACTTTAGTTGCTTTGTCCTGGAAACAAAACCTCTAGCTCATGATCCTCTCAGGGGGTAGGTGTAATGTAAGGGTTAAGCAGACGGAGCTGAAATGGAGTTGTCGGCTAAATTAGCAGCACCATATTTCGAACCCTGCGTAGAGGTTTTTGAAGAATGCTTTGGCTAATTCAAAGAGACCAGTAGGTCATGAGGACACCTGCGAGGTCACTGAGATAAACTTTGCTTTCCCAGACACATCCGAGACTAGCTTGGTGTCTGATAGGACACATAACTCACGCCATTATGGTACCAAGGAGGATAGCTAGCCTGACACATAATCAAAGGTAGACACAAAATGCTGGAGTAACTCAGCGGGACAGGCAGCATCTCTGGGAATAAGGAATGGGTGATGTTTTAGGTCGAGACCCTTCTTCAGACTGATGTCAATGACGCATAATCACCTGTTGTTCTTAGTGATAAAATTATTATATAGACACATGCTTCTACCATGAGAGCATGAGCTTCATCCTCGTGGAGAGAAAAGAGCCTCAACAAGAATCGAGAGAGAGAGGAAGAGCTTGGACCATGGTGTGTGCCAGTGCAAGCCAGTGCAGACAGGAGACTCGAATATGCAGAGAAGCCTAAGAGTTACAATCACAATCACAATAATACCTTATTAGCCAAGTATGTTTTGCAACATACGAGGAATTTCATTTGCCAAGTCACTCATACAAATAAAAAGCAACGTAACACACAAAATACATCCACCACAGTGCCTCCTCCGCATTCCTCACTGTGATGGAAGGCGAAAAAAAGTTCAAATCTATTCCCTTAGCTCTCCCGCGGTCAGGGGCCTTGAGCCCTCTGTTGATGGGATGATCTTGACTCCCGTAGCCGGCGGCATTTGGGCCCCCCGCATCGTGGCGATCAGCTCCTGCATCGAGAGGGGTGTGAGCTCTCTCGCGCTGGATGATCGGACTCCACGTCGGGGTGGATTGAGCCTCTGTGTCATTGGAGCTTCCCAACTAGCCTCTAGGGGGTTGGTACTGCCTCTATGCTTGGAATTCTCTGATCTGGGCATAGTCTGAATGTCTAATCTAACACACACTTAATAACTTGTAAAACAAGGAAGGGTCCCGACCCGAAATGTCACCTGACCCGCTAACTTACTCCAGTGTTTAGTGGGTTTTTTTTACTTAACATGTTGATTACTTTATACAGAGGAACAATTTTCACTGGCAGAGGGGTTGAGAATAAGAGGATGTATCATTAGAATCAGAGCTAAACACAGATTGAATCCCCAGAGTGAGTCCAGGATTTCCTGTCTTTATGCCAGATTTCCATTTGCAGTTTACACTTTGGCTGAAGCATGTCTTTGGGCTAGGATTAAGCAGCAGGCTGGTGAAATGGAGCCTGCTTTTCTTTTCTTATTGCCTTCCCACCATCAAATCACCAATCATACCTGCGGAAGTGCTGCTGACGAAGGCAGGGTCGACAGTGAGAGAGATGCCCAGAGGGGTCCTGCTGTGGCCCTACTAAGGTATAGATCAGCCATCATCTAACTAATTGACAGATCATACTCAAAGGGCTAAATGATCTTTATCCAACTCCCTTGCAGAGATTTACCAGGCTGTAAAATTAATCACAACCCAGTGATTCCAAATTATTTTTTCAGAGTTGAGGTGTGGTGTGGGTGGCGGAGAAGATTGGTGCTGATATCGACCCGGATTGACTGTGGCTGTGTGCCACAGCATGCTGATTGTTCATGCAGCCAACCCAACCTGTGATGTTACCACATTTAATTTTGTCTCCCGTCGGCTTGGGTCAGGTGGGCATCGCTCCTGCTTTCCTCAACTTAGGAGTTTAATAGGGACTGATAGGGACAGTAGGTCTGATGGTAGTGTCTTTTCAAAGAGCACTGGGTCAGTTGAGCTTTGTGTGCATGCCGGGGTTCAGGCCCTGCTAAAGACACCGGCAGGAGGGGACTTTACCTAAGACTGTCGGAAATCAGATTTCTGATCACATTTGTATGTGGGTGAAGCTATTGATGACCCTTTCCCCAACATCGACGCCCTGGATATATATGTAGCCAATTGGGGCAGGATCCCTGGGTGTAGCACAGGTTACTGAATAGACTGCCGTGGCTTGCAAGGTGTTTGCAGAAGGAGCAGAGTTTTCTCCAGGTAACACCAGTTCCTTCTGCACAGGTGCGGCCCTTGTCTCGGCCGAGGCACTCGATCTTGTCATGTCTGCAAAACTACTGGCCAGCTGCTATTCTACATTCAGCTGACAATAAAATGGTAAGTGTTGAGTTTATTTAACATGTTGTCACATTGCCCTTTTATGGAAGCATAATTACAGGGTAATTCTAACTTAACCAAGCAAATAGTACAACTTCTAAGTTCATAAGCAATAGGAGCAGAATGGGGCCATTCTGCCCATCGAGTCTACACCACCATTCAATCATGGCTGATCTATCTTTCTCTCTCAACCCCATTCTCCAGTTTTCTCCCCATAACCTTTGAAAAAAGGTGAGTGACGTTTCAGTCTGAGGAAAGGTTGCCCATCCTTTTTCTCCAGAGATGCTGCCTGGCCTGCTGAGTTACTCCAGCACTTTGTGTTTATCCTTAAATGCATTACATGGGTTTCAGTGCACCAACCTAGGGCTCCAATAAAGCTTCACAAACACAGCACCTTGCCTTCTCAGTCACTTAGCATCAATGAGATTTGCTAAAGATCCATGGCGGTTTAATTTGATTTCATTATGCAGGAAAATTATGGCTGTTGTCAACCAAGTCATTTCTCCCAGCCAGTAAGTTACCTCCAACAAGCAACTTTTATTTTCCATGATAACCTTTGATTTGGCACCTCCTCCTCCTGTACAGGTCTGGTGTGGAATCATTCACATGCAATCGTATCTCAGCCTTTCCCCCTCCACAGACGGTGTCTGACCTGTCGGGTATCTGCAACATTTTCTTTTATGTCAGATTTTTAGACATGCATTGTTTTAAATCGTACAATCCCAGCATTGTTCTTTCCCCTCTGTTCTTGTCAAGTCAAGTCAATTTTATTTGTCACATACACATATATGCAGTGAAATGAAAGTGGCAATGCCTGCGGATTGTGCAAAACAACAGAACAGAACAGAGCAGAAACCAGTATTTACATTTTAGAAAAATAAAAAGACACAACACAACAGTAAATTAGTCCCTGGTGAAATTAGAGTTTACAGTCCTAATGGCCTGGGGGAAGAAACTCCATCTCATCTTCTCTGTTTTCACAGCGTGACAGCGGAGGCGCTTGCCTGACCGTAGCAGCTGGAACAGTCCTTTGCTGGGGTGGTAGGGATCCTTCATTATCTTGCTGGCTCTGGATCTGCACCTCCTGGTGCATAAGTCCTGCAGGGGGGTGAGTGTAGTTCCCATAGTGCATCCGGACAAGATGCTTTCTACAGCCCCAGAGTAGAAGCAATGAAGGATCCTCAGAGAAATTCTGAATTTCCTCAGCTGCCTGAGGTGGTAAAGGCGCAGCCTTGCCTTTCTCACCAGTGCAGCAGTGTGTGTTGTCCATGTCAGATCCTCTGTGATATGGACTCGCAGGTATTTTCTCATGCATCTCCTTGTATTTACAAGATCAGATGTAATTAATTTGGCCTTGGCCCTCTTTCAGCAAGTCCAAAATCATCTGTGGCACATATCGACCTAATCGCAGAAATTCCCTTTGTTCTTTTCATCCTTTTGCACCTTTTTTCTTACATACATTTTGATGGATCCACACAGTTTTTGCTTCTTTCTATAGAAGCTGCCTGATATGCTGAATATTTCTAGCAATTTCTGTTTTTGGTTTTGTTTTTTATCATCTGCAGATTTTTAAAACTTTAACGTCGCTATTGATGTTATTGCAATCCACAACATGGCAAAGAACACGTGCACCCTGATAATAACCCGGTACCTGCTTTAATGTTGTGGGTATACCAACATCACACCATGTCAACATGTCAATAATCAATGCTTCTATTCTTGTGCTTGGCCAGGACCAATAACATCTTTGAACAGGTAGCTGACCAACAAATTGGACTTCCCGTGACACTCTTTAGTAATGTAACCGGACAGAATGTCTTCGCCGATGAAAACTACCAGGTAAGAGAGGGTCACTTCTGGGCCATATGTTAGCCAAAACATTGCGGTTTATCAGAGACTATTTGGAAAACAAACAGCTCATGGCCAATAGTTTTCCAAAGTACCTGAATATATGTCCAAGACAGGTAGTTGTACCAGGTGCAGTGAGGTCATAACAATCCACATTTGCAATCTACATTTATTTTAATTCATCTACAGTTTATGGGCATATGTCATATTTACATGTATAATGCAATGAAAGGCCATTTAGCCCATTGTGTCCATGCCAACTCCCAAGGATGTAATCTCATTGGTACCATTTTCTTTTTCATTTCCATAATCCTGCAATATATTCTCCTCTATGCATGCTCTTTAACTCCCTTTTGTTTCTTTTTTTGCCACTTATCCACACTAAAGGTAATTTACAGTCACATTTAGCCTACCAGCACATCATTGAGATGTGGGAGGAAACCGGAGCACCCATTGGAAACCCATGCATTTTTAAAGAGTATGTGTAAAATCCTCATAGACAGCACCAGAGGTCAGGATTGAACCTGGGTCCCGGGAGCTATGAGATACCAGCATCATCATGCTACCCACTCCTCTCCAATGATTGGACTCCAAGTCGAATCTTCGTGGGCATAAAAGCTTAACACTTGGACAGTATAGGGATTGAATCCATGCCTTTGGTGTTATAAGTATCACGTCCCCATCAGATGAGCTAAATGTCCAGCAATGTCTATGCTGTTGCCTATCCTTAATTGCTCTTAAACTGTGACCCCTGAGTTTTGCACTCCTTAACCAGGGAAATATCTGCCCTACTTACAGCCCTTTCAAGAATTTTTTTTTTTTAATATATTTTTATTAGAGTATGTAGGCAGTAACTTAGCAAACACATGTTATGATAGCAATATTTTGTGTACTACAGTCATACATTATTAATATTGTCAAGTGAATCATTTTGACTCTAATTTTTTTTTTAAAGAGAAAAACAGAAAGAAAAATAAAATAAAAATCAACATCAAAAAAGAAAATCATAAAAAATGGAATAATTTACTATTAATACATCATTGGAGATAAGATCAAGGAACATAGAATATAACTTTTCATCTAATCCCGAGTCCAAGTTTCAGTTAGGGTTCCCTGCTGAACCGATCTACCCTTTTAAGTAATCAATGAAAGAAGACCATATTCTAACGAAAACTTCTTGTTTGTCCATTAGGGCAAATCTGATTCTTTCCAGGTGTAGGGTCTCCGACATTTCCATAATCCACGTTTTAATTGTGGGGGATATAGGGCCTTTCCAAAATTTTAATATTAATTTCTTCCCAATTACTATACTGTAATCTAGGAAAGTTTATTTGACTTGTTGGAAGAGTTAAACTTTGTTCTGATATTCCAAGTATTATTAATTTTGAGTCCGGATCCAGTTTAGTATTAATAACTTCAGAAGTTATTCTAAAAATCTCAATCCAGAAATTCTTAATTTTTATACAATTTGCAAAAGTATGTGTTAAATTAGCCTCTGGATGCTGACATTTATCGCAGATAGAGGATATCTGTGGAAAGATTCTATTCAATTTAACTTTGGAGTAATGTAATCTATGTAATACTTTAAATTGTATTAAAGCATGTCTGGAGTTTAGCGAGCATTGATGTATATATTGTAAACTTTTGTCCCATATATCTTTCGTTATGGATTGATTTATTTTGTTTTCCCATGTATGTATATATGATTCCGTCGATGGTATCTCGCTATCTAAAAGGGTATTATAAATATAAGTTGTTAATTTTTCTGTATTAGGATGCTTATTCAGACATTCATCAAGGATTTCTGATTCCTTATTCCTATAATATTGTGTATTTGATTTAACATAATCTCTGAGTTGTAGATATCGAAAAAAATTATTTGAGTGTAATCCATAAGTCTGTTGCAGTTCCTGAAATGAAAGATAAGTGTCTTTCTTATAAAGGTGTTCCATCTTTTTGATTCCATAGTTTTTCCATTGTATAAAGCCTTTATCCAGCATGGAAGGTTTGAATAAGGGATTGTTTACAATAGGGAAACAGAGTGGTATATTATCCAATTTTAAAGCCTTTTTAAGTTGTTTCCAAAAATTTTAATATTACAATGAAACAGCCATTCACTACCCAACACCTTTATCCTGCTACGGGTTTTCACATTGTTAATGGGATGGTTCAAATAACTGAATATTTCCAATTTATTAACGTTTTTTACGCTGATTTTGATTTCTTAGGTCTATCCGATAATTGGTTTTCCAGACACTCTAATTGATCACATCTCCCATCAAGGGGTTCAAGAACATCAGGACAAATTTGGAAGAACAATGTGTATTCTCCAACAGGTGAGAATGGCCAAGGAGACTGCAGGCACACCAGGATAATACAAAATCCATGATCTGATACTCGGGTGTCGATTTTGAAAATTTTTAAAAATCGACACCCGATCAGATACGATACGCTAGAACTTTTATCCCAGGAAGGAAATTTTTCTGCCAACAGTCATAAAATACAAAATACTTGAAACATGAAATTAAAGTGACAAGTGGAAAGGATTGGGGATGTGCAAAGATTGGGGAGGGGGAGCAGGGGAGTCAGTCTACCCCACGACAGAAGGGGGAGGTGTCGTACAGTTTGATAGCCACGGGGAAGAAGGATCTCCTGTGGTGTTCTGTCCTGCATCTTGGTAGAACCAGTCAGTTGCTGAAGGTACTCCTCTGGTTGACCAGTGTGTCATGGAGGGGGTGGGCTGTATTGTCCAAGATTCTCCGCAGTTACGGAGCATCCTCCCCTCCAAGACCACCTCCCATGAATCCAACTCCACCACCAGGATGGAGCCAGCCAAGATGGCACTAGCTACCACCGATTGGTAGAACATCTGCAGCATTTTACTGCAGACGTTGAAGGAGCGGAGACTACTCAAAAAAATACAACTGGCTCTGTCCCTTTTTGTACAGGGCCTCAGCGTTCCTGGACCAGTCCAGTTTATTGTCCAGGCACACTCCAAGGTATTTGTACTCCCTGGTAAACTGCACATTCACACCATTGATGGAGACGGGGAACAGGGGTGTTTCCTCCTAAAGTCCAATTACAGAAACAACAGTGAGGGGAGAGTGAGCAGGTGCAGGATGAGTGGCTGCCAGTGGGCTCACTGATTCAGTGAGTGAGTCTGCATGGCGTTCCCAGCTGTGCTTGGCTCAATCCAGTCCCAGATTGTTGCAGCACAGGAGAGAGGTGGGGAGGAACGGCTTTCAGACATGCCCCATTCCCATTCAGCAGATGATACCTGCAGCCCCACAACAGCTGGCAAGTCCATGCCCATCCATCCCACCAGTCTCCAAAATGCTCGATCGTGTGTACAGGATGTCCATTAGTCAGGCTCCCCCTCCCTCTCTCCTGGTCCCACACAGCATCTTCTCTACCGAATCTTGCTGTTCTCACTGCTATTCCACACAGAGCCTGGATCATGGCAGGAAGCCTACAGACAGAAAGGCTGCACTGCCAATCTTCCCACTCCTGTGTCCACATCGATTCATCGTCTGGTACTCAACTATCTGCTAGCAAGAAACCAGACCAATTGTAGATGCAATGGTTAATGCATACAATGACTGTGGAGTCTGTAGCCTTATACTGAAAGCTGCAGTTAGTCCAGCTATGGGAGGGGTATCTGCAGATATGATTATTTTATTTTTCTTCTTTGCCTCCTTTGTTTCACAGTCAGTGCATTGTCTAGTTTGCAGCTTTGCAAAATGGCCAGTGCTATCCCTCCAATCTATTCATTCCATCACAAAATCTATGCCTGCTTCACTGGTGCTAATATTTTGTGTGAAATGACAACCTCAACCACGTTTAGTGTTACGTGTACCAAGGTACAGTGAAAAGCTTTTGTTGCGTGCTAACAGTTAGCAGAAAGACAATACATGATTACAATCGATCCATTTACAGTTTGTAGATACATGATAAGGGAATAACGTTTAGTGCAAGGATAGTCTGAGGGTCACCAAAGAGGTAGAGGTTCAGCACTGCTCACTGGCTGTGGTACGATTATTCAGTTGGCTGATAACAAGTGGGAAGAAAGTATCCCTGAATCTGGTGGTGTGCATTTCCTCACTGATTTGGGTCTGTTGGTCAGGAAGTCGATGATCCAGTTGCAGAGACGAGTGCTGACACCAAGTCCTGCTAGTTTGGTGATAAGCTTGTATGGTATAATTATATTAAAGGCAGACCTGTAGTCTATGAACATAAGTCTGACATGGGTATCTCCCTTATCCAGGTGTTCTCGGGATGAGTGCAGGTGTTCTGGGGATGAGTACATAACATTGCCGGTTATGTAGTCACAGTTTGATCACATCCTTCTAATCTTTCATATTTATGACCCTGTAAAATGTCTTTTAAACATTGGAATTGTATCCACCTCCCCCACTTCCTCTGGCAGCTCGTTCCATAGACCCAAAAAAATAATGCAATCTAATTTCTAGGCAATTGCATTTTCTTGGGGTGAAGTAGATTCTTCGTTCCCCCATGTAGTGCGGTTTAATTAATCCATCTCTCCTTCATTGCAGCGGCAGACAATTGAACTAATTCCGGTGACCAAAGTGCAGGTCCAATGGAAAGGACAAGAGCACAGTTACTTTGTATATGGCACAGAAAGCAACGTCCACGCACCAGACTACCCCGGCAAGTGCCACTGTAACATTCTTTGATCCCTTACCTTCTGTGTCTTTCCATGGATGATCAATGGTGGTTTGTTCAACCTCTGGGAGAATGGGGATAGGCGGGAGAGGTCTCATGATGTTACGTAGAAGAACAAGATATTCTGTATTTCAACATTGCGTTCCTTCCCCTCCATCAACCCCGAAATTCCTTAAACATCTCATTGCTGTTTAAGGTATTGGTCATTTGACTGCAGCTTTTGCCTACGACACAACTGCTACCCTTCACCATACTTTGTTGCACCTAAACCATTTTGAGAGGTGGGCTGAAGCTTCATATAAATGTACATTTAGAATTTGCTGACTCCCAAAAACATTCAGTTTCACTTTTCATATTTAAAATCCATTGGAAAAATGAAATCACTGCCAATTCTGTTGCTGCAACTGCACAAATTAGCAAAGCTACTGGATCAATCAACAGTTTCAGCAGTCATTGAGATGTCCTATTGGCCTTGATGCACTGTTTTAGACAGTGGATGAATTAATCAGGGTTTTTTATATTCATTCACAACCCAGTCCCTTACCGTTTTCCCATCACTCTACCCCACGGAAATGTGTTCACATCAGGATATAGTTCTTCTAGCACTAGCTGCAATTTATATTACATAAGTGTTGAGTTTTGAGCATTGGTGTCATGTTTGCTAATTATTACCCAGCCCTCAATGCCCTTGTAAAGATGATGCCAAGCATGGCCAAACTGTCTCCTGATAAGGTTCTCAACTATGCCCAGTAGAATTCTACAGTAGAAAACTGGATGGAGAGTCAACACTCAGCTATTGGTGATAGACACAAAATCCTGGAGTAACTTAACAGGTCAGGCAGCATCTCTGGAGAAAATGGATAGGTAACATTTCGGGTCTGGTCCCTTCTTCAGACTGATTATAGTTGGGGGAAAAGAGAAGAAACTGGAAGCAATGCAGAAAAAAACAGAGCATATCAGGCCGGCAACAGATGACCTCAGGCATAGAGGTTTCCTGATAGGCCAATTACTGACTGGAGAGTATGAGCCCAAGAGGGATATACTGGTTAATTGACTTTGAATGGAGGAAAGAGGAGGAAGAAGAAAGAGGGGATGGGGAGGGAGGTGTATGTAGAAGTTACCTAAGATTAGAGAATTCAACATTCTCCACTGGGTTATAAGCTAGCCAAGCAAAATAATAGGTGCTGTCCTCCAATTTGCGTGTGGCCTCACTCTGGCAATGGAGAAGGTCCAGGACAAAGGTCACTGTGGGAATGGGAAGTGAAGTTAAAGTGGTCAGTAACTGCGAGATCCAGTAGGCCTTGATGGACTGAGCATGTGTTCAACGAAACAGTCACCGAGTCTACACTTTATCTTGCCATTGTACAGTAACCCACATCAGGAACACTGGATGCAGTAGTCAAGGTTAGAGGAGGTGTATGTGAAACTCAGAAAGGACTGTTAGGTTCCCTGGATAGAATCGTGGGTAGAGGCTTCAGGACAGATGTTGCATAACCTGCAGTTGCAGGGGAACCTACCTGGGAAGGGGATGGTTTGGGTGGGAAGGGCCGAGTGAACCAAGGTGTTGCAGACGTAGCGGTGTCTGTGGAAGGCTGAAAGGTGTGGAGGTGGGAAGATGTGACTAGTGGTGGGGTCACGTTGGTGCCAAAAGAAATGTCGCAGGACAATGTTTTGGATACGGAGGCTGGTGGGGTGAAAGGTGAGGACCTGGGGAACTCTCACAGGATGGTGCAAATCCCACAACCTCATTCTCAACATGGGAAAAACGAAGGAGTTGGTGGTTGACTTCAGGAGGGCGGGAAAACAACGGCATACACCTCTGCACATCGATGGAGCTGATGTGGAAAGGGTCAGCAGTGTGAAGTTCCTAGGACTCCACCTGTCAGATGACCTGACGTCCACGACCAACACCACAGCACTGGTCAAGAGAGCCCAGCAGCGACTACACCCTCTCCGAAGACTACGGAAAGCAGGTCTCCCCACTGCACACCTACGAACTTTTTATAGGGGGACAATCGAGAGCACATTAACCTACGGCATCACCTCCTGGTTCGGGAGCTGCAAGGCGTACGAACGGCACCAACTGGACAGGATTGTGAAGACCGCCGGCAGGATTATTGGTGCTCCACTCCCTTTATTGCTGGACATATACAGGAAGAGATGTATTAGCAGAGCCATCTCCATCATCAAAGACCCCTACCACCCATCGCATCACATATTCTCCATCCTGCCATCTGGGAAGAGGTACAGGAGCATCAGCTGCAAAACCAGCAGGATGCTCCTCAGCTTCTTCCCGCAGGCTATAAGACTGATAAACGGACTTTGCCCCCATGCCAAAGTATCACGCACCAAACATCAACCTGGACACACTGAAGCAGAGCTTTTGTCGTGCCACTGCCGATCGGAACTTGTGATATATGTACTTTTATTCTCTATTTCTATTTATTTTTTTACCACACACTGCATGGACACTGGTTGAAAACCACTTTTTCGTTTTCCTCTGGGTATGTAAGTACTCAGAAAAATGATAATAAAGATATACAATACAACTCTGTCCTTGTTGTACCTGGGGAGAGAGAGAGAGCAAGAGTAGGACTCCGGGACACAGGCGAGAATAGGGTGAGGGATCCATCTATGACAGTCAGGGGGAATCCACATTCATTAAAGTATGAAGACATCATGGGAGGAGATGTGGCGGAGACGTAGGAATTGAGAGTAGGGGATAGTGTCTTTGCAAGAAGCAAGTGTAATCAAGACATCTGTGAGTCAGTAGGTTTATAGTAGACAGCAGTCGATAGTCTGTCTCTTGTGATGGAGACAGAGAGATCAAGAAAGGGAGAGAGGTGCTAGAGATAGTACAGGGCAGGGTGGAGGTTAGTGGTGAAGGTAATGAAGTCTATGAGTTCTGCATGGGTGCAGGAGGTAGCCCCGATGCAGTCGTTGATGTAGTGGAGAAAGAGTTAGGGGATAGGGCCAGTGTACGCCTGGATCAAGGACTGTTTGACGTAACCAACAAAAAGGCAAGCATAGCTGTGCGTGCCCATGGTTACACCCTTAACTTTGAGCTAGTGGGAGGAGTCAAAGAAGAAGTTGTTGAGGGTGAGGACACATTCCACGAGGTGGAGGAGAGTGTTAGCAGAGGAAAATTGGGTGGGTCACTGTTCAAGAAAAAAACAGAGGGTGTTGCAACCTTCCTGGTGCAGGGTGGAGGTCTGTTTGTGGATTTCCCCAGGGAAAGTCTGTGGATTTTTTTTTTGGGGGGGGAGGTAAAATTGGGCAGTGCAGGGCTGTGGAGGGCAGATTGCCAGAGGTGTGGAAATCAAAGACAGTGTGGGAGGTAATGCCCTGCTGCCTGTGACTGTAGCCACAGCTACTGGTTCTCCTCTGATGCCCTAGGATCTCACAATGGGAGTTGCAGTACTCGTATCTGGCAGAGTGATGAACAGTTACACATATGAGAAGGACATCGTAAACAGACTCATACCATTTCTCAACCATTACCGTTCCTGCCCATCATCACCTCACCTTGCGTAAAGCAGCACTCATCCACCTGACAAAGCTTCCAAAGGGAATGGTAACCCCTGTGCCTGACTCAATACAACCTTCAGATCTCTACCCCCATAATGGAGATCTCAAATGGGCATCTAATGATCTGCAGTAGTTGAGGCCTGCATGTGACTCAGTGTGCATCAGCAATGAGCTTTCGAGGTTCATGACCTGAAAGGATAAATACAGATCTATGCATCATGAGGAGAACCAGCAACCTGGTGTGGAAATGTTGAGGAACCCAGTGGTTTCCTGATGGAGAATGCGACCTGGCACCACCAAAGGACTACTGGTAATTGCAAACCCATATCTCAGCCCGAGCCAGCATGGTCATTTGAGAAGTGAGAAAGAAAAAAATGATTCACATATTATTCAAAACATTTTTTGATATATGTAAAATACAAACATTGTATATACAAGTCTGTATGATAAGTAAAATATGTAGATATTCTATACATGAACCATTGAATATAATTATGAATGTGTTATCTGCAATGAAGGAAAAAAATCAATCTGTTTAATATACATGGTGATAATATAGATACATGTAAATATTTATTGTAATGGAATATGCATTTTTTTCAATTTAAACTTTTCAACTATAAAACAGTATTTGAACATTATAAATGTTAATTCATAGATACATAGAAAATAAGTGCAGGAGGAGGCCATTCGGCCCTTCGAGCCAGCACCGCCATTCATTGTGATCATGGCTGATCGTCCCCAATCAATAACCCGTGCCTGCCTTCTCCCCATATCCCTTGATTCCACTAGCCCCTAGAGCTCTATCTAACTCTCTATTAAATCTATCCAGTGATTTGGCCTCCACTGCCCTCTGTGGCAGGAAATTCCACAAATTCACACCTCTGGGTGAAAAAGTTTTTTCTCACCTCAGTCTTAAAAGGCCTCCCCTTTATTCTAAGACTGTGGCCCCTGGTTCTGGAACTCACCCAACATTGGGAACATTTTTCCTGCATCTAGCTTGTCCAGTCCTTTTATAATTTTATATGTTTCTATAAGATCCCCCCTCATCCTTCTAAACACCAGTGAATACAAGCCTAGTCTTTTCAATAATTCCTCATATGACAGTCCCACCATCCCAGGGATCAATCTCGTGCCTCAATCACAAGGATGTCCTTCCTCAAATTAGGAGACCAAAACTGTACACCATACTCCAGATGTGGTCTTACCAGAGCCCTATACAACTGCAGAAGAACCTCTTTACTCCTATACTGAAATCCTCTTGTTATGAAGGCCAACATTCCATTAGCTTTCTTCACTTCCTCTTGTACCTGCACGCCAACTTTTAGTGACTGGTGTACAAGGACACCCAGGTCTCGTTGCACCTCCCCCATACCTAACCTAACACATTGAGATAATAATCTGTCCCCTTGGTTTTACCGCCAAAGGGGATAACCTCACATTTATCTATATTATACGGCATCTGCCATGCATCTGCCCACTCACTCAACCTGTCCAGGTCACCCTGCAACCTCCTAACATCCTCTTCACAGTTCACACTGCCACCCAGCTTTGTATCATTCGCAAACTTGTTAATGTTGCTCCTAATTCCCTCTTCCAAATCATTAATATATATGGTAAACAGTTGCGGCCCCAACACCAAGCCTTGCAGCACTCCACTCCCCACTGCCTGCCATTCTGAAAAGGACCCGTTCACTCCTACTCTTTGCTTCCTGTCTGCCAACCAATTTTCTTTCCATGTCAACACCCTACCCCCAATACCATGTGCTCTAATTTTAGTCACCAGTCTCCCATGCGGGACCTTATCAAAGGCTTTCTGAAAGTCCAGATACACTACATCCACTCGCTCCCCTTCATCCATTTTACTTGTCACATCCTCAAAAAATTCCAGAAGATTGGTCAAGCATGATTTCCCTTTCATAAATCCATGCTGACTTGGACTAATCCTTTTACTGCTATCCAAAAGCCCCATTATTACTTCTTTAATAATTGACTCCAGCATCTTTCCCACCACCGAAGTCAGGCTAACTGGTCTGTAATTCCCCGTTTTCTCTCTCATTCCTTTCTGAAAAGTGGGATAACATTAGCTATCCTCCAATCCACAGGAACTGATCCTGAATCTATTGAACATTGGAAAATGATCACCAATGCGTCCACTATTTCTAGAGCCACCTCCCTGAGGACCCTGGGATGCAGACCATCAGGCTCAGGGGATTTATCATCCTTCAGTCCCATTAGCCTACCCAATACTATTTCTTGCCTAATGAAAATTTCTTCAGTTCCTCTACCCCATTAGATCCTCTGTCCTCCAGTACTTCTGGGAGTTTGTTTGTGTCTTCCTTAGTGAAGACAGATCCGAAGTACCTGTTCAACTCTTCGGCCATTTCCTTGTTTCCCATAATAATTTCACCCGTGTCTGCCTTTAAGAGACCCACATTTGACTTTGCTATTCTTTTTCCCTTAACATATCTAAAGAAGCTTTAACTGTCCTTCTTTATATTCCTGGCCAGCTTCCCCTCGTACTTCATAGTTTCAGCCCGTATTGCCCGTTTTGTTTCTTGTACACTCTTTATAATGATTATGGGCATCTTGTTAACCTTGTATGCCTTTATTCTCTTTCTCATTTCCATAATCCTGCAACATGTTCTCCTCCATGCGTGCCCTTTAACTCCCTTTTGGGTTTTTTTTGCCACTTATCCACAATAAAGGTAATTTATGCCTTTCTTCATTTTGAATTGTAATTTACCCCCAATGTGAAGAGGAATGGTCGAACCAGGGGAGAGAGTTGATGGGAATCTGGGGAGAATAGAAAATGTAGGATTAGTGTAAATTAATTATTGAGCGTAGACTTGGTGGGCTGAAGGGCTTGTGTCTGTGCTGTAAGGCTCCATAAAATTGTTGACATCATGCTCTCCCAACCAGAGTTGCTTTAAAGGGGCAAAATTATAGTGTGTCAGCTTTATATTAAGAAATCGTACTTCCAAAACAATCCTTCAATTCCAACACCTCAAATATTTCCTTCTTTTGGAATTTAAATTAATGGAACATGAAAAGACATTAAATTGCATTTTATTTTTAATAGGTATTAAATTGCATTGAGTTGCATGATTCCATTGTTTTTCCACATCTTAAGGATATAATTGTCCTTGAATTTCCAATTGTGACCATGGTAGATATTAAATAATTTTAGATGAAAAGGAAATTCTGACCACAAGAAGCAGATTTACTCACCTGCAGGCCAGTTAGTTAAAGGTACACACAACATGCTGGAGTAATTCAACGGGACAGGCAGAATCTCTGGAGAGAAGGAATGGGTGACATTTCGTGTCTGGACCCTTCTTCAGATGGACAAGTCCAAGATTTATATGGTCAGAAAACAGTGTAAGGGAGGGAACTCGAAATTCCATGGCCACAACAGGCACAAAGGTTAAATGGTATTTGGACCAGTTGGAGTGAGAGTCAGTGAACAGCGCATTTTGCATGGCGTTCAATTCCAATCTTCAATGCAAGAGGTGCAAAATGGGCAGGCAGAGTCAAGTACTTTAAGCCCTCTCAATGAACTTTCTTCCCTGTAAAGTTCCATTGTTTGTCCTTTCTTTGTTAACAGCAAGGCTCAGTTTTCACCACCCAAGTCTGGAGCCTGGAGTCTTGGCACTCTGGTGCCACTTACAGACCTCGGGGTCGACAAGTGCTTTGGTGGTGCCCAAGTAAATGAATGTATGTGATATAAATTAATGCTATTCATTTTGTTGATAAGGACCTGTTTATTTATAGTCTATGCATGTTTTATTTCAGTCCTATTCAATACATTGTCATCCAATGCACAATACTGGCACCAAGCCCAGTCACAGAGTGAGTCTGGACAGCAGATGCTTCCTGCTGTTGTAGCTCAGCAGCTCTCCAGAGTCTATAATGAACACTTTATGCACTAACACCCTTCCACTACAGCATTCAAATGTTTCCATTGCAATGGCTACCTGCAGTGGCACCAAGACCTAAAATCAGTTTGCTTACTTCATTTTTATGTGCTAAGCAATTTGGCATCATACAAAGAACCATCAATGCCAAGTGCAAGTTCCCTGGCGTCTGTCACTTCCCTTTCAGATCCTCTGTGCACCTGACACACTGAAGCTCAAAGACGCCTGGTCACACAAAAGCAGCATGCAATGGTCTGAGTTAAACCATGCAGAAACAGGTTTTCACCGAACTTGAGCATGCTCACTGTGGGTGGTGGTTCTAGGCACTGTGAAATTGCCTCAGTGTTGTCCTTTACAACTTAAATACTCGGTTCACACATGGGTGTCCAATCTCTTACCCATCCAAACCCAAATGTCCAAAATTATGCAGGCTCTTAATATCATACTCGCGATCTATGTGCCAAATCTAGTTAGATTCTTATTGCAGTTCATGTATTCAGCCTGTGATATTGAACTGTAATCCCAAACACCCTGACAGGTGGATCTAAAGATCCCAAAGCAACATCTGAAAGAAGAGTCAGGATTTTTTTATTAATTCATTTCTTTTGGATGTGGATGTTCCAGGCAGGGCAGAATCAACAGCCCATCTTTAGCTTCCCTCAGTAGGATGGTGTTGAGATGTAGTCCTTCAGTTCTCCCTGGTGTTCTGATCAATACTTATCATTCAACTATTATCTCCAGATCCAACTCACCAATCAGGTGATGAAATCACCAATGGGATTGGTTGGGTGATTCATGGGTTGGCTATGATTGGGTTGGGTCAGTTGATAAATGGGTTTGAATCAGCTGAATGGTGGGTTGGTTCAGTGATCAGGGGGTTGGGATAGGTGATGAGGAGATGGTAGTTTTGGGTTGAGTGATTCATGGGTTAAGTTAGGTGACCAGTGTGTTTGCTTGTGTGATTAGTGGGTGGGCACGGGTGGGTTGGGTGGTTGATTGATGGGGTTTCTGCAGATGACTGATGGGTGGGATTGGGTTAGGTCATCATTGGGAGGACTGGTGTTCAGTGGATTAGGTCATGTCATCAGAATGTGGGTAGGGTTGGGTCATGTCATTGGTGGTTCGGGTGGTTGATCATTTGGTTGGATGGGTTGTGCAGATCAGTTCAAAAATTTGAGTTATAGGATTAGCTGTTCCTGAATCTGGAAGAAGAGGAATTTTAGGCTTCTGTACCTCCTGCTTGACAGTAGCATTGATGGTATAAGTTGTTTTCATGAGGCAATGCCTCATGCAGATGCTTAATGGAGGGGAGGGCCGTGGTTGTGAAGGACTGGCCTGAGTCCACTACTCTACAACCTCTTACATTCTTTTGCATTAGAATTGCAATTCCAGGCCTGATGAAGCCAGTCAATTAGGATATTTCCCAGGCCAATGAGCAGATATTCCGCTGTATTAGAAACATAAAAACATAGAAAATAGTTGCAGGAGTCTGCCATTCGGCCCTCCGAGCCAGCACCGCCATTCCATATAATCATGGCTGATCCTCCAAAATCAGTACCCCAATCCAGTTTTCCCCCCATATCCCTTGATTCCGTTAGCCCGAAGAGCTGAATCTCTCTCTTGAAAACATCCAGTGAATTGGCCTCCACTGTCTTCTGTGGCAGAGAATATTAAGCTGTATTAGGCAGGTCTTACTGGCTTGACTGCCTGCTCATGGGTACAACATCCAAATCGCCACGTGACTGCAACTTATGGAAATTGATATAATGATAGATCGCAGATCACAGAACTGGGAGCTGAAACTTCTTTCTTGCTATTCTGTCCTCTCCTCACTAAGCTAATTTTTCCAACACCTCAATCTACCTCTGATCTTCACAACTTAACATCCAAGCATGGCGGGGTTCCCACATGATGGAAGTATCAAATTAAAGAGGACGGGTTTAAGATTAGAAGAGAGAATGTTAAAGTATGTTTTTTTACACAGAATGTGGTAAATATGTGGAAAGCGTTGTCAGAAGAGGTGGTGGAATCCAATATAATTACCACTTTCTGAGGCATTTAGACAACCAGAAAAATAGACACGACATAGTAGTATGATGCAGGCCAATGGGATTAGTGGAGACGTGGGGGGGGGGGGGGGGGGGGGGGAAGATTGGCATCGATATGGCAGGTCAAAAGACCAATTTCTGGACTGTACACCTCGATGAATTTAAACAATGCTTTGTTTCAGCAGTTCAATACCTGAGCATTTGACCTTTCAACCGATTCTACTTCCAATTCCAATGTGAGCACTCTATGCACAGATAAACTTGTTTCATATGAGGGGATATTAAAATACCAAGTTCTGGGAAGAATAGCTGATATAGCACAAACAGTACACATACTCCTCTGTTGCAGCTTATTTCATATTTAATTAAAACTGACCAGCATAGACTGAACCATGTAAGGCTTTGTGGGAAATTAGAAAGAAAAACACCAGGCTGGATGCCAGGGGTGCAGAATACTAAGTGTAAAAGAACAGATGGATATGCAATGTATCAAGTCAAAATAAGAATGATGCAGGAGAGGGAACAATACATGGTGATTAGTGTTATTTTGCTCACGTAATTAAGGGAAATGTTATTTGACATGGTACATGTTGTGTTAACATAAACTGTACATTAATTATTCAGCAGGATGCACTGATAGAAAGCATTGTGTTAGCACCATATTATTAAACACTATGAAAAGTCAAAGACTGGAACCTCAAGGAGTTGGACCCAGTGTTGCTGAGGCCAACGTAAACAGACACACTTGCAGTATTTGATGAATTCCCTACCTTTAGTGTCAACCTCATGGGGCATGCAATGACCATGTAATGTGTTATATTATTGAATTATATATTATATGAATGAAAGTTATTAACCTAATGACATATTATTTCCCGTCCTTAAAATTGTGTTGAGGATAAGGATAAATGAAGATAGGGATTATATTAAAGATTGTATAATGTAAAGTTGATGGGATTTTTAGATCAGAATTCTGCACCATTACATTATGTGCACTGAATTGGAATGATTCTGGAGATTGGCAAATGTAGCTGGGAAAAATCAGCATGAAAACAGCCTTAGAGAGAAAAAATAAAGATTTGTCAAAGACCGGGGCATTGGGATATGCAGTCTTTTATTATGCTGCAGTAGCACACAAATTTCAAACCAGAACAAAGCTTTAATATTTATTCCAGCCCCTTAACTGTATCACTTCATAATTCGGATTCACCCAGGATCACAGGTATGTCCAAACCATGTCCATACTTGTTGAGGCACTGTCCTCTACACAACCTGATCCATACTCATGTCCATGCTCTTGATCTCTTTCTGCAACAATATCACCCAAGCTATTGTGGGCCAGAGTTCCACTTTATTCTTCGCATTAGTGCTGCAAAGATATAAACTTCAAAGACTTGCATTCCAATATTCCTCTTATCTTTTGCCCATTCGCTTTCATCAGACACCATCTTCTCCATCTCCCACCCTCTACCCGGCCATGTCTTCACTATCCCTTTCGATCTTCCCCTCTCTGATCCTGTGATCTGTCCTCAGATGTCACAGCTTCATCCCTCTCCACCCCATCTCAATGAATTCCAAGCTCAACATGACACCATTTTTTTCAGCTGCCTCTGCCTCTATGCTCGTTTCTTTAGCCAGGAGACTTTATTCCCAAGCTGTGGATCCTTTTGACCATCTGTAGTACTCCTGATCCACCTATGGACCTTCCAACAGACATTTGCATTCTCTAGATTTATTCATTATAAACTGCTGACGTGACATTGACCGGCTTACCTTTTCCACTTCTCTCTAACATACCCTGTTCCGCTCACATCACTCTGTACACAAAGAACTAATCCATATATTATCATTCACCCTGCTGTTGTAGTCTGGTGAACTGCTCTCTACCTCACAGTGGTCAGACCTCAGCTCTCAGCGACCTCAGATTTCCCTGTGGAACACGATCACACCATCAAACATCAGACCATGGTCTCCCAGACAGACATGGACCTCATTCTGAGTAAATCTCATTCTGAGATTTCCCATACAAAGCTTCCAGTTTTATAGTGTCCCAGCTCTACACAGCCTCTACTACCTCAGTTCCAAAATCCACAAGCAGAACTGCCTTCTGTTTCTGCTCTTGCCCTTCTGGACCTATTTGTTACTACCTGGAGTACCTTTCTCCTGTGGTCCAGTTCCTTCCCATTCTGGTGCCTTCCACCATTGTTTCCAGTTCCCTGGTCCCAATAGGCTCATCTTTACCGTGGATGTACAATCCCTCCATCCCACATCAGGATGAACCGAGAGTCCTTGACTTCTTCCTTGAGCAGATACCCAACCAGCTTCCCTCTGCCAACATGCTCATTCACTTGGCTGAACTTGCTTTCACATCACATGAATGCCATCCACTTTCCCTGGATCAGAAGTACATCTGCGGGCACCGCATGGGCCCAAGCTATGCTTGACTTCTTGTGAGATATATGGAACAGCCTATCTGGATCACTCCCTCAACTCTTTTTCTGGTACATTGAAGACTGCATTTGTGCTACTTCCTGTACTCATGCAAAACTCAACAATTTGCCCTCACCTTCACATGGTCAAACTTTGACTTTTCCCTTCATTTCCTGAATCTCTCTATCTCCATCTCAGGAGGAGGTTAGTTATTGACATTCATTACGTGCCTAACAACTATGACAGCTATCTTGAGTACTCTTCGACCCACCCTCCCTCTTGTATGGACTCTTATATTCCCCTAGTTCCTCATACTCCAATGACAAGACATTCAGTACAGTTGCCTCTGAGATGTTTTCCATCTTCCTGACTATGACATCCCCTCTTCTATTATTAACAAAGCCCTTGAGCACATCTTATCCATTTCCTGTGTCTCCGTTGTCACATCCCTATCCTCCAGGATCGAAACAAAGATGGTCCTGGTCCTCCCCTTCCACCCCATCAACCTCTACATTCAATGGAATATTACCCACAATTTCTACCACCTCCAGAGATTTCATCATCATTTATATCTTCCCCTTTCAACATTTCATAGAGACCATTTCCTTCACGACTCCCTGGTCCACCAACCACCACTCTTCTTATGGCACTTTCCCTTACAACTGAAGATGACGCAACACTTGTCCTTTCACCTCTTTCCTTCCCAGCATCCAGGGATCCAAGCAGTATTTCCAGGTGCAGCAGCGATTCACTTGCACTTCTTCCAGTCTAGTGCCCTACATTCAGTGTTCTTTATTAGCATGAAAAGTTTTTGTGCAACGTCTTGGAATGTCTGCTCCTTAAATTGCACATAATTTCTCGTCCCTGTGGGAGAACTTCCTCTGAGAAGCATTCTCTGTCCATGGCTCTCATCCATGGTGCAAAATTAGGCTGCAGATGGAAATACAGCTCGTCAGAAAATGTAGGCTAGCATGTTGTAAATAAATGAGTGCATGAATTAACTCAAACATATGAATAAAGCCATGTGTAAATATTTCAGCGTGCCAATAAATTAGTGTATAAATATATGTGTACGTAAACCACAACATATAAATAATTCCGTGTTTAAATAAGCAAGTTCATGTGCAAATAATTCAGTATGTAAATAAGAGTATAAATAAAGCAGCATTGGTAAAAAAAGAAGGATCTCAACACGAAACGTCGCCTGTTTCTTCTCTCCACAGATGCTGCCTAACTTGCTGAGTTACTCCAGCATGTTGTGTTTTACACAGGATTCTAGCATCTGCAGTCTCTTGTGTCTCAATGTAAATAAACTACTGAGCATCTCAATCCATGAAAATTAATCAGTGTGAAATCAAGCTGCTGAGTGTAAATTCATCAGTTGTAGATATCCTAGTATGTGTGAAATGGCAATGTGTAAAGGAAAAATACTTTAGATAACCTGGGCTCCATTGAAAGCACTTATTTGGAAGGCTGGAGGAGGTTTCCTGCATTCTCCTTGACTATCCTCACAGGCTTTCTGACAGGTTGGTGAATGCACCAAGCATGAGCCATCACATGTGGTATGCCCTCACCCGCGTTCTCTAGAGGAGAATTATCATGTGAGCTCATTTTCCAGGAAAAGATATGCTCACTTTCCTGGATCTCTGTCCAGGGAGCAGACGACACTGCTAGGTGCCCCCCAGGTGAGTCACACATCTCTGGACTACCCATTCCAATCACACTGTGCCAGGGCATGAAAGATCACTTGAAGATGTTTAAGGCAATGATGCCTTCCTGCTGTCCCTGGTCTTGATGATGTACTTGCCCTGCAGGCCTCAGCTGAGAAGATGGAAACCCTCATAGTTCTACAAAGATGAAAGGTGAGGGGAAGTTGTTGTGGGATAGGGCAGTCAAGAGACTTAAAAGGAGGAACAAAAGAAAGATACGGCTAAGAAGGAATATTTTTTATTTGATACCTTTGCACATTATAATAGAAACATAGAAACATAGAAAATAGGTGCAGGAGTAGGCCATTCGGCCCTTCGTGCCTTCACTGCCATTCAATATGATCATGGCTGAACATCCAACTCAGTATCCTGTACCTGCCTTCTCTCCATACCCCCTGATCTCTTTAGCCACAAGGGACACATCTAACTCCCTCTTAAATATAGCCAATATGGCCTCAACTACCTTCTGTGGCAGAGAATTCCACAGATTCACCACTCTCTGTGTGAAAAATGATTTTCTCATCTCGGTCCTAAAAGACGTCGCCCTTATCCTTAAACTGTGACCCCTTGTTCTGGACTTCCCCAACATCGGGAACAATCTTCCTACATCTAGCCTGTCCAACCCCTTAAGAATTTTGTAAGTCTCTAAAAGATCCCCCCTCAATCTTCTAAATTCCAGCGAGTATAAGCCGAGTCTATCCAGTCTTTCTTCATATGGAAGTCCTGCCACCCCAGGAATCAGTCTGGTGAACCTTCTCTGTACTCCCTCTATGGCAAGAATGTCTTTCCTCAGATTAGGAGACCTAAACTGTGTGCAATACTCCAGGTGTGGCCTCACCAAGGCCCTGTACAACTGCAGTAGAACCTCCCTGCTCTTGTACTCAAATCCTTTTGCTATGAATGCCAATATACCATTCGCTTTCTTCACTGCCTGATGCACCTGCATGCCTACTTTCAATGACTGGTGTACCATGACACCCAGGTCTCGTTGCATCTCCCCTTTTCCTAATCGGCCACCATTTAGATAATAGTCTACTTTCCTGTTTTTGCCACCAAAGTCGATAACCTCACATTTATCCACATTATACTGCATCTGCCATGCATTTGCTCACTCACCCAACCTATCCAAGTCACCTTGCAGCCTCCTAGCATCCTCCCCACAGCTAATACTGCCCCCCCAGCTTTGTGTCATCCGCAAACTTGGAGATGTTGCATTCAATTCCCTCATCCAGATCATTAATATATATTAACAAATAGCTGGGGTACCAGCACTGAGTCTTGCAGTACCCCACGAGTCACTACCTGCCATTCTGAAAATGACCCATTTACTCCTACTCTTTGCTTCCTGTCTGCCAGCCAGTTTTCTATCCACATCAATACTGAACCCCCAATACCGTGTGCTTTAAGTTTGTATACTAATCTCTTATATGGGGCCTTGTCAAAAGCCTTCTGAAAGTCCAGATACAACACATCCACAGGTTCTCCCTTATCCACTCTACTAGTTACATCCTCGAAAAATTCTATAAGATTCGTCAGACATGATTTACCTTTCATAAATCCATGCTGACTTTGTCCAATGATTTCACCACTTTCCAAATGTGCTACTATCCCATCTTTAATAACTGACTCTAGCATTTTCCCCACTACCGATGATAGACTAACTGGTCTGTAATTCCCCGTTATCTCTCTCCCTTTTTAAAAAGTGGGATTACATTAGCTAACCTCCAATCCTCAGGAACAGAATCTAAAGAGTTTTGAAAAATGATCACTAATCATCCACTATTTCTGGGGCTATTTCCTTAAGTACTCTGGGATGCAGCCTATCTGGCCCTGGGGATTTATCGGCCTTTAATCCATTCTATTTACCTAACACCACTTCCCGGCTAGCCTGGATTTCACTCAGTTCCTCCATCTCATTTGACCCCTGGTCCCCTGCTATTTCCGGCAGATTATTTATGTCTTCCTTCGTGAAGACAGAACCAAAGTAGTTATTCAATTGGTCTGCCATGTCCCTGTTCCCCATGATCAATTCACCTGTTTCTGACTGCAAGGGACCTACATTTGTTTTAACTAACCTTTTTCTGTTCACATATCTATAAAAACTTTTGCAGTCAGTTTTTATGTTCCCTGCCAGTTTTCTTTCATAATCTATTTTCCCTTTCCTAATCAAGCCCTTTGTCCTCCTCTGCTGAACTCTGAATTTCTCCCAGTCCTCTGGTAGGCTGCGTTTTCTGGCTAATTTGTATGCTTCATCTTTAGTTTTGATACTATCCCTGATTTCCCTTGTTATCCACGGATGCACTACCTTTCCCGATTTATAATTTTGCCAAACTGGGATGAACAATTGTTGTAGATCATTCATGCAGTCTTCAAATGCCTTCCATTGCATATCCACCGTCGACCCCCCAAGAATCAATTGCCAGTCTATCCTGGCCAATTCACATCTCATACCCTCAAAGTTATCTTTCTTTAAGTTCAGAGCCCTTATTTCCGAATTAACAATGTCATTCTCCATCCTAATGAAGAACTCAACCATATTATGGTCACTCTTGCCCAAGAGGCCACGCACAACAAGACTGCTAACTAACCCTTCCTCATTACTCAATACCCAGTCTAGAATAACCTGCTCTCTCGTTGGTTCCACTACGTTGGTTTAGAAAACTATCCCGCATACATTCCAAGAAATCCCCTCCTCAGCACCCCTGCCAATTTGATTCACCCAATCTATATGTAGATTGAAGTCACCCATTATAACTGTTTTACCTTTGTTGCACTCATTTCTAATTACATGTTTGATGCCATCCCCAACTCCACTACTACTGTTAGGTGGCCTGTACTCACTCTTACCCCTTGTACAATTATGTAGAAAAATCGCCCTTTTTGATATTTGCCCTGGATTTTTCTGCCTGCTACTTTTACTTTTCACCTTGCTACCTATTGCTTCTATCCTCATTTTACATCCCTCTGTCTCTATGCTCATGCTCCACATTTGTTTGAATTGTGGGCTCCATGAACGAGAGAGAGAGAGAGAGAGAGAGAGAGAGAGCACACACACATGTGGGCACCACCATGTTTTGCGGCCATTTACAAAGTCCAAAGTCCGGTCGCCCAACACACTCAGTCTACTGGATAGGTTCCCGACACACGTAAGCCCCAGGGTCCTGCAGGACCTCCTTCAACACCATCGACTGCATTGGCATGTAATACGACATCCCTCTCATCGCCCAGCCATCTGTGTGTCCTCCTTCAGCTCACCTTTAAGATGCTGGAGCATTACCTCAATTCACCCTCCTACTGGCCCACGTTCCTCACATCTGATATTTCCAACTCCCTCCCGGTTATGCTGGCTGATGAGCCTTCGGGCAGGTTCCCGGCCCCGCCAACAGATGAGGATCTTTGTTTAAATTTAGACCTACATTAGTTCCTCAAATTGCATCTGGTGAATCTCAGCTCCAGTTCTACCTATGATTTTGATTCCTTTATGGATGGTTACATTTTGGATCCTGCCCGAAGAGGATTTGTTTTTTAGCAGCAAGGTATGCTTAATTCTGACATTAGACACATGAAATACAATCTCGAGTACACCAGTACAGAGCTAAATAGGTCAATAACTATCCTTTCATCAATACTGTGGTCTATTTCAACCACATTATTTCTCACTTCTTTCATGTGAATGGTCTCCTGTTCCATAATACTGAAGTCAGTCTGTACTCTTAACCATTAACCACAAAGGCTGTAAATATCTAATTCCTTGAAATCTCTGCCAACACCAAGATTCAACCAGCAGCTTGAAGATTGATATGACTTGCAGCCACGCACATTCGTTTACTGACATCTAACCTAAGGTGCGTGATTTCCAACTAGAGCATCCAGTTAACTCAGTGCCCTGATGCCCCTAATATCAATACCATGTTCAGCAACTCTGAACATCTTGGGGATGCAACCATATCAGATGTAAGTTGTCTTAGATCGCAATGCTCCCCACCAATAACAACATTGCAGTGGTTGTATACTTCCTGTTCCTTCTCCATATCTAAATATTGCATTCATTTCATCAGGTTCATATATTTAATCAACATCAACCTGTAACCTACCCTGCCATTCAATCTTGTGTTGTAACATTGATGTAATTTTCACAATGCTCTTGGCATCATCATTCCTTTGGAAAGGACCTTGCGCAATAACCAAAGCAACTCCAAAACTAGAGTTGCAGGAACAAGAGGAATTGGGAGCACAAATCTCAATTAAGGGAATAGAAGACACAATAATTTCATTAAAGAATGGAAACACACCAGGACCTGATGAATTTAGTAATGAATTTTATAAAAGTTTTTACGACATAATTACACCATGCTTACAGAAAATGTATACATATGCTGAATAAACATTGTTCAGGCATATGAACAAACATTACCTGAAACACTAGCAGAATCAACGAATACATTAATACTTAAGAAAGACATATATATAGAAGAACCCGGATCATATAGAGCTATTGCGTTGTTAAATACAGATCAAAAAATATTAGCGAAAATATTAGCAAGAAGATTAAGTAAATATGTTAGTAAATGAATAAATCCGGATCAAATGGGGTTTATCCCTAAGAGACAATCATTTAATAATTTGATATGTCTGCTCAACATAATGCATTTGCACCAAACTGAAGAACAAGAATTATCAATTATTTTGTTGGATGCAGAGAAAGCATTCGATCAGGTGGAATGGGATTATATGGTTATATTGCAAAAATTCCAACTGGGAGAGAATTTCATCCTATGGATTAAATTACTATATAATAAGCCAATGCTAGAATATTAACTAATAACATTTTATCTACGAAATTTAAACTATCAAGGGTGTTCACTATCACCGCTGTTATTTGCTCTTATAATCGAACCCCTAGCGGAAAGAATTAGAACACATCCGAATATCCATGGCTACAACACAAAATATTCAAATAATAAAATATCATTATACGCTGATGATGTACTGCTGTACATCACAAAACCCAATACCACTATACCAAATATATTAAACATAATTGAGGATTTTGGATCATTCTCAGGATACCGAAGGTATTAGATGAAACTTGGAACAAGAATTAGCTAATAAAATTTCAAAAGGGAGGTGGGATGAACATTTATTTAATGTGCACAAATGTTCAATTAATGTAAGACACACTCTAATCCAATTAAACATTTTACATAGATTATACTATTCAAAAACCAAAATAAGTAAACTTTTTCCCAACATATCACTTATCTGTGATAAATGCCAGTCTCAAGAAGCTACTATAGCGCATTCATTTGTTTTTTGTATAAAAATTCTTTAAAATAAAACTGATACCAAAAGCAGAATGGATTATCTTTGGAACAACGGAAGGTAGCCCTGAATTAAATGTGTTTCAAAATAACCTTTTTGAATATGGGTTAATATCTGGAAAAAAGCTTATTTAAAAATTTTGGAAAAATGCTCCTATACCAACAATAAATATGTGTATTTCAACTATGTTTGAAACACTACACCTGGAAGATATGAGACTCCACTTGGCAGGAAAATCAGATCACTTTTACAGGACATGGTCTGCATTTATAGACTTACTACAAGGATAGGGTGCAATAGTACTTTAAAAAGGCACCAACGGCAGGTCTTGGTGAAGGGGGATGAAAAATTGTCACGTTGGTATATTCCATTTGCGTGATGTTTATAATAAAGCAATTGTCTTCCTTTTTTCTTCGTTCTCTTTCTTTTCTAGGATCTATTTGTTAATTTCTTTTTTCTAATTCCTCGACTAAGGGGTCTTTCTTCTTTCCCTTCGTCACGCTTCTTCACTTTCACTATTCTCTCCCACTTTCTCTATTTTCTCTATTTCTATCCTTTTTTAACAGCTTTAAAAAACGATGGGGTACAATAAATGTAATAATATATACGGGACGTGCATTGATGTAATTTACTGTACTTCTAATAAATAAAAATAAAATAAAAATAAAATTTAAAAAAATAAAAAAAATAACCAAAGCCACAGGTTACTAGAATCATTCAGGAGGTGTTTTATCCAAATTAAGCTACCAAGCATTAAGTTTCTTCAGCATCAGCAGCACAGTCACTAAAGCGAGCACAGGTGTAAGCCAAATGTATATAACAGGAACTACTGTGTAAAATCAGTTGAATTCTGGCTGTACAGAGGCAGCCAAACCGTTTTAAATGACACGTGCAAAATTGCAGTTGGGTCGCTATTGGGATATTTGTGCCTAAAAGTGAGTGTGTGCTGCCGCCCTGTGGAAATGCATTGTTGCCTCTGGTTAAAGAAGAAAAATATCAGGAAAATAGACAGACATACAATACATGTGTACACTAGACACCAACATGTGCATGCACACACACACTCATAAAGATATACTTATGGACACACAAAAAGATATAACCATGAACACACACACATGCGCAAGGATATACAGTAAGTACAATAACACGTGTGTGTACACACATTCATTCACAAACATTCATGCACACACATACACTAAGATACACATTCAAATAGTTATGTGCACACATATAAATATACCGAAACATTTGCACATCCACATCCACAAAGATATATACATTAACATACACATGAACTGGGACACGGTGGTGTAGCAGGTAGAGCTGCTCTCTCACAGCATTAGTGACCTGGTTCAATCCTGACCTCAGATGCTGCATGGTAGAGTTTGCAGATTCTCCCTGTGACCGCATGATTTTACTTCGGAGTCACGTGAGTGACTACGTGAAGAACCCGCCTCACGCTGGCAATGGCATGACGTCAACGCTGACGGCGGAAGGAGGAGCTGCAGTAAGGAGCAGCTCCTCGCAGCGGTCGGAACGGCCCCGCAGGTAAGTGCAGCGAAGTTGCGATGTTTTTAGCGGACGCTGGGTAGGTCCAGCAGTAATAGTTATGTAAAATCAAGTCAGAGTCAAGTTAAGTGCTGGATAGCACAGATTATGAAGTAAAGGAAAATTCGCGGGTAAAGTGCTTCCTGGGGTGAAAAATAAATATACGGGAAAGCTAGTGCGGAGCCGGTTCCGATACCGGTGGCCGCAGATATACCCGTTAGCGAATTAATTTCCAAAAATGATAACCACGGAAAGAAATGCTCCCGAAAATGAAAAAAAAAAAAAAAAAATCTGAGAGGCCCGTGGTTTTGATGACTCTGATATTTGAAAGTCCTCCAGATAATTAAACTATGTGGAACTAATTATGGAGCATATGGAGAAAGTTCTCCAAATAATTATGAGACTAGGGTCACAGTACCCAGATGAATCCCAAAAAATCCCTGAGGGGTTTAATTATTCTGAATATGGCTGTGGGCCTAATTGGGAGTTGGAACTCCGGACCCAGGATTTGGGCCGGAAGAAGTCTCATGGGATGAAATCCCAATTGATTTAGGGCTGCAGAAGGCAGACCCTGTTGATGGTGATTTGCATTTGAAAGCACACCACAAAATAAATAAAAAAGAAAAGGAAAAAAAAAAAAAAAAAAAAAAAGGCCAAATGTGCCTGGGATAGCAAAAGAATTTGCTATATATGAAGGAAGTGGTGAGGCTATGGAAGAAAACCTAGCTGCCAACATATATATATGGTATCTCACCAACTTCATGTTTCTGTGATGATGGAAATATTAAAATTGCACAGCACAAGAAATTGTGCCTCATTGGAAGTGCCTACGGTTTATCCGTTGATATGGGCATCCATGACCCCAAATATGAGAGCGTCAAGTAGTGAGGTTCAAAAATCCTCACAAATTATTCTGCTGCTATTATGGCTTTTGCGGAGATGGATAAGAGAGAAAAAAAAAAAAAAAAAAAAAAAAAAAGACGCTATTGTGCAATTCTTTGCTATGAAATTTTGTATGAGGTAAATGGCTATTTGGCCCATTTTTCACCCAAGGTTTGCATACCTGTGTCGAGCAAGTGGTGTTTAAGCTCCTGGTTGTCTGTTTGGAGTAATCTGCCTAAATTATTAAAATTGGATGAAAAGTTACATTTTTTAGCTGCATGAAACCTTTGTCTTTGGACAAAAAGGTATTTTTCGCCCAGAAGGGGATTTGTTTTTGGAAATAGAGGCAGAAATATGTCAAGGAAGTCTTATTGTACTGCACAGCCAAATACTTACCCGAATTGGGGGGAAAAGGAGACCACCACGCTCATATGGAGAGGAATTAAAAGATTTGTTCTATGCTTAAAGAAACTGCGGATTAATCTCCAGTTAGAGGGAGATTACAAAAAGTTTATAAAGACTGGCTTACTATTACTTTTGATCGGTATATATTACAAGCAGTTTCATTAACCACTATTACTTTTAAAGAAGGGGTTAATCCTCCTGTACAGAATAAACTGCTTATGTTTTCGTGTTTCGGCAATTGAAAAAGCAGAGATTAATGTCCAAATTGCCCAATTATCTGGAAAAGGGGTAATGGAAAAAACTTATGAACACGAGCATCAATTTGTTTTAATATTTTTAGAAGGAATAAAGATGGCGGTTGCAGAAGTATTCTGGACCTTACAGATCTAAATAAGTTTGTAGAATACAAACATTTTAAAATGGAGACATTGAATACTGCAAAATATTTAATTCAGCAGGTTGTTATATGGCTAAGATTGATGAAAAGACGCCTATTATTCTGTACCTATGCATCAGTTTTTTCGGTGGTACTTAAAATTTAATTGGTTGGGACAATTATGGCAGTTAAGCTTTGCCAAATGGACTGAGTTCAGCTCTTAAACTCTTTACGAAACTGTTGAAACCAGTTTAGCCCAATTAAGAGCACAAATGCACATTATTATGGCTTATCTCAATGACATTCTGATCATTAGTGATTATCAAGAGTCAGCTGAGAACTCAGTTTCAGTTACTAAAGCTTTGTGGTAAGCTAGGGTTCTTGATTCATCCAATTAAGTCCCAGCTGCAGCCAGCACAATCAATTAACTTTTGGGGTTTGTAATTAACTCAGTGACTATGTTAATAACTTTACCAACAGATAAAGTCGATGATATTTTGGTAACTTGTAATTATCTCATTCAAACCTTATCCTTCCATCCGAGAAATAGCGAAAACCATTGGTAAACTGGTAGCAGCGTTTCCTGCAGTAGAATTTGGTCCATTACATTATCAAAATCTTCGAAGGGACAAGATACGAGCTCTCAAAGAGAAGGCAGGCCACTTGACAGGCCTATGTAATTAACAAAAGAAGCTGTGTTGGAATTACAATGGTGGGTTAAAAAATGTCCCACAAGCTGCTAATAAATATCATGATTAAACAGCCTGAAATGGTTTTACAAACAGATGCTAGTGCTCTCGGATGGGGGGCAACAGATTCATCCTCCAATTGTGGAGGTAGATGAAAAAGCTCAAGAAGAAGCGTTTCTTCAAGCTGATGGTATTAACTATTTGGAGTTATTGGGTGCTTTTATGGACTAAAAGCATATTGTTGTGTTAAACAAGGTGTACATGTGTTAATACAGTTAGACAATAATACGGCTGTTGCATATATTTATCACATGGGGGGAGTTAGATCAGTATCATGTGATTGTCTGGTCAATAAATATGGTAATGGTGTATTGATCGCCAAATATGGATTTCAGCAAGCTACATTCCAGGTAAAGACAATGTGGAGGCAGATAAAAGATCAAGGATATTTAAAGATTATACGGAATGGATGCTTAAGCCAGCAATATTTTAAAAATATTATACACCAATTTGGATTACCAGAAATTGACTTGTATGCATCAAGGCTTAATCATCAATTACCTAAATATGTGTCTTGGGAACACGATCCAGATGCAGTAGCAGTAGATGCTGTTTCGTTAAGCTGGGGGAAATATGTTCTTTTATGCTTTTCCACCATTTGCTTTGATTCAGAGATGTCTGAAGAAGATAGAACAAGATTCTGCCTTTGGATTGTTGGTAGTTCCAAATTGGCCAACTCAACTTTGGTTCCCAGTAATGCTGAATATGATTAAAGAGCCATATATGTCGATTCCTAACTGTAGTGATATTTTGATTCGTCCAGTAACTAAAGAAATTTATCCATTATATGCATATATGAATTTATTAATCTACAGGTTTTGACCAGACCACTGCAGGAGCTGGGATTATCGGACAAAACGATGGAAATTATAGTCGCATCATGGCGAGATAGCACACAAAAACAATATATGACACATATTAAGTAATGGGAAGAATTTTGCACACAGTCAAATATTTCTTATGATATTGTGAATATTGCAAATGTTTTGGAATTCCTTGCCAATTTGCATTTTGAGCAACATTTAAGTTACAGTGCCATTAACACTGCACGCAGTGCCTTGTCATCCTATTTAGGACTTATGACTTGATCAGAAATCAATTGGGTCACATCCATTAATATCTAGATTCATGAAAGGAATCTTTAACATTAATCCACCCAAATCAAGATACACAGAGATTTGGGATGTGAGCATTGTACTTACGCTACTTAGACAATGGACTCCAATTGAAGGGTTGACATTGGAAAGATTAACATTGAAATTAATAATGTTAATGTCACTGGTCTCAGCTCAAAGAGTGCAAACTTTACAAATGTTGCGTTTAGACTGTATGCATGTGACTACAGATAATATTGTGTTCTATGTTTACGAGCTGATCAAACAAAGCAGACCACGGAGATCTGGAGCAAAGGTAACCTTTCAAGCTTATCATATTGATCCTACTTTGTGTGTGGTTAGATATTTGAACCAATATATTAAAGTTACTGAGACTCTTCGAGGAAATGAAAAAACGTTAATGGTTACGCACAAAAAACCACACACAAGAGCTTCAGTTTAAACTATCTCAAAGTGGTTGAAACAGGTGTTGCTTTTAGCGGGAGTAGACACTGATGTGTTCAAATCTCACTCCACCAGGGCGGCAGCTACGTCCGCGGCGAAGGGGCGGGACGTACCTCTCGAGCATATTTTAAAAGTCGCAGGGTGGAGTAGAGAAGAAACTTTTTCAAAGTTCTACAATAAACCTGTTCACACTATGACAAGCTTTGGACACGCGGTGTTGGGAGCACTATAATCACCTGCTTTGTTTCCTATTAATTGCTATAATCAGTGGTGTAGTCACTTCTATCTTTTATCGCTTGTAATCATTTCCCTCAGATATAAGGAGGGTTATTATATGGTCTTTAAACCATTAAAAAAGTTAATTGTGAAATGATCTAACATTAGTCTGCTTTCTCATGTATGTGTTTACTTAGCCGGACTGTCGTGCGGATTAATTCTACGACATAAAAAACACAGAAAGCTTTAAAATCTTCACGTAGTCACTCACGTGACTCCGAAGTAAAATAGTAAGATTAAACAAGAACTTACCAGTTCGAAGTTTGATCGTTATTTTATGAGGAGTTACGATGAGGGATTACGTGCCCTCCACTCCCACCCTCATAAAATAAATGATCAAATGGTAGTTCTAAGTCTTTTATGAGCCTTACTATGTTACTCCGGCTTTTGGTGTTCTGTGTTTTTCATGCCGCTGCTTTGAAGTATGCCGTTGCCAGCGTGAGGCGGGTTCTTCACGTAATCCCTCATCGTAACTCCTCATAAAATAACGATCAAACTTCGAACTGGTAAGTTCTTGTTTAATCTTACTATTTCCTCTGACATCCCAGATATGCAAGTTTGTAGGTTAATTGGTCTCTGTAAATTTCCCCGAGTGTGGATGAGAATCTGGGATAACAGAACTTATGTGAATGGGTGATCAATGGTCAGTGTGGACTCATCGGGCTGAAGGGCTTGTTTCCATGCTGTATCTCAAAATTAAACACAGACAGAGAGCAGGCAGCGAGGGATCTACAATCTAGTGAGCCTAACATCAGTAGTGGGGAAGTTGTTGGAGGGAATTCTTATGGACAGGAACAGCCAGTATTTAGATCAGCCTGGGCTGTTTAGGGATAGTCAATTTGACTTTGTGTGTGGGAAATCATGTATCATAAATCTGATAGAGTTTATCGTCAATGTTTGAGGACAGGGCAATGGATGTTGTCTGTGTGGGGCAAAACCTTTGACAAGGTGCCCCACGGTAGGATAGTCTGGAAAATTAGATTGCGTGGAATCAAAGGTGAGATATTCAAATGGATTCAAAATTGGCTTGGAAGAAAGAATTATAGGTGAATCGTCGTAATATTTCCTGATTGGAGACCTGTGATCAGTGGAATGCTGGACCTGCGGTTATTTGTTATATACATTCGGATTTGGATGACAATGCAGACAACATTGTTAGTAAATTTGGGATAACATCAAAAGAGGTGGTATAGTAGACAGAGGAGGTTATCTAAGTTCATCAAAAAATTTAGATCAGCTAGGAAGATGGGTCAAGAAATTCCAATTAGAATGTAACTCTGACAAGTGTGAGGTGCTTACATGACTTGCACATTAAATGGTAGCGCCCTAGAGGGTGTTGCAAAGCAGAGAGATTTAAGAGTCCAGGTGAATGCTTTCCCAAAAGAGGCGACTCAGGTGAATATTGTGGTGAAGAAGGCATATTTGCCTTCATTGATTGGGATCTGAGTGCAAAAGCTGGGTCATCATGATGCAGCTATAGAAGTTATTGGTGAGACCACACTAAGGGTGCTACATACGGTTCCAGTCAGCCAGCTATAGGAAAGATGTCATTAAGTTGGAAAGGGTGCAAAATAAATTCAGCAGGATGTTAACTGTGCTAGATTTATAGGGAGAAGTTAAATATGCCGCAACTTTTTCCTTTGGCGCATTGGAGCCTGAGGGGTGACCTTATTGCAGTCTACAAGATCATAAGGGGCATGGATTTGGTGAACACTCACATCCAGGATAGAGGATTTAAAAATCAAAGTGGAGAGATTTAAGAAGGATCTCAGGGGCATTCTTTTATCTTAGAAGGATAAAGAATGGGTTGACTGGGGCTTGTATTCACTGGAATTTATAAGGATAAGAGGGGGTATTATAGAAACATATAACATTCTTAAGGGAATGGACAGGCAGGAAAAATGTTCCCAATGTTGGGAATAAGAAGTAGGCCCTTTAGGACTGAGATGAGGAAAAACCTTTTCACCCAGAGAGTTGTGAATCTGTGGAATTCTCTGCCACAGAGGGCAGTGGAGGCCAATTCACTGGCTGTTTTCAAGCGAGAGTTAGATTTAGCTCTTAGGGCTAACGGAATCAAGGGATCTGGGGAATAAGCAGGAACAGGGTACTGATTTTGGATGATCAGCCATGATCATATTGAATGGCGGTGCTGGCTTGAAGGGCCAAATGGCCTACTCCTGCACCTATTTTCTATGTTCATATAAAGTATAAAACCATTATGTCCTTCCTTCAGAATAGGTACAGGCAGTTCCAAGTTATGTAAGGGTCTGTTCCTGAGAACCTTCATTAAATCAGAAACATCTGCTTTCTATAGCTACCCACATTGCGCTCTACAAACTCTTACTATAATTCTTTCATTTCATTGAAAAATTACCCTTGCACAATCCATAATTAAACTAGCAAAATACATACTTTATCCAGTTATTAATAAATCCCATGAAACATTTATTATTATTACCCATATCACACATCTGAGCTATGCTTTTACAAAATTGTATTCCCTTCGTTTTGAGTGCCAGCAGGGTTAACAGGGGAATATTTTCTTGTATTCCCCTTTCATGCGAACGCCTATGGACTTTACGTGTTAAAACAGCGGTAAATATAGTCTTATATTCCCCTGGTCTCACATCCGGGAACTTGGCAATGTGACGCTGCGTGGGAAATTTAGAATTTGTTCTCGACAAAACAAGCAAAATGGCAGCCTCCTGCGATAAGAGGTTCGCGACTTTTGACGAACAGCAATTTGACGAGATTTTACAAAACAAAGACGCGCAGAACACGAAGAAGGCAACGAAACAAGCAGTAACAATATTCAAGGAATATTTGATGGAGAAGGGTCTAGATGTCGATATTCAAACGGCAGACAGGAAGACTTTGGCGTCCATTTTGGCTAAATTTTACGTGGAAGTCCGCCGAGCTGATGGATCTCACTACAAAACATTCCTCTAGATGTCTGATATGGGTAATAATAACAATATTGACTGTCCTCTTTCGGGGGATACGACATATATTGCCCTCACTAGATCCATATTGCCCTCGTCTTCGACTCGGGCAATATGAATCTACTTCAGGCAATATATGTCGTATCCCCCTCAAGGCCAGTCAATATTCTATTATTATTATTGCTAGCTTGAAAAATGCTTTAAAAATGTACCAGAGAATTTCCATCGTCAGATTTACATAAATCAGGTCATTTGTAACCCAGTAGGCTAGAAGCACAAGCATATAATCTAGGTTGACACTATAGCACAATAGAATCAGAGGTGTCATTTTCCGGATGAGATACTAAACCACCTATCCCCGCAGGGTGGGTAGTACAGAGATGAGGTTAAATTACTGGCTCCCTCTGATATTCCTTCTCAGCTTTGGTAAGATGCCTGATTTTCAGTGTTATAATAGCAACAGTGTGATGAATGGAAATGAAACATCCTCCATTCCACAAATCCCCACATCAAGTCTCTTCTTCACTCTGTGAGAATCCCCAAACCTCATCGATCTTCGAGTCAATGACCTTAAAGCACAACTGTACAACCTTGCATCCAAACAAACTGCTTGAAACGTGCTTCCAGCTCCAAGAATTGGTACCTTTGACCTGATTGGTCATTTGTAATTCAATCCTACACTATTCACTCGCAACATGATACAATCACATGGTTTGTAAACTATATCAAAAATATCAAATAAACCAAGACTCAGAGCACAGTGAAAGATTCAGCATATTCTGTGCTCAGTGTCTTTTATGGGATTCTCAGTGACTCTGCCTTAGGTTATTGCTGATGCCTGGCTAGTCTTTTTTAATCGAGCAGGAACAATTGTTCATTATTTATTGAGTCATTTCATGCATTCGTGAAGCAATTATAATAAATGAATTAGATCACGTAACCTAATAGAATCAGAGCAGCGACTTGTAATTATATAATGTTTCTAACATGATAAAACATACTGAGTCATTAAACGAGATAACAGAAGAGAGACACGGAAAGATTTAAAGGGGAGATTGCAAAATACCTCATCTGGTGAAGATGTAACTGCCAATAGCCAGCGTAAATAAATGGGGGTCAAATACGAGATTATAATTGTTTGGAATGAACACAATAACGGAACCTCCACAGCATTCCAGGGCTGAGCATTCCAAGGATTCATCACTCTCCGAATGAAGACGTTTTTTTCTATGTCAGTCCTAAGTGGCTTATCCCTTATTTCTGATCCCTGATTCTAAACTCAAGGGGAAACATCCATCCTGCATCCAAAAGATTGAGGCCTGTAAATGTGAACACCTCTTATTAATAGAGGTCAAATATACTCATTCTCTGAACATATCTCAAATCCACCATCCAGGAAACAGTTTAGTGAATCTTTGATGTGCATTTTTTCTATCAATTTAATCAATTTTTCGGTAAGGAGTCTAAAACTGACCAGAATACTGCAGAGCTCACACACAACTCACTGACTTCATCCATTTCACCACTAACTTCCATCCGGCACTCAAATACACCTGGACCATTTCCGAAATTTCCCTACCATTTCTAGACCTCACTATCTCCATCGCAGGTGATAGACTACTGACCGACATCCACTATAAACCCACTGACTCCCATGGCTATCTGGACTACACATCTTCCCACCCTGCTTCCTGTAAGGACTCCATTCCTCCGTCTATGCCGCATCTGCACCCAGGATGAGGTGTTCCGCACCAGGGCGTCGGAGATGTCCTCATTCTTCAGGGAACGGGGGTTCCCCTCTTCTACTATAGATGAGGCTCTCACCAGGGTCTCTTCTATATCCCGTAACTCTGCTCTCATTCCCCATTCCCCCACTCATAACAAGGGCAGAGTTTCCCTTGTCCTCACCTTCCACCCTACCAGCCGTCACATACAACAAATAATCCTCCGACATTTTCGCCACCTCCAACAAGATCCCACCACTGGCCACATCTTCCCATCTCCTCCCCTGTCTGCTTTCCGCAGAGACTGCTCCCTCTGTAACTCCCTGGTCAATTCGTCACCTCCCACCCAAACCAACCCTTCTCCTGGCACTTTCCCTTGCAACCGTAGGGAATGCTACACTTGTCGCTTTACCTCCCCCATTAACTCCATTCAAGGACCCAAGCAGTCTTTCCAGGTGTGGCAGAGGTTCACCTGCACCTCCTCCAACCTCATCTCTTGCATCCACTGCTCGAGCTATCAGCTGTTCTACATCGGTGAGACCAAGTGTAGGCTTGGTGATCGCTTCGCCCAACACATCCGCTCGGTTCGCAATAACCAACCTGATCTCCCGGTGGCTCAGCACTTCAACTCCCCCTCCCATTCTGAATCCGACCTTTCTGTCCTGGGCCTCCTCCATGGCCAAAGTGAGGCCCACTGTAAATTGGAGGAGCAGCACCTCATATTTCGCTTGGGCAGTTTACACCCCAGCGGTATGAACATTGACTTCTCTAATTTCAGGTAGTCCCTGCTTTCTCCTCCCCTTCTCAGCTCTCCCTCAGCCCACTGTCTCCGCCTCTTTCTTTCTACTTCCCGCCCTCCCCCCCCCACCCTCACATCAGTCTGAAGAAGGGTCTTGACCCGAAACGTTGCCTATTTCATTCGCTCCATAGATGCTGCCTCACCCGCTGAGTTTCTTCAGCATTTTTGACTACTTTCGATTTTCTAGCATCTGCAGTTCGTTCTTACACAAAATACTGCAGATGTAGTCTGACCTAGACCTTGCAGAATTGCAGTGAGACATTTTTACTTCTGCACTCAACATTCTTTCACAATGTATTGCAACATATAATTTTCCTTCTTAATTACTTACTGCATTCCCAGTTAGCTTTCATTGACATTTGTGCAAGAATACCCTCTGAACCTCACCAATTTAGTCTCTCACCATTTCAAAAAGACTCTGCTTTGCTGTTTTCTGCAGCTCATATTTTTCCATATTATAATCTATTTGTGTCCCATCTATGTTCTGTTGTGTCTATGTCCCCTTGAAGCATCCTTAAAGCTTCCTCTCCACCACCTGGTTTTGGATTATAAACAGATTTGGAGGCATGACATTTAGTCCCCTTCAGTTAATCACTAGAGCAGATTGTGAATAGTCGATCCCTTGCGCTTCACTTGTCACAGCCTGCTGACCCTTCTATTCCGTCATTGCTTAATGTAATTGAGCAATTCTCAATCCATTTCAACAGATTAAACTGAATTCTATGCACTCTTAACAATGTGGACCAATCTCCTCTGTGGACCTTATCGAAAGCTATCTGAAACTCTTAACCAGTCACATCCTAAAGCAATGCCACTACATTAATCAAACATGATTTGCCATCTATAAATCATCGCTGACTCTGCTCAATCTTATTTATCCTTATGTTCTTATGACTCTGAGGCATGGTGTGAGAAATAAGGAAATGAGGGAAGTAACAAATGATTAGGGAAAGAAGGATTTTTATTTATACGGAATGCCACAAAGAACATTCCAACCAATGAGGCATTAGACCATAAGTCTAATTACTGTGCAATATAGAAGACAAAGGAAAAGGCTTTTTTTTTTAAGTAAGTGCATGTTTTATTTCAGAAAAACATTGAAAAGAATAATTTGCCATCATAAATTTTAACGGCAAACTAAAAGGCTTGATTTTTTCCCCAGGAATGTGCCAATGCATAGAATAGTTGAGATTAAATAGCACCAATACATTTAACAGGAAAATGATACGAAGGATAAAGAAAAAGAAAGAAATGTTCATTGTGGAGTAGGAGAGTTACCGTACGTGTCTGAGCCAAATGGTGGTATTCTGCACACTAAATCCTACGTAACAAATTTTGTGTGGAATTTCCAAAAGAATAAATCCAAAAGTGTGATACAGTACTGATACAATAACCAACAAATTAAATATGATCCATACAGGTGTTTTAGTTGGCAGTTCCCCTTAATCTCCTGAAGGCAGTTGTACTTACTTGTTGGAACAGGCATCTTGTGGTTTTAAAACTTTCCAGCCACAGAGCTGCTGGAAATGCAGACCAGCAGTGAGAGGTAGACCTGGTAAATAGCAAGACCTTGGTAAATGGCAAGAAATACAGTCCACCGATGGAAATAACAAAAATAAACAGAGAAAGGACTGTGCAGACAGAATTAAAAGAGACAGACAAAAGAAAGATTGAACTGAATTAACTGCAATTTCCAGGGCAGGTCCTGGAGGAAGATACAGTACATGCATGGTGGCGCACTGGTAGAGATGCTGCCTTCCAGCGCCAGAGACCCGGGTTCAATCCTAATTATGGGTGCTGTCTGTACGGAGTTTGTACGTTTTCCCCGTAACGGTGTCAGTTTTCCCCAGGACAAACATTGACACGAAGAATATGAGGGCCGGAGAGGAAAGAGAACCATGTGAAAATCACCCGTGATCTATTGAACACTGGAGCATGTTTCTGTTCCTTATACACTTCCTTATGTATGGCTTGTTATGCTCATGCAGTACAGAAATAACGAATCAACAGCCAGTTTTAAATCTCGGGTACACAAAAGGCTGGAGAAACTCAGCGGGTGCAGCAGCATCTAAGGAGCGAAGGAGATAGGCGACGTTTCGGGTCGAGACCCTCCTTCAGACTGGTCAGGGATCAGGGAAACGAGAGATATAGACGGTGATGTGGAGAGATAAAGAACAATGAATGAAAGATATGCAAAAAAGTATCGATGATAAAGGGAACAAGCCATTGTAAGCTGTTTGTGGTGTGAAAATGAGAAGCTCGTGCGACTAGGGTGGGGGAGGGAGATGGAGAGAGAGGGAATGCCAGGGCCCGAGGGCTGAGGGAGAGGTGGGAAGGGGAGGAGACAGCAAGGGTTAACAGAATTGAGAAAATTCAATGTTCAAGCCCAAAGGATGCAGACTCCCCAAGCGGAATATGAGGTGCTGTTCCTCCAACTTACGGTGTTGCTCACTCTGGCCGTGGAGGAGGCCCAGGACCGAGAGGTCAGATACGAAATGGGAGGGGGAGTTGAAGTGCTGAGCCACCGGGAGGTCGGGTTGGTTAATGCGGACCGAGCGGAGGTGTTCGGCGAAACGATCGCCAAGCCTCCGCTCGCTTTCATTCATTGTTCTTTATCTTTCCACATCACCGTCTATATCTCTCGTTTCCCTGATCCCTGACCAGTCTGAAGAAGGGTCTCGACCCGAAATGTCGCCTATCTCCTTCGCTCCTTAGATGCTGCTGCACCCGCTGAGTTTCTCCAGCCTTTTGTGTACCCTCGATGCTCCAGCATCTGCAGTTCCTTCTTTAACAGTTTTAAATCTCTCCCCCTTTTACTTTCTACTCTAGCAAACACAAATAAAAATGGGTATAAGGAGCCATACAAGGTGCCATCTTGTTACTTTCTTTATATGTAACTCCACCATATCTATGCAGTCATGTCTGGTAACTGAACTAACAAAAGGGTCCGATACTAAACTAAAATGAAGGAAAATGTCACATGACGGCCATGGTACAGAAATAAATGAAAGAATTTTGATCACAAGGGGCAATCTGAAAGCTCTCTTCCCTTGTTCATAAAAATCAAGCAGTATCCTTGTGTAGTGTTTTTCTGTGGCAAGCACTTCCTGACACTCACCATACAAAGCCTGAATAAAGACATGACAAAGCACTCAGATACATGAAAGATGGGCATTTATTGAGTACACAAAAACTGGAACACTGAGGGCACGACTCAGCACAAACAGCTTCAATAAACCAAATAAATTCATCCAGTGATTGGTAATAAAATCCAAGTTGAGCAGAAATATTTGAATCTCTTAACATCATTATTAAGCACATTGTTACCAACAGGAATACTCCCCTGATAACTCTACAATGAACTTCCTTTGATGACAGGAAACCATTGTCTAGCAAGTTAGCACAGATCCTGCACATGATGCCTGGGTGCTAGAGTTGACTTGGCCATTATTTTCATTCCACTGCAGGATTCTCCTTAGCAATCCAAGGAATTTAGGATTTAGATCAGTCAAGATAGGCCTGCCTATCAAATATGAGAACCAGATCATCAACCATCATAAATTTAACTAATGTTATCCCACTTTTTAAGAAAGGCAGGAGAGAGAAAACAGGGAAATATAGACCATTTAGCCTGAAATTGGTGGTGGGGAAGACGCTGGAGTCAATTATAAAAGATGAAATAGCGGCACATTTGGATAGCAGTAACAGGATTGGTCCAAGTCGGCATGGATTTACGAAGGGGAAATCATGCTTGACTAATCTTCTGGAATTTTTTGAGGATGTAACTAGGAAAATGGATGAAGGGGAACGAGTGGACGTTGTGTACCTAGACTTTCAGAAAGCATTTGATAAGATCCCACATAGGAGATTAGTGGGCAAAATTTGATCACATGGTATTGGGGGTAGAGTGCTAACATGGATAGAAAATTGGTTGGCAGACAGGAAACACAGAGTAGGGATCAATGGGTCCCTTTCAGAATGGAAGGCAATGAATAGTGGGGTACCGCAAGGCTTGGTGCTTGGACCGCAGCTATTTACAATATACATCAATGATTTAGATGAAAGGATTCAAAGTAACGTTAGCAAATTTGCAGAGGACACGAAGCTGGGGGGCTGTGTGAACTGTGAGGAGGATGTTATGAGAATGCAGGGTGACATTGACAGGTTGGGCGAGTGGGCAGATGCAGTTTAATGTGGATCAATGTGAGGTTATCCACTTTGGTAGCGAAAATAGGAAGGCAGATTACTATCTAAATGGTGTTAAGTTGGGAAAAAGGAATGTACAATGGGATCTGGGGGTCCTTATTCATCAGTCAATGAAAGTAAGCATGCAGGTACAGCAGACAGTGAAGAATGGCATGTTGGCCTTTATAACAAGAGGAGTTATAGGAGCAAAGAGGTCCTTCTGCAGTTGTATAGGGCCCCTGTGAGACCACACCTGGAGTATTGTGTGCAGTTTTGGTCCCCTAATTTGAGGAAGGACATTCTTGCTATTGGGGGAGTGCTGCATAGGTTTACAAGGTTAATTCCTGGGATAGCGGCACTGTCATATACTGAGAGAATGGAGCAGCTGGGCTTGTATACTCTGGTGGAGAGGGGATCTTATTGAAACATATAAGATGATGATAAGGATTTGGACACGCTAGAGGCAGGAAACATGTTCCCAATGTTGGGGGAGTCCAGAACCAGAGGCCACAGTAAGAATAAGGGGCAAGCCATTTAGAACGGAAACACTTTTTCTCCAGAGAGTTGTGAGTCTGTGGAATTCTCTGCCTCAGAAGGCGGTGGAGACTGGTTCTCTGGATACTTTCAAGAGAGAGCTAGATAGGGCTCTTAAAGATAACGGAGTCAGAGGATATGGGGAGGAACAGGGTACTGATGGGGATGATCAGCCATGGTCACATTGAATGGCGGTGCTGGCTCGAAGGGCCGAATGACTTACTCCTGCACCTATTGTCGATAACTTAAGGATAATTGATTTTTTTCAAGAATTTTTCAAGTCAATGGCAGAATTTCTGCTTTGAGCTATAATTATTTTCAGATCATCTCTAAACAATACATCTTAACCATATACCGACTCCTTGATCTTAAATCAGTCCAGCCTCAGCTGTTGCAGTTTTAGACAAAAGAGTGACAACATTGTCAAGAGATTCAAACACAGAAAATCCTTTCACTGGAGATTGATACGACTCCTTTGAAGGCAGAATCAAATGAACATAGTTGCACACACACAAGATTACAGTCCTCTCCGAGAAGTGGTGTCACCGTAATATAACCTTTTAATTTGTTTGTTAAACTGAACATAATTCACTGGAGCCAAAGAAGAGATTAGCAGAATATGTGGTGAAACCAGTAGTTTGGACGGAATGCAGATGGCATTGTTTTAATGATCCATTATATACTCCAGTTCCTATTTTGTTCATTGACATTGATAGAACTGAATAACAAATATATTACAAAGCAGTCTGTAAATACAATTAGATGAAACAAATCACTGCAATAACAGCTGTTTCTCTCAACTCAATAGATAACCCAACAATAAAGGATGAAATATAAATTTGACACATCAACTGGAGCAAAACACAATACATTACAAACAGCAGTTAAGGAAAAACACACAGAAGACAAACGGGATTAAATACAGGACAATGAGCTTGGAATGTGAAGGTAGAGAATTAAATAACAATTAATATTGCATCAGCATTAATAAATTAATTAAAAAGTTCATCTCAATCAAGTCTAAAGTTATTTGCCATTTTAATGGTAAATTACTACAGTGAGAGAATTTAAAACGTAGATGGTGTAGAAGATAATAACACCATGCAAAATGGTTTATGAATATTCAGAGATAAAAATTCCATTTTATATAATTCCAGGTTATTATAATCACCCTCTCTGAAAGTTTCAAAACATGCGTTATTTTTCATACAGCACGAATTTAGTGGAGACTTAACACTGAGCTCCAGTTTATGCAACATCTTTCATAAGTACAGTTGTTTCCATTTTCTATAATCTTCTCTTGAACTTCAAACGGTGAGAATGAACTAAAGGAATCCAACTGTAGTATTGCTGACCAGCAACGGAGGGAGAGAAAGAGGACACTTGAAGATATTTCAATACACTGAAAGACTGCATCAGATGCCAGGATGCCACATTAGCTGAACAGGAAAACAATCCAGCCAGGTCCACGCTTTCATTTTCCAACATAATGCAGGATTAATACTGATCTGCTGGTAGTATTCACATCATCATCAATCACCAGCATTGACAAGAAGCTTGGTGTATTGATTTGTTGGTTTTAACACTTCTCCTTGGTAATTATAGATTAGAGAGAGAGTGAATAGCGGATAAGCAGCCAAAGCCATGGTGGAAGTTTATTCAAGGCTGTATCCTCTTTTTCCTCAGGTAGGCATTAGTAATTTGGTTCATGAGGACCAATGCCAACAGAACAGGGCAGCTAATGGCCAGATACCAGCTAACACCAGTCACTATCCCTGTAAACCATGCTGAACACATGCCCAAAAGCAGACTGGTGCAGCCTAGCAAGTAGCCAACAAGTCCAGAGGTGGCGTGATACGATTTCAGTTTGGCCAGGGACCATTTCCTCATCAGTTTGGGATACAGCAGAGTCACCCCACCAGCAGACTGCAGGCAAGTGTACAGGACAGTTGCCAACCCAACCAGACCGTGCCAGCTGGTAAAATGTGGTTTGTCATTCATATATTTGTTATAACTGATAATGGCCAAGCCTACGATGGCACAGACTGTGGCCAGCCCCTGCAACACCCAGTGGGTTCGGACTTTGACTTTCCTCGAGTAGGACAAAATAAGGGAACTCTCCGGAGAGAATAGCAGAATAGCTTGCGTCATAATGAAGGAAAACTAGGGGAGGAAAAAGAAGCATGGTTATATTTCTGCATTTCATAAAATGACATCTTACTTTCCTGACTCTGCTGTCCTAAAATTCTCAATTTCTTTCTGAAAGAGAAAGCTGAACAATTTGGCTCACCTTTCCTTTTTGACTTGCTCTGCTCAGTTTTCTCCCAACCACATCTGCCTGATGTTCTAATCCAGGGCTCTAATGCTTTATAGATAGTGGATGTGGAGAGGGTGTTTCCACTTGTGGGAGAATCCGGGACCAAAGGTCATAGCCTCAGAATAAAAGGATGTACCTTCAGAAAGGAGATCAGGAGGAATTTCTTGAATCAGTGGATGGTAATTCTGTGAAATTCATTGCCACAGAAGACTGTGGAGGCTGTCAATTGGTATTTTCAAGGCAGCGATTGACAGATCTTGATTAGTTCAGGTGTGAGGGGTTATGGGGAGAAGGCAGGAGAATTGGGTTGAGATGGAAAGATAGATCAGCCATGATTGAAGGCCGGAATAGACTTGATGGGCCGAATGGCCTGGTTCTGCTCTAACTTATGATTGTTATAACTCTTATTTTTGAATGCACTCGTTATTCTTTTGAACACCTCTGACAGCTCTTAACACGCACTGGAATTGCACATGCCGAAAATTATGCCATTACAAGATTACAAGGCGGCACGGTGGCGCAAATTACTTACTGAGAGAGCCATCAGGAATGGATGCCAAGAAAATAGACCTGGAACAAAAAGTAAATATATTAGCTCTTATCTCAGATATAGTACAATGAAACATTCAGAAGGTTATTGGCTGCAACCTTCCCTCCATTGATGAACTAACTGTACAATGCAAAGGCCAGGAAGCGAGCGGGTAAGATAATCTCTGACCCCTCCCACCCTGGCCACAAACTCTTTGAATCTAAAACTCTGGAAGGCTACTCCGGACTGTCAAAGCTGCCATAGTCAGAGATAAAAACAGATTTTTTTTCCCCACGAGTAGTAGCTCTACTCAATAACCAAAAATCTGTAGCCTCATTTTGCTCTGGTATTTTATTTAATTCATATGTTTAATAAATAATATTTTATTATTAATGTTTAATGTTTTATGTATCATTCCTAACTGTCACTATATGTCATGTTGTCACTTGTGGGCAGAGCACCAAGGCAAATTCCTTGTATGTGAATACTTGGCCAATAAACTTATTCATTCATTCATCATCACACTGGGCCACCAGCACCTCATAGATCACAAGCCACATCATACTCCTGCTGGCTGTTCTCAGATTAACTATATTTTTTAATTTCATCTCCTCTTCTCCGTCCTGGAGCCACAGGCTGCCAAAGGAGAATGAGGTTCAATAGACAATAGAGAATAGACAATAGGTGCAGAAGTAGGCCATTCGGCCCTTCGAGCCAGCACCGCCATTCACTGTGATCATGGCTGATCATCCACATTCAGTACCCCGTTCCTGCCTTTTCACCATATCCCCTGACTCCGCCATCTTTAAGAGTTCTATCTAACTCTCTCTTGAAATCATCCAGAGAATTGGCCTCCATTGCCTTCTGAGGCAGAGAATGCCACAGATTCACAACTCCCTGGGTGAAAATGTTTTCTCATCTCCGTTCTAAATGGTCTACCCTCTATCCTTAAACTGTGGCCCCTGGTTCTGGACTCCCCCAACATCAGGAACATGTTTCCTGCCTTTAGCGTGTCCAATCCCTTAATGATCTTATATGTTTCAATAAGCTTCCCTCTCATCCTTCTAAATTCCAGAGTACACAAGCCCACCGCTCCATTCTATCAACATGACAGTCCGGCCATCCATGGAATTATCCGTGTGAACCTACGCTGCACTCCCTCAATAGCAATAATGTTCTTCCTGTAATTTGGAGACCAAAACTGTACATAATAATCCAGGTTGGTCTCACTAGGGCCCTGTACAACTGCAAAAGGACCTCTTTACTATATACTCAACTTCTCTTGTTATGAAGGCTAACATGCCTTTAGCTTTCTTCACTGCCTGCTGTACCTGCAATGCTTACTTTCAATGAGTGATGAACAAGGACCCCCAGATCTCTTTGTACTTCCCCTTTTCCCAACCCGACACCATTCAGAGAATAATATGCCTTCCTGTTCTTGCCACCAACGTGGATAACCTCACATTTATCCACATTAAAGTGCATCTGCCAGGCATCCGCCCACTCACCCAATCTGTCCAAGTCACCCTGCATCCTCCTCACAGTTCACACTGCCACCCAGCTTTGTGTCATCTGCAAATTTGCTAATGGTACTTTGAATCCCTTCATTGAAATCATTGATGTAGATTATAAATGGCTGCAGTCCCAGCACCAAGCCATGCCGGACCCCACTAGTCACTGCCTGCCATTCCGAAAGGGACCCATTAATCCCTACTCTTTGTTTCCTGTCTGCCAACCAATTTGCTATCCATGTCAGTACCCTACCCCCTATACCATGTGCTCTAATTCTTTCCACTAATTTCCTATGTGAGACCTTATAAAATGCTTTCTGAAAGTCCAAGCACATGACACCCACTGGCTCTCCCTTGTCCATTTTCCTAGTCACATCCTCAAACAATTCCAGAAGATTAGTCAAGCATGATTTCCGCTTCATAAATCCTTGCTGACTCGGACCGATCCTGTTACTACTATCCAAATGTGCCACCATTTCATCTTTTATAATTGCCAGCATCTTCCCCACCACCGATGTCAGGCTAACTGATCTATAATTCCCTGTTTTCTCTCTCACGCCTTTCTTTAAAAGTGGGATAACATTAGCTACCGTCCAATCCACAGGAACTGATCCTGAATCAATAGAACATTGGAAAATGATCACTAATGCATCCACGATTTCTGGAGCCACTTCCTTAAGTACCCTGGGATGCAGACCATCAGGCCCTGGGGATTTATCAGCCTTCAGTCCCACCAGTCTACCCAACACAATTTCTTGCCTAATGTGAATTTCCTTCAGTTCCTCTGTCACCTTAGATATCTGGCCACTAGTACATCAGGGAAATTGTTTGTGTCTTCCTTAGTGAAGACGTATCCAAAGTACTTGTTCAACTCATCTGCCATTTCCTTATTCCCCATAATAAATTCAACTGTTTCAGTCTTCAAGGGTCGAACTTTGGTCTTAACTATTTTTTTCCGCTTCACATACCTAAAGAGGTTTTTACTATCCTCATTTGTATGCTTGGCTAGCTTACCTTCATACCTCATCTTTTCTCCCCGTATTGCTTTTTTAGTTATCTTCTGCTGCCCTTTAAAAGTCTCCCAATACTCTGGCTTCCCACTCATCTTTGCTATATTATACTTCTTTTTTATTTTTATACTGTCCTTGACTTCCTTTGCCAGCCTCGGTCTGACTCCCCCTGGAATCATTCTTCCTCTTTGCAATGAACCGATCCTGCACCTTCTGTATTATTCCCAGAAATACCTGCCATTGTTGTTCCACTGCCCTCCCTGCTATGGTATCTTTCCAGTCAACTTTAGCCAGCTCCTCCCGCATGGCTCCATTGTCCCCTATGTTCAAATGTAATACTGACACTTCCAATTTTCCCTTCTCCCTCTCAAATTGTAGATTAAAACATCATATTATGGTCACTACCTTCTAATGGCCCCTTTCATCAAATCCGTTTCATTACACAACACTAAATCCAGAATTGCATTCTCCTTGGTAGGCTCCAATACAAGCTGCTCTAAGAACCCATCACGGAGGCACTCCTCAAACTTCCTTTCTTGGGGTCAAGCACTAACTTGATTTTCCCAGTCTATCTGCATGTTGAAATCTTCAATGACAACCCTGGCATTACCTTTGCGACATGCCAATTTTAACTCTTGATTCAACTTGCACTCTATATCCGGGCTACTGTTTGGGGGCCTGTAGATAACTCCTATTACGGTCTTTTAACCTTACTATTCCTCAGCTATACCCATACTGACTCTACATCTCTGATTCTATGTCACCCCTCGCAAGGGACAGAATTTCATTCCTCATCAACAGAGCTACCCCACCCCCTCTGCCCACCTGTCTGTCTTTTCGATAGGACGTATACGCTTGAATATTCAGTTCCCAGCCATGGCCCTCTTGCAGCCATGTCTCAGTAATTCCCACAACATCATACTTGCCAATTTCTAACCGAGACTCAAGCTCATCCACTTTATTTTACTTCATGCATTCATATATAATACTTCTAATCCATTACTCCCTTCACCCTTCACATCAATTCCTATTTCACTTGGCCACACTATCCTATCCCTTTGTGAGCTTCCTGTCCTGTTAATTCTGGTGTATTTTCTTATACTCTCTTTCCCTTTAACGTCTAAGAATCCCTGCTTCCCACACCAGCTCCTCAGCCACACATTCAGATCCTCTATCCCAGTTCAATAGGAGAGATTAATCACATAATAGAAGGTTATACACCATTATACCACTAATTTTGATGACATCTGCAACTTTACTAACCATGCCAAATACATTCCCATACAAGTTGCTAAGATATATTATCCAGTGGACCCAGCACTGATCAGTGCAGCACACCAATGGTCACAAGCTTCTAATCTTAAAAACATTCTCTGCCTGCTGTCATCAAGCCAATTTTCTTTCTAATTGGTAGCTCCTATTCATCCCACCTGAACTAATCTTATGGACCAACTAACAATGTTGTCAAAGGCCTTGCTAAAGTCCATGTAGACAACATCCACCATCCTGCCCTTGTCAATCCTCTTGGTCACCTCTTCAAAAATGCTTAATCAGATTTGTGAGACACGACTTCCCATGCATTAAGCCATGCTGATTCTCTCTATTCAGCACTTGCCTTTCCAAATGCAGGTAGATCCTCTTTCTCAGAATCCCCTCCATTAACTTTCACCCTGGCTTGTGGATTCAGTGCAAATAGGGCATGTGATACACTGATTTTTTTCCAAATATACACAAGAATGTTAACCATAAGCATAATGAACTGTGAATAACTGAAAACAAATCATCATGTAATGGTAATTATTTAATGCCCCTACAATATGTGGGGAAACTCTGGCCTGGAAAGGAAACCAGTTGCTGGATGCAAATTTCTTCATGTTTTTAATCAACATGTCATGCCATTATATTGTATCTATAAAAGTAATTGTATCTATTGTGGAATTTATGCAGTTCATGCCCTAAAGTAGCAATCCATGTTACAGCATGGGCTGGAGACCTTTAGTCTCCATTATCAAACTATTACACCTATCATGCTGTATCAGGATAACATATAAAGGACCAAGTATGTGACCAATGCACACACTACACACACATAGATTCATTGTGTCAGAAGGAATTGCAGATGCTGAGTTAAACCGAAACATAAAAATATAGAAAAACAAGTGCAGGCCATTCGGTAGGTCATTCGGCCCTTCAAGCCAGCACCGCCATTCAATATGACCATGGCTGATCATCCACATTCAGTACTCCATTCCTGCTTTCTCTCCATATCCATTGATTCCTTTAGCCCTAATAGCTAAATCTAACTCTCTCATGAAAACATCCAGTGAATTGGCCTCCACTGCCTTCTGTGGCAGAGAATTCCACAGATTCACAACTCTCTGGGTGGAAACGTTTTTCCTCATCTCAGTCCTAAATGGCCTACCCCCTATTATTAAACGGTGATCCCTGGTTCTGGACTCCCCCAACATCGGGAACATTTTTCCTGCATCTAGCCCAAATATACTAGTATCTTTGATCTAGCCTGTCCAATCCCTATCTAATCCCGAAGATTGACACAAAAAGATGGAGTAACTCTGCGGGACAGGCGACATCTCTGGAGAGCAGGAATGGGTGACGTTTCGGGTCGAGACCCTTTTTCAAACTGAAACAAACTTTTCAGTGTGAAGAAGGGTCTCGACCCAAACGTCACCCATTCCTTCTCTCCAGAGATGCTGAGACTCCAGCTTTTTGTTTCACATAGTCATTTATAGATACCAGTATACAAGTGTTTGACAAGTTGATCAAAAACATGAAGACATTTGCATCCAGCATCTGATTTGCTCTCCAGGCCAGTTTCCCCACATATTGTGGGGGGCATCAAACCACATGTACACATGGATCCCGCCCCTTCGAGGACGCCGTCGCCACCCGGAGCACTGACCCCTAGTTACGGGCGCTCACAACCATGGCGCACCTCCGGACCATTGCCTTGGCTCTGTCCTGAAGGCGGTGGCTCAAATATCATACTCACTCGTCCCCGGCCTACTGACAACCCCGATCCCGACAGTGAAGCCCAGACACAGAAGGTGCGCGGCCGTGCTGGCGGCTTTCCGCAGGATGCGGTATAGCCAGAACTCGGCGCTCGGCTCCGCCATTGCGTTGATTGCGGCCGCCAGCGGCAGAGACCCCAGCGCGGGCCTCCTTACGTCCTTGCGTCACCGCGCCTGGGCGCCGCGGCCTCGGGCCCGGGAGGAGGAGCCCGGCCTCACCCAGGGCGATGGGTAGCAGGATTGAATGCGTCTTTTTCAGCGAGTTTCACCCGACCCTCGGTCCGAAAATCACCTTCCAGGTACCGGAGAGCACGGATCGCGAGAACCAGCCGGTCCCAACCAGCGAGGCACATGTGGCTTCCTTGGCTCAGGGGCTGCGGTGGCATCTGCATCAACACGTAGGTCGGTTGAGCCGCCCTCCTGCCATTCAGCCACTTTTCCAGTGGAATACAGCAGCTGCATTGCCTGCCGTGCTGAAGGCTCCTGGAGTGAGGCTGCGCCCACCTGTTTCATAGTTGCACTTGCATGTGAAGAGTGGGGTTGTTAGTTTAATTTTGGCTGAAGAAAGGTCCCGATCCAAAGTATTGTCTATCCACTCCTTCCACAGATGCTTCCTGACCGCTGAGCTCCACTAGTGCTTTGTTTTGTTCAATATTCCAATGTCTGCAGTTCATTGCGTCACCATAAGTTTAGTTTATTGCCACGTGTACTGAGAGACGGTGAAAAGCTTTATTTTGCGCGTTATCCTGTCACATCGTATCATGACTATAATAGTATACAAGGAAAATGGTGGAATGATTCCAATGGTGCCTTGACCCCCACACACAAACTGGGGGGGGGGGGGGGATGGCATCTCATATTCCGCCTGGATAGCTTACCCAATGTTATGGCATGAGACCCAAGGAACTCAGCTGATGTTGGTTGACCTGTTGAGTCCCTCAACACTTTGTCTTTTTGGTATGTACATTGAAATCTTCAATTTCAAATAGTATCCCCTACCCCTCTCTTCTCTGTACGCATTTTTCCCACCTCTTCTGCACCCTTCCACGTATATCCCTCCCCATGGCTTTACATGTCACTCCACTCTTTATCTAACACCCCATTGTCTCCTTATAACCTCAACCTTTCTTCACTTACACCACCCATCTGACAGTGAATATCTCTCACCTACATCCATCTGTCACTTGCCAGATTTTGCCCCACACCCATCTCTTCCAACTTTCTGCCCCCTCCTACAGTCTGAAGGTTTTCTACCTGAAACGCCGTCTGTCCATTCCCACTTGATCTGCTAAGTTCCTCTAGCACTTTGTGTTTTGCTCAAGATTCTAGCATCAGCAGTTCTTTGTGCCATCTTGCAACTTTTAAGTATCAAATCTCTGAAATCATGTCTGATCTTAGTCTCATGGTTGCATTTCTTATTTTCTATGTTTAATAATTGGTCCCCGGCAGCAATCGAAGAAGATGTTTTAAATGGTGTTTAGTTTAAAATGTTAGCTTTATTTCCCACTTGCGCAGAGATATGGGGTGGAGGTTCCAGTGGGAAGCAAAACGGTTTTAGTAAGAGCAAGAGCAGGAGCAGGCCAGTTGGTGTCAACTCTGCTGGTCAACAAGTTCATGGCTGATTTATTTCAGAAATAATTTTCCTGCTTTTATGCCATGGTTCTTTTTACACCCAGAACCCATCAAGGAAACTTCTACAAAATACTGGGGTCAGAGAAAGCCAAAAATATACCCCTCTGACTTTCTCAAATGGTCCACCCTTCATTTTTGGACCATCTTACTCAAGGAAAACATCTTCTCTGCACCTATGCCTTTAAAATCCTTAAGAATTGTGTATGCTTTAAGAGGTCACCTCATTCTCTAAAGCAAGTGCATTAGTTTTTTGGTAAAGGAGACCATGATTATACAATGTACACCAACTGTGTTCTCACCAAGGCCCTATGTAATTATAGCGAGATAATCTTGCTTGTGTACTTGTATTTTCAAGCAATAAAGGGCAACGTAACCATATGATTTTCTAACTGCTGCACCCACATGTTAGCTTTCAGTAATGTGTGCAAGGGTACCAGGGTCCATTTGAATAACATTTCCCAATTTCTTTACATTTCAAAGGATTTTCTACTAAAGTGCTATCCTTCCCTTTGTAGTCCATTTGTCATGACCCTCACTAGCGTAGCTTGTACAAATTTGCTTAAAGTCTCTTTACATCCTTATCCCCATTGCCACTGGGTTTCATGTCATCAGCACATTTGGATACAAGGCATTTGATGCCTTCAGACAAATTGTCCATCTAGATTGTGAGTACTTGAGCCCCAACGTTAATCTCTGTAGTACACCATTAATCGTAGTATGCCAATTTGAGGCTTTATTTATTCCTATTGTTTTGTTTTATGTGTTAATTGCCTTTCAATCCATGTTTTTACAGTTTTGCTGAAATTGTTGAAATTCCACTCATTACTCATTTACGCTAGTTGATACATCCTTGGAAAATCCAATAGATTAGTCAAATGTAAAATCAAAAATCAATGTTTGCTTTATTGATATTTTTAATATTATAGATTCCATTTTATCTAGTACTGATATTAGACTAACAAGTCAATGTTTTTTCTCTTGCTCCTTTCATAAATGGTGGGAGTCACATTTGCTGCTCTCCAATCTGTAAGAATCCACAATTGTAGAGGATGTCACCCTACAGCCAAATGTTTTCAATGCAAATTATTTATTTGCTATTTGACTAGTATGTTGTTAACTCATTGACTTGGCTACTCATGCAAGAACTGTTGCCATATTTAGTTGAATTCTGTCAATCCTATTTGGTCAAAAAAAGAATATTTCGCAACATTGTTGCCCTTACAACAAAATAAATGATATAGTTATTGCTGCGTAAGAAATACAGCCAGTCTGTAGTGTCATGGAAGTCTAGATAAACTGTTTATACAAATTGACAGTTATTGGTCAGGATATTAGTGAGAGCCATCTTCCCAACTTGTAAATAGAGGAGATAAGACTCAAAATGCTGGTAACTCAGCGGGTCAGGCAACATCTCTGGTAAAAAGAATAGGTGACGTTTCTGGATAAATAATTTGTAAATAGTGGCGTTGAATGTCAGCAGATGGACCTTTTTAACAGATGTCAATAGTTGTGAATGTTTGTGTGCAGTTACATGTAGGGACTGAACTAATAACCATCGATTTTGAGATGAAAATGGAAATGGACCTTTGTAACAGATGTCAATAGTTGTGAAGCTGTGTGCAGTTACATGTAGGGACTGAACTAATAACCATCGATTTTGAGATGAAAATGGAGAGTTAAGTTATTGGATGTATAAGGTTGAATTTTCAAATAAAACCAGTGCTAATGACAGTTGAGTGGGTCTCCCACTACCGGCTGCAGTGTTTAGTTTTGATGATTCCATTATCTGGCCTATGCATGTCAAGGAAAATTTCCCCTTTGCCATCAACTGTCTTAGATCGGAGATACAAGAAAATATAAATGCTGGAATCTTGAATAAAACATTAAGTGCTTGATGAACTCAATGAGTAAGGCAGCATCTGTGGAGGAAATAGAAAGCAACCTTTCGGGTCGGGACCCTTCTGAGATCAGAATACTGTCGTCTCGGAACACAATCTTATATTGGGACAGCGGAACGAAGAAGGTCTGTCATGTAATCATCTCTTTTTCTGTCTTCCAAAATACACACTTCATTGCCTCAATACACAAAGATGTTCCTAATCACTCCCCCCCACACACACAAACACACACATATTTGGTATATGCTAGTTCCTAGTAATGCATTGTCTTGTAACCCACAACAGCCCCAGGTGCCCCAATTATTCTCTTGCAGATTTTCAATAGCAGGCAGTCTCACTAGAAAGTAATTTTGTTAGTCTCCTTGTTCACTAACTCACTTCATTGTGCTATAGCCTTTCAATGAATGAACTGCTTTAAATGTCCTCTCCCTAAACAAGACACTTGGAATCCATGTTGTGGATGACAGGCATCTGCAGTGACATCATGACATCCTCCTTCAAACAAAACATCACTGCCTAGTTATACCTTCCATTCACCTTAGTGGCTTTTAATATAAGTAAGTGCACTTCCACTTTGAGCACTTACTTATGCAACCTAATGCCATTCATTTAAAATTCTCATTCTCTGCTGCCAATCAAGTACCATAACAAATTTCTGATATATCTTCACAGCTTTCTTCCCTCAATACAGAATGACATCACCCTTGGTGATTTTAACTGCTATTTTCATTTTGCATGCTTTCTTCCATCTCAGTTTATTTTTCATAATCCTCGCAATCATATTTGTTCCCTAACCTATGTTTATAACTATCTCTGAAACTTTGCTACTATAGGTGTCCTAACTTATTCTATTGTCTCAGTTACAAAGGCTATCTCTGAGTCAAATATGGTCTTGTCACTCCTTACCACCGAAACCTCTTTCAACCCAACAACTGCATTCCAATTCCTTCCTCGAAGGAATTCTCAGATTTAATATTTGACAATCCCTCATCTTGATTCCACGCTGGTATTGTGGGTTCTGAGGTGACTAATGAGGATATGAGAGTAGATGGATGGGGAGTTTGTGAGGAAATGTGTTCCTTCTGCAGATTATGCAGGGCTACTATGTGCTCCAGAAATGTGAGATCACTCTGTTATTCGAAGGTCATGCATTCAACCGCATGGCCCTAAACTCTGGATTCTCCTCCAATTCTCAGCTTCTATTTCCTCCTTTCAAAATGTTCCTTAAAACTTGTGTCATGTCTGAACCTTCAATCATCTGCTCTAATATCTCTCAAGGATTAATGTCAAGTATTCTTAATGTTCCTATGACAATGTTAAACAATTTAAGTAATTTGCAGGTTTGGTAGTTGTAGTTTAATATAAAGCAACAAGGTGATGAATTGAGAGCACCAGATTGAAATTCAACCATACAGCATTAAAGTATTTTTCCTTGTACTACAATTATGGCACCAATATATCAGTGAAGGTACTGGCTTTTACTAATTTATACAGAGTGTTTTGGCACAGAATCACTGTTCTATTTAAGATGTTTCTTTCAGCATAAAGGATGCCAGCGTGTTCAGTAGTTTATTTATTAGTTAACCTGTTACTTGGTGACTTTTTAAGAATTTATTAATCAGCAAAATATTGCAACACTCAGCTGTTCAGTCTTTCTTTGAATCAAATGTCAATATCTATTGCAGGTGCCTGAAGAGTATATCTCAAGAGAATTGTTTGATACGGTCCAAGTGTACATCATTACAAAGCCAGAGTTACAGAACAAACTTATTACTGTGTAAGTGATATATTTTTTTAATTTTTATTTTTTGCTTTGTTTTCTCATGGGAACTATGTGATGAGCTGGAACCTGCGCCATGTAAAGTCTAGTATGATGTTGGAGACACTGTTGCAACAAAGAAAAATTATGTGCAGTTAGGATCATACATGGTAGAAAGAGCAACCCAATTAATCCACTTTTTGGCTTTGCCATTATTTTGAAAATCAGACTTAATTTTTTTAATGTGCACTAAAAATTAAGGTAATCAGGGAGAAGGTAGGACCACTCCCGAGTCCAGGTAGGAATTAGTGCCTCAGGTCAAGGATGGTATGAAATTGGCAAAAATGAAATCACTACTTTACAATTGTATTCACCAAGTAGTGGACAAGGAGAACAGTGAGATCAGTGTGCAGAACACTAATATGCTCGAGCAGTTTGAGATTACGAAAGAGATGGTTTTATGGCTCTTAGAGCATTAAGGTGGATAAATCCCCAGGGTCTGATGGGATCTGTCCCACATTATTGAGATAAGCAAGAGAGGCGATTGTCATCTTGACAAAGATCTTCCCTAGCCACAGGTGAGGTCTCAGAGGACTGAACTGTTGTTGTTCATTTGTTTAAGAAAGGAAGTAGAGATAATGCAGGAACTTATAGGCCAGTGAGCCCCAAGTCAGTGGTATGAAATTCTTTGGGATAGGATTTACTCGCATTTGGAAAAGAATGGGCAAATTAGCAATAGTCAACATGGCTTTATTGCAACAGTTCATGTCATATAAACGTAAGTTTTTTGAGGAGGTTGCAAAGGTGATTGATTGGTGAGAGAAGGGAAATGGATGTTGTTGACATGGAATTGTGAAAATCCGTTATGATAGGCTGATTCAGATTAAGATGTATGGGATCCACAGTGATTGGATTGTTTGAATTCCAAACTGGCTTGCTCGTAGAAGACTGGGTTGTGGTGGACGGTTGTTATTCTGGCTGGAAGTCTGATCAGAGGAGTGCTGCAGGGAAATCGGCTGGGATCTCTGTTGTTGGTGATATATAAAAGCAATATGGATGTAAATGGGTTAATACGTTTGCAGATGACCTCCAAATTGGTGGATTTGTGGATAGTGCGGAAAGGTGTCAAAGTATACAGGGGGATGTAGATCAGTTACAGAAGTGGACGGAGATATTGTGAGCAAGTGTGAGGTTTTGTACTGGGAGGTAGAATGTAAGGGGATTGTAGAGAGTTAATGGAAAGACCCTTAACTGCATTGGTCTACAGAGGGATCTTGGAATCTAATTCCATACCTTCTTAAAAAGCAACAACAATAGTGGTATGGTATGCTTGCTTCATGGATCGGCGTATTGAGTATACGAGTCAGGAAGTCATGTTGCTGTTCTATAAGACTTTGATTAGGTTGCATCTGGAGTATGTGCACAGTTCTCGCCCACCCATTGCAGGAAGGATGAGGAGACTATGGAGAGCGTGCAAAAGAGGTTTACCAGAATGACAATAGGTGCAGGAGTAGGCCATTTGGCCCTTCGAGCCAGCACCGCCATTCAATGTGATCATGGCTGATCATCCCCAATTAGTACCCCGTTCCTGCCTTCTCCCCATATCCCCTGCCTCCACTGCCCTCTGAGGGTGTCTGTCTGTATGAGATGGTATTACTTATAAGAAGTTGGACAAAAGAGGGATGGTGATGGAGGTTGGATTGTTTTCTCGCTTGAGATCTGATAGAAGTATGTAGAATTATGAGAGGCATAGATAGGATGCACCGTCAGGACGTTTTCCCAGGATGGGAAATGTCAGAGACGAGAGGGCATGTGGGACAAATCTTTACACACTGTGATGGGTGCCTGGAACGCTCTGCCAGGGGTGATAGTGGAAGCAGACACGATAGAGGCATTTAAGAGGCACTTTGCTAGGCACGTGGATATATAAGGAGGAATACAGATTATGTACACGCAGCAAATATTAGTTTAACTTGGCATCATGTTCAGCAAGGACATTGTGGGCCAAAGTGCCTGTCCCTGTGATGCATTGTTCTATGTTCAGAATAGTCCAAATCATGACTTCTCACTCATGATTTATATTTGCGATGCTAAGCAACACTGCTAGCTAGATATGCCGATGATGGAACAGAGTTGACGTGGATAAGCTTTTCCCATTGAGGGTAGGGAAGATTCAAACAAGAGGGCATGACATGAGAATTAAGGGACAGAAGTTTAGGGGTAACGTGAGGGGGAACTTCTTTACTCAGAGGGTGGTGGCTGTGTGGAATGAGCTTCCAGCAGAAGTGGTGGAGGCAGGATCGGTTTTAACATTTAAAAGTAAAGTGGATAGGTATATGGACGTGAAGGGAATGGAGGGGTATGGTCTGAGTTCAGGTAGATGGGACTAGGGGAAAACAAATGGTCGGCACGGACTGGAAGGGCCGAGAGGGCCTGTTTCCGTGCTGTAATTGTTATATGGTTATGTGGTTATAAATACACATTTGTTCTAAGACATGAGCACTGAACTGCATGGAGAGGAAATAAACTTGTACCGTGCATCCCTTGCTCCTTTCACTTTAAAGCCAAACCCTGGGGATAAAGATTCTGACTCTCTAACCTATGTCTCTCATAGTTTTATATACAATCAGATCTCTCCTCATCCTCCGACATTCCAGAGAAAACAACCAAGTTTGTCCATCCTCGCCTTATAGCTAATATTGAATCCAGGAGGCATATTAGTAAATGTCTTCTGCACTCTCCCCAAAACCTCCACAAAGGGAGCGACCGGAATAGTGCAGAGTACTCCAAAAGCAGCCTAGCGTTTGTTCTGTGAATGTTTCCTTAATTCTCTATTTTTTTGTTTTTTTATTATATGCTAAGTACTGCTATGGACAAGAAGCTGATTGGCTGTCCCGTATGCATTGAACATAAGAAATATGTGAGGAATGCACTGCTTTTCAATTTGGGCTTTGTTTGTGATGCAAAAGCTAAGACCTGCTCCTTGGAGCCAATCGTTAAAAAGTTGGCAGGTTATCTCACTACACTGGAGGTAAGAACAGGGTAAGACAAAAACATTCAACTTTCTAGAATATTCTATTTAATTCTGTCTCTCAATTCTAGAAAACTGATCAAAGAAGCAAACCTTGATACCTTTGGAACATTCAAGTGCTTAAAATATTTGCAGATATTTATTTGGAATTGCAACTATTGCTGTTTAAAATGACCTTAACTGTTTCCTGCGATGTTTTGTCATTTGAATTTAGTACTTTAGCGAAGGACAGAAGTTTCTATGCGTGTTGTGCAGATGTCCAATTCTCCTGGGACCCTTTTACCAAAGACATTGGGCCCTACTTAATGAGGACCGATAAGCTTTGTGTGGATAGGAATACACGTCAAAATCCTTCCAAACATCTGAAAGCTAATGGCATACAAGGATGCACATGGATGTTTGAGCCAGAAGGCTTGGTAATTCAAGCCCCGAATCCAAACTAATATGGCAAAAATCTCAATGCCACCAGTGACAAATCAGGTGTAAAAGGGGGGTGGGAGGGAGTCGCATATCATTGGCATTTTTAAATAGATTCTGTAAGGTGTTGCTGTAGGTGAGATGAAATTGCACGACATGATCCATAATAGCTTTCTTTTTCTAGCTTGAAAGTGGTTTCATCTCCAATGATGACAGCAAGCAGAAACTGATCCCACTGATGACTATTATTCTGGAGGATTTGAATGCTCGTGGAAAGTGTTCTCTGCCAATAGGTATGTCTGTCAGTACATGGGCTCATCGTGTGGTTTCTTGGGCCTTTCTGAACCCACCTGTTATGTCCAAGTAGAAATTATAAAGTAATGTATGTATATCACCATGATCTTTACTAAAATCTGATATAAACATATCCTGTAGTGGGATTGGGTAATGATGAAGAATATTAAATGTGTTGATGTTTTTCAACACTTCCTTACAAGGTAGCAATGTTACAAAATTTTGAGATTTTAAAAATCAAGTCTGCAATTTATCCCATCAGATAAAGCATAAAAAGAAGTTTAATTTGACACCTAATTAACTTTCATATCTTCAAACCCCTGTGTGCGAGTTGGCCCACGAGTGACCCCGAGTTTTCACTCGTGGTGATCACGTAACGGGAACGTCGGAACTCGCACGAGCAACTTAGCGACTCGTGGCGCTAACGGCAGGTACTCGGGAAACTTGTTAACTCGTGAAAAAAATTAAACCTCTTTGATTTTTTCCACGAGTCAAATTAACTGTTCAAGTTAAAAATGGAAACATTTAAACTCATTGTAATAACGTAGTGGCCCGTGCGTTTACCTTAGTGACTCGTGAGTCTACCGTGGCACCGTCAATGGAAACTTTTCATTTCCCAGGTGGGAATGGAGTTACCCGACGCCAGACTCCAATAGTAGCAGCATTGAAAGTGACAGCAGAAGGCAGGAGCAGGAACCTTCATTTGATTTTGCACTGAGGTTAAATGGATTGTCATCCATGATCATAAAAAGTCGCATTTTGGATGTAGTGGGTTTATTTACGGGTGATTGTGGCTACCGATGATTGTGACTGTGATCTGGAAAGGGGGGGGGGGGACACTATTCACTTTCCCACAAGCATTTACCAAGATTGTGTAATATTTTGTTGACCTCATGTACATGCTTTCAATATTCATTTTACACCACGTATTGCGACTTTGTCAAGACCCTTCTGGAAGTCCGTATTCAGGTAGTTAAGGTTTGCCCTCAGCATTCATCGCTTCCAGAAAGATGCTCCCCCGATGATGCACAACTACCCGATACAAACAACGTTCGGTTTAAATTTATTACTTTCATGTGTAAAGTTATGTTTAGCATGCTATGCAGTCAAATCAGATCATACTATACATAAATAGAAGTAAACTAAATTCAAGTACATAGATCAGGACAGAAACAAAATGCAGATCTTGTCGTTCTCAATATTTTAGCGCTGAATTTCAGTGACAAAGTCCCATGGACACAGTGAGGTAGAGAAAATCGGACGGTCTCCCAACTTATGGAAGGATCATTCAGAAGCCTGATAACAGAGGGAAAGAATGCATTCCTGATTCTACTGATGCGCGCTTTTAAACTTCTGTTTCTTCTTCCGATGGGAGCGGGGAGCGGAAGGAATGGCCCGGGTAGGAAAGGTCTTTAGTTAAGTTGGCCGCTTTCCCGAAGCAGCATGAAATGCGGTTGTAGTCAATGGTGGGGAGTTTGGTCTGTGTGGTGAGACGAAGAGATGTAGAGTGGGGGTAGAGTTGGGGAAGTACCACTAGTTCCCCACACATACAGTCTCTGCTCCTGTCCCTCTGCCCCTGTTCTGCCTGTGCTTCCTACACACCCTGGCTCTTCTGTACTGTTCTGTTTTCATTATGGCTTCATACTGCACAGAAACGGGCCCTTCAGGTTGGGAACTACAGTTAGTTTGGAAATTTGCAAGCGGACAAAAATGCTTCCATGTAGCCTTCCAGCAGTGACGAGACACCATGATCTCATGTTCAACCCGATCACCGGAGCCCAACTGTCACTATAATGACCATAGAAATTGACAAACAATCGCTTCCTTTGATATTTGAACAACGAAACTCTATTAAACAATGTAACACACAACCTTTAGTATTTTAGCTTGCAGTAACATAAATAAATTTATAGTTATTCAAAATACCATGTTTGTAAAATCACACAGGAAAATCATTTGATTATTGCAAGCGTGAAACACCTTTTCCCCATTGTTACGATTGTTTCTATAACATGATTTTCTATTAAAAAAACGACGTTACTTCGCAAAGCAACGATCGTGTTATAGCAGAATTACTGTCCTTGTTGAATGTGAGTGTCTCTGTCTCTATCTTCTCTTCAAGCCTTTAACCTATTCCTGTTGGGACCCAATACCCGTGTTCGGTCTCACACGCTGGGTTTGGCTTCCCGAACAATATTCCAATCGCGGCGTGCGGCTCCCACGCTCCCGTCAAACTCACCTGCTTCTGATGCCCGCACTCCCTCTAAAGTTCTTGGGTTCAATAGACTTTTCTAAGCCTCGGTTAATGAAAGCAAAGATTCCATAAACGTTGCAACCCACCTTGAGCAAATCATCAAGTGCTTGGTGAACAAGAGCTCGGTGGGTCAGGCAATGGAGTGCGACATTTCAGGCCGCGACCTTTCTTCAGAATGACCATTCTTCACCATCGGTCTGAAGAAGGGTCCCAATAGGAAACGTCCCCCTCCATTCTCTCCACGGAAGCTGCCTGACCCCCTGAGTTCCGCCAGTGCTTCGTGTTTTGCCCAAGATGATAATAGTTGCTGCTTTTTGTATCACCATCTTCCTAACCACCACATCTAACTGTCCTAAGTAGAAACAAATAACTGCAGATGCTGGTTTATACCAAACATAGACACAAAGTGCCGGAGTAACTCCGCGGATCAGGCAGCATTTCTGGGTTGATGTTTCGGATTGGGACCCTTCTAACGAAACGACACCCACCCTTTTTCTCCACAGATGCTGCCTGGCCCACTGTGTTACTCCAGCACTTTGTGTCTATCTTTGGTATAAACCAGCATCTGCAGTTATCTTTTATCCAGCTGCGATGTTGCCTTCAAGCGATTTTTTTTCACTTGTACAACAAAGTTCCGTGTTGATACGATATTCCCAATGTTGCTAACACTCATTGCACATGTCCTTATTTATCAGCCCTCCTAAAGTGCAACACCTCAGACCTATCAGCATTATATTTCACTTGCCCCTCCAAATATAACAGACCTTCGCCCGCTGGTCACACCCTCACACACTTACCTTCATTCACTGTTGGCTCAAGAGTAACGGGAGAGGAACTTGGTAACTCGGGAGAGGAAGTTGGAACATCGCAGCAATGACATACCCGTGGGAACTCGGTTGAATACTTGATCATCAACTTGAAATCTCGTACACAACCACGTGTCTTTTTTTTCTTTCACTTGGAGTCACTCGTGGGATGACTCGCACCGTGAGACAGGGCCATCAGTATTAAAAAAGTTATGGCCATTTTCATACTCGGAAATTAGCAACTTGTTTCCTATTGCTTTTCTATTGACTTAACACAAAAGTTGTGATCGAGGACAGTCAAATGCCCATAACTTTCTTAAAAATTAAGAGAACTGAAATACATTTTCAGTTATTATAGATTGAAGTATTCTGAAACAAATGTGAAACAATCTTACTTGGATGACCTGAAATTAAAGCATATAATTAGTTAGTTACCAATTGTAGCTAATTACAAAATTCAATTACTAGATCTAAACATCTATCCATTTCTTAAGAAAAAATTAACATTTTATTTAAAGCCTAAGTGTCCAATTAACATTCACACAATAATTCACATTATAACATGATTTTTAAATCTAATTGTCATTAATTTATAGGCCAAATTGAAGGAATTTAGTGTTTAATGCCTGTAGATTAATGACCATTTAAATCAGCTTGCCAGTGGGATTTTCGGGAACGCGATGGATTGGAACGTTGCGGTTGCGGTGAATTTAAACCCTATATCGGCAGGAAAAATTCTGCCGGTTCGTATGGGGAATAAATCGCAACAGTTTCGCAACATGAAATATTAATTAAGGTCATCTAAAAAAGCAGGTTTATATGTAAAAATAAACCGTTTTCACTTACCTGTCCCCTACGTAAAATCCGTCCCCGTTGTCGGCGTTCACGGCATTAGGAGCTAATTTTTATTTTACTCCAGCGCTGAGATAGTCGGGCTATTATTTAAAAAAAATTAACTTACTAGCAGTCGGAACGAATCTCCAGAAATAGCTCGCACTCCGAGAAAATAAAGCTCCGGATGGCAAGGGAAAACCGCATTTTAACCCCCCCCCCCCCCCCCTCAAAGGTGCCAAAGTCGCGCACACAGCCAGTGACAGAACTGCAGCACCGCTAAAGGTAAGGTTTGTAACATACCTATACAAGGACATTATATTAAAAAATAATCAAGCGTATCAAAAATGATCAGCCTTCAACTTTCTGGTCCTGCCTCACCAGCGCCCATGACTTATAGGGAGGTTGCATGGCATGGAGGTCACGACCCGTGACTCGCACAGTTGCCACGCAATGCCAACTGGAGTACACGCGGTGAATGTCGGGTAATCATTTACTATGGCTGCCAGAAGAGCCAGCCCTTCTTCTGCCCCAGCATCCGGACTCCACACTCACGGAACCCGGGCCGTCTGTCCCCGCGGAGAGGGGAGGGGTCGGTTCAGTGTGTCACCCACAGCGCGTGACAGTGTGGCCGCACAGAGAGAGACAGGGCGGCCGTGGCCGGACAGCGCTGACCCCGGGGGGAGAGTGGGGGCTGTCCCAAGGGATGTGCTCCTTTGGCCGCTAGGGTTTAGTGCTAGATACTAGAGCATTTGGTTCAGAGCGCTCAGTCACCCTCCACAATTATTTACATCACAAAAATTGATAATTTTGGCGTTTTTTAACAGGTAAGAAACTATGTGTTCTCACGGGGTAACCTCACGGGGTAATCGTGAGAGACATTTATCCTAGTTCAGAATTCCAAAAGTGAGCAGAAATGATGGTAAAGAGAAGTGACAGCTGAAGGGACAACAACAGCTAAAGTGGTTGGCGAACATTGGCCGTGCAGATATCAAGATTTAAAATATTGGGAATTATAGCGTTTGCTCACTGCATTTCATCAATCGTAAGGCATTATTTGTGTTTTTTATTGATTCCTTTGGTATCTAAAAATGATAAATCTGGCTGTAAAATTTTAAAGGAATCAAGAAAAAACACAAATAATGCCTTACTGTTGATGAAATGCATTGAGCAAACACGATAATTCTTGAAAACAGAATTGCCTTTTGCTAATGATTTTCAATCTTGCTAAGCAAAATGGCAGACCATACAATGTTCTAAGTACTTTATGTTTTGTTCTATTTGTAGATGAATCAAATACCATTCACCTAAAAGTGATTACTCAGCGGAGGGACCAGCCTATAGTACAGGAGTATGATGTGCCAGTATTCACTGAGTGTAAGGAAGATTTTATCAAAATCCACTGGGACCTCACTACTCAGCAGGTGAGTGAGAAGGCATGAAAAAATGAAGGCATAGCTGTCATGCATCTGCCCCTTCGGGAACCTTTGCTTCCAGATGTTTTTTTAGATAATGGAAAGATATCTGGCAGAGCAACCACTCCCTTTCCTGGAGGTTGCAATAATTGATGCATTGTATTGATTTACAGAGAAGTATAGTGGGATCTTGGGGTCCAAATCCATAGCCACCCGAAAGTGACAACACATGTAAATGATGTTAAAGGAGGCACATGGTAAATTTTCCTTCATTGCTCGGGACATTGAATATAAGAGTCAGGAAGTCATGCTGCATTAAGCTCAGGTTAGGCTACATTTGAAGTACCAAGTGCATGGTTGCCCCAATACAGGAAATATGTGGTAGTTTTGGAGAAGATGCGAAGTGATTGACCACAGCACTGTTTGAATTGGAGGGTAATAGCTATGAGAGACTGGATACACTTGGATTTGTTTCCTCTGTAGTGTCAGAAGTTGAGGGGAGACCTGATAAATATATAAAATCATGAGAGGTATAAATAGTGGAAATGTCACAGATTAGAAGGCATAGCTTTAAGGTGAGAGAGGAAAAGTTTAAAGGAGTTTACGGGGCAATGTTTTATACACAGAGTGATAAATGCCTGGAATGCATTGCAAGGGGTGGTGGTGGAAGAAGATATTATAATGGTGTATAAGGAGCTTTTGGATTGGCAAATGGATATTCAGGAAATTGAGGGATATGGATCCCATGCAAGCAGACGAGATCACTTTAACTCAGCATCATGTTTGGCAGAGACGTCGTGGGACGAAGGTCCTGTTCCCTTGCTGTACTGTTCTAAATATCAGTGGGCGAGTCAGTCAGTTGTTATATGTACTGCTCAGCTGACCATTTGAATGACTAACTCTGAAACATTGGAATTATTTGATCATTGGAGGCAGCAAGAGACACACACTGAACACTAATATATCTCAATTAGGGAAAAGACAAGGGAAGATTATGCTTTAGATTGGCGGCATAGAGGTGACCGATTAAAGACAAATTCTCTTGAATATATTCATTGCAGAAGCATTCCATTTGGTCCAATTTCTCCATTACTCCAATCAAACCTTCTATTTTATCTCAGCTGACATTGCTATAATGACATTCTACTCCCTTCACCCTCCTAGATTTGTATGTTTTTCTTAAATTTTCCATCCGTGGTGATCTCCAGATTCTCTCTCTTTCTGGATATAGAAATTCCCAACTTTATTTCATTGTGACTATCAGGATGTAGTGATCATGAATGGGCAGTGATTGTCATTGAACAGTTGCGCCTTTAGCTTTGCATTAAGTTTTGGCTCATACTGTCTCTTTCAGATTCTGCCATACATCGATGGATTCCGTCACATACAGAAAATCTCTGCAGAAGCTGATGTAGAATTGAACCTGGTGCGGATCGCAGTACAGAATTTATTGTGAGTGGGAAAGTGACAATCAATTTCCGGCAAATTATTTCATTCCCTTTCATTATTTTTTGATTCGCTGAGTAGTTAGGCAAACACAGCTTTACAGATCAAGGTGAGCCGTCAAGGATGGGAACAGTGTTTATTTTAAGTGTTCAGTATCAGGCATTATAAAATAATCAATTTGATAGTTTGTGCTCTGCTATTCACATTCTCTGGACACATATTACCTGTGTTAGGTACAGAGTAAATATTCCTCTATTGGTATAGGCTTGTTATTGGCATGCAGTGAAAAACATTGTTTGGATGCAATCCAGGCAGATCTTGCCATACCTAGGTGCAATCATTCCATATATTAGTACAGCGTGTGGTATAAAAGAGAGAATTGAGTGCAAAATATAATGTTACAGGTGCAGTGAAAGCACAGTTTTAAAAAAAGTGCAAGTTCTATACAGTCGTAGGCATATACATGACAGGTTAGTTAAAAACTAAAAATTATTCACAGGGATATGGCTGTTCACTGATCATTCAAGGATGATTAGCTCGAGTCATGGATTATCTGAAATCGAGGTGGTCAGCATACTACATCAGCCTTGGGCTGATAAGTACCAATGAATGCCTTGTACTGTGGGTCCTAGGTGGAGAAAAGTCCTCTTAATCATTTTGATTACAGAGCGGCACAGAGGCACTGCTTTTGTGTTGCTTTAGCAACCTGAGTTCGGTCTGCGTTGAGTTTGCATATGATCCCTGCCTCCTTACATGCAAGGTAGTAGCCAATTCCCATCTGGCCTGGCTTTCCTCCAGAGCACCAAGGGGAGAGCCCACATGATCATAGGGAGCACCAGTAAACATCATACAGACAGCCCCAGAGGCACAATTCAGTCAGTGCACCACACTCGCCCTCATCCACAATCTTTACCACGGAAATTGTCTAAATAGTCCATTCCAAAGCACACACCAACCTGACTTGTAATTCTTTGTTGTCATCAAAATAATTGAATTCCCCTATAAACAGATGTGCAAACAGCAGTAAAGTGCAGTGGTATAAAGGCATGATGCACCACCATCTTTGTGGGGGCAACATCCCAACTATTGATGCAAAAACAAGGACTGGTAAAGTCATAGAACAACTTGTCAATGAAGGACAAACAGGAAAATTGCCTTAAGAGTGCTCTCAAGGTCTCGTTAGGTGAAATTGCATTCTTGCCACTGCATAGAATTCCCTTCGAAAAATGTATAGAAACATATAATCTTAAATTTTTAATACTAATAAGAATATAAACAGTACTAATATCATGAAGGTATTATTAATATCATGTATTTTCAAATATATAAAATATATAGTCTTAAATTTTAAAATCAATGATAATACAAATATTATTAATAGTATAAATATATCTTTAATATCATGAAGGTATTATTAGTATTATGTATTTTCAATTGTATAAAATATATAGTCTTAAATTTTAAAATTAACGATAATACAAATATTACTAACAGTATGAATTTATCATTAATATTATGTATTTTCAATTATATAAAATATATAGTCTTAAATTTTTAAATCAATGATAATACAAATATTATTAAGAGTATGAATATATCATTAATATCATGTATTTTCAGCAATGCAAAATAATGTACTTTGTTATTACTATGTTTCTATAATAAAAATACTTAACAAAAAAAAACAAAAAACAAAAAAAAAACAAAAAAAAAAAGAAATCCCTGACTCTCGATTGTTCAATATAGAGGAGCCACATCCAAGCAGGCACAAAGTACCATGACTGTCTGAAAGCACAAGGAGGCCGTGCATTACTAAAATAATGCATAATATCACAAACTACACTCCTGCTCCATCAAGAGCTATCTGTTCCACGTGTAACACAGTCTGCAGGCCCAAATAGAATCTTATCAGCCATGCCAAAGGCCACAGAACTGAACTGGAAGCAACTAGCCGCAACTCCACGGGATTGTTGAAAGAGGTGCACTTTTAAAAGCAAAATTATATTTCTTTTTTTCCTCTGATACCTGACAAACTTTCTCTTTACCATTGTGATTCAGAAACTGGAAATGTAATTCCGCGAATGATATGTAGCAGAGCAAAATGTTTTATAATGATTTGGATTAAGGCAACGTTACTTCATTCAATTTTTTGTTCCTTCATTTGGACTAGGCATAACATGTTGTTTAATCTCAGCATGAGACTGTAGTTTACCCAGGACATATTTTACATTACTTGTTCTCTTAAAATATGTGAGAATATGTGAGAATTTATTTAATGTGAATTATACTCTGAATGTAATATATGTTGTTTCACAGGTACTATGGAGTTGTGACTTTAGTACCAATATTCCAGGTGAGTGTATGGAGAATTTTGGTAGTATGTATATTTCTAAATCTGTAGCTTGAAATAGCATCTTTGTCTGCTGCCCCATTCTCCCTTTCATGCAAATAAAAATCCTTTTTTTTTAACCTGCAGGAATTAAGTTGCTACTGCTTAACTGTTTCCTGTACTTTTGCCCCTGCAGTATTCTAATGTGTACTGTCCTACTCCTCGAGTGCAACTTCTGGTGGATGACAAGTCTTTGCAGGAGGAATGCCTGGCATATGTCACCAAGCCAGGTATGATGAATGATTCAAATAACGCATTGGAAACCAAATAGCATTGTGTCATTTGCACCCATCCGTGTTCAATTTGATGTCCAATTAATAAAACTAGATGTGGATACAAGCAACTGCAGATGCTGATTTGTCATAAAAGATAAAAGTGTTGGAGTAACAGCGGGTGAGGTAGCACCTCCGAAGAACGTGGATAGGTGACACTTCGGGTCTGGATCCTTCTTCAAACTGATTCTAAAACTAGACTTTCATTTAAAAATACAGACAGTGAAAAGATCCATTCTGCTCACCCAAAGTCATTGTATCTACCCTGCTGATAGTGATACTGGCCATGGGGCAGCCAAAAAAAATCAATTTTAGATATAAATTTCCTCCTAACCTCCATCTGCAATTTGAGCACATCACACAAGAATAATTGTGACTCCATAAACATCTCGAAATAATACCAGCTTCACCTTAGCATTTCAGACGGTCCTCAAATCCATTATACTGAGAGAAAGTGTTGGAGTAACTCATCAGGTCAGGCAGCATCATGGAGAATTTGGATAGGTATTGCTTCGGGTTGAGATCTTCCCTGACAGTTGGGAGGCAAAAATATTGAAGAGTTGCAAATTGTGAAACTAGAAAAAGGAATGTAGGTGATATTGAATAGATCATTGGCATTGTGCCAGAGTTGTCCGTTCAAGTACAAACTGATGCTGGAGTAACACAGCAGGATGGAGCGAAGAATGACGTCAGGTAGAGGACTGAAAGAGAGGAGTTGCTCAATTCTCGTATTCTTGTTTTGGGTCGAACCCTTCCAGACTGAAAAGTCTGTATCAGTCTGAAGAACACCTGAAACGTCACCCATTCCTCCAGAGATGCTGCCCGTCCCACAAGTACAATCTATTACATTTTTTAATTTTTTTTTTAAAAGTACACTGACGATTAGAAAATGGCCATCGGTAAAATTGCTCTGCTGGAAAGTACGACCAAATAAATGTAAGAAAGTTCTGGAGAAATTATTTAATTACTCTTGTACCGAGGTACACTTTTTGATGAGAGATCAGGGGACAACATTTAGTGCAAGATAGTCTGAGATAGTTCAAAGACCAGATGGGATAAGACTGTGCAGTTGCTGATAAATATGACCAATTCCTGACCATTAATTTAGAGATAGTATGGAAATAGAGCCCATGACTCCATGCCGACCATCGATGGAACACTAAGAGACAATTGCTAATTAACGTTGTCTTTGGATGAGAGGTTGATTTGTGCGATGATCTGGGCTACATCCACAACTCTGCAATTTCTTGCAGTCTTGGATGGAGCTATTCCCAAACCATGCTGTGATGCATCCTGATAAAATGCTTTCTTTGGCACATCTGTAGAGGTTGGCATATTCTCTTTTTGTTCCTTATTCCAAAATAATTAATTTTACTTCTTTTAAAACATTTTTCTTTGGGACATTCATATGGGTTTCCATTGGACCAGTCAAGAAAATTAGTGCTCTATTATTATTTAACAGTGTAATTAAACTTACAATTAACTGACAATTTTTTGTAATTGCGCATCAGCCTGAGTGCCTCCATTTCAAAAGTACTTCATTAGCTGTGCGTATTTTGGGAACTCAAGGAGATGTGGAAATAGCTGTATTATGTGTACGTAACATCTTTGAGTTCTTGTGCAAAGGGTTAGATCCATCAGAAGCAAGAGGTGTTAATTGCTGCTGTCATCCACAGGACACAAACGAGCCAATTTGCGAGATGTCTTCCAGTTATATTGTGGACTCAGCCCTGGCACCACAGCTCGAGATCTCTGCTCCCGCTATGCTCAGCAACTTCAACATGCGGATGAGAGGTGAGGTTGAAAACATAGGATCATGATTATCGGGCAATAGCTCAGAGACAATAGACAAAACTCGTTCATTGTGCTATATCAGTTTAATTTAACATATCAAGAAAGTCAAATAAATGCTAATGGAGTTTCTCCCAGCAATGTAATCTTCCTGGCTTTGTTTAAACATTCTTCATTTATTCTTAAAACGATCTGTGAGGGTGGAATTTGCTCTTTGCAAGTTACCCTAGAGGTGGTGGTGACTGCAGCATCTAGAGCAGCGTTTCTCAACCGGGGCTCCCCGGAACACTAGGGTTCCGCAAGAGGTCGCTAGGGGTTCCGAGAGAAATTGTGATAAACCAGACCAGGGGTGTCAAACCACCGGCCCGCGGTCCTCATCCAGCCCACGAAGGGGTACAATCGGGCCCGCAGGATGATTTCCCCTATGCCAAAGTGGGCTACAGCTGTCCCCGGTGCCGGATCAGGCTGCAGGTACCCCCTCCTCTCCCTCCCCAACCAACACAGCCAGACCCCAGTCTACAAAGAATGGACCCTGCACCCTCTCCTTCTCGTTCACCTCTTCACACCTACTTAAGGCAAGACTCCTGTATGTAAAGACTGGACCATTTACCACCCCAACCTACACTTCGCACCCACTCACAGTCTGACCTTAGTCTGCAAAGACTGTCATTCTACACCCACCCCCCTCCAATCACCACATCACACCCAATCATCCACACCCTCTATGCTGCACAACATATCCTATATCAACCATAAAAATAGAGGAGATGGAGAGGTTTTTCAGAGGACAAAAAAGCCGGAAATCTCCAGGACCTGACAATGTTTCCCCCTCTACTCTTAAGCTCTGTGCCAAACAGCTGGCACCGGTCTATACAGACATTTTTAACCAGTCCCTGCAAACATGTACTGTCCCTGCCTGCTTCAGTCTCCAATATTGTACCTGTACCCAAAAAGGCAAGGACTACATGTCTTAATGACTACAGGCCTGTCGCACTGACCTCTGTAGTCATGAAGACACTCGAAAGGCTTGTGCTGGCCAAGCTGAAAAATATCACAAACTCCCTGCTGGACCCTCTGTAGTTTGCATATCGGGCCACGAGATCTGTGGATGATGCAGTCAACCTGGGCCTGCACTTCTTCCTACAGCACGTAGACCGCCAGGGGACCAATGCGAGGATCCTGTTTGTTGATTTTAGCTTTGCATTCAACACCATTGTGCCAGATCTACTACACTCCAAACTTTCCGAGTTGACTGTGCCTGAACCCCTTTGTCAGTGGATCACCAACTTCCTGACAAACATGTGAAGCTGGGAAAGCACATCACAGACCCGCAAACACTCAGCATAGGAGCACCGCAAGGCTGCGTACTCTCTCCTCTCCTCTACTCTCTCTACACCAACGACTGCACCGCCACAGACATCTCTGTCAAGCTTCTCAAGTTTGCGAACGACACAACCCTGATTGAACTGATCTAGGATGTGGAGGAATCTGCCTACAGACAGGAAGTGTCACACCTGCTGTCCTGGTGCCGTAGCAACAACCTGGAGCTCAATGCTCTTAAGACAGGGAATTGATCATAGACTTTCGGAGAGCTCCCCCTCCCCATCAACAACCACAGTCACATCTGTGGAGTCTTTTAAGTTCCTGGGAACCATCATCTCCAAGGACCTTAAGTGGTGGGCTACCATCGACTACACAGTCAAAAAGGCACAACAGAGGATGTACTTCCTGCAGCAGCTGAGGAAGCACACTCTGCCACAGGCAATGATGGTCCAATTCTACATGGCCATCGAAGAGTCTGTTCTCATCTTCTCCATCATGGTCTGGTTTGGCTCAGCCACCAAGCACGACACCTGGAGGCTGCAGCGAATCGTCTGATCAGCAGAAAAGATTATTGGCTGCAACCTTCCCTCCATTGATGAACTGTGCACTGCAAGGGCCAGGAAGCGAGCGGGCAAGATCATCTCTGACCCCTCTCACCCTGGCCACAAACTCTTTGAATCACTTCCCTCTGGAAGGCGACTCCGGACTGTCAAAGCTGCCAAAGCCAGACTTAAAAACAGTTTTTATCCACGAGTAATTGCTACTCAACAGCCAAAATCTGTAGCCTCCCTTTGATCTGATATTTTGTTGGTTCACATGCTTGATCAATGGTGTTTTATCATTAATGTTTTATTATTATTAATGTTTAGTATTTTCAGAGTCATTCGTCACTGTATGTCATGTTGTTACTTGTGGGCGGAGCACCAAGGCAAATTCCTTGTATATGAATACTTGGCCAATAAACGTACTTACTTACTTAGATGTCCCTGGTGCCGGGGTGCCCGGGCTCCCCCTGAGCCGCTGTTCGTGTGCGTGACCTGCCTCCCTAGTCAGCCGCGCACTCCTTATATGGCGTGATAGGCCGCAGCTGCACGCCATTGTGACGACTCCTTGACTGGCACCCGATCCGACCAATTGAACCGCAGATGCCGCTCGGGGGGGCGGGGGGGGGGTCCGAATGCGGCGAGAGGCAGACAAGCGGGCTAGCCGTCATCCCGCGTGACTGACTCCATGCTGGTCCAATAGGAGAAGGGACCGCCCTCTGGGCAGTCAGCTGTGGCCAATGACGAGGGAGGGGGAGGGGGCGGGCGCTGAGCGGGGTTAGGTTGTGCAGTGCGGAGCGGCTGGGTGCTGGGTTTGAATGCTGTGAGGAAAAACAACAACGTTGTAGTGGTGCTGGCTGCGAGGTGGATACTTTTCTCTTTACTCTGTGGAGCAGCATGGTGGAGGAGAGAGCTCAGCTGACCGCAAAGCGTTTCAGTTCTAGGCCCTTCCCAGTCTCCCGATCGTCCTAGAAACCCGCACTGACCGGGAGAGGCCAGTCTTGGATGCCAGCGCTAAAATGGTGGCGGAGAAGTAGACCTAACGAAACAACAATTTGTTTAGTTAGGTCTACATTTGTGTCTGCTAATGTTCCATTTCAAATGGTTTATTAAGTTCGATTTCAAATTGTTTACTAATGGAAAGGATGTGGCTCCCAAAACAATCAGGCAAAATAGCATTGTTTTTTTCTCTCTCTCATCAACTTTCTTGTAGCCTACGACTGTGTTAATACCAATCATAAAAGTAATGCTTGCTAGGCAATCTTCTTCATATGAAACGAAATTTGTAAAGTGAAACACTTTGTAGTTATAGCAAAGACTGTGACACATGAGAGCAGGTTGAGAAAACAAAGGTAACAAAAGCTGTGGGACCATGCACGTGTGTGTTCTCCCGTGCACAACTGATCCGGCCCGCATGAAGTCGCATTTTGCCCAATCCGGTTTGTGACCTAAAATGAGTTTGACACCCCTGAACTAGACCAAGCGTGGACCTGTTGGGTCCCCCTCCCCCAACGCAATATTCCCCCAGTAGTACTCACCGATACACAATGCTGGATGTTAAAATGGCGATCCTGGCTTGGCAATCCTCCCCCAACTGTGCAGGCGCAGCTGACAGGTCCCCATTGTGAAGCCAGAGATCACCGTTGTGACGCGAGTCAAGATGGCTATCTCAAAAAGGCGGCGGGCCCGGCAACCCCCAACTCGTGTTCCCTGACATATGAAAATTATTTCAAGGGTTTCACAGGGGTAAAAAGGTTGAAAAACACTGCTGTAGAGGCACTGATGTCGGTGAAATGTGGATATTCTCAAGATACAGCTCAAAGAAAGTTCTAGGCTTTGCCTCAGTAACAACAAAGAAGTGGTAATAGTTGTCCATGTCAGGATCCACTTGTAGGCACTTCGTGCCTTTGTCATTTTAGATCCTCGAGATTACCAGTTAAGTTGATTCTCTGGAAGAAGCCTCCATGTGTGTCTACATTTGCATCCTGTAAACATTACACCAATCAACGATAATGAATGTAGATTATAGGGTTGCAGGCAGCTGTAACGTGAAAGGTATCAACTACTTGACTCTAGTTGGGCAACTGAACTCATCTATCACAATAGAGAATCATTTTGTTGGGGCTAAACGGCAGCAGAGAGGCTTTGGGGAGTTGGCAGAACATTTTGCAGCAGAATGCCTGATCTGCCTCTTGCATGTTTGCAGGAAACTGATTCAATTTGGACTGATGAAGGGCTTAATTCGTCGACTGCACAAGTATCCAGTAAAGGTCAACTGTGAAGAGAGGAGCCAATCGCCACGTCTCTACACAGGCTCTCACAGCTATGATGAGATCTGCTGCAAAACAGGTAACAATCCTACAATGACCCACTCCATCATTGGAATCTAAATGCGCAATTTAAGAATGGAGATGTATGTACATGGTCCAGCTTTCGATGGAATATCAAAATATCTTTTGGATTCTGAGTGAGATTTTCTAACAGAAACTTTGAACAAATATTCTTCATGGCAGAATACATTAAAAAACATCCCACTAATAGTTACAATTGGGAACAAAAAGGAGGAACTATCATTCTTCCCAGGGAAAGGTAATTTGCCGTAAGGTCCATCCATGACCCTTTACCTGAATGTCTGCATTGGTTGTGATCTTGCAACATTCCCTAGATTTACGAAAGATCCCAGTAGATAGGAAAACTGCAAATGTAATTAATTTCTTGTGACCAGTGGGAGAACGAAAGCAGGGCATTACAAGCCTGGTAACCTGAAAAAAACTGTAATCCATTACTATGTAAGTTGTGAGACATATAGGAAATCATATAAAAACAAAGTGGAAACAGTATGGCTTTTATGAAAGAAAAATCATGTTTGATAAATTTATTGGGATTCTTTAAGAAAGTTAAACTGTGGATTAAGGGGAAACAGTACCTGGAGTATTGCGTGCAGTTTTGGTCTCCAAATCTGAGGAAGGACATTATTGCCATAGAGGGAGTGCAGAGAAGGTTCACCAGACTGATTCCTGGGATGTCAGGACTGTCTTATGAAGAAAGACTGGATAGACTCGGTTTATACTCTCTGGAATTTAGGAGATTAAGAGGGGATCTTATAGAAACTTACAAAATTCTTAAGGGGTTGGACAGGCTAGATGCAGGAAGATTGTTCCCGATGTTGGGGAAGTCCAGGACAAGGGGTCACAGCTTAAGGATAAGGGGGAAATCCTTTAAGACCGAGATGAGAAAGACTTTTTTCACACAGAGAGTGGTGAGTCTCTGGAACTCTCTGCCACAGAGGGTAGTTGAGGCCAGTTCATTGGCTATATTTAAGAGTGAGTTGGATGTGGCCCTTGTGGCTAAGGGGATCAGAGGGTATGGAGAGAAGGCAGGTACGGGATACTGAGTTGGATGATCAGCCATGATCATATTGAATGGCGGTGCAGGCTCGAAGGGCTGAATGGCCTACTCCTGCACCTAATTTCTATGTTTCTAGTAGATACATTTGGGGTGTAAACTGTCCAAGCGAAATATGAGGTGCTGCTCCTCCAATTTACGGTGGTCCTCACTCTGGCCATGGAGGAGGCCCAGGACAGAAAGGTCGGATTTGGAATGGGAAGGGGAGTTGAAGTGCTGAGCCACCGGGGAGATCATTTTGGTTATTGCGAACCAAGCAGAGGTGTTCGGCGAAGCGATCGCCAAGCCTATGCTTGGTCTCACCAATGTAGAGCAGCGGATGCAATAGATGAGGTTGCAGGAGGTGAAGGTGAACCTCTGCCGCACCTGGAAAGACTGCTTGGGTCTTTGAATGGAGTTAAGGGAGGAGGTAAAGCGACAAGTGTAGCATTTCCTGCGGTTGAAAGGGAACATGCCAGGAGAAGGGGTGGTTTGGGTGGGAAGGGACGAATTGACCAGGGAGTTAGGGAAGGAGCGGTCTCTGCGGAAAGCAGACAGGGAGATGTGGCCAGTGGTGGGATCCCGTTGGAGGTGGTGAAAATGTCGGAGGATTATTTGTTGTATGTGACGGCTGGTGGGGTGGAAGGTGATGACAAGGGGGACTCTGTCCTTGTTACGAGTGGGGGAGGATGGGGAGTGAGAGCCGAGTTTCACCCACCCTGCTTCCTGTAAGGACTCAATCTCCTACTCCCAATTCCTCCGTCTACGCCGCATTTGCACCCAGGATTAGGTATCCACACCAGGGCATCGGAGAGGTCCTCATTCTTCAGGGAACGGGGGTTTCCCTCTTCTACTCTCACCAGGCTCTCACCAGGGTCTCTTCTATACCCCGTAACTCTGTTCTCACTCCCAATCTCCCCCCCCCCCCCCCCACTCGTAACAAGGGCAGAGTCCCCGTTGTCCTCACCTTCCACCCTACCAGCCGTCACCTACAACAAATAATCCTCTGACATTTTCGCCACCTCCAACGGGATCCCACCACTGGCCACATCTTCCCATCTCCTCCCCTGTCTGCTTTCTGCAGAGACCGTTCCCTCCGTAACTCCCTGGTCAATTCGTCCCTTCCAACCCAAACCCCCCCCCTCCTGGCACTTTCCCTAACAATCGCAGGAAATGCTACACCTGTCGCTTTACCTCCCTCCTTGACTCCATTCAAGGACCTAAGCAGTCTTTCCAGGTGCAGTAGAGGTTCACCTGCACCTCCTCCAACCTCATCTACGTGTCAGCTGAGCTACATCGGTGAGACCAAGCGTAGGCTTGGCGATCGCTTCGCCCAACACCTCCGCTCGGTTCGCAATAACCAACCCGACCCCCCGTTGGCTCAGCACTTCAACTCCCCCTCCCATTCCGTATCCGACCTCTCTGTCCTGGGCCTCCTCCACGGCCAGAGTGAGCAACACAGCAAATTGGAGGAACAGCACCTCATATTCCGCTTGGGGAGTCTGCATCCTCTTGGCATGAACATCGAATTCTCTCAATTCTGCTAACCCTTGCTGTCTCCTCCCCTTCCCACCTCTCCCTCAGCCCTCGGGCTCCTCCTCCTTTTTCCTTTCTTCCCCCTGCCTCCCTCCACTCCCCATCAGTCTGAAGAAGGGTTTTGGCCCGAAACGTTGCCTATCTCCTTCGCTCCATAGATGCTGCTGCTGAGTTTCTCCAGCATTTTGTGTACCCTCGACAGTTATTCATATATTGGAAGCAATTCAGAGAAGGTACAGCAGATTAATCCTTGATGAAGAGTTGGTTGAGAAATGGCTGATTAGGTTGTGCCTATGGAGTTTAGAAGAATGAAGAACGTGAAGAAGCCTTATTGAAATATAGATACTGAAGGAACTTGATAAGATAGATTAGGAGCGGATGGAGGGCTATACTCATAGTGGAATCTAGAGCCTAGAGGGCAGATTAAAATGTTCCTAAGACAGTAGAAGAGGATTTTTAGTTTAAAGTGCAGTCAACATTTATGGTGAACAGCAAGGAAAGTGGAACTGGGCAAAGTTCACATTAGTCACGATTTTTTTGAATGGAGTAACTGAGGGGCCTGTGTAGCCTACCTTTCTTCTGTTTCTCATGTGAAGGGCATCATCTGTGTTGGCTGTGAGGTTCATAGATGAAACCCCTGAGTAGCAGCATTAAAACATTTCTATTAGCACCATTTTAAGGATAATTGGGTTTGAGAAAAGAAAAATATCATATTATATCTCTGAGATGTATGCTAACAGGGAAAGTTGGAGGAAGATTTGCTCCGAGTCTGGCCTATTCTTTTCCGCGTGTCCTCACTCTTCTGTGAACTGGGGACGGGATATTTTAGAGATCAAATGGGATATTAAACGAGTATTGCATTTGAAATACAGTGCCCTCCATAATGTTTGGGACAAAGACCCATCATTTGAGAGTGGCGGCGCTGCCCTGGCAGCAGCGGCTCGTCTGCAGTCCGTCTGTTTTTCTTATTATTTGTTGTTTTCTTGTCTTGTTTTTAGCGTTAGTTTGAGTTATTATGTAGTGTATGTGTGTGGGAGGGGTGGGAGAAGTCTCTTAGTCTCTTCCTTTTGGGGGGACGCGACTTTTCTTGTCATATCCCCTGTCTCCGTCTCCGTCTGTGCTGAGGCCTATCGCGGAGCTGGCGGCCTCCAACTTTAACTGCGACCGACCCGAGGCTCCGGAGGTAGAGCCAGCCAGGACTTACCAGCGCGGGACTGGCTGACTTCGGGGCTGTGGCGGGTTCAGGCGTTCCGGCGGCCCGACTCGGAGCGGTGGCAGCGACTCCGGTGGCGGCAGCGGTGGCAGCGACTCCGGAGGTTCGGCCGCGGGCCCAGTGGACGACATCGTCGGGAGCTCGCAGGTCACAGGTTGGTGACCTGTTTTTCCGGAGCTCCCTCGGCAACAGCTGCGTCCGCTGGACTGGAGGGCGGCAGCTTCGACCGCCCCGGGCCGCGGAGTTGAACCGGCCCGCTCGCGGAGCGCGGTTCACCCGCGGGACTTGTTTGCATCGCCCGGTGCGGTCACAACATCGGAGGCCCGGGTCGCCTCAGCGCAGAGGAAGACGAAGAAGGGAAGAGACAAAGACAACATTTTTGCCTTCCACCACAGTGAGGAGGTGTCTGGTGAACTCACTGTGGTGGATGTTAAATATGTGTTTATTGTGTGTTTTTGTTATTTACTATATGTATGACTGCAGGCAACGAAATTGTGTTCAGACCGCAAGGTCTGAATGACAATAAAGTTTTCCAAGCTAAAAAAAAAGACCCATCATTTATTTATTTGCCTCTGTACTCCACAATTTGAGATTTGTAATAGAAAAAAAATTACATGTGGTTAAAGTGCACATTGTCAGATTTTATTAAAGGCCATTTTTATACATTATGATTTCATCATATAGAAATTACAGCAGTGTTTATACATAGTCCCAAATATTATGGAGGGCACTGTACAGCAGACTGATGTACTCAAGTGGGTCTTGAGCTCTGACTTGATCTGACTCCTAGGCTGCAAAGCTAGCAACTGCCACAACCCTTCTTCTGCACCTAACCTAGATCATACTCAAGAACATCTGTTGAAAGGTTTGTTATTACTTTGAAGGAATTGTACCTAATTGAGTTTTATTCTGTTTCCCTCAGGAATTAGTTACAAGGAATTGGACGAGAGGTTGGAGAATGATTCAAATATCATTGTGTGCTGGAAGTGAGAGTGCACCAGTCACTTGGTGTTGTACTCTGAAATCATATCAAGATGATCAGGAGAGACTAAACTGAAGGAACGCTGTAAAGTAACTGATGATGCTGAGCTGGTAAAGGTCAGCTTTGCTGGCCTGCAGAATCAGTAAAATCGACTGACCTCCCCCGTGAACTTAACAATAGGTGAAGTGAGCATTATAATATCCCCTTGAATAGTTTCTGGGTCAGAGGTGACTGGAGGGATAAAGCCACGTTAAATTGCATATATATCATTGATGCATTGAACTATTAAATGCTGCATGTGTGCATCTTGTTCATGAAGATCATGGAGTTACTCTGTTCTATTTGGTCCATATCATTCTCCATTTATTTACAACTCATTTTGTGGTAAATATGCATCAACTGTTATTCTGCCAAGTTTAGTCACTGTTCTGTGCTGAGCTAGCTCAGCTAGTACACTGGTGAGGGCAATGTCTATGAGTTTGGTAGAACATCCATTTGTAGAAAGTCTGGACCATCCATGGATCCTTGCTGGTTAGGAGCAAATCACCGGTGCAACCCCAATGTTAAATTTTAAATGTCTTGCCATCACTGAAGAAGGACCACTTGAATGTTTACTGCAGATCTTCGGTCTATATTGAACCAGGCAAGTCAGTGCCTTTAGGAGAATGGAAATGTACAAACCTGTACTCATTTTTCTTGTAATTATGTCAAATAAATGGAATTATATACCAACGACACTTGTGGAATTCTAATAATGCTTGTGACAGCAGAGAAGTGATGTCCATAATCATTAGTAATGGATTAATCTATGGTGTTAGCCTGGCTCACTTGCACCTCCAAGGTAGAATGTCATCGATTTAAATTCCACTCTCAGGTTTTGATCACGTAATCTAAGATAACACATCAGAGCAGTACAGGAGTGCTGTGTCATTAATGTCTGCAGTTTTTAGTTTGAGAATCTCTCAGAAGAGGAAATGTCCTACATACATTTGTCCTGACAGGTCCTCTCAGGATCTTGTTAATGATGCTCTGATTAATCTGTTTAAAAAAAAAAGTGATTACTGATTAATTGATTAAAGTTATTAGATTTCTAATCTCTCTTTAAAGTTAGTACTAGAATAGGATGGTACAAGGATGCCTGAGCCACTGAGTTACTTCAACACTTTGTGGCTGAGGCCAGGTGCCACGTCTCAGACATCTCCTACTTACCCCTGGATCATGACCTCACAGATGAGCACCAGGCCATTATCTCAGACCATCTCGGATTTTATCATTTCCGGCTATCTGCCCTCCACAGCCTCCAGATTTATCGATCCACAGTCCCGCAAGACCCAGTTTTACCTTCTCCCCAAAGTCCATAAGCAGAACTGAAACGTCATCCACCCTTTTTTCCCCGAGATGCTGCCTGACCCGCTGTGTTACTACAGCACTTTGTGTCTAACTTTGGTAGACAAATACCTGAATTGACTTTCAAATTCAGATGTTTGGTACTCGCAATACATAGCACGAGAAACTAAGGCGACAGTGGCGCAGCGGTAGAGTTGCTGCCTTACGGCGCCAGAGACCGAGGTTCGATCCTGTCTACAGGTGCTGTCTTGTATGGGGATAATTGCTGGTCGGCATGGACTTGGTGGGCCGAAGAGCCTGTTTCGGCACTGTATTTCTAAAGTCTAAAGTTCTTCGATGACCTGATAGCAACTTGACAAAATATTTGATTTCAAGCTCACCAATTTGGAACAGCAACCACATGATGTTGGTCGAAAACTGTATGAAGCTGTTTGTGTCAGGATTGAGCAGAGAAGAAACCCAGGCATTTCTAGACTCAGGTACTTGGATGATCCAATGGATAATGACTCTGCCTGGAACTCCCGAATTGCGTTCCCATCAACAAATGATCTTGCAAAATTGTTAGAGATATTTACATGCAGCTGTTCTCAAACAAAGATAAAATTATTTGATGACGTTGGTGAAGATAATGATCAAGCTGAGCCCTCTGTGAAGCAAAGTAAATAAGAAGACCTCGATGCCATTCTCTCCAGAAAGGATGTCAAGAAGGCAAAGAAAAAATTGAGTCATATTCAAACATGCAAAACATTTTGAAGATATTGAAGCTGTCCTGGAAAACATGTTGAAATGCACAAGCACACGAAACATAGACAATAGGTGCAGGAGTAGGCCATTCGGCCTTTCAAGCCAGCACCGCCATTCATTGTGATCATGGCTGATCGTCCACATTCTGTACTCCATTCCTGCTTTCTCATCATATCCCCTGACTCCGCTATCGTTAAGAGCTCTATCTAACTCTCTCTTGAAAGCATCCCGAGAATTGGCTTCCACTGCCTTCTGCGGCAGAGAATTCCACAGATTCACAACTCTGTGTAAAAAAGTTTTTCCTCATCTCCGTTCTAAATGGCCTACATCTCATCTAGAGAGAGTACAGAGGAGATTTACTAGAATGTTGCCTGGGTTCCAGCAACTATGTTACAGAGAAAGGTTGAACAAGTTAGGTCTTTATTCTTTGGAGCGCAGAAGGTTAAGGGGGGACTTGATTGAGGTCTTTAAAATGATGAAAGGGATAGACAGAGTTGACGTGGATAAGCTTTTCCCATTGAGGGTAGGGAAGATTCAAACAAGAGGGCATGACATGAGAATTAAGGGACAGAAGTTTAGGGGTAACGTGAGGGGGAACTTCTTTACTCAGGGTGGTGGCTGTGTGGAATGAGCTTCCAGTAGAAGTGGTGGAGGCAGGATCGATTTTAACATTTAAAAGTAAAGTGGATAGGTATATGGACGGGAAGGGAATGGAGGGGTATGGTCTGAGTGCAGGTTGATGGGACTAGGGGAAAACAAATGGTCGGCACGGACTGGAAGGGCCGAGAGGGCCTGTTTCCGTGCTGTAATTGTTATATGGTTATTATATGGTTATTCTTAAACTCCTGATTCTGTTTACTGTCTCCAGCTTGTCCAATCCCTTAATAATCTCATATGTTTCAATAATATATCCTCTCATCCTTTTAAATTCCAGAGCATACAAGCCCAGCTGCTCAATTCTATTAACATATGACAGTCCCGCCAACCCGGGAATTAACCTCGTGAACCTACGCTCCACTCCCTCAATAGCAAGAATATCCTTCCTCAAATTTGTAGACCAAAACTGCACACAATACTCCAGGTGTGGTCTCACTTGGGCCCTGTACAACTGCCGAAGGACTTCTGCTCCTGTACTCAACTCCTCTTGTTATGAAGGCCAACATGCTTTCTTCACTGCCTGCTGTAACTGCATGCTTACTTTTAGTGACTGATGAACAAGGACCCCCAGATCTCTTTGTATTCCCCTTTTCCCAACTTGACACCATTCAGATAATAATCTGCCTTCCTATTTTTGCCACCAAAGTGGATAACCTCATATTTATCCACATTAAACTGCATCTGCCATCATCCGCCACTCACCCAACCTGTCCAAGTCACCCTGCTTCCTCATAGAATCCTCCTCACAGCAAATGTGACACACTGCCACACAGCTTTGTGTCATTTGCAAATTTGCTGATGTAACTTTGAATCCCTTCATCTAAATCAGGGGTTCTCAACCAAGGGGGAATTCCCCCCAGGGGGGGATTTCATGTTTTCCGGGGGGGAATTGGGACCACAGATTAGCAAACTTAAACTGTTAGAATGTTGATCTTTTTATTGCCTTTGAACTTATATGCATATTATTTGGAATGAACTTTTTGAGGCAGACAGTCTTGGAAAGGAGGGGGGGAATGACATTCTGACATCTGGTGAAAGGGTGTATGGGGCAAACAAAGTTGAGAACCACTGATCTAAATCATTGATGTATATTGTAAATTGTAAATAGCTGTGGTCCCAGCACCGAGCCTTGCAGTACCCCACTAGTCAATAAAACATAGAAAATAGGTGCAGGAGTAGGCCATTTGGCCCATTGAGCCAGCACCACCATTCAATATGATCATGGCTGATCATCCAAAATCTGCAGCTCGTTCCTGCTTTATCCCCATATCCGTTGATTCCGTTAGCCCTAAGAGCTAAACCTAACTCTTGACAACATCCAGTGAATTGACCTCCACTGCCTTCTGTAGCAGAGAATTCCACAGATTCACAACTCTGGGTGAAAAGGTTTTCCTCATCTCAGTCCTAAATGGCCTACTCCTTATTCTTAAACTGTGAACCCTGGTTCTGGACTCCCCCAACATTGGGAAATTTTTTTCCTGCATCTAGCCAGTCCAATCCCATGATAATTTTATCTTTCTATAAGATCTCTTCTCATCCTTCTAAATTCCAGTGAATGCAAGCCCAGTCCACTCCATTCTTTCATCATATGCCAGTCCCCCCATCCTGGGAATTAACCTGGTGAACCCACACTGCACTGCAAGAATGTCCATCCTCAAATTAGGAGACCAAAACTGCACACAATACTCCAGTTGTGGTCTCACAAAGGCCCTGTACAACTGCAGTAGGACCTCCTTGCTCCTAAACTCAAATCCTCTCACAATGAAGGCCAACATGCCATTAGCTTTCTTCACTGCCTGCTGTACAGTGGCTTGCAAAAGTTTTCATACCCCTTGAACTTTTCCACATTTTGTCACGTTACAACCACAAACGTAAATGTGTTTTATTGGGATTTTATGTGATAGACCAACACAAAATGGTGCATAATTGTGAAGTGGAAGGAAAATGAAACATGGTTTCCAAATTTTATTACCAATAAAAAACTGAAAAGTGTGGTGTGCAAAAGTATTCAGGCCCCCCCCCCAGTCAATACATTCACCTTTCGCAGACAGAGATTCTCTATGCAAAATTAGGTCAAGATTAAGGTCTGGACTTTGACTGGGCCATTCTAACACATGAATATGCTTTGATCTAAATAATTCCATTGTAGCTCTGGCTGTATGTTTAGGGTTGTTGTCATGCTGGAAGGTGAACCTCCGCCCCAGTCTCAAGTCTTTTGCAGACTCTAACAGGTTTTCTTCCAAGATTGCCCTGTATTTGGCTCCATCCATCTTCCCATCAACTCTAACCAGCTTCCCTGTCCCTGCTGAAGAAAAGCATTCCCCACAGCATGATGCTGCCACCACCATGTTTCACAGTGGGGATGGTGTGTTCAGGGTGATGTGCAGTGTTTTCCACCACACATAGCGTTTTGCATTTAGGCCAAAAACTTCAATTTTGGTCTCATCAGACCAGAGCACCTTCCTCCACATGTTTGTTGTGTCCCCCACATGGCTTGTGGCAAACTGCAAACGGGACTTCTTATGGCTTTGTTTCAACAATGGCTTTCTTCTTGCCACTCTTCCATAAAGGCCCGATTTGTGGAGTGCACGACTAATAGTTGTCCTGTGGACAGATTCTCCCATCTGAGCTGTGGATCTCTGCAGCTCCTCCAGAGTTAACATGGGCCTCTTGCAGAGATGCCAAGTGTCCCGGATTCGCCGTATTTTGGCCCGGCGAAATAACCTTTTTACGGTGTTCCGGCAGCCAAACATGCTGTTACGGAACACCGCCGCGCCGGTGTTCCTCCCGTGGTGAACGCCGGCGCCATGTGCCCCCGGTTTGCCAGCCCGGCAGCTCGCAGCCACGCCCGGCCCGCGCGATCAGCGGCACTTTCTTGCCGCCAGCCGGCCCGCTCGCTGGGCAGCCCCATCACCGGGCCTCCCCCCACCCCCACCCAGTGCGCAGGCGCAGGACCCGCCGGCAACCTTGCCAAGTGCGCATGTGCCGCACCCGCCCGCCGGCAGCCCGCTGATCTGCACCAGTGCGCAGGCGCATAGCCGCTGGCAACAACCCCAAGTGAGTATGTTACGGAGAGAAATGCATTTAACCCCATTTGTTACGGACAAATGGGTTGAATGTTACTGTGAACTAAATTTAGGGTTGGCATCTCTGCTCTTGGCTGCTTCTCTGATCAATGCTCTCCTTGCCCGGCCTGTCAGTTTGGGTGGACAGCAATGTCTTGGTAGGTTTGCAGTTGTGTCATACGCTTTCCATTTTCGGATGATGGATTGAACAGTGCTCTGTGAGATGTTCAAAGCTTGGGATATTTTTTTATAACCTAACCCTGCTTTAAATTTCTCCACAACTTTATCTCTGACCTGTCTGGTGTGTTCCTTGGGCTTCATGATGCTGTTTGTTCACTAATGTTCTCTAACAAACCTCTGAGGCCTTCACAGAACAGCTGTATTTAGACTGAGATTAGATTACACACAAGTGGACTCTATTTACTAATTAGGTGAATTCTGAAGGCAATTGGTTGCACTGGATTTTATTTAGGGGTATCAGAGTAAAGGGGGCTGAATACTTTCGCACGCCACACTTTTCAGTTTTTTATTTGTAAAAAAATTTGAAAACCATGTATCATTTTCCTTCCACTTCACAATTATGCGCCACTTTGTGTTGGTCTATCACATAAAATCCCAATAAAATACATTTACGTTTGTGGTTGTAACGTGACAAAATGTGGAAAAGTTCAAGGGGTATGAAAACTTTTGCAAGCCACTGTACATGCATGCTTACTTTCAGTGACTGATATACAAGGACACCCAATTCTTGTTGCACCTCCCCTTTTCCTAATCTGACACCATTCAGATAATAATCTCTGCTGCCTTGTTCTTGCCACCAGTGCATAGCCTCACATTTATCCACATTATACTGCAACTGCCATGCATCTTCCCACTCACCCAACCTGTCCAAGTCACCCTGCAGCCTCATAGCATCCTCCTCACAGCTCACACTCCCACGAAGCTTTGTGTCATCCACAAACCTGGAGATGTTACATTTAATTCCCTCGCCTAAATCGTTAATATATATATTGTAAATAACTGGGGTTCCAGCACTGAGCTTTGCAGCACTCCACTAGTCATTGCCTGCCATTCTGAAACGACCCGTTGATATCTACTCTTTGCTTCCTGTCTGCCAACCAGTTCTCTACCCATGTCTATACCCTACCCCCAATACCATGTGCTCTAAATTTGCACACTAATCTCTTGTGTGGGACCCTGTCAAATGCTTTTTGAAAGTCCAGATACACATCCACTGGCTTTCTCTCATCCATTCTACTTGTTACATCCTCAAAAAATTCCAGAAGATTAGTCAAGCATGATTTTCCCTTCATAAATCCATGCTAACTTTGACCAATCCTGTCACTGCTTTCCAAATGCGCTGCTATTACATATTTAATAATCCTCAAGCAGCTTCCCCAAGTTGAAAAAATAGATAGAGCACTCATGACAATTTCTCCTAGCTCAGATGTGTTTATAAAGGGATATCCGTATGTATTTTCATCCACTTCCCTGTGTGAAAGTTTGTATCTTAAAAAGCAGATAGCAACAACTGTTGAAGGTAGACCATTGCAATCTTTAATTGATTCGTCAGACAGGAGTGGCAAAGATCTACAATGAGCACAAACGTTGCTCAGTGCTTCTCGTGCTCCCACTCACAGAACAAAGGAGAGTTAGCACAATTATACATTTTTCTTATCAGTAAAACACTCCTACCAAGTCTGAATATGGCATGACTGAAAGATTCTGTAGCCTTTCACAATATAGGAAAGCTGGGTCCAAATTGAGCTCCTCCAATGACAAGTTATTACTTATTTCTGGAGCGTCAGCAATTTTTTTCAATCTTGACTTCTTTATGGCCTTGAAGAAGCACATGTTATTACTGCAGGCTGCCATCTTAATGTCTTTATTGAAAAGACAACCTGTTCTCCATATTGTGTTCCATATAATTTACAATGTCATTCAGACTTGGCACCGAGGCATTCTTTTGTTCTACTAAACCATGCTTTTGTAGAAGAATCAAATCAAATCAAATCAAACAAACTTTATTGTCATTTAGAAATACATCGATATATGCAATTCCAAACGAAATTCCGTTGCATTTGGCTCCCCATGCAACACGATAATAAACAGAAGGATAAAATGGATAAAATAATAAAATTGATATAAGGATAAAATAGACAATGGTGGCATTCGGGAGTCTGATGGCTTATGGGAAGAAGCTGTTGCAGAACCTTGATGTTCTGCTCCTTATGCTACGATATCTTTTGCCCGAGGGCAGCAGACTGAACAGTCCGTGATGGAGATGTGCGGGGTCCTTTATAATACTGCTGGCCTTAGACACGCAATGTTTGGTCGCAATATCCCCGATTGAGGGGAGAAAAGTCCCGATTATTTTTTCAGCTCCATTTTTCCAGAACGACTCCATTTTAGATTTGACTATTAGCTATTTCACCTGCATAACCAAACCAAAACTTAATCTTGTCTATTAATTTCCCCTCACAATAAAGAATTGACTTCTTAGCAACTTACCAAGGTTTCTTCAACATCATCTCCAAAAGACTTAAGTTTAGAAGGATAACAGACAGTCAGGCACATCGTGTGACTTGGATATATGTGTAGGAAGGAACTGCAGATGCTGATTTATACAATAGACACAATTCTGGAGTAACCGAGCGGATCAGGCAGCATCTCTGGAGAAAAGGAGTCGGTGATGTTTCAGGTCGAAAACCTATTTCACACTGAGAGTAGGGGAAGAGGGAAACTAGAAGTATAAACAGGTTCAAAACAAATCAGCTGGCACCAATGTCCAAAGAAAAGAGGAGCCCACTTTTGGTCCATTATTGGTCCATTATTAACTGTGGAAGAGGTGGTAACTAAGGAATATATCGATGTGAACAGTGGAAGTGGGCAGGATGACTAGGGTGGGCGAGGGGCGGAGAGAGAAGGAATGCAGGGGTTACTTGAAATTAGATAAATCTACTTCACCGCTGAAGCTGCCCAAGTGAAATATGAGGTGCTGTTCCTCCAATTTGCCTGTGGCCTCACTTTCACAATGGATGAGGCCCAGGACAGAAAGATTAGTATGGGAATGAGAAGGGGAGTTAAAATGTTTGGCAACTGTGAGATCGCGTAGGCCAAGGCAAACTAAACGTAGGTGCTGAAACGATCGTTCAGTCTGCATTTGGTTTCGCCAATATATCGGAGTCCACACTGAGTACAACGGATTCATAGATGAGGTCCGAGGTCAATGGAGAAAGAGCGTCAACATTGCTGCCCTGTTTCATCCCAATCTTTCCACCACACACGCACAATCATGGGTGTCCATGGGGGGATGCATGGGGTATGACCGCACACACCTTTTTTTCACCCAAGTAAGAAAAAATCAACATGAAACAAAAAAATCGCGAGTGCAATAGAGTTTCTTACTTGTCGCGATTAATCGCACACGAAATTCTGGTTACGCGCCTGCGCAGTGGGGAAAATGCAAATGATGCCAGTCTCTCCGTGCTATGCGCAGCGGGCCTGCGGCAGGATCAGAACTGCATTTTTAAGCTCAATTCAGCTGTGCACTCGTGACCTACTACAGGGGTATGTAGTGGAATTATTGCGTTGCAGGCCGACCGGCCGTCGGGTCCGGCGTCGGAGGTTAGTAGTCTCGCAATGAACGAACAGCTGGCAAACCAGAGGGAGCCGCGGCGGGAGTGGACTCTATCTGAACCAGACTGGTGTAACCCCATACATACAAACGCCGCTGCGGCGGGGCGCTCCCCTCGCCCTCTCCCGCCGCCGTGGCCCAAGCAATCTTGCCCACGCACACCCTGATGACTCCCGCTGAGGCGCATGCCCTCCCCCCCCCCAATGGGCGCCCCCCCCCACTACAATACCCTCTGCTGGGCCCTTTGCAATTTTGCTTATTGGTCCAATACGATCTGTGAATGAAACAGTTAATTGGGGCGACTGCACTTCATCCTTCCAGCACCTAGACCACACAGGGGACTCATGCCCGCAGGATTTGTTTTCGTGTTGATTTTAGCTTCTGTATTCAACACTATTGTGCCAGAACTTACTAAGCTCCAAACTTTTCTGGTTGACTGTGCTTGAACCCCGCTCGTCAGTGGATCACCAGCTTTCTGTCCAGACAGGAAGCAGCAGTGAGGCGATTCCGGGGGACAATGCATATCTCAGACCCGCACAAATACGCTCTGCATAGCAAGAACCGCAAGTGTGTGTAATCTCCCCTCTCTCCTACTCTAGCTATCACTACAATGACTGCTCTATCACAGCTGTCTAGCTTCTCAAGTTTCGGACAGACCATAACCCTGATTGGGACCTGATCCAGGATGGGGATCTCTGTATCTCTTTTCAGTTTGATATCTTATTTTCCTATAACAATGGTGCCAGAATGGACTGACAAATTCTACTTTGCTGGTCACCTACGTACTTATATCAACTGCACACATGGACTCCTCCCCAACTTCTATACTTCAGATCTCTGACTGTTGAAAGCCAAAGTGCCACTTTTTGAACACCTGATGTACCTTGCACAACTCCGATCTTCGCAAGGAAACCATGCAACCATCAACCATTCCCTCCCACCTGGCTAATTGATCGATCCTGATGCATTCTTTCACAACAGTTCTCCAATGTCCTGATATTTAACACTCACTTCTGTATCATCAGCAAACAAATCTTGCTAATCTCTGGCCTGTTTCTGTGGAAGTTTTTAAAGAGTACTGGAGTAATCAGGCGAAAGTCAGCGGTCATATTGCAGTTGCCAGAGAAGTTGATTGAGGTCTTGCATCTTGCAGTTGATAAGAAGTTGATTCGAGGCCACAGGATACGTAGATGTTTCAGTTCTGGGCATTAGTGGGCACCAAAAGATGTCATCAAACTGGAAAAAAGTAGTTGGATTCGAATCGAGATACATGTATGCAGGATTAGTGGATGAGAGCTATAGGGAGGAGGTTGAGTAGTCTTGATGGGACCTATTTATGGAGCCACAGGAGGATGCTGCTGGTTGGGTAACTTCAGGAAGGACTCACTGAGTTACCGCACTCCTGTACATCGTCACCTATCCCATGTTCTCCCACCAAACCCGCCTCCATATTCACGCCTATTTTTTTTTCCGTTAGTGCTGCCTGTCCCAATGAGTTACTCCAGCCACTTGGTGTCTATTTTCCTTCTACCCATCTGCCCTAAGCCCACTCTCTTTCCTCATCCTTCATGTTCCTTTCCTGTGGTTGCAGGGGAAAGTACTGGTGGGGGATTGGTTTGGTTGGGACTAAGGTGAGTTGAACCGGGTTGCGATGGAACATGGCTGCTTGAGGTGATAAGGTAAGGTTAGGGGCGCATGTCCCTGTTGTGACTGGGGTTGGGAGGACGGTGTAATGTGCTTAGATACTGGCGGTTACAGAGGAGGAGGACTCGGTGTCGCCCTTCTCGTGAGCGGACTAATCCTATGATAGAAGTGGGAAACACAGTTCTCCTAAAGTATACACCAGGATTGTTCTTTACTTGAAAACTCATCTTGCGCGTAGTTGCGGATGTAGACAGAAGTTTGGGAGGTAGAGGATAGGGCTTCTTTGACAGGGAGACAGGTTGGATGACTTGGAATTGTTGACGGTTCTTTATCATAAAAAAGAAATTGAGATCTCTGCTGCTGTAACTGTGTCTTTATTGCATAAGGAATTCTAGTGCTGTTAATTCTCTAATTGATCTGTCCAGAATTGCATATTCATAAACAATCAAGGATTTGTGTAAATGTTAGTTGTGACTGCGAATAGAGGAAAAGAGAAATAAAAGGTGCCAAGGAGCAGTTTGCTGCTTAGGATGGAGTTTGTACATTGGAAAACTGTGGCTGGAGGATTGCATGAAGTACCTCTCCATTGGGTTTCCCCTCAAGAGAGCATCCTTTGGATATGAATGCCCAGATTCAGCTAGGTGGTCTGGCTGAAGGTACTCCTGTGCTCTCCAGTAATCACCACCATTGCCCAGCAGCAACATTAATCAGTGCCAGAATAGCACTACTCTCGGAAGAGGATGGCCCTTGCACATCGTATCAGCACAGAGGGAATAAATGATGGGAACATCATTCAGCTTCTCTGTAGGGACCATCGGCAGTCAGGGATTGCCATGTAATGTTGTGAGTGCCGGATGAATTTGCCCCTTATGGCCATCACTGTAATAAGCCTGACCAATGTGCTTGTGTGGCCTGTTTTATGGAAATGACTCAACCTTGTGCTTTGGTTTATTGGCTGGCAGTTTTAATCACTGTGCTTTGAGACTATAGTCTTTTTTTCTGTTGAATGCAGGAAGTGGCCTATTAAAAAAATTCGTATTCATTGCTGATAGATAGCTAATTAGGTTAAATTAAATGTATCTCTTAACGATAACTGATTTAGAAACTCGGCAGCAAATTTAATCAATTGGGTACAAATAAAGTTCTAATGTGAAGCTGCACTTTACCTTTACTAAGTCCTTGACATAAAAACTGCAGCTATAACCTGTGCAAATGACTTTGAGTTCCTGCCTGTTCTGCTACCTTATAACTCTTTCTCAGAACCCAGCATTTGACAAGATGCTTACTGCACAGAAGTTTGTCTTGTGTTGCCCTGCAACTGTGATGTGCCATGAGAGGTTTCTCCATGCAAGAGACAAGAAGAGAACTGAGGATGGATGCGAGCTACAGGTTTGGGGCACTTGCCCAAGGACAAAACCTGCCTCCAAAATCAGAAGTGTTAAAGAAGGAACTGCAGATGCTGGAGAATCGAGGGTACACAAAAGGCTGGAGAATTCAGACGAAGAAGGGTCTCGACCCGAAACGTCACCTATCTCCTTCGCTCCTTAATGCGCTGCGCACCCAACCCGCTGAGTTTTCTCTCAGCCTTTTGGGGTACCCTCTCAAAATCAGAACATGACATGTGGACTGACTGCCCCATCTGTTGTGCTGCATTTTTTTTTGTGAACTGGCACAGAACATGGACATTTTAGAAGATGGTATGATCTTTGAATTCATATTATACAGGTACATGTACACCCAAACATCGCTAAAACATCATTATCGTCTATATTCCTGTTGTGGAATCTGCTTCAGAGGCTGCGTGACGACAACACTCGAGGCCTGATTACCTGCAGCGCAGAGGACAGTATTGACAAAATGGAAGAAGACAGAACATCTAAGCTTTTTTTTGCCTTCCATCACAGTTGAGGAGGTGGCCTGTGAATGAACTCACTGTGGGAGATGTTAAATATGTGATTTTGTATGTATGTATTTTTCTAATTTAAAGTATGACTGCAAGGCACAAAATTTGTTCAGCAAAAGGTCTGAATGACAATAAAGGTAGCATTTCATTTCATTTTCATTCGTTTTCATGTGTTCCCTCATTGGCAAGCTGTGGGCAGCCTCATATAACCCTTGCAGAGTGTACCTCAACAGTTCAGCAAGGTTCATCAATGATATGATTACCCAACTACATGCTTGTAGGGGAATGGGGTGGTGGGGGGGAAACACCACATTGCAACCTCCTACCCTACAAACCAAGGGAGTATTTTCACCATACGGATTAAAACAGGCAGCTAACCATCGATCTATGTAGGGAAGCACGGGTGAAAATTAATTGCTAACCTTGCTGATGCACCCGGAATTTCATGGACAATATTGCTATTCTTTTTATTTTTAGGGGGTGATGCGGAGCTAGCCTCTCGGCATGGGAAATTTTCTTTCCCTTCACCTACATTAACCCAACCTTTTTTCTAACCTGGTGTGGATTCTTCTCCGTTGAGATTTGGGCTCCCAATTTTTGTTGGGACGTATTCCTCGTTGGTCAATTGATTTGATTTCATTGTCAGTCAGGCTGTGAGATATCCCAAATGGTAGCCCCTTATGCTAGAAATGCTTCTGCCATGCAATGCATGTTATTTACATTAACTTTCCTGGGTGATGCCTGTCCATATCCTCTTCCCATGAAAATTCCCAGTGTATTGATATCGTTTTTTTGTTTGTTGTAAATCCGGAGCGAGTGCCCAAAATAGAGTCAAGAACTTCCTTACGAACATAGGGCAGTGTGCAATTGGAATTGTACTTTTCATGATGGAGGAACTTTAATTATTGTAAGTTAGTGATTTATTTATTAAATCATTGAAAACATTAGCTACATAGTGCGTGCTGTTTCCCGAAAGGCACGGTCACACACAACAGCCTCTCATGCCATGTCTGCAAGCTCCTCTTTTGCTCCCTCTAACACATGCAACTATTGGAATGACCAATAACGCTGGGTGATGGATGTTGTGGTCAAAATGGATTTATGGAAGGCATTTATCTCATGATGTACTCCAACATGGGGAGTGCTCTTAGAGGATAACCGGGAAGGACTAACAGTGACTTAATATTTGGATTCGGAACTGGCTTACAGACAGAGGATTGTGTGAGAAGGACACTATAGAGGCAGGCGCACTGTGACCAGTGGATTTCCGCAAGGATTCATGCCGGGACCTTTATTTGTGATATATATAAATGACTTGGACATAAACATTACAAAACAGGTTGCTTAGTAAGTTTGCAGATGACACCAAGATGACATCACGGACTGTGAAGCAGGCTTCCAAAGTATACAGCATGGTATAGATCAGATACAGAAAAGGGCAGCGAAATGGCAGATGGAGCGAAATCTGAGACGTTGCACTTTGGGAGGTTGAATGTAATGGAAAAATATACAATTAATGGTAGGAAGGAACTGCAGGTTTACACCAAAGATAGACACAAAAAGCTGGAGTAGCTCAGCGAGTCAGGCAGCATCCCTGGTGAAAAGGAATAGGAGACGTTTTGGGGCGAAGATCCTTCTTCAGACTGAGAGTCAGGGGACAGGGAAAACAAGAGGTAAAGGTAAATAAGGAAATGAAATGAAAACATGCAAAAGCAATATGAACGAGGAAACGTGGTGGACCCACAATGGTTCATTGTTGGCTGTGGGTAGGATCACGAGTTATATCGAAGTAAACTGAACAGGCGACAGATGAACTAGTACAACTAACTGGTTGGGATGGACATAGAAAGAGGGGATACTAGGGTCACTATAAAGTTAGAGAAATCAATATTCATTCCTGCTGGCGGCTGAAAGCAGCCCAAGCGAATAAGGTGCTGTTCCCCCAAGTTTGCATTTGCATCACTCTGACAATGGAGGGGGCCCAGGACAGAAAGGCCCATTATGGGAATGGGAAGAGGAGTTAAAGTGTTTGGCAACCGGGAGATTGCATAGACCAAGGCGGGCTGAGCAAAGGTGTTCAACAAAGCGATCGCTCAGTCTGAGCTTAGTCTCACCGATATGTAGAAGTCCAACCTGGAATAACGGATACAAGTAATGAGATACAGGAGATGACAATTATTGGTAAGACTCACAACAACGTTGATGTCCAGAGGGCTCTTGGGATCCAAGTCCATATAAGTGGCAACACGTGTAGCTATAGTAGTAAAGTTGATATGCTTGCTTTCATAGGTCGAGGAATTGAGTGTAGGAACTAGTAAGTCATGCAGCTTTATGCAGCCCAGCTTTGGTTAGGCTGCATATTTTTTACAAGTGTAAGTTTATTTACAGGTACAAAATAATGACAGAAATACTATTCTAAGGAGATGGCAATCCAAAAAAAACATAAGCATCAAAGCAAAATGTTATTGCTCTCATCTTAGACCCTTACGGAGGCCAGTGTGGATTAGGCTGCATTTGGAGCATTGCTTGAACATCAATACAGGAAGGATGTGGAAGTAGAGGAAGTTTACTAGAATGATTAAAAAGATACAATGTGCTGGAGTAACTTAACAGGTCAGTCCACATCTCTGGAGAACATGGATGTGATGTTTCTGGGTGAAACCCATCTTCAGACATTGTAGAGGGGGAAGAAGAAAGCTGGAAAAGGGGAGAGGCAGGACAATCGTGACAGGTAATAGGTGAGGGGCACTTTTGATGGCCAAATGGTTGGTACAAAGCCCAGAGGTAAGAGCAGAATATGTGAGACAGGTTTGAAGAGCTGAGGATTGTGAAGCCAATGGGAGGAAAGTGGCAGTGTGGGGAGGGGGGGAGGCAAGGGACAAATAGGTGGGAGTCCATGTGGGCCACAGAGGAGAGAGGGGGTGTGTGGGGGGAAGAAACAGCAGGAGGGGGTTAGTTAGAGATTACCCAAAATTGGAAAATTAATGTTGATACCATTGGGTTGTAAGCTACCCAAGCGGAATATCAATTGTTGTTCTTCCAGTTTGCATGTAGCCTCACTCTGAGTTTGGAGGAGGCCCAGGACAGAAAGATCACTGTTGGAATGAAAAGGGGTGTTAAAATGGTTACCAACCGGGAGTTCCACGAAGTCTTGGTGGGCCGACTGGATTTGAATAAGGAATTTGATAAAGTCCCCCATGGTAAACTGAAGCAGATTAAAATTCAAGGGATTATTAGTAATTTGGTTTCAGAACTGATTTACTGATAAAAGACAGAGGGTTGTAGCGTAAGGAGAATATTCAAGCTGGAGGTCAGTGACCAGTCGAGTTCCACAGCTATCAAATACTAGAGGTGAGAGGGGCCACTTCTTTACACAGTGCCTGGAATATGCTGCCAAAGGGTAGTGGTTGAGGTAGATACTGTATTTTCATGGCATTTAAGACTCTTGGGTAGACATATGGATATGTAGGGAATGGAGGGGTATGGATTGTATGCAGGTGGAGAAAAGAGATGATTTTCAGTGATGCTTGGTGCAGACTTTGTGAGCTAAGGGCCTGTGCTTGTGCTGTACTGTTCCACATCCTCCTCCCACCAAAACCGCATTTTGGGTTTACCCAAGAGTCCTTCAACATTGGAGGGGGAGGGGGTGGGGGAGTGTACGCAAGGTTTATTCAGAGTATATACAATAGCAAAGCCGTGAAACATTGATGCAAAGTGCGTGTAGTATGCAAGACAGCCGTTAATTGATATACGTCCAGCAGCCACGACCTACCTGTCTCCCTCTGGAAGCGCTCCTGCTCTGCAATGCTGGTCTCAGCAGAAAGAGGGGCTGGTCTTTGAGTCTGTGGGAGGAAAAGGTTAGACTACTGGACAGCACTGCAACAAATGAGGGCCAAATGAACAAGGTGTGTTCCAAAACAGAGTAGTATGTTGGGAAAATGTGTGCGGGGGGGGGGGGGGGGGGGAGGATATTTACCTGAAATAGTTCAATCTTCATAGTCGGGTTGTGAGCAACCCAAGCAGAATTTGAAATGTTGGCCAAGCACAGAAAAGTCACTATGGAAATGGAATACTTGCACTGTCCATTTAGCCCTGGTGGACAGTGCAAGTATTTGACGAAGCGGTCGCCCAGTCTACACTTTCCCACAAAAAGTATGATGTGGGAATTACAGAGACATGGCTGCAATAGGGCCAGGGCTGGGAACTGAATATTCAAGGATATACCTCCTATCGAAAAGACAGACAGGTGGGCAAAGTGGGTGGGATAGCTCTGTTGGTGAGGAATGAAATTCAATCCCTTGCAAGGGGTGACATTGAAACAGGAGATGTGGAGTCAGTATGGATAGAACTAAGGAATTGTAAGGGTAAAAAGACCCTAATGGGACATCTACAGGCCCCCAAACAGTAGCCTGGGCATAGGGTGCAAGTTGAATCAGGAGTTAAAATTGGCATGTAGTAAAGGTAATGCTGTGGTTGTTATGGGAGATTTCAACATGCAGGTAGACTGGCGAAATCAGGTTGGTACTGGACCCCAAGAAAGGGACTCTACAGAGTGCCTTCGTGATGGATTCTTAGAGCAGCTTGTATTGGGGCCTACCAGGGAGAAGGCAATTCTGGATTTAGTGTTATGTAATGAACCGGATTTGATAAAGGAACTTGAGGTTAGTGAGCCATTAGGAGGTAGTGACCATAATATGGTCTGGTTTAAACTACAATTGGAGAGGGAGAAGGGTAGAATGTTGTGTCAGTGTTACAATTGAATAAAGGGGACTATGGGGCCATGAGGGAGGAGCTGGCCAAAGTTGACTGGAAGGATACCCTAGCAGGGATGACAGTGGAAGAACAATGGCAGGTATTTCTAGGAATAATACAGAATGTGCAGGATCAGTTCATTCCTAAGAGGAAGAAAGATTCCAAGGGGAGTAAGGGGCGACCGTGGCTAACTCGCGACGTCAGGGACGATATAAAAATAAATAGAAGAACGTAGCCATACAACGTAGCAAAGATGAGCGGGAAGCAAGAGGATTGGGTAATGTTTAAAGAGCAACAGAAGATAACTAAAAAGACAATACGGGGAGAAAGGATGAGGTACGAAGGTAAGCTAGTCAAGAATATAAAGGAGGATAGCGCAAGCTTCTTTAGGTATGTGAAGAGGAAAAAATTAGTTAAGACCAAAGTTGGAAAAGGTGAATTTATTATGGGGAACAAGGAAATGGCAGATGAGTTGAACAGGTACTTTGGATCCATCTTCTCGAAGGAGGAGATGGAGCGGCTGGGCTTCTACACTCTGGAGTTTAGAAGGATGAGAGGGCATCTTATTGAAACATATAAGACTGTTAACGGTTGGACACGCTAGAGGCAGGAAACATGTTCCCGATGTTGGGTGAGTCCAGAACAAGGGGCCACAGTTTAAGAATAAGGGGTAAGCCATTTAGAACGGAGACGAGGAAACACTTTTTCTCACAGAGTTGTGAGTCTGAGGAATTCTCTGCCTCAGAGGACGGTGGAGGCCGGTGGAGGCCGGTTCTCTGGATACTTTCAAGAGGGAGCTAGATAGGGTTCTTAAAGATAGCGGAGTCGGGGGATATGGGGAGAAGGCAGGAACGGGGTACTGATTGGGGATGATCAGCCATGATCACATTGAACGGCGGTGCTGGCTCAAAGGGCCGAATGGCCTACTCCTGCACCTATTGTCTCTTGTCTTGCCGATATAGGGGAGACTGAATCGAGAGAACTGAAGGCAATGGACAATGTTGGAACAGATGCATGTATATCCATCTCACTTTAAAGGGCTGTTGAGGTTATATGTTGCACCTCCTGTAGTTACAGGAGAAAGTACCTGTGCAGGGGGCAGGAACTAGTGGACTAACAAGATCTGGCGGAGCCACTTTTACCAACTTCCAGCCTCACAATGGATCTGCTCGAATTAAGTTATGGTATACATTTAAAGAGGTGAATCGAAAGATCAGGGATTTGAGGAGTATGATGTACTGGCACAGAAGAGATAGAAACATAGAAAACAAATGCAGGAGTAGGTCATTCAGCCCTTCAAGCCAGCACCGCCATTCAATAGGGGGGTTGCACGTAAGGTCTCCGGGTCATAGGGCTTGACGCAGGGAGCCACTCAATCCATCTGGAGGACATCGGTAACTTCCGGTATATGTTATTAATATAAGAAACGTGTATTTTCCTACCTGTTAAAAACCGCCAAAATGTTGGATTTTTGCGCTGTAAAAAATTGTGGAAGTCGGAGTAAGCGTGAGAGACATGTACCCAACTTCAGAATTCCAAAAATGAAGCGAGAGCTGAAGGGACAACAACAGCTAAAGTGCTTGGCAAACATTGGCCGTGCAGATATCGGAATTGAAAATATTGGGAATTATCGCGTTTGCTCACTGCATTTCATCAACAGTAAGGCATTATTTGTGTTTTTTCTTGATTCCTTTGGTATCTAAAAAGTCTCAGAGTGACAAATCTGACTGTAAAGAGGCGTTTTCTTTTTGTATGTAAAAAATGTTTGTATCCCGATTTCCAAAATTATTTACAGCGCAAAAATTGATAATTTCGGCGGGTTTTAACGGGCCCGCTACGCTGGAAACAATGGTTAGTGCTTACCTGCAGTTCATCTCGTGTACTCCACTTGGCGTAGCTTACGGGTTATGGGTCGTGACCCGACTGCCGTGAAACTTCCTTATATGATCATGGCTGATCATCCAAAATCAGATAAGGCCAGAGGGGCCGACGCCTGCTCCTATTATCTTGTTTTTATTTTAAAGCGTGCAGTCTCGGCTTTATTATGTTATATTGGGAAATGGGAATTATGATTTGGTTTACAACATACCCTTCATCGTAACACATGTGTTGACTCATTGGTGCCCTGGAACCTGTGTGTAAAAACGCCCTTCCAACTCAACCGACATCTGTCCCCCCACTCAATCCATATCGCCTCTCCCTCTTCGAACTGTGACACTGTTTATGCGAGGACTCCCTGTGCGACCCGAATTCCAGTTTGACCGCAGAGGCGTCGCAACCCTGCCTTGCTTTCTTGGCAGCTGTCAGCGGCGGGTGAGTGAGTGAGTACACGACTGGGTCCAGATCGCATGGCGTGGCGGTGTGGATGAAATGCCGCACCTTCGCTGGGCGGGCGAGTTCCTCTCTTGGAAACGCCAGTGAACTAACTGCCTTTTCCCTTCCTGTTCTATCACCACAGCTGGCCCCACATCCACTTTCCGCGGCGGAGATGTCGACTCCGCCTCCTGCCTCATCTCCGCTCCACCCGCCTCCCCCACCACTGATCCTTCCCCCTAGACTAAAGTGACTGCGGTAGTGTTCTTTGGAAAGCGCCCCAACCTTTACCGAGACACTATTCTCACCGGGGCTCAACTAGGACAAGGGGCACGTTTTTCAACTCCTGTCCTTCAGACCTGCAAACTCCCATGGTAGACAAAAGTGCTGGAGAAACTCAGCGGGTGAGGCAGCATCTATGGAGCGAAGGAAATAGGCAACGTTTCGGGCCGAAACCCTTCTTCAAACCAAAGATCCAATAGCTCTGCTATAGGATCTTTGCTTCAGACTGATGCAGGGTGGGGGGCGGGAAGAAGAAAGGAAGAGGAGGAGCCCGAGGGAGAGCTGGAAGGGGAGGAGACAGTAAGGGCTACCAGAAATTGGAGAAGTCAACGTTCAGGCCACTGGGGTGCAGACTGCCCAAGCGGAACATGAGGTGCTGCTCCTGCAATTTCCGGTGGTGCTCACTCTGGCAATGGAGGAGGCCCAGGACAGAAAGGTCGGATTCAGAATTGAGGGGGAGTTGAAGTGCTGGGCCAAAGGGAGATAAGGTTGGTTAATGCAGACCGAACTGAGGTGTTCGGCGAAACGATTGCCAAGCCTGCGCTTGGTCTCACCGATGTAGATCAGCTGACATCTAGAGCAGCAGATGCAATAGATGAGGTTGGAGGAGGAGCAGGTGAACCTCTGCCGCACCTGGAACGACTGCTTGGGCCCTTGAATGGAGTGGAGGGGGGAAGGTAAAGCAACACGTGTAGCACCTCTTGCGGTTGTACGGCAAAGTGCCCGGGGAGGGGTGGTGCGGGTGGGAAGGGTAGAATTGACCAGGGAGTTATTGGAGGGAGCGGTCTCTGCGGAAAGCAGACAGGTCGTGGGGGGGGGGGGGGGGGGGGGGAGATGGGAAGATGTGGTGAGTGGTGGGATCATGTTGGAGGTGGCGAAAATGACGGAGGACTATTTGTTGTATGTGACGGCTGGTGGTGTGGAAGGTGAGGACCGGGGGACTCTGCCATTGTTCCGAGTGGGGGGATGGAGAGAGAGAGCAGTGTTGTGGGGTATTGAAGAGACCGTGGTGAGAGCCTCATCTATGGTTGGGGAGGGGAACCCACGTTCCCTGAAGAAATAGGACATTTCAAATGCCCTGGTGTGGAAACTCCCATTCTGGCTTTAATCACCCCGATTTCCTAATGGGAGTCTCGTACTCTTGGAATTTTCTTCCGGAACCTCCTCGCCAAATTGATTTATTCCAGCTTTCTTCACTAGTCTTCTTATCTCGAGCTCAGACTATCTGAACCTCTCCCTGGATCTTCCGGCAGTTTTCACCACAAGCCATCCCCAGCAAGTAAATTCTTGCATATGCAGCAATACTGCACTTTCGACGCCTTAACTGTAAAGGGCTTTGAGTCATCATGTGGATAAGGCATTGCATAAAACCCGCGGAGGATTTGTAGACGTTAATCAGGGCACAAATCTCGGGGATTAAAGAATCAGACGTTAATCAGGGCACAAATCTCGGGTCTGAAGAAGGGTCTCGACCCGAAACGTCGCCTATCTCCTTCGCTCCTTAGATGCTGCTGCACCCGCTGAGTTTCTCCAGCTTTTTGTGTAACCCTCGATTCTCCAGCATCTGCAGTTTCTTCGTTAACACTCTCGGGGATTATAAGCGTGCGGACGTCTCAGAATGAGGAACCGATTTTCAGGCACGGTCGACAGATTGCACTCTAGTCTCTCCTCTCCCTCGTTGTATCCCAGTCTGCACTGAGTAGGCTGAGGTTGGACCGGCTTACAATGGAGCACAGCATCCCACACCCGAGGGGATCCGCCATCGGTGCGGCCGGAACGCACATCTCGGGCGAGTCAACAGCGCCCAGCATCTCACGTGAAGGGCGCCCTTACTGAGTTGGTCGAGCTTCCGGAGGGTGGCGAATGCAGGTCAATTGTTATGCCCTTCTTTCCCTCTTCCCAGTAAACCTCCCGGACAGATTTTGCCAGGTTTAGTCTCCAGCGAGGCAGAGAGAAGGCATCCGGAGGCCAACTTCCGCACTCCCAACTATCCCGCAGGTTTATACCACTGAAGGTTTAAAACAAAAAAGTGTCTCACTAACGTGAGTTATTGGCAAACTCAAGAGCTTGCTCTCCTGCTAAAGCCCACATGGGATAGAGCTAGAAGCATCAACGGTCGCAGTGATCTCTAATCTCAAAATGTCCCGAATGGGGCCCACTGTGCCCCTGTGGAGATGCCGCATCCTGATTTATTGTAGACTTCCCGTAACAGATTGTTTTTACTTTTCCTTTCCCTCCGTCGTTTCCCACCAAACCACGTTAACACTTTCTGAAACCCAAACTGAGAAAGCCATTGGTCTCTGCTATGCACCAATTTCTCCGCCCGTCTAATAGAGGTTTATCGAACGACTTAAGATCTTAAGTTTGTTTCGATTGAAATAAACTTCCGTCTAAAGCAATGTGTGTAGGGCAAGTCCAACGCACCAACCCAAATGAGCCGTTTATCGCCGCCCTTTTATGGATTGGGTAGAAAAATCACACCCCGGGATCTCGATGGGCGGGCAGAGGTCACCCCTTGAGAACGACGAACCCCGCCGCTAGATTTAACGCGGATAGAGCAACATGCCTAATTGCGTGGATTTTTGCTTTCATAGGAATCTCAAAAAAATCGACCCAAAAAGGTCACAGAGAACTCCCATAATGTGCCAAAAAACTTTTATTAAGATTTTATAAAAGGAATTTGTGTTGCATAAAAAACTTTTATTTAACGAAACATAACAGGAAATATAAAAGAAACAACTGCAAAGGAAAATGGAGAGCGAATTTGAACACCACAACACAAGATGAGGACAGAGGCGGGATGAAGACAGAGGCAGGAAAAGGGTACAAAGAACGGGGTCTGTAATATTAGACATGGCCGCCTGCCCAGAACCCTGTGCGTGCACACAGTGACTCTGTACCATTACACAAAGCTTTCTTCAGCAAGGATTCAGCAACTTGCAGCTACAACTAAACAAGCACCATCTCATTGAGGTGAAAATCATCGCATCACAGCGCTTCAGCTTTATGGAACGGGGGCACAGGCTTTGTCCAACCTTCTTGCGAGGACGAGCATCCGCAGGTCAAGGGTGCCAATGGAATTCAGGGAACAGCCCAAAGGCAGCACAGGACCTGTCCCCAGGGCAAGGAACGTCTTCTTCTACACTGTCCTACCGCACATTCCCGGGGGGTAGAGGAAAGCTGTCCCCACGTTACAGCTCGCCTGCATCAAGAGTGCACCTTGCAGCACCCACCTTCAACAGATCTGAAACTGGCGGCGTGTAACCCTGCAGCTGCACCCAGCGAATGGGCCTTGGCTTTCAGCACACCTGCAATCCAGTTCAACACCATAACCAAGATCTCTCCTCTGCCCGGCGAACAGCCCGCGTGGAAAAGCTTTGTGTAAGGGAGTGGAATGTCTAGAAGCTGTCAGTGATACTTTGAGATGGCGTGTGCGCGTGCCTGTGTGTGCGCGCGCTCGTGCTCGTTCATGAGATGTGCTGCATTCCTGTAGCTTGTACAAACACAACTTTTCTTCAGGCCTGTCCTCCTGTGCTCCGTCCAGCACTGGGGATGTTGGAGCCCCAACTGAACTCATGGAAAAAATTATTCACTTTCTAAACATATGAGAAAAATAGGTCCAGTCCCATCGAGAACGTTTTTTTTTAAAAAAAAAAATCAACTTTCAGGATATGGCTGCAGGATTCAAATCAGATGATGTATTTTATTTTAAAAATCAAATCTATGTTTAACTTTTGCATAGTCTGTTGATGCTTAATTTTCAGCCTGTTCCTGAAGGGTCAGGTATTAGATATGTGGGGACTGGTAGGGGGCACACGAAAACTTGTTGACCTTGGACCAGAGATGTTTACTGCAGCCTGACCATGCTACAGTGTAGTCATTTGTCACTCGTGAATGCTTGGAGAGAAAACCAAAAAAAAAACAATTAAACATTTTTTCATTGTAATTATTCAATGTTGAAATATTGCCTGAAGTCATCAGGTATAACTAAAATGCTTAAACATCTGATTAATGTGAAGTACAGCACACAGGAAGTGGTTAGATTAACGGAATGCACCAAGCCCCCAAAAGCCCAGTGACTTCCAATATGGCTTCCCTGATTCCCAGAATGCACAGCGAGCTGGCATCAGCAAAACACTTCCCCCTTCCAAATTGCATTTTTATTTAAATCAATCTCCTTATTACACTTTACCCCCTCTGTTCTTAAAGGCAGCAAATCAGCTGGGACAACGGGAGCTAAGAACCACATCAACCACGCTTTCTTCTACAGGATACTAGGTTAATTTTAATAATCCAAGGACTAGTGGACCCTATTATTGTGAGAGGGATCAAGGTGGGGTGAAGGGGGGGCGGGGAAGGGGGGGGTGGGAGTTAACCAAACTTAGCTATGATATCCCCACTCCTCCCTCAGCCCACCCCATGGTCGCTTAGCCTTCCAATGCCTGTTCCACCAGAAGTCATTGATGCGAGTCTGGAATGGGAACCCAGGTTGGCATTCTCCCTCCTTATCTCAGGCTAGAGGGCATTAGTCATCCTGCCTTGAGATTGAACGCAAGGATTTTGTGGCTCAGTTATTCAGTGGGCAATGTATTTATCCACCGAGCCAATGTCTCAATTGTGATTAACCAAGGGGAAGTTTAAATTTATCAAATAGCACCAGCTCTTAAAAATGTTGATTTTTTTTTTGTGTGAATGCTGAGGGAATCAGGTAAAAGGTTATTCAGCCACTCTAAGGGGTTGGGGGTCAATCTGCAGGTACAGACTTGCATGAAAACAGACCTCCTAAACAACAATATTCACAAATCTGAATGATATTCCCAATGACTCCTTCCCGTCACTCGTTACCTCACTAGTTCTACACAGGGTCTGAGCAGCTGCACCATCCTTTCAATACGGTGAGAACTTCTGTCGCTCAGACTTCTTAACCCCATTGGATGAGGAGATTTTGGCTGTGTAAGCTGACAGGCTCCCAGAAGGCCCCGAGTTGGCTGCAGACAATGCCAGGAAGGGAACATTTTTCATGCCAAGGAGGCTGGAGATGGGAATGGCATAGGGGGCATTCAGCATAGAGGATGGGAGGGCGGAGCTCATCGATGCCAGTGGGGAAGAGGCAGGGTTGGCAGGCTGAGAGAAGGTCATGTTGAGGTCAACTGGGGTCGTGATGGAAGCATTCTGGGAGGTGGTTTTAGCCATCTCTAAACTGCAAAGAAAGAGAGGTGGAGAGAGGTCAGGGTTATATTAGGTGAGAGGAATAGAAGACTGAGTTAAGGAGGGGTGGTGGAGGATGATATTAAAACAAATGTAAGGATACATTATGCCACAGGTTCAATACTTTTGTATTGAATTAAAAACACACACAAGGCACTAAACACATGCAAGGGGGGGGGGAAGGGGGCCTTCCCAGCTCAATAACCTTCAGCTACCTAGGATCCCAAATTTATGAAGGGCACCCATTTCAGCGTTGGGTCCTGTCACCAACCAGCCAATAAATGCTGACATGTAGTTAAAGTTCTCATGAGGAAACAGTTTGGTTTACAAACCAGTTTCCTTGAGTAAACCACACTGCTCACCCCAAGCACTAATGGCATTTCAGTTTAGAAAGCTGGTTAATTCATGAAAGATCTATATTTTATAGAACCTTCTATCAACTGGCTGGAAAGCTATATGAAAATGATTCTTCCCTCGCTCTCTTTCTCTACATCCTCTTTCTTAATCCCCACATTCCATTTATTCCTCTTCTAGATAATTCCAGTGCCCCTCAAATAAAGACCACTCAATGAAACTCATTTTCTCATGATGGTATTATTATAAAACTCACTTTCCTTCACCCTAGCCATCGGGGTTTTTAAAGGGTCAGATTTCTCGATTTAGGTTGTCTCCGATCCAACCATTCTCAGCCCTGCTGGTAACCTGTCCTACTTTACCTAGGCTTCCCAAAGACAAACCAGGTGACAGAATTTATACTGAGGACAGGTCTGCCAATGCATGCTAGGAGTAAGATTTGCATCGACAATCTCGTCTGCACTGAGCTCAAGGACCTGTCTGTACCTTGATCTCCCAGAAGGTGACTCAAGAGTAGCAGGTTGCCAGTCTTGGCCAGAGAGCCTTGCAGTTTTCAGCAGAGGAAACAGGAGAAGGTAACGAGTCATAATGACAATGACCATTATACTGTAACTGAAAAGTTTTCTAAGAAAGGTTGGTGGACATATTCAACACAAATGCCAGTGGAACTGAACATTCAGTGTCTGTAATCTTAAAGCCTCTCACAGCTTCAACTACACTTCAGGGAGTAGACAAACCCCAGCAGCATCAACCAATCAAGTCTCAAGTTTGATCTTTGCTCTCAGCTAATTGAACCAACACCAGCCAATACACCTGCCAATTTTGAGGGTGAGAAGACAAAGAGGTTTACGTTGGGGAAAACTTTAAGAGTTTTAGCCTTTTGACTGGGAACTTTAAGCCTGTGTCTCACACTTGAACTGCACCTCTTTACATTGCATGAAATCAATAATCCTTTTGACACTTGCCATGAATGCTCTCACTTAGGTGGGTTACTAAAGGGTTAACAGTATTTGTGAAACCGTACAAGGAGGGGAGAAAACAAGGAACCACAGAGCCAAAGCATATCCCAAACACCCCAAAGTGGTGGCACAGTGTCGCAGGTGGTAGAGCCACTGCCTCACAGCTCCAGAGACACTGGTTCAATCCTGACCTCGGATGCTGTCTGTCTGGTGTATGAACGTCCACCCAGTGACTGCGTGGGTTTCCCCCAGGAGATCCGGTTTCCTCCCAGTCCCAAAGACGCGCAGGTTGGTAGATTAATTGGCCACTGTAAATTGCCTCTATTGTGTAGGTAAGTGGTAGAATCTAGGTGGGGTGGGTGGGGAGGGGGAGAAGGCGGGGGGGAGGAAGGAGTTGATGGGAATGTGGGGAGAATAAAAAAAATAGGATTAATATAGGATTTATGTAAATGGGTGGTTGATGGTTGGCATGGACTTTGTGGGCCAAAGGGCCCATTTCCATGCTGCATCTATGATTGTTATCAATTTGAGGAAGGACAATCGTGCCAGCATTCAGTCCAACAATGATCCTTGCAAGAAGGCAGTGATCAGAGGCCTCTGCCTCCAGCGGACAGAGGGAAAGGGAAGGAGCACAGAAGAGGAATTCAATTTCAGATTACCCTCCTGATGGTTGATGGTAGAATGCCCCCTGCAGTCTCCAGGGAAAAGGACAGCACAAATGGGCCCTGGGCAAGCTCAACAAAACAGAGCACATGTTGAAAGAAACTAAATGCTCCAAACAGCCCACATCCCCCTTCCCATTCCATATCCCGGTCAGTGTTAATTTATTGGGTGTTTATGTGAATTGGCTCAATTTCATCTACTGTGCCCTTTACTCTGAAAAAGCTCACCGTCACCCAGCTTGTACCCAATGCCAGCAGGCCGCCTGTCCCTCTTAACTGTATGCTATATTGCCTCCTCCATTACCGTACTGGGGTAGGCCACCAGGTTTCCTTACCATGCATTTATGAGGTACTGTGCCAAGTTGATGTTCAGGGCACCCCCTGTGATTGTAACGAGTCTCTCGGTCGAACCGTCAACCTGATTGTCGATCTTGATTTGAGCACCTGACATCTGCCGGATTTCATTTATTTTACTCCCCTGTCTCCCAATGATGCAACCAATTAACTGATGACAGAAAAAAAAACAGAAGTTAGTAAGAGGATCAGGCAATTACTGCCACCCTTACTGCCCATATTAAAATGAAGAAACATCCACAGGTAGAAATTGTGTTATCAATGTGCTCATCGAAGAAAGCATCCATTTCTAACTGCAGGTATCACCACTAACACCAAACACATTTCTGCAAATCTTTTTAATACCCGATGAAACATGGCTCCCTTTATTCTGCCACAAAAGCTTCTAGTTTGCAGCCTAATTTACAAACCACCAGCGAACGACTGCATTAGTGATTACAGTGAAGCTCCTACAACCATCTGTTTCAGATTCAACCTCCAACGCTTCTCAAGAGACACAAGACGCAAAGGTTTGAAAGGCTTGGTGTGAATACAAGTTCATAATATTGTGAATGTTCCTGATGTTATTTCAAAATTATAGATTCTGAAATACTCGGTATACCCTACAGAATGTACTCTGACCTCCAGCAGTAGTGTCCCTCCAGCTTTGGCCTGGCATCTGTTTAGTGAAACTTAATATCTCTCCATTCTTGTTCTGAATTTCAAAAGACACATGTCGTGTGTTGTCTGGACAGCATTCCTTTCTTCCTTTGTCACTTGACACTCCGGGGTTTTGATGAGAGTATTGTGTGGTATTGCTGATTGACTATTTATAAGCATAGTCTCTGCAAGGGCTGTGACCCTGCTTCACATTCAGCACATGCCAGGAATTGCAGCTCAATTCCTGTCCACTATCCTTCATCAGGAACAGAGCAACAAATCAAAAATGGCAGCATTAGTTTCAGATTCATATGAATGTGGCTAGGCACATCACATACAACTTCAGTCCAAACAGGTCACAGATATTTAATATTGCTTTCTCACGATATGCTGTGATGTTGTCATAATTTTAGGGAGTGCCTCTAATCAAATGTATTCTAAATTTGGTTACTCTGGTTATAATGTGAACTACTCATTTCACCTGTAAAGACATGCTATTAATACTGTGAGTTGCAACTTCCCATGTATATAATCCGATAATGTATTTAATCACCCCATTCATGATGGGAGGGATAATCACCCAGATTGAGGGCAGATTACTTATTGTCGCATCTGTGCAACTGGTAGAGCTGCTGTCTCACTCAGGTTTAATTCTGACCTCTGGTGTCGTCTCTTTGCATGTTGCCCCTGTGACATATGGATTTGTCCATAAGGGGTCCCACAGTAAGCTTTATCTTCCCCACATTTGAAGTGCCCAGAAGACACAGCGGGCAGCATGAGTGAGCAGCCACGAAACTCATTCCCCAGCTAGTGCCAGCAGTCAGCAGCAGGTGAGAAAATGGGTAATTATAGAAACAAAGTTAAATTAATGTGAAAACATAAATCAACAAGTAGGTGCCACTCTGGTCCAAATAGTGTATTTCTTTCTTTCTCTAGTCCTGGTCACTAAAATTGCACTTTTGGGAAACAAGGTAATAAATCAACTTGTTCACACGCTGACCCACTGCAGTGACATCAACTCTCCTAGCTCCACCATCCTGCTCTGTTTTTTTGGTCTTGCGTACGTTTTACTTCGCTACTGGATGAGTGCTAGGGATGGCCAGAATAGCAACACGAGGAAGGCAGGTTGGGTTCTCGGGCCATTCTCTCCACCACATTTGTTCTAAAGCTGCAACCATATCCTCACATCCGAGTCAGGAGGTGTTCAAGCCCCAGACAAATGGATACAAACTAGACTGACATGTAAATGCAACACAGGGGCAATTCCTTTTCTGGGTAAGACAATAAACTGATGATTCACCTGGACTTGGGTAGATTTACAATACGTAAAGAGCAAAGCTCATCCCTTGTACCCAAGCAAATATTTACCTTCAAATAATGTTAAAGGGCATCTAATTATCACATTGCTAGTTGTGAAACTGGCTACCACAGTTCTAATATTACCCTGCAAAATGTATTAAACTGCCTGGGACATCCCAAGGTTGTGAAAAGCAAAAACAATACCCTGCCTGTATCCAAATCCCTCACCGCTGTTTTCATTTTACTTTACACTGATCCAGTATACCATGGCATATTTCGATAAATAAATATTTCTAGTTGACCCCGTTCACCTCAAATCCATCTCTCCATCAATGCAGTGCTATAACTGTTAACATGTATGAATTTTAACAGCAAATCAAACTTTAGATCCAGAATGCAGCTAAGGGCATGTTAGTCCCAGAATAGGTGTACAAGCTTAGGGTGAGCACTTACTAGAACTTAAATGTGAATGGATCACATTAGATGTCTGTTTTCCATGTCTAACCCAAGAGGAATACACACATGCACAGGAAACACCCAACTCAACTAACACTACTTACATCATTTGGAATCAGGAGCTCCTGAGATGTAGTCTGACCACTGTTGTCCAATCCTGCAGATATAAAGGAAAAATTAGCACAAGAACAGAGAGGCTTTTTTTTTGTTAATGATCAGCATCATGGAACTTATGCAATGCCACTTAATGGCCAGTGGAAAGATTTTCCAATTTTCTCTGTAGCATTAAAGGTAAATTAAGCAATCCATTGGAAACTTAAAGTTACTGACACCTAACCAGATCTTGCTTTTTGTTTCTTCGCATGTATTTATTCACAGCTTCATCATATGCTTGTACTTAATTCTATATGGACCCCTGACCTCATCCAAACCAGACAGCTATATATTCTTTAACAATGACACATTGGTGGTATTATGTATAAACGGAGCCACTGCATTCTTAGTATTCTTTACTACAGAACAGGGCAGTTTCATTCTTTAAAGTGGATTGCACTGATTCTGTATCCATGAGAGCAGTGGAAGCTTAGTCACTGATGGAACAACTCAGATCAATTGATTTATGGACATTAAGGGAGAGTTCACAAACAAAAATCGAGAGTTCTGCTGAGCAGTGATTGTTTAAAAATAAGGACAGTCAGATTAAATGCAGCTTCATCATGTAATTAACTGACAGAACAGTTGCTGCCTCTTTCTTCGATTGTGTTGCCACATACCAGCGTATGATGAGGAGGACTGGTTCACTGCATTGTAGGAAGCATGCTGAGCAGCCAACTGGTGAAGCTTCGACAACTACAAAACAGAATGAAAAAAGTTATCAACAAAAGTTCAGCAATCGCAATGGACAGTGCTTGTCGCTCCTGATCTCAGGACTTAATCTTAAAGTTCTGACGCGTTTCCAATATCAACTTGGCATCTGCCCTCACAACAGAAAGTGGGCAGCACCAGAGGTGAGAGAACACCAGTGGCTTCTCAGGGCCCAGATGATACAGCATCTGGAGTAATGTTCATAAATCTAGTCTCCCTCACAGGGAACAATATAGTTGTGAAAGAGTCAAGTGTTTAATTATCTTATGTACCAACACGGGACAATTAAATCTGTACTTGGAGCAGTTTAACCATAAAGGCAATACACCGATAAATATATAATAAAAAAATTCAATAAATTAATAACCGATTTGTCAGATGAGACCATCTCTCAATTTTCTAAACTCCCTTTCCTCATTAGAGAAACTCTATTTACCCCCTCCCTCACCATTCCCAGGAATCATCTGACAATTCTTAGTCCACAGCCCACATTGTGTAATGTCCATTTCATTGCACCACCCACCCTTCCTGCATTGCAAGCAGCTCCTGACAAAGTCTGTTAGCTGGCTGAGCCACGCTGGAGAAAAAGCAGTAATTTGAGCAGTAAGTAGCAGTTTGAGCTCGAGCTATTTACTCCTTAATTGGGGTGGCATGGTGCAAATTTCAGACAGCTCCAACCTCAAAGTTTGTCAAATCTTCCTGGCAGAAACTCTTGTGATGGCTAATTGTAAGTTCAGGTTGATTGAAGATCATTGCCCTGTCCTGAAGTACACACTCCCAAACATAACAATTCAGGAGCAAGAAAAACAACAGGAATTTCTGTGTATGGGCTCATGCTGAGACGACAATAGTCAACAAGACAGTTCTTTTAAATTCTACCCTGGTCATTCCCTGAGATCGGGTGAGATAGAAAGTATTAGCAGGCACAGCACAAGTTTCCCACTTAAGCATGGCTTAAAAAGCATTGTAGGCAACCGCAGTCACCAACTCGATCAAGAACACTGTCCTCTTCCAGGGGAGGCTGGTCGTGGATAACCAATGCAAAATCTAATATGTGGGGAGTGGCAGTTGATCAAAGGTCCCCCCTCCCCCAATCTTCTACCCAGCATTCAACATGAAACACAACGCAAGCAGCCATTTCCAGGCTACCAGGGGGGCTTAATTCCCAATCCCAAATGACTTTTTAAAGCAGTGTTTTTGTTTACAAGCTACAACTATTTGAATTTCACTTACATCTGGATGAGGGACTGCAAACTGTCCTTGGACGGTGTAGGCCTGAAAGAAAATTTAAAACATAAGACAATGTTTGAAGATGCATCTCACTAACAGAGCTACCAACAAGAACAAAGTCTATTGCCGCACTACAGAAAGTTAAGTTAAACTGACGGCAGTTTGGCTCCTCTTGTCTATCCCTGCCAGACAACCACATATACAGCTATCACTTTATCTCGCGGCTCATAGCATTGCTTAATTTACTCTTCAAGAGCTCAATGTTCCAAATATTTCTGGCCCCACTTCTATTTAAGAAGCACTAGACTTCTAAACCACATCTGCAAAAGCTATTAACTTGAACTCTGAGCAACTGCTGATTCTGGTTCTTCAAAGGAGGATTTTTTCAGGGATGAAAGATATAGGACAGCAAATCAGCAATGACTCAGTGGCAGCACTGTTACCCCAGTCAAATATACTGGGTTCAAATCCCATTTTAGTGATAAAACAAAATACCAGGCTGGCATTCCAGAGGGATTTTTTTGGATGAAATGTCTGCTCCCTCAGTTGGGTATAAGCCCTTGGCACAACTTCAATGGCTGGCAATATTCTCCTACAATAAACCGTGACTACACTTTATTGCTTAATTCATTAAATGTGCTGCTTTGAGTTATCCTGACCATTGGCAGTTCACAGTACGAAAAACTCTGTAGCACCCAAGTGCCACTCTGTAATTAATATAACAGTTGATTATAATGTGGTTTGATTGCATTAACAAGAAGAAATGTTTTCCTTCGGTTTCCCAACGTTAGTGTAAGTCGTCAGCGGTAAAATAGAAATCACTAGTAGCACATTTCCCTAGGATTCAGGTTAGGAGAATTTGCTCCATGTTAAACCAAAGGGATTGAAGAATAGGAAAGAATAATAGAATATTGTGGAACACACTACAGAGTAGGACTCTCCAATTTCTTGGTTTTACAAGTAGAATTAGGTCAGTCATAAAATGGCGATCCAGTGTCAAACCCTTCACGATAGGACAGCAAAAGCACAAGACCTGGCAGATAGCTTTATATTTATAGAGGATCGAACATGCAATCAGAATAGAAACAGCAGCAGCTGCCACAAATCCCATTAACTAAATTGATCATTCATTCTAATTTGCCCTACTTCTCCACCTCGTATTTGTGTTCATATAAACCATGTCAAACGTCCAGAGAAGGTTGAATCAATAGAAAATTTATTAGCAGTACCATACAATGTGACTGAAGCATGTATTTCTAGTAACATTTCCATTCTCCACATACCAACTAAAAATATAAAGGACTCAAAAGCTGGCCTTATCCAGAGGGAAGAATGTTGGGCCGTGGTACTCTGAAATGCGATAAATCCCAATAACATTCATAACCATACATATTTCCATTCATATATACATACAAATTGTCGGGAATAAGGTGGTACCTTTGTCCTTAAGAGACTAAAATAACAGAGAGACGTTAGCAAGATATTCCGTCCTTGGTGGAGGGCCTGCAATTGAGTTGATGGTATGTGGAGAAAATAAATATGCCAGGTTGCAACCAAGCCTGACTGCAAATCACTTGACTTTGGTTCTAGGTGAATTCCAGTTCTAATAAATTGAAAATTGAAGTTTGAGCTTTACCACAAGCAACAACCCAGGAAAAGTGCATCACTTACATCCCACTGGTACACTAGCATGGTACTGCACTCATATCCCCAAACTGCCCCAGCAGCCTGCAGGGGTAGGCCATTTGGCCCTTCGAGCCTGCACCGCCATTCAATATGATCATGGGTGATCATCCAACTCAGTATCCTGTACCTGCCTTCTCTCCATACCCCCTGATCCCTTTAGCCACAAGGGCCACATCTAACTCCCTCTTAAATATAGCCAATGAACTGGCAGAGAATTCCACAGATTCACCACTCTATGTGTGAAAAATGTTTTTCTCATCTCAGTCCTAAAAGATTTCCCCCTTATCCTTAAACTGTGACTCCTTGTTCTGGACTTCCCCAACATCGGGAACAATCTTCCTGCATCTAGCCTATCCAACCCCTTAAGAATTTTGTACGTTTCTATAAGATATCCCCCTCAATCTTCTAAATTCTAGCAAGTACAAGTCGAGTCTATCCAGTCTTTCTTCATATGAAAGTCCTGACATCCCAGGAATCAGTCTGCTGAACCTTCTCTGTACTCCCTCTATGGCAAGAATGTCTCTCTTCAGATTTGGAGACCAAAACTGTACGCAATACTCCAGGTGTGGTCTCATCAAGACCCTGTACAACTACAGTAGAACTTCCCTGCTCCAATACTCAAATCGTTTTGCTATGAATGCTAACATACCATTCACCTTCTTCACTGCCTGCAGTACCTGCATGCCTACTTTCAATGACTGGTGTACCATGACACCCAGGTCTCATTGCATCTCCCCTTTTCCTAATCGGCCACCATTCAGATAATAGTCTACTTTCCTGTTTTTGCCACCAAAGTGGATAACCTCACATTTATCCACATTATACTGCATCAGCCGTGCATTTGTCCACTCACCCAACCTATCCAAGTCACCTTGCAGCCTCCTAGATTCCTCCTCACATCTAACACTGCCCCCAGCTTCGTGTCATCCGCAAACTTGGAGATGTTGCATTCAATTCCCTCGTCCAAATCATTAATATATAATGTAAATAGCTGGGGTCCCAGCACTGAGCCTTGCGGTACCCCACTAGTCACTACCTGCCATTCTGAAAAGGACCCGTTAACTCCTACTCTTTGCTTCCTGTCTGCCAGCCAGTTCTCCATCCACATCAATACCGAACCGCCAATACCGTGTGCTTTACGTTTGTATACTAATCTCTTATGTAGGACCTTGTCAAAAGCCTTCTGAAAGTTCAGATATAACACATCCACTGGTTCTCCCTTATCCACTCTACTAGTTACATCCTCGAAAAATTCTATAATAACCTTTCGTAAATCCGTGCTGACTTTGTCAAATGATTTCACCACTTTCCAAATGTGCTGTTATCCCATCTTTAATAACTGACTCTAGCAGTTTCCCCACTTCCGATGTTAGACTAACTGGTCTGTAATTCCCCGTTTTCTCTCTCCCCCACTTTTTAAAAAGTGGGGTTACATTAGCTACCCTCCAATCCGCAGGAACTACTCCAGAATCTAAAGAGTTTTGAAAAATTATCAAATGCATCCACTATTTCTGGTTCTACTTCCCTAAGTACTCTGGGATGCAGCCTATCTGGCCCTGGGGATTTATCGACCTTTAATCCATTCAATTTATCTAGCACCACTTCCCGGCTAACCTGGATTTCACTCCATCTCATTTGACCCCCGATCCCCTGTTATATCCGGCAGATTATTTATGTCTTCCTTAGTGAAGACAGAACCAAAGTAGTTATTCAATTGGTCTGCCATGTCCTTGTTCCCCATGATCAATTCACCTGTTTCTGACTGCAAGGGACCTACATTTGTTTTAACTAATCTTTTTCTCTTCACATATCTATAAAAACGTTTGCAGTCAGTTTTTATGTTCCCTGCCAATTTCCTTTCATAATCTATTTTCCCTTTCCTAATTAAGCCTTTTGTCCTCCTCTGCAGTCCTCTGATAGGCTGCTTTTTCTGGCTAATTTGTATGCTTGTATAGTTGTGATGTATATACCTCATGTCAATTCAGACCCACTATCATCCCCTACAACACTGGGGCATTCTCCAAGAGAGCCACCAAGGCTGCAAAGCCCCCCTGGAGCAATGACTGGACATTCAAAACGAAGGGCTAAATTCCCAAAGGGTTACTGTGTTGAACAGCTCACATGCTCTTTGACAAGAAACACGCGACACTTACTGGCGTTAACTTAAGAATGTACAAATGGCTCACATTCATTCATGCTTACCTGTCCACCAGAGAACACCACTGGTCCAGGTCCAAGGGTGGGACGGTAAGGAATGGTGGCACCTTTTGGTGGAGACTACAAAGAAGAAACATAATGGAGTATTACCATTAGAACATTAGAAATAGAAGCACGCCATAAAGCCTCTATGATTTAACGCCACTTTTCTGTCTAATCCCCATATTATCAACCATCTTAGTATCCAAAAAGCTATCCGTTTTCTTGAATGTCTTGCATCCACAATATTCCGGAACACACATGACCAGTTTCAGAAAGGGAGGGGAATTGGTGAACTGCATCGCCGCACCAGTTGTGTTACATCGTATGATTCGAGCATGACTCCCTACACATTGACTTTGCAGTCAGGCATCTGATGGAGGGAAAAGAGGAGGAACTCTAAAGACAGCAAGGCTTGTCTCCCTCTATCTCCATTGAATGTAGAACATTGCACTTAAGGAAGTGCCCCCTTTTATTCTCATTGCATCCTAACCTTACTCGTGCCTCAGTTCAATTCTCACCAAAATTATTTCTCATTTGGTCCAAGATATTAAGCAGAATTCCACCCATAATGCCGAAATCAGGATTCATTGAAAAGTTCCAGACACCAATTCATTATCTCCCAGCCCTTAAAATCAATGCTATTCCACTCCTCCTCTTCCAACAGATCTGTAAATGTCAAACTGAATATCATCACTGCACTTATCTTAACTCTTTCCAGTTTTGTCATTCGGACAATGTGTTTGATGCCCTTTCAACAGCTTTGGAGTTAAATACAGTGGCCTGCTTCAGTTATTATCCTCTAGCATTCAAACTTGGTTTTCCAGAAAATTCCTCAATTCCACTAAACACCAGATACTGTACTTATATGTTCTCCAATCACAGAAATCTCACTCCCTACTCAAGGGGCTGAAATCTGTACTATACTCTAATCCCATTTTTGCTGCCCAAGAATACAGATCACTCCAGACAATTTCAAATCCTGATCTCATCAATGTCAAGGCTGGGAAATAGGCATCTGGACCGGAAAGTGTTCTGTGTCAGCATCAAATTCTTAGCACAGGTTAGAAAGAGGAATGTATTCTTTCCGCGCTGCCGCATCAAACAATCCTAAGATTGAATAGTAGACACGGAACTATATATCATTTCCTTCAGTGCTTCTTTTCCACAAACATTGTATCATCCACAAATGATACAATGTTTGTGCTCTCTGCTCCAGAATTTCAAAGTTCCCTAAGTGACCCTAGGGAGTCCTGAGTTGCCATTACTGATGACTGTTCTATGTTTTCACGTTTTCTGTTAATCATTTACCAGATAGTTCAAAACGGAGTCCATGACTGGACCCTCACAATTCACAATTCTCACCTCCAGAATTACTGCACAAATTTGCCTGATGCAGTGGATGATGGCATCCTGAGTTCCAGAGATGGTGACTGCACGCTCGGTCGAGTTTGGTAGCAGATCCCCGGCTACCTGAACCTGAGCTCCTGTAGTCTGCAAAGGCAAAGATAGTATTTCTGCTTCTGTTGCTTTAAACTGCATTAGTCAAGCCTTATCATGTACAACATTTAGCTGGGAGAAAAACTTGGACCGCAGCTTGCTGGCTTCAGGAAAACTTGCTTTAATAAATTTCTCCATTTGGATTGTGCGATTAAACCCTCACCTCCACTGGTGATCTTAAATTATAAAGCAAAGACTGGAAATCTGAAATAAAATCTAAATGCTGTATACGTTCAATACATCAGGTAGTATCTATGAACAGAAGTTAATATTTTTTGACAAAAGCTCTTGAAACATTAACTTATTTCTCCACAGAAGCTGCTTGACTAACTGACTATCTCCTCTATTCTGTTTTTAATTTCATGGTCCATATCAAACCTTCCCAGAATCACAACGATTGAATCTTACAGGATAAGACCATTCAACTCATTGTCCTTGCAGTGGCTCCATCTAAAAGCTGACCACCTCATTCTAATAATTCGCCCTCCTATCAAAGTTACTGCTGATCAATCATTGTTCGCCAGATTATGTTACATCAAAAAAGTGTTCCTTCCATGTGGTCTCTGGCAACTGAAAAAAATGAACTCCTCCATTTACATCTCTTATTATATTGGTCAGATGTATTCCATTACACCGGATGGCACAGTAGAGCTGCTGCCTCACAGTGCATCAGACATGGTTTGATCCTGACATCGGGTACTAGCTGTGTGGAGTTTGCAGATTCTCACTGTGATCACGTAGGTTTCCGCCAGGTGTTCCAGTTTCCTCCCATATTGTGAATTGCCCCTAGTGTGTAGGGAGTGGAAGAAAAAGTGGGACAACATAGAACCACTGTGAACGGGTGATCAATGGACTCTGTGAGCCGAAGGGCAAGTTCCAATGTTGTATCTCTAAACAAAACTTAGCCTTTTTTTTCCATTAAAGACAATTAACAGTAATAAAAATCTCAAATACTCGATGTCTTGCTTTGAACCATAATTTCATAATGTGGCGAGCTCCCAATTTTTACCCTGATGCGCAAGGAACAGGCATCATCCGGTGCAAAACAGGCTTAATTCACCCGCCCATTCCTCACCAACTCACAGGTAGCTTGTATACGTGATGAGTAATTTTACTAAAGTGTGTCAATTTGATTCCCATTGTGTGTGGTCTTGCATTAGTAACATGTAATTAAACACAAGATGCATTAGTACTGCTATAGTTGTATTGAATTCACAATGTTGCAAGTGCCCACAATTGGATCCAGAATTACTCACAATTGGATCCAGACTGCTATGTTTCTTACAGCCAAAACAATTTACCTCTCTAATCTCCTTGATTTTTGACCCTCCTTTGCCTATCAGCGAACCACACTGACTGGCAGGGATTACCAGGCGCAGTGTAACAGGGGGCTTGCTCCTTGTGGTGTCACTCAGGCTTGATGTACTGAGGTCCTGGAACAAATAAAATACAGGACCATTAGTCTAATGTCAATAACAATAGATCTAAGCCGCTGAAAAAGGGAAAAGGGATAGGGAGGTGGATGGAAAGGAGAACAACATATATACATATATTAATATACATTCATAATAAAATTACGCAGAAACAAACAGAACCAAATCCAAATTATTTCAAATCATTATCAAAAGATCAATCAATCATTTACGAATGCTTGGGAGAAGAATAGGAAATTTAACGTTTAGAGAGACAATTCCAGGGAATACAAGCAATGGAAAAGAAAGGCAGGAGTCAGAAGAGGGACACAAAACACAAACGATGAAACCATTAAATCTGAGACACTTGATGTTAAGGTTGAATTGAGGGATAATGGGGATAGGATTAGATCAGCATATGTTGTTTCCCTAGGGTAGATGTGCTAGGATTTAATAAACATATCTTAAATAACTCACCACTTCACTGAACTCTGTAGTTAAATGTCACTAAGGGGTACCTCAGCCATTACTAATGGATCTGCCATGGAAGCAGAAAATCCTACTGCTAGATCTTGGTCTCAGTTTAATGAAAAACAAACTGCACTTCACATCTAGCCTGCACTGTAATAACCTGAGAAACAATGACAAGCAATGAACTGGGTCCTTCATCCGGAACATCACATATGTTGCATTTAATTTGGAAATACGACAGAGCAGCATAATGAACTTATTCGAAGTGCTGTATCCCTACTGGTTACAACCACACACCATGATAATAGTAAATACACAATGCTCATTGTGTTTTTAACATTGCTGCTCTAATCTTTCAAGCAGAGTAAAACATCACTGGCATATTCAAAGCAGTATTGTCTTTAACAGGATTATCCAGAGTAAAAGATAGAGAAACCAATGAGACAACTGAAGATATCTATACATTTGAGATGCAATCTGCTTAGCTGTAACCCTTCCCAGAAGACCACAAATAGGCTGTGGGCCGAGCATCGAAAATGTGTGTAGAATTTAACTTTCATGACCCATGTCTGGTATCTACTTGAAATTTGGCATAGATTTAGATAAAATATAATTAAGAAGGAATTCAAAACTCATCAGTCAAAAGTTGCACACAAATTAATTAAGCTAATTCGAAAATTAGATCGAAAAAGTAAGCGCCATCTAGTGCTCAATGTTCATATTACGCTAAGTGGAGCCTAATTCCGTGCTGCGGTCTATTTAAACCATATATAGTGTGTGTGTGTGTGTGTGTGTGTGTGTGTGTGTGTGTGTGTGTGTGTGTGTGTGTCTTGTGAATATGACCGGAGTTATATATAATTATTTAATATTAACAAATATATACAATTAATATAATTGCGAGTGTGTATGTTGAGTGAGACTGCCGCAGAGGTCCCGGGTTTCACCGGCTCCTGAACCCGCCTAATTAATGGGTGAGGGCAGATCCTGTGCGTCCCCCCGTTTACTGAACCCCACTGCCTGCCAGTGGGCAGAGTGGGGATCATGATCATAGTGGACTGGGGCAGTGCCAGGCTAGGGGAAGGCTAAAGCATCTTACACTGAGAGGAAAATGCCTAACCCTAACTCGCCTCCCCTTCCAGAGCTGCTCACAGCTGGAGCTGGAGTCGCTTTGTGACTGGTTGTGGGCTCGTATGTGTGGCCGCTTAGCACGTCCACCTCGGCTAGCATGTCCTCTGGATCATCATGCTGATGATGGTGGGGAACAGCACTGACCTGCATGCCGCCTTCAGCATCCCCATAGCGCAGGCTCCATCAGTACGCCTGCTCGCTCGCTGACAGCCCGACCGACCCCTCGCAGCACCCACGGACCAGCCGACTGCCCGACCAATTGACTGACCCTAATCCTAGCGTTACATTTTTATTTAACAGTTCACATCATAATTTTACAACGATAAATCAGTTGTAAAACAAAATTATCAGCAAGGTTACATTACCTTTGTTCTTTCGAAACCTTGCTTTTTTTTAAATGTAATTAGCAGGCAGCCATGATCCCAGTGTGCTCGCTGCCTAGCTACCATGAAACAAAGCGCGTGATTGGTCAATTGACGTGCTTTGATTGGACAATTACTACTCGGAAAATTTGAGGGTTTTCTCATATTTTAAAAATATGTGCAGGTTTAGGTCTCGACGAGTTTCAGGTATGGTTTCTATAATATTTTTTACACAATATGTTATAAATACAGGTAGATACGTGATTTGGGTCATGAAATTAAACGAAAAAGCACCTCGGCCCACGGTCTAAATAGCTCTTGTACTAAACCTTCCCATGCACGTACCTCTTCAAGTTTGCCAGTGATCATTGTGAACGCTTTGAAGACTGCCTCCATCGAACCAGTAATTGTGATGATCCGTTCAGGGCATGAGCCCTCAGACACGTTGATACGTGCGCTGCTCTACAGAAAAGAAACACAAAACACCCACCTAGCTAAATGCAGCGTCACGCAATATTTATGTACCCCATCACTGAACACCAGTTAACCTTAGTTTGTATCCCAAATATTATTTATTCTAAAAAGAATCACCCCAAATATATCAATTAGCAGTCTGTAAACTGAAGTTTTGAAGAGTTTAATTCAGGTAGCAAGGAACTAAGGTGTGAACTACTGAGCCATGTCCACATATTACTGAATCAGATAACCATGACCATGCTCAGAACATCACCTTCAAAAGAACAAGTTGGTTGAAGTCACTCATCCACTGTGAGGATGTACTCCATCATGATATGGCATGCTAATGGAGGACCCATTTAGCAGCCAGATTGAACATCTATCAAGTGATATAAACAACAGACTTGTATTCTACTGAGTTAACATCAGTGATCAGCGTGAATATTGAATGACAAAAGATCCCCATAACTCACCTCCTCACGCATTCGCTTTATCGTGTCACCTTTCTGAAAAGTGAAACATAGTGTGAAATTGCTGAAACAGCCCAAGAGAACAAGGGAACAAGAAACCAACCCGCATGGGAAAAATGCAAGTGTGCTGGGTACTCACCTTCCCAATGATGCTGCCAACTTCCTGTGAGGAGAAAGAAAGAACGCAATTATCAACATGGCGAAAACATCCAGATCCCAACTCTAGTTGTGCTTGCTCACGCCTGTGATGCTACATGGTTATCAACATTGAATATCAATGAATATTAAGGGATAGGTATATTGTCCATCCATAGTTGCCCTCTTTGATCACTGATAATGGTTTGTTATTATTGAACAGGTAGTAAGCTACTTTAGAGATCGGTTAAGTCAACCAAATTAGTGTGGTGCTATGGCCAGACAGGGAATGCATGGTGAGTTTGTTTTCTTAAACCAGGTACATTTTCAATGAAGCGAAGGAAATGCGAAGGTCGAAACCCAAACGTTGCCTATTTCCTTTGCATCATTGAAAATGTACCTGTTTTAAGAAAACAAACTCACCATGCATTCCTTGTCTGGCCATAGCACCACTAACGTGGGTGACTTAACCGATCTCTAAAGCAGCTTACTACCTGTTCAATTATAACAAACCCTTTGGGTTTCGACCCGAAACGGTGCCTATTTCCTTCGCTCCATAGATGCTGCCTCACCCGCTGAGTCTCTCCAGCATTTATGTCTACCTTTGATTTTCCAGCATCTGCAGTTCCTGCTTAAACATTTTCAATGATGATCGCATAGCTTGAAGAGTTACAATTGCATAATAATTTTATTGAAGTTTAACACAATGGGACTTGAATGAATGCATTATTGACCCAGTAAGTTAACACGTTGTCCACACACACTTTAATGCTTGGATAATGAATGGATGTGAAATTCAGAGTCCAATTCAGGTGTCTATCCAGTGATGAGGTGGAATGGTCCAGCAATGCTACCCAAAGACTACATATAAATGGGTTGTAGGTTGCCTTTGGATTCTGAATACATTTTGCAGCTCCTCAGTCACATACCTTGCCATGCATGAGCAGTCGGAGGGTCAGTGTAACATGCAGTCCTCCATCAGAACAATAATCAGTCTGATCCATTGTCGGCTGCAGCTCCAGGTCAGAGCACATCAAACTGTCACTAAGCATGAAGAAAAAGGTTACAATCGAAAAATAAAAATGAAACTAAAATGATAGCACGCGCCACTAAAGAGACAGGAATGGAAATGAATTAAAACGAAGGGCTCAGATAACCAACCCACAAATAAGCACTCTCAGTGATTAAACCCTGACAAGAGATTACTTGGATCACAACGTCAAAGGTCAGCCCAGGACCACACCCATAAGCCTTCAAAAGAATTTGCATAAAATGAGAAGAGGAATGAAATGTAAAGCCAGAGAGGGAGGGATGTAGGTGGAAGGGAAAAGAGGGAGGTAAAAGGGAAATGAGGGACTGAGGGATGGGAGACGAATGCACAGAGGAGGGGAACGGAGCAGGATAACTGGGGGTTCGAGGATATGGGGGCGCATTGGGGTGGGGAGCATGGGAAAGAGAGGAATGTTAATTGGGGTATTAGTTGAAATTGGAGAATTCAATGTGCATACCGTTGGGTTGTAAGCTACCCAAGGTGGAATACGAGGTGCTGTTCCTCCGGTCTGCGTGTGGCCTCAGTCTGGCAATGAAGGACGCCAAGGACAGAAAGATCGGTATGAAAATGGGAGTTAAAATGGTTGCAACCAGGAGATCCCTCTGCCTTTACATTTCACTCCACTCTCTGTCTTTATAGGATACCTTTTTCCCTTTCACCTTCTAGCATTGTCTACGCACCATCTACCAATCAGGAGAGATCCCTCGTCGAATCACCTGGTCAAGCTTGTCCCACCTCCCTTTTCGAACCCATTACTCCATCGGCCTTGAAGAAAGTGTCTTGACCTGAAACCGTGTCTGACCATCTGTCCACTACAGATTTGGCATGACCCGCCCCGAGTTCTCCACCACCTTATGTTTTTACTCATAAATTCCAGCAGCCGGCAGGCGTCAACCTTATGCCCAGGCAATTTAGTCTTGTTCTAGTAGACTTCTCAAATGCTGTTGTTGGGGACTCTGGCTTCTATTGTCTTCTCTCCTCTCTGTCGTGGCATTCAGGATAATAACCACTCTCTCTTAAGCTAAGACCCCTCTTGTTTTCTTCAACTGTGTTTTATCTTAGGGAGGTTTTCTGCAAAATTTTTCACTCGATGCCACTCATTTTATATATCTTAATATGATGCCTCTTAATCTCTTCAGGGAATAACCTCTGCACTCTTTAGAGAAGCATTTTACTTGTAGATAATATGAATAGTGGATTTCCAAAATATATCTGGGGATTTTGCTGTGGAGCAATAAACTTTGAGGGGATGTGAAGGCCTTTTCTCAATTATCGTCCTCATGTTCTCCTGAGCCTGTGCATTACGCACAATGACGCAGAGAGGGTCCAGGCACAACCATTGCAACCAATTGTCACTTAGACGATTAGCAAAATTACCCAAGTACCTTTCTGCTTGAAATAGCAAGATCATAGAAAGAGGCAAAAAAACACCACCACATTAAGGCCAACATTCAGGGATTCTATCAACTTTTTGATGAGATTTCTAACTCCACCATGGTTCTTTAGCAATTATTATTACATTTACACATTGTTGACAACATTCTTTTTCATCATTCTGAATGTTTATTTATTCCTGATAAGCATATCATGAACTCTTAATTCAACGCATATGAGTTCCCAGCATCAGCAATCTCTGTATTTATAATGCATAGAATAACAGTTGGCTAACAATCCAAACTCAGCCCTTCAGGTTTCTTATAGACTGTGCGGTTGGTTTAGAGGAGCTTACACTTGGAGTGAGCAGAAGCTATACGGCATTCTGCGTTTGATCTCGCTCGAACTGTCTGGCACATGGCCCAGATGATTATCTTATTTTAAAATGACAAATGAAAGGCTGGCCGCTGAGGGTGGGCAAATTTGGAACCCTGCACATTGAAATTAATTTTTGTATTTTCAAAATCAATTGATGAACAAATGAAATTTGTTGGACAGGAATTCCCCAATTTGTCTCAGCCTCCTTCGAGGTTCACTATCCACCATAGCATAAAGGTGTCAGTTTCAGGTAAGACATTTAAGTCACAGCCTTCGTCCCTGAGTGAATGGTTAAAAAATGGCAATGAGCGGAGGGGGGGGAAAACAGGTCGGAGAGTGGGGGAAAAACTGGTTGGAGGGTAAGAAAAGGGTGGGCGGGGGGGAGGGGGAAGGAAAAGGTCGGGCGGGGGGGGGGGAAGGGAAAAGGGTCGGGCGGGGGGGGGGGGGGAAAGGAAAGGGTCGGGCGCGGGGGGGGAAGGAAAAAGGGTCGGGCGGGGGGGGGAAGGAAAAGGGTCGGGCGGGGGAGGGGGGGAGGAAAAGGGCTCGGGCGGGGGGGAGGAAAAGGGTCGGGCGGGGGGGGGAGGAAAAAGGGGTCGGGCGGGGGGGGGGGAGAAAAGGGTAGGGCGGGGGGGGGGAAGGAAAAAGGGGCGGGCGGGAGGGGGGGAGAAAAGGGTCGGGCGGGGGTGGGGGAGGGGAAAAGGGTCGGGCGGGGGGGGAGGAAAAAGGGTCGGGCGGGGGGAGGAAAGGGTGGGCGGGGGGGGGAGGGAAATGGGTCGGGCGGGTGGGGGGAGGAAAAGGGTCGGGCGGGGGGGAGGAGGAAAAGGGTCGGGCGGGGGGGGGGAGGGAAATGGGTCGGGAGGGGGGAGGAAATGGTCGGGCGGGGGGGGGGAAGGGTCGGGGGGGGGGGGGGGAGGGTCGGGGCGGGGGGGGGGGGGGGGAAAGGGTCGGGCGGGGGGGAGGAATGGGTTCGGCGGGGTGGGGAAAGGGTCGGGCGGGGGGGGGGAAAGGGTCGGGCGGGGGGGGGGAAAGGGTCGTGGCGGGGGGGGGGGAAAGGAGTCGGGCGGGGGGGGTGGGTAAGGGTCGGCGGGGGGGGGGAAAGGGTCGGGCGGGGGGGGGTGGCGAAAGGGTCGGGCGGGGGGGGGGAAAGGGTCTGGGCGGGGGGGGGGGGAATGGGTCGGGCGGGTGGGGGGGGGAAGTCGGGCAGGGGGGGGGGGGGGAAGGGTGGGCGGGGGGGGAATAATAAGGAAAAGGGTCGGGCGGGGGGGGGAAGGAAAAGGACGGGCGGGGGGGGAAGAAATAGGGGTCGGGGCGGGGGGGGTGGGTAGGAAAAGGGTCGGGCGGGGGGGGAGGAAAAGGGAGGGGTTGGGGGGGGAAGGGTCGGGCGGGGGGGGAGGAAAAAGGTCGGGGGGGGAAGGAAAAGGGCTCGGGCGGGCGGAGGGGGGAAAGGGTGGGGCGGGGGGGTGGGGAAAAGGGTTCGGGGCGGGGGGGGGAAGGGGAAGGGGGGTAGGGATAGGGCGAGGGGGAAGAGAAAAGGTAAAGGGTCGTCGGGGGGGGGAAGGAAAAGGGTCGGGAGGGCGGGGGGGGGGGGAAAAGGGTTCGGTGCGGGGGGGGGAGGAAGGAAATGCGGAGGGCGCGCGGTGGGGGAAGGAAAAGGGTCGGGCGGGGGGGGGAAGAAAAGGGTGGGCGGTGGGGGGGGGGGAAGGAAAAGGTGGTCGGGCGGGGGGGGGAGGGAATAAGGGTCGGGGCGCGGGGGGGGAGGAAAGGGTTCGGGGGGGGGAAGGAAAAGGTCGGCGGGGGGGTCGGGAAGCGAAAGGGTCGGGCAGGGGGAGGCGGGGGGGGGGAAAGGAAAAGGTTCGGCGGGGGGGGGGAAGGAGAAGGGTTCGGGCGGTACGGGGGGGAAGGAAAAAGGGTCTCGGGCGGGGGGGGGAGGAAGGTCGAGGCGGTGGAAAAAGGGTCGGGCTGGGCGGGGGGGGGGAAGCAGGGTCGGGCGGGGGGGGGGAAAGGATAAGGGTGGGCGGCGGAGGGGGGAGGAAGGAAAAGGGGTCGGGCGGGCGGGGGGGAAGGAAAAGGGGTCGGGGGGGGGGAGGAAAAGAAAAGGGTCGGGGGATAAGGGTCGGGAAGGAGAAAGGTCGGGGGGGGGGGAAGAATAAGGGTCGGCGGGGGGGGGACAGGAAAAGGGTCGGGAAGGGGGGGAGGGGGAAAAAGGGTTCGGGCGGCTGGGGGGAAGGAAAAAGGTAAACGGGTCGGGGGGGGGGGGGGAAGGAGGAAAAAAAGGGGTCGGGGCGGAAAAATGGGTTCGGGCGGGGGGGGATTGGAAAAGGGAGGGCGGGGGGGGTAGGAAAAGGGGTGGGGGGGGAAGGATAAGGGTTCGGGGGGGGAAGGAAAGGGGTTCGGGCGGTGGGGGGAAGGAAAAGGGTTTAGGGCTGGGGGGGAAGAAAGGGTCTTCGGGCGGGGGGGGATGGGAAACGGGTCGGGCGGGCGGGGAGGAGGAAACGGAGTCGAAAGGGGTTCGGGCGGGGGGGGGGGGGAGGAGGAAAGGGTCGGGCGGGGGGGGGAAGGAAAGGGTGGGTCGGGCGGGTGGGGGGGGGGGGTTAAAGGGAAAAAAAGGGTCGGGGGTGGGGGAGCGGGAAAAGGTGGCGCGGGGGATGGGAAGGAAGGAAAGACTGTCGGGGAGGGGGATGGGGTGGGCGGGGAGGGAAAGGGGGGAAGAAATGGGTAGGATTTGTTGGGCGCGGGGGGGGGGGCCCGCCGAGGGAAAGGGGGGGGGGGAAGGAAAGGGCGGGGGGGGGGGGGGAGGGTGGCGCGGAAAAGGGGGGCGGGGGAAGGTAAAAAGGGAGGGGCGGGGGGGGGGAGGGAGGAAAAAAGGGTCGTGCGGGGGGGGAAAAAAAAAAAAAAAAATAAAAGGTGATCTTTTCAATCGTTTCGGCGGGGGTTCGGGAAGGGCGGGGGGGGGGAAAGGAAAGGGTGGGGGGGGGATGGAAAAGGGTAGGAGGGGGGGGGGGGAAAGGGTGTGGCGGGCGGGGGGGGAAGGTAAGGGTCGGGGCGGAAGGGCGGTGTCGGGGGGGGAAAAGGGTCGGGCGGAGGAATGGGAGGAAATAGGGTGGGGCCGGGGGTGGGGGGGGAAGGAGGAAAAGGGGTCGGTCGAAAGGAAGGGTGGGGGGGGGGGGGGAGGAAAGGGTCGGGCAGAAGGGGGTCGTGCGGGGGGGGGGAAGGGTTCGGGCGGGGGGGGGGAGGAAGGGGGAAGGAAAAAGTGTCGTCGGGCGATGGGTGGGCGGAAGGGAAAAAGCGGTGGGGGGGGAGGAAATGGGCGGGGGCCGGTGGGAAGGGGGTGGGGGGGGGGGAAGGAAAAAAGGGTTCGGGCGGGTGGAGGAAGGGGGGGCGGGGTGGGGAAGAAGGGATAAGGGGGGCGGGGGGGGGGGGGGGGAAGGGAGGGCGGGGGGGAAGGGGGTCGGGGAGGGGGGGGGGGGGGGGGAAGTGGGCGGGGGGGGGGGAAGGACAAGGTGGAAGGGGGTGGGGCGGGGGGAAAGGAGGGGTCGGGGAGTAAAGGGGGGGGGGGGCGGGGTGGGGGGGGGGAGGGGGTGGGGGGGGGGAGGAAGGGGGGTAGGGGGGGGCGGGGGGGGGAGTCGGGGCGGAGGGGGGGAGGGAAGGGTCGGTGGGGGGGGGGGGAAAAGGTTCGGGGGGGGGGGGGAAGGAAAAAAGGCGGGAGGAAAAGGGTCGTGGGGGGGGGGGAAGGAAAGTGGGTGGCGGGGGGGGGGAAGAAAAGTGTCGAAGGTAAAAAGTCGGGGGCGGGGGAAGGAAAAAAGGGGTGGGAGGGGGGGGGAAGGGAAAAAGGTGTCGGGCGGGGGGGGGGGAAGGAAAAGGGTCGGGCGGGGGAGGAAAAGGGTAAGGAAAAGAAGGAAAAGGGTCGGGCGGGGGGGTGGGGGGAAGGAAAAGGGTCGGGGGGGGGAACGGGGGTGGGCGGGGGGGGGGGAAGGGCCGGGTCGGGCGGGTGGTGGGGAATGAAAAAGGGGTCGGTGCGGGGGGGGGGGAAGGAAAAGGGGTTTCGGGCGGGGGGGGGGGGGGAAGGAAAAGGGTCGGGCGGGGGGGGGGGGGAGGGGGGAGGGGGGACGCGGCGGGGGGAGGGGGGGGATGGAAAAGGGTCGGGCGGGGGGGGGGGGAGGGGGTCGGGCGGGGGGGGGGAAAGGAAAAAGTGGGGAAGGAAAAGGGTCGGGCGGGGAGGGGTGGAAGACAGGTCAGGCGTTGGGAGGGGGGAAGGAGAATCGGGTGAGGTGGGGAAGGAAACGGGTTCGGGCATAGGATGAAGGAAAAGTTGGGGGGAGGGAAAGGGATAACGGGCGGGGAGGGAAGAAAGGTCGGGGAAAAGGGTCGGGCGGGGGACGCACGTAATCCGGGGGAGAGGAGGAGGAATCGGAGGGCGGCGGTGGGGGGGAACGGGAAGGGGGAGCAAATGGATTGGGGGAGGAGAGGGAGAGGATGATTTTTAAGAAGGAAATGAAGATGTGGAGAATCGAGGGTACACAAAAAAGCTGGAAGAATCAGCGGTGTGCAGCAGCTTCTAAGGAACGAAGGAGATAGGCGACGTTTCGGGGGGAGGAGGAAACGGGCGGGGGAATGGACGGATCGGTGGGTGGGGGGGGGGAGGAAACGGGCCGTCGGGTCTGTGGGGGGGAGAAGTGAAAGGGTCGTGGGGGGTGAGGAAAAGGGGGTCGGGTGGGGGACGGGCCGTTGGGATTTAGGATAACGGAGTCGCGGGGAGAGGGGGAGGAGTAAAGGGTCCTGGAGGTGGCGGGAGTGGGGGAGGTGGAAGGAAACGGATCAGCGGGGAGGGATATTGGGCCGGGGGTGGGGGGTCGGATCGAGGGGGGGGGGGAAAAAAGACGGGCCGGGCTGGATGGGAGAGAAACTATGGATGAGTATATGGTAAAGGCGTGAAAAGGAAATCTGTGAGACGTGGATATTTGAGAAGTGGCGGAGGAGGCGGGAGTGGAGGCGGGGAATAGGGACGAGGAGACGGATTCAGTTGGCGGGTTTCGGGGCGAGACGCGGGCCGGATTAGTAATGCGGAGCGCGATGGATAGTCCGGGAGCGGCGCCGAGGCGCCTGGAGGCCGCGTGCGGCCAGCTCTCCCCCCCCCCCCACCCCCACCCCCACCCTCCTCCTCATCGCACTAAAGGCAGCACGCGCACGACCCCGACTACACCCCGCGGGACTCAGTTACCGTACCCGGTGAACGTTCACTGGCCGATCCTCCCCGCCCGCCGCCATCGCCTTACACGCCAACATCTCCGCCGCCGTTGTTCCATGTGGTTACTCTCCGGACTTCTGTGCGAGAAGCAGCGAACAATCGTCCATGTACGACCACGCAGCGCTCACCGCGACCTCCCTCGCCACACGACATCGCCCGGCCCGCCCGCCAACTGCACCACACTGCGGCCTTCTTCAGCCCCATCGTCAACAAAATATCCTCCACCACTCTGATCGCGCAAACCCACCTTCCATTCAAACCCGGTTGATTCTGCAAACAACCCCACCCCCTCCTCACAGTCTGACGTGCAAAACACTCACCCACAGACTGATCGCGCACCCACCCCCCCCCACCCCCCCCCCCCTCACTCCTATAATTATTGAATTCGGGCCCGATCGCGTGCATTGGTGTTTTTGGGGATGGCGCGCTTTAGATTTCACTCACTTTTGTACAATGAAAGGGTATCTCATTCCTTTCTAAATGTACTTTTGGTACAGGGACTTTTAAGATTTTCCACTGCATGTCGTCAATTCCCTTTAAACAAACACTGCTGGAGAGTTCTTTTTTTTCTGAGCGGGTCAGGAGCATCTCTGGAGGACTTGGTTAGGTCGGAGTCATTTCTGGTCGGGACCTTATTCTGTCAACTACACATTGCCATTCAGCGATGCTGCCTTTACTATTAATTACTCTTACACTTATTTTGTAGACAGCATCTGCTGTTCAATGTTTCTCAATTCCCCATTTCCATCATAATTCAAACCATTTATTATGTTAATTTCTATAAACTCACGTACTGATCAAGAAAAGTAGCGTGATGGAGATACGAGAACCTGCAGGTGCTGTTATATACCGTCCAAAAACAAAAGGATGAACTCAGCTTGGGTCAAGCTGCAGCAGGGATGGGAGGTCAACAAATTTGGGTGATAGGTCGAAAAGATATATATTCTGTCATTATTTAGTGACCAATCTTTTACACGTGTTAATGGAAAGCCAAAGTGGAATGCGGAAAAATCATGACAGCCATAACATGAGTGTTCATTCTATGGGTGAAGTATTCAGGGGTGCCACTGTGGCACAGCAGTTGAGTTGCGCCCACAGTGCAGAAGTCGTTCTGATTCGATCTGGTAATGGGTGCTGTCTGTAAGAGTTTTGTGTTGACTTTTCCCTGTGATGCGTGGGCTTTTCTCGGTGCTTCCGGATTCCGCACACACTCCAAAAGACTTGCAGGTTGTAGTGCTTATTTGCGGTTTAATTGTGAATTGTCCAGTGTGTTAACTTTAGTGTTAGTGTTGGTGGGATCGCTAGAGGATCAGCGTACACTCATGTGCGGAAGGCCGTTTCCATCTATCTCTAAAGTATATTGTACAACCCCACTCTTTTCTTAATGTCACTTGCTGGAAGGGGTTTACTAGCATTTCCACATCATCACCTATATCACCCAGTTTCTAGTCTGTGGCATGCACAGGGTTACTTTTGTTGTGGGGGGTGAGTTATCTCGGGCCCAACAACCTTTACATAGTGCTACTGTCATCTCACCGCTCCTTACCACACACATTCATCCTTTCTGCCTGCCCTTCCTGATCCAGTGACTTTGTTTGGAAGCATCTCACTTTTAAATTATTCATCCTGGTTCTGACCCAAAACGTCAACTATTCCTTTTCTCCGGAGCTGCTGCCTGACCCGCTGAGTTATTCCAGCATTTTTGTGTCTACCTTCAGTGTAAACCAGAATCTGCAGTTCCTTCCAACACAAGTGTTTTTGAGACCCACCCTCTAAAATGGATTAAAAGACTTCACAGTCTTTTGACGTGGAGGGGCAAGAGTTCCCCATGCCTTGGTGTCAATATTTAGCTTAACACCTAAAAATATAGGCTTAAGTTTAAGTGTATTGGAATGGCACAAAAGTAGGACACAAACAATTTTAATGTTTAATGTTTTATGTGTCATTCCTGTCACTGTATGTCATGTTGTCACTTGCGGGCGGAGCACCAAGGCAAATTCCTTGTATGTGAATACTTGGCCAATACACTTATTCATTCATTTCTTTCCCATCCAGACTTGGTTTGCACAATTGCACCCCAAGTTAGATTTAGCTCTAGGGTTAAAGGAATCAAGGAATCTGGGGAAAAAGCAGGAACGGGGTGCTGATTTTAGTTCTAATTCATATACATTCTATGTATGGTTGTTGGCGGGGTGTTTGGGCAGGTGAGAGCAGTTGCTGGGCAAAACAATACTTGGGCAGGTTTAAGTGGTGAGAATAGATGTGGTGGCACATCATTGCAGTACGCCGATCCACACCAACTTCAAAAAGATGCAGAGTGAGCCCAATGCTTGGCGTCAGTCCCTTCCTCAGGAGGTCACAGATTTTTAAATTAATTTTCTCTTCGTTTATTGTCCAGTCAGATTACAAAGGTGACTTCAACATCCAGGAAGGCAGTTGGTGGGGGCAGGTGGGGGGGATAATGCAGCAATCAACACAGGCACTGCAATATATTCAGCCAACACTGTTGTTCCAGCCCAGAAGCCCCAGGGCAAAAGACCTTTAATGACATGAGACCCATCTCGCCAACTCTACTGCTGCCGTCACGCTCTCCCAGCCTTTCTCTCACCGTTCTCTTTGAAGATTGATGTGCAAACCTCACTGCTGATAAATGTTGAGATGGGGAGTTTGGCTTCTACATTGAATGGATACCTTCCAATTCTAGTGAGCCACAAAACCTGCCTTTTGTGACTTCTAAATAAAGTTTCAGTCCTGGCCTATCATCACTACACTTTGCCCCTTTTCTATTCTACAAATTACAGCTGTGCATTCAGCCACTGAGGTCTCAGAAAGCATGATCTGTGAGCACAAGGATAGAGAGGAGATCACTGAATAACTAAAGGCCAACTTTTTGATTATTGACCTTAATCCTCAAGGCACCCAAACTTCACTGAAATTAAAAACCATCATAATCTGTTATACATGCTCGATATCCTCAGTGAAAATATTCACTTTAGTCATGTCCTAATACCCTAAACTACATCAAATTATCCCGAGCAGGGCGGCACAGTGGCGCAGCAGTAGCGTTTCGGCCTTACAGCACTGGAGATCCGGGTTCGATCCCGTCTATGGAGTTTGTAGGTTCTCCCTGTGACCATGTGGGTTTTCTCCCACACTCTGAAGACGTACAGGTATGTAGGTTAATTGGTCTGGTATAAATGTAAATTGTCCCTAGTGTGTATAGGATAGTGTTAGTACGTTGGGATCACTGGTAGTTGCGGACTCGGTGGGCCGAAGGGCCTGTTTCCGTGCTGTATCTCTAAACTAAACTTGTCAGCAAATCTACAACCTGGACACAATGTGACAGGCAACATGATTTCACAGGAGTAAATGGTCACATCAAACATAAGTACTGGTAGTTCTGCTCCAACGTACTTTTCTATAATACAAATTGGATGCAACAAGAATAATTAATATCTATTACACAATGAATTACTACATTTCCATCTGGAACTAGAATCACTTAGAAGTTACATTGGGAAAAAAACAGAAAAAAAGTCTTGGATTTAAACAGTATAGGGAATGAAATCTGTCTTTGCAACTTGCCCGCAGTAATCAAACGCCATTGTCCAAGAGCATCGCTGCTACTTTTAACTGTAGATGGCCACTGAAATTGCCAAACAATCACTTCTATTGACACTTGTACAGCAATACAATTAAACAATTTAATACAGCCTTTAATACTTTTAGCTTGAAGTACCAAAAATAAACTTAACTATCAAAAAGACATTTTTGTTTTTAATCCTGTGGGGGAAAAATAACCTTTGTCATTGCAAGTCTGAAACCCTCCAGCCCCTAATCCACTTTTCCACTTTCACAAATATCACGTTGCAGCAGAATTACCCGAAAGATGAAATATTTGTTCACTGCAGATTTGTAGGTAGAAAACAAATCAATAGTGGTTCGACTCCCCGCCTTTACATTCTACCCCCACATTTGCTGAAACAGTTGACAGTCTGAAGACTGGTCTTGACCCAAAACGTCACCCGTTCCTTCTCTCCAGAGGTGCTGCCTGTCCCGTTGAGTTACTCCAACATTTTGTGTCTATCTTCGATTTAAACCAGCATCAGCAGTTCTTCCGACAGATGTCATTAATTACACTAAATCTCAAAATTAAACACCAAAGCCTGGAGATTCGATAGGGTATAAATAAAAATAATATGAGTAGAGCTTTTAAAGTTGCTCTCCAAAGGGGAAAATAAATTGTCAGTTGCAAAAGACTAGAACCAAATGAAAAGAATGAGTAATATGCTGGAAGGGGTTACAACGATAGGAAGGATGAGAGGTCACAGGGAGTAAGAATTTCACAGATGAGCCGGGGATTTCAAGATTAAGCAGAGGTTGAAAGGGCTGACAAAGAGATTGAAATGGATGCTTCCATACAGTAACGGACCACATGCTCCGTGGATGTTGGCAAGGTGTGATACTGAAATGTCACCAACAAAAACTGATGCCAAATAACATGAGGTGATGTCATGGTAAGTGAAGAGTTATGAAGGACTGCAAAACCAGTGCCAAATAATCAAACCATTCTTAACTGGGTGCCAATGCAGGTTAGCAAGGCGAGAGTGACAGCCTGATTAGCGAAAGTTTGGATGACCCTATGTTTGAGTGGAGTTAGGGAAGCTGACCATGAGTCAGCTGCAGCTATGCAGTCTCAAGTTTCCATGTCCTTCAGCCCGGTTTCTACAGCAGATAAGTTGGAGGCAGGAGCAGAATCAAGTAGCTTGCAGGATTGGAAATAGGTCAGCTGGTATTGAACTGTAATGGTCAATTTGCAGTCAAAACAAGCCCACCAAGTTTGCACTGATAAAATATGTTTTTATATCTCCCTTCCCTTTTATCTTCACCTTGCCCTCTCCCTATTAAAACGCTTCAGAATTTTAAACCTCAAGTATTCCTTTTACCATGTTGCTATGTCTCCCCTCCCTGATTCACCTTTCTAGCTAGCTTTTCCTCTCACTCTGCCCAAGTTTTTGACAGGGTTCCTGAAGTGTAGTGCCCAGGTATGGAACTGGTACTCTTCAGATACCTTACCAATTATTTTTACGAGCTCCATGTTGGGAGTAGTTAACAAGGTACATTTCAAGAACAAGTGTTGAACTTAGGCAGACGAAAGAGAATTTAATGGCTATCCTGCATGACAGTGGAAGAAATATTAGTGAGTTTGTTTTTAGCTTTGGTTGTTAATGGAAGATTGGAGGCAACAATTACACAGCAAGAGTTGTTGACACCATGGTGGTTGTGAGACAGATGGATATTAGTCCTGTCTGGCTAATATGGGATAATTCGACCAGATAGTCCCCATCACCCCTCACTATCTGGCACTCTAATTGTAGCTCATTCTGAAATAATCCCCTAGTTGTGTCAGAAGTAAAGCAGCTTTCTCCTGATCTGTCTAACTCCTTTCCAGCCCGTTTAATTAAACACCCACAGAAACAGATATCTATTGCCTGACGCATCCGTCTTTATTCAGTGAATGTCTGCACAAGAGAAGGGAATGAGAGTGGAATAAAGATAAACAAGTTCTGGTTTGTGCCAGCTTCACAGTTCTCATCCATTTCAGCTGTGAGGTAGTTACGTGGCCTCTGTCTAAGGCACAGATAAGGCCCTGCTGCCAACAACATTTTTGTCCACCACACTTATTCCATATTCTCACATCATAGAAACATAGTGACTGCAACCATCTATGCTTTCCTATTTAAATGATCTGATTCCCCATCTCCTCTGACAGCATGTTCCAGATATTAACGAGTAAACCCTGGTACCCAGGCAATGCAGCATTCTCCCAACAAGACAACAGATACGGAATGTAACATTACCTGCCTCAACTATGAGAATGATATATTATTCCTGTTATCATTCCTTCCCCTACCACAGCATGATGGATTGCCATTAGGTTAAAACAATGTAAACTAGAGTTCAGATTGAACAGATTGCAGACACTTCAGGTCAAAATGTTAGCCTGAACAGTTAGCAGGCAGGAACTTGCATTTCCCAGCATTGTTCATAACTCCATCTGTTGCCAAATGCTTTAAGTATTATTGAAGCCAATTTGGAGAGGGCAAATTCCACAGTGACACTGCCCAGACAACATACTTTCATGATGCTAGATGAGGGATACATATTAACCAGAACATTGCAAGAACTCCTTTGTTCTTCTCTGAGGTGCTTTGGATGGAATGGTGGCACTCAGCTCAGATATGCTGCCTCACAGCTCCATTGACTTGTGTTCAGTCCTGACCTACAGTGCTGTCTGTGCAGTTGCACAATCTGCCTGCCACCATGTGGGTTCTCCCCAGGTGCTCCTGTTTCATACCACATCACAAATGGTCACAGGGAAAATTATTGGCAGAATGGGGTTGCCGTGAACTGTCAAAGTGGAGGACATTTAGCCCATCGAGTACGTTGTAAGAAAATATTGGATTGTTTATATTCACTGATGAGGAAACAAGGCTTCCTCTTAACAAGCCACCTAAAAGATGGCACCACCAGCAGGCTAACTCTCCCTCAGTTAGACGGATATAGAAACAGGCCTTTCAGCCCGTCATGTCCATTCTGACTAATCACATACATCAACACCATCCTGTTTTCCAGTCCTGGAATAACAGGGTGGGATCCAACCCTCCTAGCAAATCAAGGCTGGCATGGTGACCTCAGGCATCCGGGTAAATAGACAAAACTATACAAAGGCCCAGATGTGACTTGCACTAACACCCTACTAATAAAAGATTCCTTCTTGTGAAGCTGTTATTCAGTGTTGCTGTCAGGGGCAACCACGGAGACAGGATGCCTCTCAACCAGCAGCTGATTAAATGTAGTGCAAAGCCAGTGAACGGGAGCTGTGATCAGCTCCCTCTCTCTCTCTCTCTCTCTTTCCTCCCCCTATAATTCTCTTGAATAGGCCACTGATTTATGGCATTGCAGCAGTTGTTAATCATCAGAATCTAGAGGAAGAGCAGATAAATGAATAAAGCAGAAGCAGGTGGACGATGGAAGATGACCGCAGTAACCTTTGGGCTTATCCTTCAATCGGGCGGCTTATCCGCATTCTGACAGTACAGCTGTCACTCGGATGCATTGTTGCATTAAGGGGCCTCTCTGCCCAACTTGCAGTTTTAAAAAGCCTCGGTCACATTTCTCCCAATTGATAGCTGTAAGTAAACCTGGGGATGAGTGAAAGTTTCACATTACGGCGACGACAGATATTTCCCTACCCCCCCTCTCTCTCACAAAGAATTGGTCTCCCCAAGCCATCCACAATCTAACAGTCTGCATGCAATCCAGCGTGAGGAACACATACAAACACCCAGCGGGGTCATTATATAACCTCCACAGCGCAGCAAATGCATCTTTGGACAAAGCTGAACAATGAAGATAATGGGATTGGGTGTCAGAAAGAGATAGCGGGAAGGTTTTCTTTGGGGGGGGGGGGGGAGAGAGGGAGATTCCTAAGTCAGGAAATTGGGAGGTGTTGAAGGCCCCATTTGAGGGAGAAAGCACAGTTTTAGGGGTGAGGTTTTGGAACCCACTGGGAACTCCTGTCCAAGAGCAGTCCTACCTTTCGATCTGGAGCTGTTGCTTTAACGCGCGCTGCCTTTGCAGTGGGTGCCAGCGACTTCACTCACTTCCTGGAATTGGGAGGTTTCACACAAGCCAGCAGCTCTGAGCACACAGATTCACTCCACCGCACAGTCCTCCTGATATTACAATCACGTCTTTCTCACAGCTACAATTCCGCTAACATTAACAAAGAGACAGAGCTCCTCCCCCCCAGCTCAACAAAAAAAAGTGGGCGGAGACAAAAGTTCTTGTCTTTTACTCGCTTTAACCCTTTGGAAGTCAAAACTAAAAACACAAGAGATGCTTGAATCTAGGCAGCATATGTGGAGGGAATATATTGACGACTTTTCGACCAGACCCACTTATTTTCTCCAGCAGTTTGTTTTTGCTCAGCAGTAAAAACTGACTGGTCAAAGATAGTTAGCAGATTAAATGAATTAATGCACACAACTGTTATAAACAACTGACCACACAAGACATTAGATACATAACATTAGATCAAGTTACGAGATGTATTTATTTCTCAAATTAATAAAAGGAATCTCTAAATCGAAAGAATTACTGACAAATTGACAATGAAAGGCACCTCGTGAGGGTTATTACCAAGAACCCACTTTGGCTCCACTCAAACTCCCCGACCTTCAAACACCGGTAAATATCAAAAAGCAGGAAACGTTCAACAGGCCAGGCAGCTTCTGTGGAGAGAGAAAGGGAGTCAACTCTTTAGGTGATGGCATCTGGACAGTTCTTGCATTTTCCCCGTATTCAGCATCTGCCAGTGTTTGTTTGGATTACCCCTCCCCCCAGCCTCCCTCACGGCAGTCCCTAGCTTGATCTTCCTCCTAGACACAGTGTTTCATCCTTTCTGGTATCTCTCTTGCTCTTATTGGTCCCTCAGCTTCAGTTACTTTTGCAGGATGTCCGAAGAGACTAATTTCCTTCTGGTCTCCATGGAATCTTGCTTTGCCTGTCTAATATTCACACCAACCACTAGGGGCGACAGTGTAAGGCAGGGCCTGACCTCCTTCCATGAACCCAGGCCTGCTTACAGGACGGGACAGGTAGAAATGACATTGACCCTTAAATTAAGAACCAATGGTCACCACCTTACAATAAGGGGGTGGCCATTTTGAACAGAGACAAAAATAAACGTCTTCAATTCAGGCACAGATTTGCAAGGACTCTTGTCCAACTTTATAGGGGCTTCATTGTGGTGCAGCTAATAGAACCACTGCCTCACAATTCTAATGACTCGTGTTCAACCCTGACCTCAGGTGCTCTTTGCGTAGAGTTTGCATGTCCTCCTTGTGGCCAAGTGAGTTTCCTCCAGTTTCCTCCCACTTCCCAAAGATGTGCTGATTAATAGGTTAATTAACCTGGCTAAATCGTTCCTTGTGTTTATGTGGGTGGTAGAATCTGGGGGCAGTTAACCAGAATGTAGGGGTGAATGACAAAGGATTAGTGTGTTATTACTGTAAATGAATGGCTGGTGGACAGTACGGACGTGGTGGGTTGCACCTCCCTCCGACTCTAAAGCCCAGTTAAACCATGAGCTACAGGTCTGCCCACCCCCACACCAGTGGTCAGTGCCAGTGGTCCTTAGCATTGGTGACTGATTGATCAAATGGTTTGGGCTGTAAATTAAACTGTGGCTTTTGTATTTAAACATGTCTGTCTGTGCGCGAGTGCCTGTTATTATCACTTAACATCACAGACAACAGCTACCTTACAGGATCCCAAGGACCCAGAGTGGGAAATGCTTGCATTTGCGATGCAGGAGCGGGTTATTCAGCCCCTCAATCTTATACTGGCATTCAATTAAATGACTTCACATGAAGTCGTTTGCTCCATATCTCAGCTAAATATGTACGAATGTTAGATAAAAGATGCTGTTATCCCCAAAGTCCATAGATTTGCAGAGGAGAGAATGCCAGTTTGTCGCGACTTATATATGGAATAATCCCTTTCTCTTCACATTGACGCAACCTGCCCTTTCTGAATGCCAACCATCATTTTGAGTACATCAAGACCTTAGCATCTGCATCGATTTAAGAACTTGTAATGGCAAATATCCTACATGATGTAGGCACCTGGGAGGTCAAGAGACTATGTCCCTGGAGCATATCATCAGGCACACCTGCAAGGTCATATACAGTGGCCACAAGCGTAAACCTGGAGCCGTCAACTCTCCAAATCAACATGGCTTCTCGTCACTATGGAAACAATTTCAACAGAACACTGATGCATACAAGGGAAGAAGGAATCATTGATAGGGATGAGAGGAAGATAGAAAATGGCTCAAGTGGATTACAAGGTTGCAAATAGTGGGAGGGGTGAATAGGCTGCTTCTATGCTCATGAATTCTGTGTAACCCAATCTTCTAGTCAGTGAAAGGTTGGCAATGCTCCAGGAGCACTCAGGAGTCTGTAGCAATTAAAGATTAATGTTCTGGACACTGCTGTAACAGCCCAGGAGAAAAATAATTGGTGCATTAAAAAGATTGCCTCAATTTTTCTTTACCCACATTATTTTGAATGGCTTAATATATTAGTTATAAAACCAAAGGAGACGGACGGGGGTAGAGAACAAACCTGTCTGACACGGTAGCTGGAAACTGAAGGTCAAATAAAGGAACAGCCAGGAAAATCCTCAAATTGTATCAACTGTGTGTTGAAACCTTTTGCCACCCTAACCAAGTCTTCGATGTTGTACTGATGCATTAATTTGCCTTCCTGTTGGGAATAGATTATTCAGTTGGAGGTTTCCTTTCCATCCCCACCTCTGGGGCAGGCTCTACAGATGGTGCAATTTTACTGAATTCCTTCAAACAAAGGCCAGACCTGTTTTGTGGGTGGAGAGAACCCCAACGCAGGAAGCAGCAGCTACCTTTAATGCAGCAAGCACGTTCAAATCAAAGATAAAACAGAGCCACACACAGGAGACATTGAATCAATGTTTACTGGGTTTTCTAAATTTGGTTCAAAGTAAGAGTAAATACAGAGGAGAGTAAGCATTTAGGGAATGAAATACAAATTTAAGAGCCTTGGCAGATGAAGGCATTATCAGAAATAGTGGAGCAATTCATTCAGGGATGATCAAGAGATCAAAACGAGAGGCAGAGACAAATGAAGGTTAAAGAGAAGGTTACAAAATAGTCAGGCATTGGAGGTCAAAAGGCATGGTGAAGATTGCAATAGCCAATGAACAGCCAAATTCTCTGCCAGGTTAGGCATTCTCAGTGGTGATATTTAGATTGTCTAAAGCTCATTTTATGAATAAATAAGACATCAATATTGCGAGTACTCTCCTTCTGCCTCAGATGAGGGATGGAGTTGGTGCTAAGGAATACATTATGCAGCAGGAGCCCAAGACTATTACTCCAGTGTTCCTAATGTTCTGCTCATGTAACTATGGAAGTTAAACAAGCAGACTGATAACTTGCATGAGGAAAAAAAGGTCAATGGTTAGCAAGGTCGAAACCGAATGCCAGGGTACATTGGAAAACATCACTGAATAATGTTTGTGAAGAGCCAAGAGCATTCGATGATGAATGGAGTGAACAAAGGAGCAATTCTTGGAAGACAGCAGGAGCTACCAATACAACTAGGATAGAAGCATTATGGGTGATGCACCTGGATGAAGTAGATAGGCAGGAACGGAGTCAAAAGTGTTCGTTGGATGAAGGAGATTGTAGAAGTGAGAGAAAGAGTCAAAGTCAACTGATGACCCAATCCAAGGTGAGAGGTCAAAACTTCTGAAAAGGGAACTGTGCTGGCGTGGGGTTGAGAGACAGCAGAGGATGTGGGAGTTGCTCGAGGAGATGGCAAGCTCAGTTAGGGCATATTGTAGATAACGGAGAAAAAAAATAATTGTTAAATAAATATTTAATGCTGTGCCACGGAATTGTTTGACCCGTCAGGGCAGGGGAAAAGACAAATGCTGGCAACCACAGGCTCCTGTCCCTTGCTCTGTGCTTGTTGGGTGTCGACAGCAGAGTGTTTAAGATGCATCAAGGAATTTTTAGCCGAGAGTAACTTATGTTTGGAAGGGTTAGTCATGTTGTCAAAGAATCATCTATAACATTTGTTTCTCCCCAGTTAGCCTGGCATTTTCTTTACAATCTGTTACCAGAAGATTGTAGAGTGCAGTCAGAGTCTGTAACAACCATTACAGCAGCCAAATTACATGTGGGTCTTAGAACAAAAACATTAACTTTTGCACAAACTGCAGATGCTGGTTTACACCAGAGATGGATACAAAATGCTGGAGTAACTCAGCGGGACACACAGCATTTCTGGATAGAAGGAATGGGTGACGTTTTGGGTCGAGACCAGAAACGTCACCCATTCCTTCTATCCAGAGATGCTGCCAGAGTTACTCCAGCATTGTGTCAATCCAAAGATTCAAACCCTCTCGGTGAAGAAATTTCAAATTTGTTTAAATTCTGGCCCCTTATTTATAAACTATGACCAGATTCCAGAAACCCCACCCAGTGGAAAAAAATTCCCCACATCTACCCTGTCAAGCCGCATGAAAATTTTGCTGGCAGTGACTGGCCAAGCCACCTTGCTGCAATCCACAACCTCTGCCATGCTCAGCAAAACCCATCTGGGTGACAGACCACGTCCAATGCCATGAAGTGAGAAAAGTAAATGTTGAATTGGAAGAATGTTGCATAGCAAAAGGTTGGATTCCATAAGTAAAGATGCTTAGGGGAAGATAAAGATAAATAGAGGAAGTTGATAAGGTGGGGAGAGGAAAGGAATGTGCTCTGGGAGGAGCTCAAGCGCAGATAATGTCACTAGTTGCCGCTACCTCACAGCTCCAATTCAATCCTCACTTCCAGTACCCTGTGCATGGAGTTTGCAGGTTTTCTCTGCACAGGTTTCCTCCAACATCTTAATGAACTGTGAGAAATTGGCTATTGCAGGCTGTCCCAAGTGTGCAGATGAGCGGCTGAGGGAGACCCTGGGGGAAAGGATGGTGGAAATGCGAGGAGAATGTTTTTTTAAAAATGCAGTAATGTGAATGGGTAGTTAAGGACCAGGGTGGATTTGAAAGGGGGAAGGGCTTATTTCTGCGCCGTTGACTACAAGAAAATAGGCCATACAAGGACTATCTTTAAAAACCACAATAAATTGTGGAACTGTTGGAGACGTTGTTATCAGTCAGCACCTTCGCTTAAACCATCAACTGCCCACAACCAACACTAGAAAATGGTTCAGGAATGTTAGCTGGCTGACACTTTTACCACACCTTGCCAGAGGTGTTCAGTACATCAAGAAATGCATTTCATTCCTCAACTCGTGACTGTTCTATGATTTAAGATGATCAAAGCAGATCCTTTACCAAGTCCATATTTCCAGTTCAACCTGAGCCTACACTCATTAATCAATCGACCTATGATTTGAATAGAGAGCATCGTGGCTCACTGAGGCAGAACTCCAAAAGTTCAAATCTTGTTCTCATCTCAGTCCTGAATGGCTGACGCCTTTCCCAGAGGCACAATACAACTCCCACCCTTCCTTCATTCAAGTCTGCATGCTCCAATGTGAGGAAACAAACCCGTTACCCAGTCTATGTAATAATATTTTTATTAGAAGTAATTCATCATAACAACTTTTCAAATACACAACCAACTTATTTCAATAAGTATACGAATGTTACGAATAATTCTTAAACTTTTTTTAGAAACTAGAAAGAGAATAGATTTTAATCAATAAAAAGTGATTAAATAATAATTTTGATTATATAGAAAGAGGAGAAAAAAATGTATATATTCTTGTTATATATATTTAATTAAAACAAAGCATTATATATATATATATTATATATATATATACACATACATATATAAACACACAGAAAAAAAGAGATTATAGTATACATCTTAATAGTGAATAACACAATTACAAATAGCGATATCAATAGAGACATGTATACAAATCAAAATAAGAGTTATTTTCATCTAATCCTGCCAGGTACCCATTGAGTTGTGATGCCAAGAACAGCTGCCCCTTCAAATATTCTGTATATGGAGACCATATCTGTTCAAAGCGTTTGTATTTGTCCATTAGGACAAATCTGATTCTTTCCAAATGCAACGCCTCCAACATTTCCACTGTCCACATTTTAATTGTGGGGGATAATGTTCCCTTCCAAAATTTCAGTATTAATTTCTCTGTTATCAAACAGTAATCCAAGAAATTTCATTGGTTTACTGTTAATATTAAATTTGAATCCGGAACTCCTAATATTATTAATTTTGGATCTGGGTCAGGTTTAATTTTAAGAACTTCAGAGATAACTAAAGATTTCTGTCCAATAATAATTGAGTTTTATACATGTTACAAAACTATGTGTTAAATTAGCTTCCAAGTTCTGACATTTATCACAAATAGGAGAAATGCTAGGATAAATTCTATTTAATTTCGTTTTTGAATAATGTAATCTGTGTAATACCTTAAATTGTATCAATATATGTCTAGCATTTAATGAGCAACGATGTAGGCTTTCTTCCCAAATTTCCTTTGTTATAGATAAACCTATTTCATTTTCCCATGTTTGTTGATATATTTCCAAAGTTGGGATTTCCCTATCAAAATAGTATTGTATATATACACGCTATTAATTTTTCTGTATTTGGGTGTTTATTAAACAATTCATCTAATAATCCTGGTTTTCTATTTTTATGGTCTTGCGTATTTGACTTAATATAGTTTCTAATTTGTAAATACCTAAATATGTTATTTGACTGCAATCCATAGATATCCTGTAACTCTTGAAATAAAACAAATTTTCCTTTCTTGTAAAGGTGTTCTATCCTTTTAATTCCTAAATCATTCCAGTGTCTAAACCCCTTGTCCAATACAGAGGGCCTAAACAAGGGATTATTCATAATTGGCAAACAAAGTGACAAATTATCCATATGTAGGGTCTTAACTATGTGTTTCCAAATACGTCTATTGCTATGAATTATAGGGTTGTCACCATACATTTTTTTTTGTACTTCCCTTGGTGCAAAAAGAATCAAACCTACATCAAAAGGCAAACAGTCTTCCTTTTCCATCTTTAGCCAGCTTGGTTCATGATCTAAATTTACCAACCAAAAATTCATATTCTTTATCTGAACTGCCCAGAAATAATATAAGAACTTTGTTAGTGCTAGTCCACCATTTATTTTAGATTTACATAGATGTTTTTTACTTATTCAATGGTTTTCATAGTCCCAAATAAAACTATTAACCAAAGTATCTATTGTTTTAAAAACATTTTAGGGAGATATAAAGGGATGGCTTGAAATAAATATAACAATTGTGGTAAAAAATAATTTTTATAGGATTTATTCTACCAATCATTGATATAGGTAGTGTTTTCCAATATATATATTTTTTTTAGTTTATTTAATAATTGATGGTAATTATATTTAAATAGACAGTCACAGGACTTGGATACATTAATTCCTAGATATTTGAGTTTGTCCGTGACTATTTTAAGTGGGAATTGTTCTAATATATTTAATTTTATTCCAGTTATAGGCATAATTTCACTTTTATTCCAATTAATTCTATACCCAGAAAATGTACTAAACTTAGTTATAACATTAAATATATTGGGAATACTAATCTCTGGTTTTGTAATATAAATTAAGATGTCATCTGCGTATAGAGATATTTTATTCGTTGTAGTTTTGGTATCATATCCATATATTTCTGGTTCTGATATAATCATTTTGGCTAATGGTTCTATTACCAGAACAAATAGTAATGGTGATAACTGGCATCCTTGTCTACAACCCCTAAAGAGATTAAATTTTGCTGATAGCATTTGATTTGTTAATATTCTTGCAGTTGGATTCGAGTATATGATTTTTACCCATTTGGAAAATCTATCCCCCAGTTGAAATTTCTGCATTATTTTAAATAAATATGGCCATTCAACCTGGTCAAATGCTTTTTCAGCATCTAGGGATATGACAGCTAGTTCAATATCATTCACTCTTTTTGAGTACATGACATTAAATAGACGTCTCAGATTATAGGATGAATAGCGTTTTGGAATAAAACCTGTTTGGTCATGATGTATCAATTTATTAATCACTAAACTTAGCCTCCGAGATAAAATTTTAGTTAGTATTTTTTGATCAGTATTTAAAAAGAGCTATTGCTCTGTATGATCCAGGGTCTTCCAAATCTTTATCAGCTTTAGGGATAAGTGTAATTGTAGATTAATTTAATGATTCTGGTAACTTTTCTTGTTCATAAGCATATTTATATATTGTATGTAAGCGTGGAGAGATCAGATCATGAAACTTCTTATAAAATTCAACACTTAAGCCATCAGGGCCTGCGGCTTTTCCGTTATTTAATGATCCAATTGATTCTTCAATATCTTTTACTGATATATCAGCATTTTACAAGTCTCTACGTTCCTGATCTAAACTGTTAATATGACATTCTTGTAAGAATGTTTCCATTCCATCTGATTGTCCTGCTAGTTTAGACGAGTAAAGATTTTGATAATATTGTAAAAATGTATCATTGATATCTTTTGGTAAAGTCAATATTTCTCCTTGTTCAGATCTAATTTTATGTATCATTTTCTCCTCATCTAATTTTCTAAGCTGGCGTGCCAGTAATTTTTGTGGTTTATCCCCAAATTCAAAGTGTACTTGTTTAGTCTGTTGAAAAAGTTTAATAATCTGATTTGAGTATATTTTATTTAGCTTATATTTTAATGATCCAATTTTATTACTTAGCCCCTTAGAAGGGGATATTGCATTTTCAATGTCTAATTGTTTTATTTCATTTTCCAACTTTTGTTGAGTCTTTCGATTTTCTTTATTAAAGTATGTGTGCTGATATTATCGCACCACGCATAAATGCTTTAAATGTATCCCAAAGCAGTGATGGTAAAATTCCAGGTTTGTCATTAGTTTCAAAAAAAATTAATCTGTTTTACCAAGCAATCATAACAAGCCCTATCCTTTAATATTTGGGGGTTGAGTCTCCAGTTAGAGGTTTTAATAGTTATGTCTTTTAATTTTATCTTAAATGTTAATGGAGCGTGATCCGAGATAATGATATTTTGAATCATATGTAAATGGGATTAGTTTTGAATCTATTAAAAAATAGTCTATCCTTGAGTAGGTTCCAAATACAGGGGAAAAGAATGAATATTCTCGACCAGATGGGTTATCTGTTCTCCAGATATCCTTAACGTTTGCTGTGTTAATAAAAGAATTTATAAATGTACTTGACTTAGAAGTGGTTTTCCTTTTCATTGATGATCTATCTAAATAATTATCTAAGGTACAATTAAAATCACCTCCAATTATTTGATTATGTTGAGTGGATATAGGGATATTGTTAAATATTTTCTTGAAGAATAATGGATTATCAAAATTAGGACCATATATATTCATAAGGATTACATTTTTAGAATATAATTCACCTGTAATTATTATACATCTACCCTCAACATCTTCTATTATTGAGCTTTGTTTAAAAGGTATGCCTTTACGAATAATTATTGCTACCCCTCTAGACTTATGTGTAAATGAAGAGTGATATACTTTGGAAATCCATTTTGCTGTTAATCTATACTGCGCATCTTTTTTAAGGTGTGTCTCTTGGAGAAAAATAATATCAGATTTCAATCTATTTAATTGGGCTAAAACCTTACTTCTTTTAATTGGTTCATTAATTCCCTTAACATTCCAACTACAAAGGTGATTCCATCACCCCCAATCCTAGTGTTTATGTCATACATTTTATTATTAAGGTGGTTTATAATGGAGTAGATGTCTCAGCTCATCTAACCCAATCCTATACCCAAACATCAGATCGATGAAATTTAATATCTGTGACATTGTCTTATACACATGTCTCCTTGAACTAACTATATACCAATCATACTTAAATCCATATAGTATATAATATGAAATAAAATACATAATATAAAAATAATAATAAAAAATGTGAGTAAAGTAGGTGATGTTAATAAAGTGTAAGGGGGAAAAAAAGTGACCAACTATAGTTAGTGCAGTTAGTATTGGCGTAAGCCACACTAGCACGACTACTAATCTACGGACTTCCGTGAAAAAAAAAAAGATGTTAATAATTCCAGCTCCGTTTTTGCCTTAAGGGCTATGTCGGGGTGGGGTATTAAATTTATATACTTAATAATTAATAATACTACTAATATCAAATATAGTTAGTGTCGTAGTACTATATTAGGAGAGCTAACATACATTTGAGGGGTAGTTAATACAAAACTATATTTATTAATAATCCATCCATTCCTCCTTGACCCCAAGGTAGAGTCCATGTCCATTGTTCCTCCTCCTTCCCTGCGGATCCTCCTTCAGTGTGAATCCTCCTCCTTTTCTGTGGGTGGACAGTATCATCAGATAAGTGATCAATAATCAGTATCATCAGGTAAGTGATCAATTTCTTCTGAATATCTCGAGCGAATTCAAGAGCTTTTGTATGTTTGGTGAAGCGGTGCTCCTTGTTATCATAAGCTACCCTTAATGTTGCTGGGTACATCAGGCCATATCTCAGATTCTTTATGTTCCTCAGGATACCTCTTGTTTCTGTAAATAAAGATCTTCTCTTGGCCACTTCCGCAGGGTAATCTCTAAAAATCTGATGTTGTCTCCCTCATATTTGAGATTTTTCTTACGCATTATTATCTTCATCATATCTTCAAAAACATGATCGTAAGCCACCTTCACAATCATCTGTCTTGGGGAAGCATCCCTCCTAGGGGTACGTCTCAATGCCCTGTGTGCTCGGCCCAGCAGAGGTTCTTGGTCCAAGTTCAGAATATCTTTTAGAAGTTTTGCAGCAAATTTTCGAGGGTTTTGATTTCCCTCTCGGCCTTCACTCAACCCAACAATACGCAGATTCTTACGCCTTTGATGTCCCTCCAAGTCAATGCATTTCTCAGTTATTTTGTGTAATAATTCTGATAAACGCTTGTTCTCGGCAAGACGCTTCTCGGCTGATTCAGTCAGTTCTTTTATTGCGTCATTTTGTTGGTTAAGTGAAGTTATAATAGGTTCTAAACTTGGTATCCAGCAGCACCTCCATCTCACCAGTTTTACGGTTTACATCATCCATCTGTTGTTGCAAATCAGTACCCGCTTTATCTTTCCATTCGATCATCATAGTCTTTACAGCGGCTATAACTTCCTTTTTGGACTCTTCTTTCAAATTCTCATGATACACCAAAATATCAGCTCTTAAAGTCTTTATTTCCTCTTTATATTCTTTTTTCATATCCTTAAGCATTTGTTTCAGCTCACCCATAATGATTTTTTTGAGGTCACCCATCTTTAAAATATCTTCCTGGGAGGCACTCAAACTCGAGCCCGAGGCTCCAGTGAGGCCTACTTCCCTTTTCACAGGCTTTTTCCCTTGGTTGGGGGGGGGGGGGGGGGGGGGGGGGGGATGCAGCGACATTTTCTTAGTAAAGTCGCGCGCCTGATTACGTCACGCAACCGGAGCCGTTCACAACCGTTCTCCTCTGGTGAGTAGCTTCAGTTAACCCCTTTTACCCCCGTTTTTAATACAATTTTAGTGGAGCTGAATGGCGTGAGTTCCACTCACTCCATAGCGCCACCGGAAGTCCAGCGTTACCCAGTCTAATACTTGCAGACCTCTCGCGAGTCAACTGCGGTGGCGCCAGTGAGATCTGTAGGTCACGGCCCCAGAACCAGGAAATGTGTCATAAACCCCCACATTTCACCACAATTCCCAGTTCGAAGGACAATCAAATTAATGCCCCGATGCACGAAGCGACGGCCTGTATTTCGGAACCTTTTCCTCAGGTTGCTGGTAACCGCAAGATTCATTGCTGCTCCTCCTTCATGCTGCTTTCCCAGAATAATGCGGGACTTTAAATAGGACAATGCACTGCCCAGTTTCTGTGTTCCTGCCACCTCACCGCTTAATAGTCAGAGATAACTACACCCTCGCCACCCTTAACCTTGTCACTGCAGAGATAACTATCGCTTGAGCCTTTTAGAGACATTTATGCTCAAGTGGGTCAAGCAACACCTGTGGAGGGAATGAACAGACGGCGTTTCTGATCCGGGGAGTGGAGGGGAGGAAGAAGATTGGAAGAGAGCGGTAGAACAAAATCTATGGCAAGTGATACAGGTGAGGAAGGGCGATTGGAAAATGGGTGGAGGAGATGACAAAGGCTAGAAGTGAAAAAGAGACAAAGGGGTGTCAGATGAGGAATGATACGTAAAGCTGGAGGGAGCGGTATGGGTGGAAGAGGACAGGGAGATGATTAGAGAGGGAAATTGAGGACTCGGTGATGAGAGAGGTGGGAGATTAATTTTTTTTTCAAAAATGAACTTTATTCTGAATAGAAAATATATACTTGAGTATACCGAGGAGCAGTGTGACAGGGTTAGTGGAGGAAATGCGTGTGCACTTGTTTGGATTGGAGTCAGCTGTTTCACAGCATGGGTTTATTACCTTCCATGGCCAGGGCGCTAGGCTGCCCGCTGCTCTCCAGCCGTCTCTGTACTGCCTGCTGCCGGGCCCCACTGCACCAAACCAGCACAGATCCAGCAGCGCACCGTGGGCCAACGGCATCTGTCAGCCGGAGCTCGATCCTCCCACCCGGCTGCTGGAAACAATAGCAGAGACATCTGGCCATTCCCTCCCTGGGAACAGGCTCCGCACGGGGGGAAAACGACAAAAGGTCACTGGGAATACCGCAGATAGTTTGAACACAGACTCTGACAGAGAGTCAAAAGCAATTATACGAGACACATGGAACTGCTGATGCTGGAATCATGAGCAAAGCACAAAGTGCTGGAGTAACTCAGTAAGTCAGGCCGCGTCTGTGGAGGGAATGTATATGTAATGTTTCACGTCGGGACCCTTCATTCCCTCCACAAATGTTGCCAGACACTGGACACACTTCACCCCAGGCTCTGGCAATGGAACCCCAGCACAAAGACCTCGCTCGACTATTGATCATCTCGTGCTACATCGGGCGTGAACAAGTGAAACAACCCTTTTCAATGTTTCACTGTTGTAAAAGGTCACAAGGCACTTTACAGCCATAACGTCAGAAACATGGCCACAGCAAACAACCAGAGAAAGGCAGTAAGTGAAAACAAAAAAAAACATTGATCAAGGCACTGGAAAGTATCCCCAAGTTGATCTTCAAGATCCGCTTTGGATTTTGTTGCATCCACCCTTCAGGATCTATGCAAAAAGATGGACCAGAGATCTGCAGTGTTGGATTGGTTTATGTTTATGATTATTATTGTCACATGCACCTATGTACATTGAAAAGCTTTGCTTGCTAACCAATCAAATCAGATAATGCTATACATGAATACAATCAAGAAAAAAAACTAGAGTATAATGTGTGGAGCAAAGTAGAAGATACAGAGTGCAGAATACAATAGTATCAGCATTGTAGCGCAACAGTTCCAGAGATAAAGTTCAAAGTCCACAATATCGGACAGTACCCAACCTTATGGAAGGACTGTGTAGGAAAGGACTGCAGATGCTGGTTTACACTGAAGATAGACACAAAATGTTGGAGTAACTCAGAGGGACAGGCAGCATCTCTGGATAGAAGGAATGGGTGACATTAGGGGACGAGACCCTTCTTCAGACCGAGAGACACAGATGTGGAAGGGTATGGTGAGACAAGGTGACCAAGATAAAGGAAAATGTAGAATAGATCATTGTTAGCAAGGGAAAGCTGACAACGAAGCATACAAAGATAAAATTTAACCAGGAAGACAGTCAGACAAGTAGGAGAGAGAGAGAGAGAGAGCGAGAGAGAAAGAGAAAGTGTTACTTGAAGTTAGAGAAGTCGATGTGCATACCGCTGGATTGTAAGCTGCCCAAGCAAAATGAGGTGCTGTTCCTCCAATTTGCTTTGGGCCTCACTGACAGTCTAGTCTGCATGATGGACTGGGCTACATCTACAACTCTCTGCAATTTCTTGCAGTCTTGGGCAGATTATTCCCAAACCAAGCTGAAGCAACGTGACAGTATGGTTTCTATGGCGCATCTACACAACAGATTACATTGTCGATGTGCACTGTATTGGCATAAGATTCCTCAACCTTCTGACTCATAGTATTCACGTGACTCCACTGCAGCTGAACCAGACTGATAGGGAGAGGACAGAGGGCATGCAGCATAAAGAACTTGTTTACAATTTCCTCAGTGGTGTAAGAAAAATTTAAAAAAAAAATCCTAGATTTGTATTTCTCCTGTAAACTTCAGAAAATCACTTCCATTACACAGCTGCAGTGGTGTCACGTGAATGCTATGAGTCAGAAGGCTGAGGACTACAGTGCACATTGAGTGCATAAGCCCTCACCATAATGCATTACATCATATGCAAGGAGATGGCTCATCTCCACTCCAGGCTTGTCTCGTGCATAATTGACGACATTACATCTCCTGCATAGCACTTGGTTTCAGGTTCCCAATCAATCCTCTCATGAAACACTTTCAGAGAAATTAATCTCCTGCCACGTTGACCCTTCCCCTTCAATCTCCAGCACGCATCTGTGCAGGAACACTTTTTTTTTTTTAAAAAGTGCTGCATGAAGAAAAAAAAATGATAGCCAACAGCTTGAAGATTTCAGGGTGGCTGGTGGTCTGAGTAGCGTACAATATTTGTTATTCAGAGCTTCTTCCATATCTTTACTCCATACCTCCATATCTAAGAGTAGGCCACAATTGTGTGGCCACAGTGATGAGCTCCAAACATTGTTTTACAACAGGTTACAGGTGATTTCAGATCTTATTCACTTTGTACATTCTTGGCAGTGATGCGAGACAACAGTTAAATTGATAACTTATTTTTTGTAAACAGTCTGCAACAAACAGAAATGGCATGAATAAAAACGATAGATCTTAAGGGAAGGCTTGATTTGAAGAGGTTTGTATCTTGCATTCTCAACAAAATCTAACATTGCCCCAACTTCAAATACCAGGGAAACATTTATGTTAATACCAGCGATTTCAGAGTCAGAGTTTTCCATTAACCATTGCAAGTTAATAACAGTCAGAGTATGAACATTATCTTGTTGATTCATAGTAATCATTATGGCTACCACCTCCCTGCATCTTTGGCTGTCCTCCTCCTCCCTTTATTAGCTCTGGATTATTGTTCCAGAGCTCACACGACCACCCACCGTTAATTTTGCATCATCCACAACTCTTCTGCTGTTGTCCAACTCACACTATTCCATTCACCATTGCTTGCCAAGGTGCATTGACAGATGGTCCCAACACACCTCAGTTTTAAATCTTCCATGGCTTTGCCTTTCCCCATCTCCAATCCTTGACCCCTGCAATACTCTAGAGTCTGGCCTTCTGTATCCCTTTAGTTTTGAGATAAAGCATGGAAGCTGCCCTTCAGCCCAGAGACCACACTGACCAGCGAGCACCCGTACACACGAGTTCTATGTTATCCCACTTTCTACAAACCACGTCTTTGTACTGTGGGATAAAAACCAGAGCACCCGGAGGAAACCCACACAGTCACTGGGAGAACGTCCACACAGACAGCACCGAGGTCAGGATCAAACCTGGGTCTCTGGCACTGTGAGCAGCAGCACTATCAGGTCTGCTGCTCAATCCCTGATATTCATCGCTTCAGGTCACCATGTCTCCATGTTCTAGGAGATTCTGCTTAATCCTTTCCAGCTCGTAGAATCTCTTTGAAATCTGTATCTAAAGCTTGATCCGAGGCAGATTAGTTTATTGTAACAATTCCTTGTTTGCATAAAGCTAACTGTCCTAAATAGTATATATGATAATGAATGATAGATAGAACAGTAAATACAACAGCAAACACAAAACAGCAGAATGCCACAAAGACTGTGGGCAATGTGAAGTTGTGCAACAATGGAATAACTGAAAATGGTAGAGTTAAGAGCAAGAATATGTGACAGCATTTAGGAAAAGGGAAGTGAAAAAACTGCTTGTTTGAGGAGGCCGATTCAGTGGAGAAGAACCCGTCACGTATGGATATCTAGGTTTTCAAGCTACCTTTACCTTTTACCTTTAGGTATTTTCTCCCTAAAGGTAGAAGAGAGAAAAGGAATGGCCATCCTTGACAATATATCCAGCTTTCCTGACGCAATGTGTACAGACCAGATTAGATTGCTGACGATATGGATGATCTTAAATTGTCAACCATCTCTACAGTAGCTCCATGGACGCGGACAGCGTTATATTAACCCTTCCCCCCCAACCCCAGAGTAAATAGAATGGAGCAATTTCTGTCCTTCAGTTGTAGGCACCTTAATTAAGTCTTTCTCAGCCTGGCAGCATCTGTATAGGGAATGGACAGGTGACATTTCGGCTTAAGGCCCTTCAATTGGAATGAATATGGGAGAAATAGCCTGTATAGAGAGATAGGGGAGACTTCTTACGTATGGTGTGCCACTGAGCTAGTTTAATAATTAATCGAGGTGTTGCCAGGGCTAAATGAAAGGAATAAACCAAGACTCCGGATCTATCCCGTACAGCGAGTTCGGTATTCAGAAAAACACAAGGGGTCATGAGATTTGTCAAAGGTCAAACGCTAAAAATAAAAATCGAATTAAGCGCTGTAGCTTCAGTGAGTATAGTTTTATCAAGTTTGTATTTGTCCGGGGGCATATGCGAGTGTCCCATCCCCGGGAGGGGCGGCCGGAGACGTCCGGACCATTGGGACACCAGCCCCCAGCCAGCGCGGGGAAACGCCAACCTCAGCTCACCTCCACCTCTCCCGCCGCGCCAACCGACAGCCCAGACCAACGACAACAACAGGAGGCCAGATTATCTAAATGGTGTCAAATTGGAAAAAGGGGAAGTACAACAGGATCTGGGGGTCCTTGTTCATCAGTCAATTAAAGTAAGCATGCAGGTACAGCAGGCAGTGAAGAAAGCGAATGGCATGTTGGCTTTCATAACGAGAGCAGTTGAGTTTAGGAGCAAAGAGGTCATTCTGCAGTTGTATAGGGCCCTAATGAGACCACACCTGGAGTATTGTGTGTAGTTTAGGAAGGACATTATTGCTATTGAGGGAGTGCAGCGTAGGTTTACAAGGTTAATTCCCGGGATGGCGGGACTGTCCTATGCTGAGAGAATGGAACGGCTGGTCTTGTATACTCTGGAGTTTAGAAGGATGAGAGGGGATCTTATTGAAACATATAAGATTAAGGGTTTGGACACACTAGAGGCAGGAAACATGTTTTTGATGTTGGGGGAGTCCAGAACCAGGGGCCACTATTTAAGAATAAAGGGCAAGCCATTTAGAACGAAGATGAGGAAACACTTTTTCCACACAGAGAGTTGTGAGTCTGTGGAATTCTCTGCCTCAAAGAGGGATGGAGGCCGGTTCTCTAGATACTTTAAAGAGAGAGCTAGACAGGGCTCTTAAAGATAGCGGAGTCAGAGGATATGGGGAGAAGGCAGGAATGGGGTACTGATTGGGGATGATCAGCCATGATCACATTGAATGGCGGTGCTGGCACGAAGGGCCGAATCGCCTACTCCTGCACCTATTGTCTATTGACCAGAGACAAAACACAAGCCTGCACACAATGCAGCACCACTGTTGCCGAGACTGTTTATAGCTAGTGATCTATAACCTGGGCATGCGCAGTCGGAATACCAAACTCACTTATTGACAGATACTGAAAGACAAGATCAGACTTTTTGTTTTGATCAAATGTGTTTGATCAAGATCAGACTTTATTCAGCCTTCACATACTCCCGACACCCTGATTTTTTTTTTTTTTTTTTAAATGTGCAATTAATTGATGGGATTTTGACAATGCTGACAGATATTGCCCCAAATACCCTCAGGAAGGTGGTTGCAAGCTGCCTGCTTCACCTGCTGCAGTCAAAGTGCCCAGCACGGAGCACATCACATGGCCAGGAGATGTGATCAGTGCTGGACACACTGATCTGTTTTAATCCGTACACTAATTTATACTCTGTATCACTCATCCCAGCTCCGCTAATCCGATGTACGTGTCAGCTGCTCCCTGACGAGGAGCTTTACTGGAGATTGTGCTCCAGTGGGGTTGTGCAGCTAGAACTGCACCAAAAATTATTTTCCATCAGTTCCCAACAAGATTTTGTTGCTGCATCTTTTGATTTTTATTTTTTGGCATTGCTACCTAGTCCACATCCAACAAGGGGTGCAAAATGGATTTTGTGCAGTAAGGAGTGAACAATCGGCAGGACTTCAGTAGAAATCTGGGTTGCGTACACAGAGACCCGGTTGTGCTGAACCAGGATTAGCTCTGTGCCAGATGCAGTTGCAGAGCTAAAAGGCTGTAAATGAGATTAGTTTTCATCTCAATATAATGGCGAGGCAGAGACTTCAGCCAAAATCTGCACTTTCATATTCCCCGTGGAATCAAGCCAGGCTAATGGGCACACATTATGCGCGCACACACACACACAAAATCATTGGCACAATATCTAATTCAATACAAAATATTCGAATTGATCAGTAATAAACTGGAGAACCATCAGTACAATAACCCAGTTAACAGGAGCTAGAATAGATTCAGAAAGTTCTGCCTGACCAATCTCATTAAAATCTGTTACGTGACCAACCTGTTGCGATCTGGGCACAGTGTAGGTGGTTGTCCAATAGGTTCTGACAAAGTTCCACGTGGAAGTTGTTGGAATTCAGAGGAAAGGATAATGGCTGCAAAGTAGGAACAAATGGTTATTAGTTGCAACAATGGAGTCAAGATATAAACATATGGAGGGGAGGGCTTCAGGTCTTTGTGCTATTTCTAATTTGATTCAATACCCTATTTAACAGAGCAAACAAGTCATGCAGTACCATCTCCAGCGAGACAGCTTCTCACCAGAGGTCCTTATTGACCTGAAAATAAACTGGATTAGTTACGTAGATGGACACAATAGCAGGGTAGAGGTGGGAATTCTGCAGAAGAACCACCACTCTGACTTAGAAATACATCACTGTTCTTCCCTTGACTGTGGATCATAATCCTTGAACTTCCTGCCTAAAGGAAATACCCCCACTAGTAGCAACAGCGCCTCACCTTTGCTGCTCTTACCGCTGATCTTATATCCCAAAAAACTAAGAACAAGATTTTAATCTTTCTATAATAAAAAAGCCCCAACCCACATAATCTTCCCCATCGGCTAAAACCATTTCAGTTCTTACATCATTCTTGATCATGTCCACATGATACACTATGCAAAATTTGGACATTGCATGGCAGAATAAGCCCGGAGGTGTTAAATCATTCAGATTTCTTGCACATTTGAAGATTGAATGCATCCCCCACTCACCTCCCCCAGACATCAGACTATAAGTTACAGGAGCAAAAGAAGTGGCAGAATAGGCCCTGGTGCTCTGCATGGTTCTATGTATGCTAGGATTTTGAATGCAACCCCCACTCCCCTCACTCAGATGCCGAGGTCCTGCCACTGTGGTTTAGAATCATACTCCAGAAAATAGAGGGCTAAATCTGGGTGGATTCTAGTTGGACAACTGCACCGTCACTGGTCTGAATGATTCTGGTGCATTCTGGTGCACTACCCCCATCACCCTTGTATCTACATTTATTCATAGATCATTGGTCTTTAGCAGGTTCCCTGGAACACTCAGTAAAGATTGCAAGTAGCAAGTTCCAGAGATGATGCAAAATAGATTCCCTTGACATTAAGGCTACATGACTAAATATAGTGTCAAGAAATGAGAGGAAAGAGTGTAATCAATAGGAATAGGCAAGGGGTGGGGAGAACATCTCCACTGCTGAGATAAAAGTAAATCTGTTGAAATTTTTAGATCAAATCATCCCAGACCCAGCAGTTCCTTAGGGCAGTGTCTCAGGCCCAACCATCTTCAACTGCTTTCATCAATGACCTTTCTTCTAATATCACTTCTGAAGTGCGCACACCTGCACAATTTTGCTTTCCATTTAAAATTTATCACCAATAGCCCAATTCTTCATGCAGCAAGACATGGATAACATTCAGCCTTGGGATGATAACTGGCAACTAAGATTTGCTACAAAAGCACCAGGTAATGGCCACCTCCACAGTCTAGCCATCTACCCATGATGTTCAATCACCAGTCCCTTACCATCAACAGCCAAAGTCATCACCAGCTAAACAATTAGACACAGATCTGACCAAGTCAAACTTCTACCTTCTGCTGGAAGAAACAACCACCCCTATTTTAGGTTCTTGCTGTCCCCGTCTCTATGCTGCCCAGACCTGTGGAGGAAGAGCGTGTGGGCGTGTGTATGTATGCACACTGGAAAAACAGATATGCTCCACACAATCACACCCAGAGTACAGGAATAAGAATGATAGGGCATCTGTCTCAATTTCTGTCACTAGCACCCAATAGGTCAAACTACAAAAAACATATTCTGTAATAATTGGATTGTCACTAGTAACGCATAACATGCCACAACAGGGATCGGTGCCCGGAGGGGAGGATGCTCCTCAAACTGCGGAGCATCCTGGACAATACAGCTCACCCCCTCCATGACACACTGGTCAACCTGAGGAGTACCTTCAGCAATAGACTGGTTCCACCACAGAATGCCACAGGAGATCCTTCTCCCCTGTGGCTATCAAACTTTACAACTCCTCCCCCTTCTGTCCTGGGGTAGACTGAGACTGACTCCCTCTCCCACACCCCCTCCCCAATCTTGGCACATCCCCCAATCCTTTCCACTTGTCACTTTAATTTCATGTTTCATGTATTTTGTATTTTTATGACTGTTGGCAGGTCAATTTCCCTCCTGGGATTAATAAAGTTCTATCGTATCATACACTGCCGGGGAAAGTGGTGGAAGCAGATATGAAAGCAATGTTTAAGAGGAGTTTAGACAGGCACATCAACAGACAGGGAATTGAGGGTATACAGACCACGTGCCAGTAAATGTGCAGTTTAAATTGGATCACGTTTAGCACAGACATTGTGGGGCAAAGGGCATGTTCTATATTCTATGTAACTATCAGCACTTACAAATACAACTGCATATATTTCCATAGCAACTTTGAACAAAATGCCTCAAGGACTTTCCAGGCTATAAATCAGACAAAACGCGACCCAGTAACTTTTGCAAGAATTAGGAAACATCAAGAGGTTAACTAATGAAAGGTGGGGAGGTTTGGGGAAGAAATTCCAGAAAAGTTAAGGCCTTGTTAGCAAGGTGAACAGTGGCTTTGGAATATACTGGAGACAAAGTGTCAGCAAACACGCTTGGTTCAGATAAAATAAAGGCGGGTTCACGTTTAAAGATTTTTACCTCGATATACAATACTGATGATGCTCTGGAAACTCATTTAATTGGGGAGATGTGGCAAATCAGTTTAATCTTGACATTTGAATAGCACGAAACCTTGCATACCAAAGGCTTCATTCAGCATTTGAGCCGACTCCAGTCGGACTAACCAACCTGGAATTGGGTTTGTGATTCTGATTATCAGACAAAGCTGGCAAATGCAAGTGCATGTGAACATTCCCATGACTAGTTAACCTGCAAATGCTAATTTCAGACCAGGGTACCTGAGACACTGGGTTTTAAAGAAGGAACTGCAGATGCTGGAGAATCGAGGGTACACAAAAAGCTGGAGAAACTCAGCGGGTGCAGCAGCATCTTAGATGCTGCTGCACCCGCTGAGTTTCTCCAGCTTTTTGTGTACCTGAGACACTGGCATAGTTTCTACCCTAGGAAACGGTAGCAGAGAGCAAACGACCATCAGCACTGTGGCTCATGAATTCAAGATTCACAAAGCACAAGAAGCAAAAAGCCTTGTATGGTTTGCGAGGGCATATGGATAGCAAAGGCTGCTTGGAGCAGTGGCTCAGACATCCAAAACCAAGGATCAACCAAAACTTGGCCTCACCTCAATAAAAAGATAATTTGACAATAAATGGGTTCAAATCATAATTTGAGCCCATTTATTCTCCTCTCGCATTGCAGCACTATTCAGCAGTTCCACTCACCTCGCTACTCCCTCACACTATCGAATTAGCAGCATTTCCAGAGAAACAGCACCCAGACATCAATGAACAATCGCTGCAAGACTGAAGAGAAGCAAGACACCAACTCACTTTGGTACAAACACAAAATTAGTTGTTTGGTACCAATTGACAGGAAGGGTCTCAAGATAATGATTTAAGCCCAAGAAAAAGTGATTTAATCCTCAGCCACTGCTTAACAATTATAACCGAGGACAGGCTATTCAACCCCTTCAGTTGGTGGTTATTTTCAACACCACAAATCAGTAGCTGCCAGTTTTTCACTTTACATTAGCCCAAGAAACATTGACAACAATTAATATGAAGAGAAGCATCCCATATCTTCTGAGTACCCAGTGTAAAAACCTCTAGGAGCTAATCCAAAATTTCTTGAAATTCAATCTACAGTCTTCATTTGTTGTGTGGGCAGCTTGCGGGCCAAGTGTTGATGCACGTTATTTATATTGCACCCTGGATAAGACCATGAGCCAGAGAGAAAACAAATCATCTGGTTTTGCTCATCTTAGTCTAGATTCAGCCCATTTCTGTCCATACCATTTTATTTCTGATAACTCCTGAAAATCAAACATTTCCTAATGGACACAGACCAAATTAGTTTATTATGACCCAACTAGCCCAGGAGAGTGGGGAAACATAATACATGCTAACCCCGGAGAACAAACGGGTTTGGTTTTTACAGACGTCTGTCCGTAAGTTAATTGTCCACGTCCAAAAAATATGTAAAATTCACTATGGCAATTATATCGCCACAATATTATAATGAATGGCCTCGAAGTCTGATAGGAAACAATAATTACTAAAAGTAGTGAGAGCGCAGAAATTAGTTCTGCCATTTGTATAAATGATTGTGTTTATGTAGGTTGGACATTTACATGGGTGTCAATAAGTCGGCCATTTGTAACCTGGGGATGGCCTGTGTCAGGTTACTGGGCGAAGACCCGACAAGCCACAGGGACTGTACCCTTTATTAGCCCCACAGCCTTGCTGCAATCGCCTTGCTGCCATGCCCTCCAAGCACAATGTTCATCAGACAGTATGAACAGTCAGCACCTGTCCCACCCTGCTGAGCTTCAAAAGGCACAGAGTCCCGTTATTCTCTTTGCCAACAGATGTTTCTGAAGCACTTCAAAACATTTTCCATTCAAGCTAACATCAAACATTTAGCCCAATGGATTGAACTAATTCACGGAACCTCCCATGGGCCAGATCCTCAGCCATATTTTCCATAGGAACTTAGTTCTAAGCTGCTTTCTCTGCAAAACTGCCTCTCCTTCCGCAGCACAGGCATCATATTGAGCAGAAACCATCATTGCACCATTTCCCTTGTACTGCCTGAAGGCAACCTAGCACAGAATGCAGAGACTCAGCCCTTGATCCAACTGATTCCAGAGCCTTTCTCCCCCTGCTTTCTTCCAGACCAGTCATCTTTGCTAAAGGTTCTTCCCATTCCACAGAATTCCAATGGAGCAACACATCCAGCCAGAATCCATGCCGCAGAAACTCTCAGCAAATGCTGAGACCATGGGGTCAGCCTACATTTATTGAAATGTGCTGATTTTTAATGTCCAGCATACTCCAAGAAATTACTTCCTAGCTGGAGATGATGGTTTTTGGCAGGATACGAAGGAAGATAGTGTGCTCCTTCACGTAGCTGGAAAAGAAAGATTCCACAAGGCAATGTACAGATTTGGAAGCTCCCTGCAGGGAGCTGGACAATATTTCTGTCAACACAATAGGACTAACACTCGGCCCAATGAGATCTGGCACAGACACCAACATTTACTGGTTCAACATCCCTGCAGCCTTCAAGCCCTGCCCTTCCTTCATCCATGCCCTTTTCTTTTCTTTCTCGTTCTTTACCCTGTCCTCTAAAACGGGTTACTGCAGAGCTCCACATTCCCATAAATTTCAAGGGACAACATGTTTTGTTTTAAATTGCCTTGGGATTTATAAATAGCTGTGTTCTGGACACTGCTGTTTGAGACAACCCCAAGTTACGACATGCAACATAAAGGTGCTTTCCCAATTTTGCAGCTTCACAGCTCCGTTTGTTCCACAGCACCGATGCCAGCTGTGATTGCAAGTTACCGATAGCAACAGGCAGCTGATTGGCCAACATGCTTACATAGGACAGCAGTGTTCAATGAACCAGTTGCATTGCAGTTTTCATTAGAACAGCTTGTCTGCCTTTCTAATGCAGTCCCTCAGGATAGAGGATTATTTGCTTCCACTAAAAATTAAGAGCAATGTGGATAGATGAAGAACTAGCATCCTCCTTCTCATTTTACACAGGGTGCCTATGTATTTCCCAATTCACAAACGAGGTTCTCAATACCTCCTTCATTCCTACCATCTCCTCGACCAGAGTTTCTAGCAGACAATGGGAATGTTTCACATTTTCCACTCCCCAAAGGAAGCTTTGAGCACCTCCTTGAATAGTTTCTCCTGTTCACCTGATAACCTCTGCCAGTGGCATAGCTGAGAATAAAGCTAGTATTTCAGGAGCCTGGTGTTCGGCATGCTGAAGTAACTTGGCCCTCAATCCTGTAATGTTGGCTGGGAGAAGGCGTTGCAGTTGGTTAATTTGTGCTGCCAGCAAAATTGGAATATTGTACAGAGAAAACACTAGTGTTATCTCTCTAGTCCTTCGAGATAGACCAGGTCTCAGAAAACTACCGTTGGGGGACAGAAATTGCTGCTGCCCAGTAAACCATGTGCTCTGTACCAGGTCTGGTTTTGATCTTCAGCTATTTTGTCCCTCCCTCTTCAGTCATCTTAAAGAATGTACTGGCACATTTCATCGTCAAATCTGCTTTTGCAGAGGTGGCTGCTTCTTCCATATCTCACCGAGGACCTTTATTGTAGCAGAAGACAGAAAGGTTCTTGGAGGACAAAATGTCTTGTACCAACCAGTCTTAAAAACAGCCTGAGGCACTTTGTCAGATCAAAGTGTCTGTAGTTGACAAAAGAAAGGAAAACTGAAGCTGGATGAGAAATAAAGATATTACAGGTCACCTTTGCTTCCTCTATTGGTTAAATTCTCACTGTTGCAGGGATGTAGCCAAAGTTGTGGATCAATGATTCAGAGACACAAGTTCCAATCTCACCATAGCAGCTGGGAATTTAAATTAAATCTAGAATTAATGCCGATCTCAAGAAGTGACCAGGAGACTGCCAGATGTTCAGAAAAACCATTCTGGTTCATAAACCTTTTGCAGAGGAAGTCTGCCATCACCCACTATGACCTGCACATGACTCAAGACCCAGCAACACGGTTAACGCTTAACCACTTTCTGAGATGAGAACAGCTGGGGGAGAACCCACAGTGACTGGAACTCAAGACCCAGCAACCGACGCGAGGCTCCGGAGGTAGAGCCAGCCAGGACTTACCAGCACGGGGCTGGCCGACTTCGGGGCTGTGGCGGGTTCAGGCGTTCCGGCGGCCCGACTCGGAGCGGTGGCAGCGACTTCGGAGGTTCGGCCGCGGGCCCAGTGGACGACATAGTCGGGAGCTCGCAGGTCATAGTTTGGTGACCTGTTTTTCCGGAGCTCCCGCGGTAACAGCTGCGTCCGCTGGACTGGAGGGCGGCAGCTTTGAATGCCCCGGGCCGCGGAGTTGAACTGGCCCGCTCGCGGAGCGCGGTTCACCCGCGGGACTTATTTACATCACCCGGTGCGGTCACAACATCGGAGGCCCGGGTCCCCTCAGCGCAGAGGAAGAGGAAGAGGAAGAAGGGAAGAGACAAAGACAAGATTTTTGCCTTCCACCACAGTGAGGAGGTGCCTGGTGAACTCACTGTGGTGGATGTTAAATATGTGTTTATTGTGTGTTTTGTTATTTACTATATGTATGACTGCAGGCAACGAAATTTCGTTCAGACCGCAAGGTCTGAATGACTAGAAAGTTTTCCAAGTTCCTCAGCAAGAGCCGTACCAACAGGCCACTCAAACCAGAACTGCCATTCAGTCATATTTCATTGACCCATTGATGGGATAACTCAACTGGCCATCTCAATCCCTTTTCTCTGGTCACTGTACTCCAAAGATTGAGACAACAGAAGAAATGCCTTCTTACCTTTGCTCAACAGACAACCCCTTATTCTGAAACTATAGTCCCTGGATCTTGATTCCCTCATACAGGGAAACATCCTACCCTGTCAATCCTTTGCAGTATATAGAGTCATACAGCGTGGAAACATGCTCTTCGGCCCAACTTACCCACACTGACCAACAGGTCCCATCTACTACACGTCCCACCTGCCCGCGTTTGGCCCATATCCCTCAAAAACTGTCCTATCCATGTACCCTTCTCTTGATTAAAAGTAGAGATGTACAGATCTCAACAAAGTCAGATGGAGCATGACCAAGACTGTCCTGCTGAAGCACGTCCCTTCCCTTTGTATTTCATATCCACCTTTCCCCTCTCCCATGACAAAGACATACAATTTTCCTGTTCGGTTTAGAGCTAATGACTAATGCTGATCCAGTGCTGCTGTCACCATCAATAAATGGTAAGCGCATGAAAAAGGGAGGCTTTCTTTGTTCATTAACTCAGAGGTACTGAGGCATGGAAATATGCATGGAGCCAAAATGGGCCATTGAGGATGTCCAATACAGGCTCGACCCAAATGAACTGTCAGGGAAAGGAAGATTGTACAAACCCCATGGTCATTTATCCAACAATCACTAACAGCACAGCCAGGTCTCAAGAATATCAGAGTGATGCAATACATTTACATACGCCAAGGTGTTGGGTGAAAAGAACCATCACAAACATTTGTTCCACAGCAAGCAACTGATTGCTTAAACCACAACAGGACAGACCTCCCAGCCCAACAGTGCAGAAAGGACAGCACAAGAAACTCGGGTAGCACTGTAACACAGGGGGAGTGTTGCTGCCTCACAGCGCCAGAGACCCGGATCCGATCCAAGCCTGCATGTTCTGCCTGCGACCACATGGCTTTATTCCGGATGCTATGGTTTTCACCCACATTCCAAAGACGTGCAGTTTTGCAGTTTAAATACCTTCTGTAAATTGCCCCCAATGTGCAGAATAGAACTCGTCAACACAGGTCACCGATGGGCAATGGTGACCTGATCACCAGTCAACACAGTCTCGATGGGCCAAAGTGCATGTTTCCACATTGCATCTCTAAACTAAACTAAAGTCCCAGAGCACATTGATGCATTTGGATGTCAGAGAAATTCACTAGTCCAGAAAATGATAGAATTCCATCACCTTCAACATAAGCTTCCAACACTCAAGAAACATGCATTATAGCGGAACTACCTGTATATAGAAACCAACACTAGTCCAATAATCCCCAATTCAACCACCCTCTTCCTAAGCCCTCAACTCTGGCCATTAAACAGATAACAGACAACAATACAGCACAGGAATAGGCCCATTGGCCCACAATGTCCATGCTGAACAGAATGTCAATTTAAACTAATCTCAGCCTGCACGTGTTCCATAACCTTCCACTCCCTGCATATCCATGTGCAACCATGCTTCTTACATGTCACTATCGTAACTGCCTCCCACACCACCCTGGCAGTGAGTTCCAAGCACCCACCAATCTCAGGGCAAGAAAAAAAACATGCCTAGCACTTTAAACTGCTCCCCTCTCATCTTAAAGCCATGCCCTCCAGTCCTTGACATTTCCATCCTGAGAAAAGAAACCACTACACTTTCTTCTGTTTTTTTGCTACCTGGTCTCCAGATCCCAAACATTTAAATGAACATGTTACTTCATCACACCAGCACATGGTTAACCAGGGGGAAATGCACAGAAGAGACCCCAGGTAGACAGTACTACGAATGCTACTTTTCTTAATATCTATTAATGATTCAGAAGTATACAATTTCAAAATGCCAGAACTTAGGGCAGAGTGAACTAGAGACAGATACATTGATGAAATTTAATGCTTTGGGAGGAAGAACATGAAATGCAAATTAGAGGGCGTCTTTAAAAAGGTCACAAGAGCAGAGATATTATCGACCCGAAACATCACCTATTCCTTCTCTCCATAGATGCTGCCTCACTCGCTGAGTTTCTCCAGCATTTTTTGTCTATCACCGCATGCATGTATATCGCACATTGAATGTGGCCGGGCAGGTTGAGAAAATGGGCATAATAAAGTATGCAGAATCCTGCACTTTATAAATCGAGCCAGAGAGTTCAAGAGTAAGGAAATCATGGCAAAATTTTATAAAACACTGGTTTGGCAAAGCCAGAGTGCTCAGTTCTTGACACTAGATATTTGGAAAGATTTAAAGTCTTTCAAGACTGCGCAGAAGAGATTTACTAAATAGATTACAAGGATGATAGATTTTGGATTGTCTGGAGCTCGAATTGTTGACTGTGCAGCAGGTAAGGTGGCTGACTCATATGTAGAAAATAGAACAGACAAGAACAGTGGGAGGAGCAGAAACATGAGAGGACCGACAGGCTTAATTGCATTTGTTTTAATACAAGTAGCCTCACTGGCACGATTGATAGGCCGACTGTGTGGATGAGCACACGGGATTATGATATTGATGCAATCATTGGAACATGGTTGATGGATGGGCAAGAATGGCAGCTCGATGTGCCAGGATGCAAAAGTTTCAGATGTGACAGAGAGGTTGGAAAAGAGGGGGTGTGGAAGTACTCCTCTGACGGGCAATGAGGTTATTTGGGTAAAATAAATAAGAAAAGGTTAGTCACTTTGATGGGGTTATGCTATAGACCTCTCAAAAGTCCACAGGAATTGGAAGAAACTCATAGGCAGATCATAGCAGGGCTGTAGAAGTAGGGGATTTTAAACTTTTCAAACATTGATGAGGGCAACTTCAGTACCAGAGCCTTGGATGGGGATGCATTCAAGAGTTTTTCACTGAATCAATATGTGGAGTGTCCTATTAGGAAGGGGGCTTGACCTCATCTAGGACAGGCAAGTGGTGGAAGGGATTGACTCATCTAGGACAGGCAAGTGGCGGAAGGAATTGCCTTTGAGAACAGTGACCATAGAGGTTGGAGATTACAGGTTGTAATGGAAAAAGATAAAGCAAGTCCTTGAGTTCAGTCCCGGTTCAGTGCAGTGGACATCATCTCCTTTGCTTGCCTTCATAGGGCAAAACATTGAGCACAATATTTGGGACGTTATATTGCAGCTTAAACTGCATTTGGAATATTGTTCACAATTCTGGTCAACACACTACAGAATTTATGTGTAAGTAATAGAGAGAGTTCAGTGGATGATACCTGGAATGAAGGGTTGTAATTAAAAGGAGAGATTGGACTGGCTAGGTTTATTCTCACTGAAATGCAAGAGCTAAGGGACAATCATATATAAAAGTTTAGATTAGGAGCAGCACAGTGGTGCATCAGTAGTTGCTGACTTACAGTGCCAGAGACCCGGGTTCGATCCTGACCACTGCTGCTGTATGTATGGAGTTTGCACGTCCTCCATGACTGTGTGGTTTTTCTCCAAGTGCTCTGGTTTCCTCCCACATTCCAAAGATGTGCAGGTTTGTAGGTCAATTTTTTTTTTTGTAAATTGTCCCTAGTGTGTAGAATAAAACAAGTGTATGAATAATTCATGATAGCATGGACTCAGTGGGCTGAAGGGCCCGTTTGCACTCTCTGCCTAAACTAAACACGAGGGACATAGAAAGGGTAAATATTCAGCGTTTTTCTTAGGGCAGGGAATTCTAGAACTGTGGGGAACAGATTTAAGGGAGGAGAGATTGGAGGGGCAAGATTTTTCCAACACAGCAGGTGGTGAATATCTGGAATGAGCTGCCAGAGGAGGGGGTGGAGGTTACAATGTTTAATTACAATGTTTAAAAGGCATTTGGACTGGTACTTGAAAAGGAAAGATGTAAAGGCATATTGGCCAAATGTGATTAGCATTGATTAGGCATCAGAGGCAGGGAAGGGGGCTGTTTCTGTTCTGTACATTTCCAGTGTAGGAAAGAACTGCAGATGCTGGTTTAAATCAAAGATAGACGCAAAATGCTGGAGTAACTCAGCGGGACAGGTAGCATCTCACGAGAGAAGGAATGGGTGATGTTTTGTGTCTGAAGAAGGGTTTCGGCCCGAAACGTCATCCATTCCTTCTCTCCAGAGATGTTGCTTGTCCCGCTGAGTTACTCCAACATCCTGTACATTTCCAGGCTTATTCAGGGAAGAGGGAGGATTGAAGAGATCTGATGGGATATTAAAGTACCCGGACATAATAGAGTTAAAAAGTGTTTCCATTGGTAGAGTGAAAAAAGTGTTTACATTTGTGGAGCAGCCAATACCCAGGAGAAAGAAGAAAGGAATTTGGCTAAAGAACCCGAGGGACACCAAGCTTTTTAAAAAACAAGCGCAGCAAGTGGTGAGAACATGGAATGCACTGCAGGAGTGGCAGAAATAAACAGCTTCCAGATGCTCATTCAGCTCACTTTTGAAAGGAAGGAGTTTCCACGACAGTGCAGAGAGTGTGTGGTGGGACTAGCTGGATTGTTGAGATAAACCAGTAAGGTCTTATGGGCCAAAGAGCCTCCTCCTGTACTGTAACCATGCTGTGATTCTGAACTGTGGGGTATGGTACCTGGACCTTGCAGTGAACTGTAAGGCACAGACCATAACTCCACACTCTGTTGCTTGCCTTTAACAAATTGTGGCATCACTTACTGCCTGCTCCCATTTGTCCATTGGAGATCTGGACAGACATTGCTCTGTCAATGTCCAGTGGCTATCTGTAGGACAGATCAGTCATCCACCCACATTGCCTCACCCTCCAGGCAACAAACTAGCTTGCAGAAGTTATGAATGCAAAGCCTTGTTGTGAGACACAGGAGCTTGGCGCCCTCGTGACCTGCTTGTTTCTGCAGGCAGCCAGGGCACACAGTGGCCCATTGAACAGGCGATGATGCATTGCTGGTAATTACAAGCGACTTCTTCACATTCCTCAATCCCACACATCCTATCCCAAATATGCTGACCTTCAGTAATTGGCTGCCTCCTCCATCGTACAGCAGCCAAGAACCTCTGGCTAGGAGGAGGCTTACAGAAAACTAATGTCATTCACGCTCAAAGGTTTCAGCCACTAAAATGTCAAGCACCATTTCTGGCTGAAGACTTTTTTTTTTAATTTTATTTTTTATAAGCAGGCCTTTGTTCTGGAGCCTCTCTCTCAGTTCATGCCACCATACACGGGAAGGCAGCACTCAACAATAGTAGCTTACTAGACTGAGTGGGACCCGTTGGGTCCCATGTTCACACGGGAGGGCTGGTCCCCCGACGCAATATTCCACCTATCCACTAATTCCAATATTGGTGGCCTGTGGGGGGGCTTTCTGGAGCACTGGTATGGGTTCTTGGGGTGGCAGCTCTGGTGGGCTAACAGCTGACTCATGGCTATTCCTTGAAATTCCATTTCAAGCAGGGTGCAAGGCCCCCAAATTCAAATCAATTTTCCTACCATTTCAAGTAGGGTACAAAGCCACCAAATTCAATGCAGTTTCATAACACTTCAAGCAGGGTGCAACGCCACCACATTCAAATGCAGTTTCATAGCATTTCATGCAGGGTGCAAGGCCACCACATTCAAATGCAGTATCATACCATTTCAAGCAGGGCGAAACCACCATAAAACCACACAAATCACCAAACAGTTCAGTAGACATTCAGTGTGTTCAGTTGATTCACAGCTCAGACAGAGTCGTGACCTCTCCCTTCCCCATCATGCAGAGACTGAGCCACACCCACACTTCCGAGTTTTATAACCCCTCCCCCTCCCACAGGAAAAGGTGTGGCCTTCATGACAGGAGAGAGATTCTCAACATTTTTTAAACACTAATAACACTTTTATTTTTCATTGATGGGAAGAATCCTCTGCACCTGCTGAGGAGACCAAGTAAGATAGCCAAAAATCACAGCCGTAAATTATAGTATTTTATCTAAAATCAATATACAGTGCAAACAGGAGGTTAGCCAAAGCACCCAAGCCACCATTTGTAGTAGTGCCTTTTCACTTCAAGCCAAAGCCCCCAAGCCAACTTTTGAAGGCAGTGCCTTTTCACTTCAAGCCAAAGCACCCAAACAAACATTTGCAGACAGTGCCTTTTTACTTCAGACCAACCATATTTTCATTTTCAAACCACATTAAGGGCACTCAGTTGAGTAGACATGTGTCCAGTGCTATTCAAAGCTCAGAGAGACATGACCCTCTTGTTCCTCCATCTTGCAGAGACTGAGTGAGGCACACCACTTCCTGGTTTTATAGTCCCACCCCCTCCAGCAGGGGCAGCAGAGAGAAGGGGAATTTGTTGAAAACATTAATATCGCTCTGATTTTTCATCGATGGGAAAAACCCTCCGGTCCCGGAAGGCGGTGGGGGGCTCTGTGCGAGCTGGCCAAAAATGACGGCTGTAGGTGGCGGCGTTCTCTCGGAAATCACAGCAGAGCGAGCCAAAACCGGTCAAGATCAGACTTTTAGTAATATATAAGATGTATTTCACCTGCAGCACAGTTGGTTAGTTACCCTCTTGCTTCTGAATCAGAGAGCTGTGGGTTCAAGTTGCACTATGGATACTTGGATTGGCATGAACACAATTCTCAAGGGACACTGCACTGTTGAAGGTACTCTGGTTTCTTCTCGCATTCCAAAAACATGCGGGTTGGTAGGATAACTGGCCCCTGTAAATTATCCATAGAGTGTAGGGGAGAATAAAACACGTATTTGAAAAAAATTAGCCTAAGTGATCATCAATCAGCAAGGGTTCAGTTTCAAAGGTAGACACAAAAAGCTGGAGTAACTCAGCGGGACAGGCAGCATCTCTGGAGAGAAGGAATGGGTGAAGTTTCGGGTCGAGACCCTTCTTCAGACTATTTAAGGAAAATGGAAACGAGAGATATAGGTTACAAAGCTGTATCCCCATGACACCCACCTTGTATTTTCTCAAGCATCACCCTTCAGTCTTAGAATTAAGCAGAAGGAAGAAAAGCGATCCAAACAACATCTGATCTGTAACATTGATTACCAAAGAAGGTCTATTTCTGCACTGTATCTCCCCATGTTAAAGCTCAACTCATTGTTCAGGTAGTCAAACATTTTATAAAGCTGGCATTTTGATTTTCCAGAAACACTTTTCAACATACGGTTCCAGCCTCTGATCCAAAAGAACAGGAGTGACTTCATTCCATGTTACAACAGTGATGGAACAATAGGTCAGCATTAATTTGGAGGGCTGACTTGTTACAAGAATATTGCATGGTAGATTCTCCGACCTCGATGGGGTCCATGGAGGTGATGCACAGCACCAGGAAGCCTTGAGAGTGGGCAATCTGGGGAGGATGACCCTAGTTTCAAGCAGAATTGTAAGCCAAAGCCAAGTTAGGGAGCAGAGGTGGGGCTCCAAGTATCAAGCAGCTGTGGGTAGCACAGCATAGTAACTGGGGTGGGAGCTGGATTACCCAAGAGGTTCTGAGACTATCCAGAGGCTCAGAAACAACACCCAAACTTCCTGCTCACAGAGCAAAACACAAGGCGCTGGAATCTCTCTCTGCTGTTCATACATCTGTGAAATGGACAGGTGACAATCACATCAGGACCTTTCTTCAGTCACCTCCCTCCACAGATGCTGCCTGACCTACTGAGTTACTCCAACGGTTTGTGTTTTACTCAAGATTCCAGCATCTGCAGTTCCTTCTGTGCTCAATAACAGAATTACCTATAGTACATAAATAAATATTACTCCTCAAAGAATTCAAGGCAAAGTTAGTCCACAGTACCTGCTGATGTGCTGAGTTGTGCATCAGGTGGTTTGCTAATGCTTGTTAGTTGGTACAGGGAGGCAGCAAAGTCAGTGAGTGGAAGAGGTCATTCCAATTACAACGGATATCACTCCGCAAAGAGGGCCTCGTTTCTGAGATAACATGCATCATTCATGTTTGAGGGGGTTGCAGATTATTTATTAACCAATCTGAGATCCTGCCTGGGAGTATCAACCCCAGGTCTCAAACGGTCTAATAGACTCCAGTAACCTGCAAATGACCTCCCCACAATAGCTCAGCACAATATCAAAGCAGAGTGCTAACCTTCAGTACCCACCTCAGCTATTGCAAATCTCATCCCTCACACGTCTGGCCCTTCAGAATGGGATCGCTTCACAGTTACATACCCACCAGATTCAGTAATGCTTTATAACAGCAAATGTTTCTTTGCTTCCTGGGATCGAAAGCAGACTTGAGCAGTGAGTTTTAATACAGGAGCTGCCACCCAGAAGCCTGATGTTTAGTTTAGGAGCATTTCAATTCAATTTAAATCTTGATAACTGAGGCACAGGACTGGCTTTACAAAGGGCACCAGTGCCATATGCACTGCCCTCACTTTGCATTGAGGGGGGTGGTTCTCCCTTCCAAGCGGCCTCTCCCATGCAGACGTCCATCTAACCTTGTACTCCCCTCACTGCTGCCTCCAGGGCAGCCAGTAGTAGTAACGCACCATCGATGCACACAGACTCCGATCAGTTAAGAGTGGGCTCCGCAGCTGATGAAATAAAACAGCACTTGTTGAATAGCGCCATGCTACGTAACAGGATTCAGGGCATCAGTATGCTGGGACAAAGCTAACAAACACACACATTTCTGTCAAACATGGCACAGACAAACCCAACCCTTCCACAGGGTGCTAGCGCATTCCCCATCATTAAACATCAGCAGGCATCAGGCTCAGAACTCACCCTACTTAATTTTATTGTACAAGCCCAGCAAATGCCTTAGATAGTGCTTCTACATTAAAGGCATCGAGGCAAGCAAGTTATTAACTGTGCCTCTTAACAAAAGATGCATCAGTATAAAGGACTTTCCTATCTAAAGCACCTTTAACACAAAAATACCCTACAAACTCTTCACATCATGGAAATTACTTTGAAATAAACTTCCAAACCAGGGCATCGGAGATGTCCTCGTTCTTTAGGGAACAGGGATTCCCCTCTTCGACTATAGATGAGGCTCTCACCAGCGTCTCTTCTATTCCCCGTAACTCTGCTCTCACTCCCCATCCCCCCACTAATAGCAAGGGCAGAGTCCCCCTTGTCCTCACCTTCCACCCGTCACATACAACAGATAATCCTCCGATATTTTTGTCACCCCCAAAGGGATCCCACCACATCTTCCCATCTCCTCTCGGCTTTCCGCAGAGACCGCTTCCTCCGTAACTCCCTGGTCAATTTGTCCCTTCCCACCCAAACCACCCCATCCACTGGTACTTTCTCTTGAAAACGCAGGAAGTGCTACACTTGTCGCTTTACCTCCCTCCTTGACTCCATCCAAGGACCTAACCAGTCTTTCCAGAGGTTCACCTGCACCTCCTCCAACCTCATCTATTGCATCCGCTGTTCTAGGTGTCAGCTACTCCACATCGGTGAGACCGAGCGTAGGCTTGGCGATCGCTTCGCCCAACACCTTCGCTCAGTTCGCAATAACCAACCTGATCTCTCGGTGGCTCAGCACTTCAACTTCCCGTCCCATTCCGATTCTGACCTTTCTGTCCTGGGCCTCCTCCATGGCCAGAGTGAGTCCCACCGTAAATTGGCGGAGCAGCACCTCATATTTCGCTTGGGTAGTTTACACCCCAGCAGTATGAACATCTCCAAATTTCAGGTAGTCCTTGTTTTCTCCCTCTTTCCCCTCCCCTTCCCAGCTCTCCCACAGCCCACTGTCTCCGCCTCTTCCTTTCTTCTTCCCACCCCCACATCAGTCTGAAGAAGGATCTCGAGCCAAAACATCACCTATTCCGTCGCTCCATAGATGCTGCCTCACCCGCTGAGTTTCTCCAGCATTTTTATCTACCTTTGAAATAAACTTGAACGTTGGATACTAGTTACTAGCAGGGATACTAATGCACATATCTAAAGCTAAAGGAGCACATGTAGTCCCCGTATAATTTTTAACGTGGTAGAAACACCCCTAAAGTTCAGAATGATCACTCACCCAGGAGGAAAAGATGCCAGACAATGCAGCACTCCTTAAGCGGCAAACACTATTTACACAAGATGCGGCACACCAACTCACAACATTCGGGTTCCGCAGGGAAAGATGGTACTATCTCAACACGGTTCAATCACGCACTTGGAAATATCTGATAATCTAATGGAACTATATTCCATTGCACGTTATTAGCATGTCACAAGTCAAAGTAGACCTTTCTGTAAAATAGACATGCAACATTTGTGCTATCCTGCAGCACACCTACACTGCATTGTTCTACAATGCTTCCGATTAGTATTGATGAGGAGTTGTCATCATTTTAAGCAAGATCAGGAGAAGCCACCTAACACATTCCCAGAGTAACCATAATGTAATTTTACTTGTTAAAGAAGGAACTGCAGATGCTGGAGAATGTTCTCAATTCTGTTAACCCTTGCTGTCTCCTCCCCTTCCCACCTCTCCCTCAGCCCTCGGGCCCTGGCATTCCCTCTATCTCTATCTCCCTCCCCCACCCTAGTCGCACTAGCTTCTCATTTTCACACCACAAACAGCTTACAATGGCTTGTTCCCTTTATCATCGATACTTTTTTGCATATCTTTCATTCATTGTTCTTTATCTCTCCACATCACCGTCTATATCTCTCATTTCCCTGATCCCTGACCAGTCTGAAGAAGGGTCTCGACCCGAAACGTCGCCTATCTCCTTCGCTCCTTAGATGCTGCTGCACCCGCAAGATTTACACATATCAAACATCGGCCAGGACTGCAATGCTCTCTCCGTGCTGCCCTTTGAAGTACCCTTAACATCCAGTTGAGAATACAGATGCAAAGTTTTATCCAAATACAGCATCTCTGATAGTGTTACACATCAGAGCAGACATAATTTGTTATATTCTCGACTCTGACCTGGGACCTACACCACATCCTCACTACTTCCATGGAATGGATGGGCAGGGTTGTCAGAAGCTCCCAGACCCGTCATTGTTGAAAGTACAGCTGCCAAAGCGACGGGTGACAAGAGCTGCTGCGTTGACCCTGTGATAAATATCAACCTCTGGGCAAGGACCAGAAGGCCTTGCAGTCCACCATTTCATAGAGCATTTTAATAAAGCCAAAGTGACAAGAAAGCAGCAATGACTCATTTCTTCCAGTACCTAAAACACAGCAACATTTGGCCTGATAACAGCCTGGGCCGACATTTAACACGTTTAACCTCCCCAATCGAAGTTTCCTCATAACATTATACAATGAGGTATCCAGGCAGCTTTAGCAGGAAGCTATAAATTCATGTGCGACATAGGAGCGCCCCTCAGTCCTCATAAACAGCAATAACAGTAAAAAAAACATACATCACAAATACAAAAAAATCGGAAATATTTTTTCTCTCTGTCACTCTCCTAACTCTAACAGTCAGTTTTGTTTCCAAGATAGCCACCCTAACGATCGCTTCGTGAGCAGGTATTAGAACTAGGCCTAATCCTGCACAATCGGCAGAAACCAGACCGAATTTCCTCCTCTTTAACCAAAGAGCAACTTAAAAATCCATAACCAGCTGAGACCAGGCAACTCTGCAATGGTTGGGGTAAAAGTCTTCAGGGTAGAAATGCAGCCGCGCACTCGTTCAACAAACATCGCTCTGTGCCCACAAACACATCAAACACACCCGTTTGCGCGGATGCCCCGGGAGATGGGCTGGTGGAGGAGGAACAAGATCAAGGCGGGAGGGAAAGAGATGATACGGCAGCAAGGGGGAACGGGAAAAGTACACATTTGGGGGGGGGGGGGGGGAAGAGGCAAGGTGGGGAGAGCGGGGGTCCTGGACTGGTCACAGACTGGGACTCACCAGAAAAATCGGCGAGAGTGCTCCGGTCACCAGGATCCGCACAACTGCGATTCTCTGCACAGCCGTCACCGCGCTGCGGACTCTCTGCTGTTGGCGACGTTCAGCCAATGGGCAGCCGCGCGGCTGCTGCTGCACCAGGGCCAAAGCCTGGAGCACAATCCACACTCAGTTACCCCAACTCCCGGCACCCGCTTCAAAATGCCACCCTGCTACCTGCCACCTGTCACCTGCCACACACCCCTGCTCAAAATGTGCACCACCTGAGGGGACCCCCGGCGTGGGAGCGATCCTGCTCAAAACTTACCCCCCACCCAGCACTTAAAGAGGCTGCACCTGCTCACAATTACCCCCCTCACTATTTAAAGGAACCACACCTGCTCACAATTACCCCCCTCACCACTTAGAGGCAGCGCCTCCTCACAATTACTCCCCTCCCCCAATGACTGTAAGATAGTCATGATGTAGCACGTTTGTGACACAGATCATGTGATAGGAACAGAATTAGGCCATTCGACCCATCAAGTCCACCATTCAATCGTGGCTGATCTCTCTCTCCCTCCTGTGAGGGATAAAGTGATTAAACCCCACTATTGTAAGGGGCTTTAAAGAGGATTCAAACCGATAGAGGCCAGGGAGAGGGTTCTGACACAGCTGTGTATAAAAGTTACCAGACCCATCCTTGAGTAAGAAGTGATAGCATTGTATAGCGGTAGAAGGGAGTGATGTAGATAGATCCCTATCAGTAGAAGGGAGTGATAGATGGGACCCTTGTCACTATAGCTTAGCTTTAGTGCTGATATAGGAGAACTGAGAGAGTTCAGTTGGAGGTGAGTAAAGCAGGTCATGGACAACTGAGTTTTAAAGAAGGAACTGCAGATGCTTGAGAATCGAGGGTACACAAAAAGCTGGAGAAACTCAGCGGGTGCAGCAGCATCTAAGGAGCTAGTAGAAGTCTGAAGAAGGGTCTCGACCCGAAACGTCGCCCATCTCCTTCGCTCCTTAGATGCTGCTGCACCCGCTGAGTTTCTCCAGCTTTTTGTGTACCCATGGACAACTGAGCATGCTTAATAAAATAAATTAATATTACAACACACCCCTGGTCAAGAAACTGCTCATTACCATGCACATGTCTGGACATGCGATGTATGATGTGGGAGGTACTGGGGGGACGTACCTACAGATTGTACACCTCAGTGTCTGATTGGAGGGGGTCAAAGGAGGGGTGGTTGGATGTAGAATTGTGTGTATGAAGGGGGTTTACCCTTTTGACTTCGGTGTGTCTCAACTTGGAGAGGCACCCGACTCTGCAGACTCACAAATAAAGAATCTCTTGCTTCCACGATTTAGTCTCTGAGAAGTGATTGTGAGCACATCGCATATCTCACACTCCTAACCCCATTCTCCTGCCTTCTCTCCATAACCTCTGACACCCGTACTAATCAAGAATCTATCTATCTCTGCCTTAAATATATCCACTGACTTGGCCTTCACAGCCTTCTGTGGCAAAGAATTCCACAGATTCACCACCCTCTGACTAAGTAAATTCCTTCTCATCTTCTTCCTAAAAGAACATCCTTAATTCTGCGGCTATGACCTCTAGTCCTCAACTCTCCCAATAGTGAAAACATCCTTTCCACAAGCCTTTCATTATTCTGTGCATTTCAATGAGGTCCCCCCTCATTCTTCAAAACTCCAGCGAGTACAGGCCTGGTGCTGTCAAACGCCTATCATCTGTGAACTTACTAATTCCTGGGATCATTCTTGTAAACCTCCTCTGGACCCTCTCCAGAGCCAGCACGTCCTTTCTCAGATATGGTGCCAAGAATTGTTCACAGTAATCCAAAGGTTACTTGCCACTTATCAAAAATGTCTGAACATTGTCCAGGTGTGCCTGGGCAACTTCATTTTTATTGCCAATGGCAACTAGTATCAGGATCTGAGATAGCTGAATGATCCACCAGTGTGGTGCCCTGATACCATTCCTCTGTGGCTCCTGTAAATATGAGATGTATGTTTGAGTCGGGGTGATACATCAGCTCTCACTGTCCAAGTTGAAATCTTTTTTGCCTCAACCTGTTTGCTGTAAATACCTGGATTAAGTCACCTTCACTCATTGATTTGAAATATAAACTTTTCCTCCAAAATAAATGTTGTCTGACCTGATAATTATTTCCCTAGCTTTCTGTCTTAATTCAAATTTCCAGAATTTGTAGAACTTTGAGTTTCTAATTTGTGCATGCTCTGGCCCAGCCTGACTCTTAATTGAAATGACACCGTTCTGTCAAAACTGGCCTAACCTGTGTGCACACCCAACAAAACATCTTCTTCTTCTTTCGTGTGGCATGCACAGCCTAAAGTTGTTGAACAACTTGTTCTATTTGATCTTCCGAGTCGAGTGCATTAGTCGAAACAGGGCGGACCACGTGAAGGTTGCAATCATCCACCCCAACAAAACATCAACTCACTAACACACAGCCCAAACCCATTCCCGTAGATGCATGTGCATACAGGTTTGTAAATACATGAACACAATTAAAAGATAAAGCAAACTTCGAGCCCAAGCTCCAAAGCAGATGGCACATCTGGACAAATTGCAAAGTCACAATTCCTGCCTTCAAAAATTCATCTCACTGCACGATTATCAGTAAGTGACTGGTGGTATGGAACACATTAAAGGTTCCTGGTCCCAACAACATCCCAGTCGCATCACTGCACACGTGTGCCCCAAAACCATCTGCACTTCTGACCAAGCTCTTTTAGCGCAATATGCCAATGGCATCTGTCCAGTATTGTGATAAATTGCGTAGGTCTGCCCAGTTCACTTACATCAAACACAAAATGGCTAATTTTGTCCATTTGGTGCACTTCCAATTATCAACAATGTGGAAGAGGTTACCCATTGAAGTGCTATTAGAAAACACTTACTCCCCAATAACTTGCTCAATGGGGCTGTGTTTGGGCCGCTTGATATCACATCATTTGACCAAATGAGAAATCAGGAGCTGAATTCCAGATGTGAGATGAATTAATTTGACAATAAGGTCAAAATCAATGAATTCCAGATGTGAGATGAATTAATTTGACAATAAGATCAAAATCAATGAAACCAAGAGGAATACTAGTCACTGACAGGTCATATGTCACACAGAGGAAGATAGCTGTGGTAGTTGGAAGTCCACCCAGGACATCACTGCAAGAAGTCATCAGGGGTATTTCCTAGGCCTAATCATCTTCCGCTGCTTCTACTGTGACCTTCCATTTGCAACTCCTGGATAAATGCAACCTGGCTGTGATTTCCAGAATGCATTTGACAAGGTGACACATCTGGAAATATTTTAAGTAGCAAGACTGAGATCTCCCATGTACAAAACCATGCTGACTATCCTAAATCAGCCAGTCTATTCAAATACAAGTATACATTATCCCTCTGAATCCCCTCCATCAACTTGCCTATTAGAGATATTAGCCTCACTGGTCTATAGTTCCCAAGCTTTTCCTTTCATCCCTTCTTAATAAGGCACAACATTAACCATCCTGCAATCTACCGGCACCTCATCCATGTCTTGTGATGATTTATATATGTCAGACAAAGTGCCCACAATTTTTTCTCTAGCTTCCCACGGTATCCTCAAAAATATCTGATCTGGTCTGGAAGATCTATCTATCATCCTACGCTTTAGGATGTCCAGCACCTCCTCGATCGTAATACGGAGTGGGTGGCTCGGTGGCACAGCAGCAGAGTTGCTGCCTTACAGCTCCAAAGACCTGGGTTCGTTCCTGATTACGGGTGCTGTCTTTATGAAGTTTGTACATTCTTCCTGCGACCTGCGTGGGTTTTCTCCGAAATCTTTGATTTCCTCCCACACTCCAAAGACATACAGGTTTGTAGGTCTGAAGAAGGGTCTCGACCCGAAACATCGCCTATCTCCTTCGCTCCTTAGATGCTGCTGCACCCGCTAAGTTTCTCCAGCCTTTTGTGTACCCTTGTAGATTAATTCGCTTGGCATAAATGTAGTCCTTAGTGTAGGATGTTGTTAATGTACTGGGATCGCTGATCGGCATGGACTCAGTAGTCCGAAGGGCTTGTTTCCGTGCTATATCTCTAAACTAAACATAAGACAGCTCCATTAAATGTCTCAAGCTCGCCAGTCTTTATGTCTTTCTCCACAATAAAAACAGAGGAGAAATACTCATTAAAGATCTTGCCAATCTCCTGCAGGTCCACAAGGAGATGACCACTTTGATTTCTGAGGGGCTCTCCTCACTCGTTCCCTTGTTGTACATAAAATCTCTTTAGATTTTCCTTAGTATTGTTTACCAGTACTATCTCCCATCTCCTTTTTGCCATCTTTATTTCCTCCTTATGCTCAGTTCTTGAAATTCATTCAGTGATACACTCGATATCAGCTGCCTACACCTGCCCAATACCACCTTCCTTTTCGTGACCAGAGCCTTAATTTCTCATCATCCAAGCAAGGGTGGTGAATCTGTGTAATTCATTGTCACAAAAGGCTGTGGAGGCCTTCAATGGATATTTTTAAGGCAGGGGTAGATTCTTGATTAGTAAGAGTGTCAGGGGTGATGGGGAGAAAGCAGGAAAATGGTGTTAGCAGGGAGAGATAGATCAGACTTGATTGAATGGTGGAATAGACTTGATGGGCCAAATGGCCCAATTCTGCTCCCATCACATATGAACAGACACAAAATGCTGGAGTAACTCAGCGGGACAGGGCGTAGCTATGGGCACGCGCATGGGCCCTAGCTACACCTGTCTCTTTGTTGGATATGTCAAACAATCCTTGTTCTCGGCATACCAGGGCCCCATCCCCGACCTCTACCTCCGTTACATCGACGATTGCTTTGGTGCTACCTCCTGCACTCACACACAACTGACTGACTTCATCCGCTTCACCACTAACTTCCATCCGGTCCTCAAATACACCTGGACCATTTCCGACACTTCTCTACCATTTCTTGACCTCACTATCGCCATCGCAGGTGATAGACTTCTGACCGAGATCCACTATAAACCCACTGACTCCCATGGCTATCTAGACTACTCTTCTTCCCACCCTGCTTCCTGTAAGGACTCCATCCCATACTCCCAATTCCTCCATCTACGCCGCATCTGTCCCAGGATGAGGCATCCACACCAAGGCATCGGAAATGTCCTCATTCTTCAGGGAACTGGGGTTCCCCTCCCCTACTACAGATGAGGCTCGCACCAGGGTATCTTCCATACCCCGGAAATTGGAGGAACAGCACCTCATATTCCGCTTGGGCAGTCTGCATCCCGGTGGCCTGAACATTGAATTCTCCCAATTCCGTTAGCCCTTGCTGTCTCCTCCCCTTCCTAGCTCTCCCTCAGCCCTCGGGATCCTTCTCTTCCTTTCTTCTCCCCGCCCCCCGCCCCCCTCCATCAGTCTGAAGAAGGGTTTCGGCCCGAAACGTTGCCTATTTCCTTCGCTCCATAGATGCTGCTGCACCCACTGAGTTTCTCCAGCACTTTTGTCTACCTTCGATTTTCCAGCGTCTGCAGTTCCTTCTTAAATTATTCCTCTCATGATTTTATACACCTCAATAAGCTCACCCCTCATCCTCCCAGCCTACTCAACCTCTCCCTAGCCCTGGCAACATCCTTGTAAATCTTCTCTGCTTCCTTTCCAGCTTGGCAACATCAACGTGGGGGAGTTGACTCGGCAGGCCGAAGGGCCTGTTTCCACGGTGTATCTCTAAACTAAACTAAACTCTTTTGAAAGCATCTCACTTTCCGGAAGTGAGCCACCGGGAGGTCTGAAGAAGGGTCTCGACCCGAAACGTCGCCTATCTCCTTCACTCCTTAGATGCTGCTGCACCCACTGAGTTTCTCCAGCCTTTTGTGTACCCTCACTTTCCAGATGTTGCTTTGCCCGCAAACAACCTAGTCCAATCAAGTCCAAACAACGTTAGCGAGTTCCTGTCTCCACACTTTGACCTTCTGGGAGTTTGCAACATATTCTTTTTTTTTGTAAAATATTTTTATTAGAAGTAAATACATATTAAGAAGGAATAACATAAAATCAAAAAAGAAAAAACATATTCGTCACATACATTCTTAATATTTTTTAAGTTTACAGTCGTTCTTATTTATACTTCTATATTTTTTATTATTTTATAACAGAAATAGTAAAGAGAAATAATAAAATAGAAGTAGAAAATCGATAAAATGAGTGGAGTATAAAGCAAGATATTCTTCATTGTATATAGTTCTTCATCTATTCTTTAATTCAGGCTTCAGTCAGGCCCAAGTTTGCAACATATTCTTTTTTTACCTTGTCCATTAATCACTGCCCTCGTCCAAATGTGTCTCAGCTCTGAAACAGTTAATGGTCAAAGGTCTCACCTTATTATAGAACCAGGGTGGGGACCTCGGTGAGACAGCTGGGGCCTCTCAAGGTCTTATTGATTTCCCTCCCCCCCCTCATTGCAGAACTGATGGCTTGTTCTGGGCTGCTGCTGGCAGCCTCCTTTGTGTCAGGCAGCCTGAAGAACAATCTGGGTCATGTGCCTAGTGCACAGAGCCAGGCCCTGTGGGACTTCAGCCACTGGAACTGATCACATTCAGCAGTTGCTTTCTAAATATGGTCGAGAGCTGCCCTTCCCCCACCCCAAGCACATGCATGAGGTGCACCAGAGGAAAGACAAGACAATGCACTAGTGACTGCCATGTACTCACTCTCCCTTTCAAGAACATGGTTCTAATTCACAGAATCAGACACTCAATAGGAGGTTCATCCTACGTTTTGCAAGGCCACTTTCAAATCACTCGGGATAGACTTGCAGTATTTCATTGTTCTTGATTTTGGTACTGTGGTTTTAAAAAAATGCATGCTTGATTCTCAGCAGCAGCAGCAACTTGGGTCGTTGCTATGGAGACTGAGTATGTGCAAGGGTTGTTTAACATGGAGGAGCAGTAATTTTGTCAATGTCTCGACAAACACTCATGTATTTACTAGCTTTTATATTTCATCAGTTTACCACAATCAGACAGGTCCAGAGCAAGATAGGATTAGGCTAGACAGCAAGTATCCTGTTTAAACAACATCTCTCAGAATGAGCCATTGTTAGGGCAAAACATAAAATGGCTACTTTCTAAATGGATAGGAATCCATTGTAACTCACAGCAGGAAATCAATGGGAAGTACTTCCTACAAAAAGCAACTTTTATTATTTCATTATACGCTTAAGAAATGTAGCAATGGCTGCACTCGCAGCACTGTTGAGCCACTCGGTGGTTATATTGGTTAAAATGTCAAAGATTCACTCTGCCCTAAACTAAAGTGCAGTGCAGAAAAAGAAAATATATAAAAAGCAAAGTGCCAGAGGAACTGAATGGATCAGGCAACATCTGTGGGGGGAAAGGGATAGGCGACATTTGGGGTTGGGGTCCTTCTTCAGAAATAATGTAGTTCTGGCATGCAGATCTTCTGAGTGATCCTATTGATGTTTAATCACAAAAACTATAACAGCACATTATATCTTCAACACTTCAACTCAGGTTTGCAGGAATATTTTAGCAACAACTGCTTTTCTTAAAAAATTTCCCAAAGCAAAAAGGTCTGCGGGAGGGAGGTTGGGGGTGGAGTGGAAGGACACGGCACGTACATGGCTCAACAAGACCAAGCGTAGGCTCAGCGACTGCTTCGCCCAACACCTCCGCTCAGTCCCTACTAACCAACCTGATCTCCCAGTTGCCCAGCACTTCAACTCCCTCTCCCATTTTGAATCTAACCTTTCTGTCCTGGGCCTCCTCCATGGCCAGAGTGAGGCCCAGCGTAAATTGGAGGAACAACACCTCATATTTTGCTTGAGTAGTTTACATCCCAGCGGTATGAACATTGACATCTCTAATTTCAGGTAGTCCTTGCTTTCTCCCTCCTTCACCTCCACTTTCCCAGCTCTCCCACATAGCCTAAAGTCTCCGCCTCTTCCTTTCTTTTTCCCGCGTCCCCACGACATCAGTCTGAAGAAGGGTCTCGACCCGAAACGTCGCCTATTCGTCTCCATTGATGCTGCCTCACCCGCTGTTTCTCCAGCATTTTTTGTCTACATGGCTCAACAATGTGATGCGGTGGGACAAAATTGCAGATGCTGTTTTAAACTGAAGATAGACACAAAAAGCTGGAGTAGCACTGCAGGTCAGGTTAAGTCAAGAGAGTTTATTGTCATTGGTCCCAGATAGGACAATGAAATTCTTGCTTGCTGCAGCACGACAGAATATTTTAGGCATAAATACAGATCAGATCAGTGTGACCATATACCATAGAATATATAGATACACACATAAATGCACAAATAAAGTGCAATAGGCTGTTATAGTTCATAGTTTGTTTGACGTTGTGTTTAATAGTCTGTTGGCTGTGGGGAAGTGGCTTTTCCTGAACCTGGATGTTGCAGATTTCAGGCTCCTGTACCTTCTACCTGATGGCAGCAGAGAGATTAATGTGTGGCCAGGATGATGCGGGTCCTTGATGATGCTGGCAGCCTTTTTGAGGCAGCGCCTGCGATAGTTCCCCTCGATGGTAGGGAGGTCAGAGCCGATGATGGACTGGGCAGTGGTTACAACTTTTTGCAGCCTTTTCAGACAGCATCTCCAGAGAAAATAGGTGACATTTCAGGTCGAGACCCTTCTTCAGACTGTTAAGGGAGAGGGAGTCTAGAGATGTGGAAGAGTAAGGTATCAATTTTTTCACACACAGAGTGGTGAATCTGTGGAATTCTCTGCCACAGAATGTAGTTGAGGCCAGTTCGTTGACCATATTTAAGAGGGAGTTGGATGTGGCCCTTGTGGCTGAAGGGATCAGGGGGTATGGAGAGAAGGCAGGTACAGGATACTGAGTTGGATGATCAGCCATGATCATATTGAATGGCGGCGCAGGCTCGAAGGGCCGAATGGCCTGCTCCTGCACCTAATTTCTATGTTTCTATGAATACGACGGATCAAAGCAGACGATGATGAAATATAGAATGGTTCATTGTTAGTTGAGGGGAAGGTGACAAGTATACAATCATGGGATTGTCAGGGAGGGAAAAGGGGGGGCGGTGGAGTCAACAACGTGGATGTGTATGCAGGCAGTTAACGGGAAAGAGAGTGTAGGAAAGGTCACGTTTCAACGAAAAGGGCAGGGGGATGGGAACCAATGCAAGGAATCAGAGGGCCATAAAAGGAGGACAGAGCAAAAGGTAGAAGGGAGATAAGAAAAACAAACCTGAAAGCTTTGTGCCTTAATGCGAGGAGCATTCGTAATAAGGTGGATGAATTGAATGTGCAGTTAATAGTTAAGGAAAATGATATAGTCGGAAATACGGAGATATGACTCCAGGATGACCAAGGCTGGGAGCTAAACATGCAAGCGTATTCAATATTCAGGAAGGATAGACAGAAAGGGCAAGGAGGTGGGGCGGCATTGCTGGTTTAAGAGGAGATTAATGCAATAGCAAGGAGATACATTAGCTTGGATGCTGTAGAATTGGAATGGGTAGAACAGCAAAATAGCGAAGGGCAGAAAACGCTTGTTGGAGTTGTATACAGACCACCAAACAGCAGTAGGGAGGTTGGGGATGCCATCAAGCAGGAAATTAGGGATGCGTGTAGCAAAGGTACAGTAGTTATCATGGGTGACTTTAGATTGGGCCAACCAAATTGGCTAATGACGGAAATCAAGGATAGTGTTAAATCCAAAAAGGCATATAAATTGGCCTGAGGAAGCAGTAAACGGAAGAATTGGGAGAAATTTAGAACGCAACAGAGGAAGGCAAAAGGGTTAATTAAGAGGGTGAAAAAAAGAGCATGAAAGCTTGCGGGGAATATAAAAACTGGTTCTAAAAGAAAAAAAGGAAAACAAAGTCCCTTACAATCAAAGACAGGTGAATTTCAGAATGGCAGGCAGTGACTAGTGAGGTACTGCAAGGCTCAGTGCTGGGACCCCAGTTATTTACAATATATATTAACGATTTAAACAAGGGAATTAAATGTGACATCTCCAAGTTTGCAGATGACACAAAGGTGGGTGGCAGTGGGCTGCGATAAGGATGCAGGGTGACTTGGATAGGTTGGATGAGTGGGCAGATGCATGGCAGATGTAGTATAATGTCGATAAATGGGAGGTTATACACTTTGGTGGTGTTACGACTCCCGAATGCAGGCACTTCAGAGCCGCGTAACATAGTCAGAAACCAGGCTCAAGTTCAAGAAAACAGTCTTTTATTTTGTTAAAACCCAAACCAGATCCAAACAACCCAGACAAGGACAAGAATACACCAATAAACAAAGATAACAGTGCTCCAGCCAGCCTCGCAATGGGCCGTCGAACTAGAGTCTCTAACCTGCCTAAATGGAAATGACCCTGAAACAAAATACACAAAAACCCTCAGGTCAGCCCTTATCTGTCCCAATTCAATATTAATTAACAAATGTAGGTAATAGTACACAAAGTTCTATGCCATGTGGTCAGGCCTCCTGCAGTTCACACCAGCAACCTGCTCACGAGTCAGGGTTGACGAAGAGAGAGAGAATTCTGGGAGATTCTGGTATTTAAGCTTCCGATGAGTCACCCGTCACCTAACGCAGCTTGGCCAATCGGGTACAGGAGCCCTTAACCCCTTGATTCCTGACTCCCAGCCATGGGGTCTGCACTCAGGAGAGAAACACAAGAGTTAAGTACATAGCATTCACCAGAGGGGGGGGGAAGAGTACCTAACACCCCCACCCAAAGATACTGAATAAGCTTCGGAAGAAACTATTCAGTGACAAAGGAACTTGCCAATACCCTTTTATCGAGTCCAACTTAGACGCAAAAGATGCACTTCCCACATGATCACCGCAATCCTCCATCCGTGGAAGAGGATAGCAATCCGGCTTAGTTACACCAATCACCTTCCGAAAGTCCGTGCAAAACCCGTCCTCCCCGTTAGCCTTCGTAGCCAGTAGACCCGGAGAACTCCACGGACTACAACTAGGTTCAGCAATTGCATGCTGCAGCATAGGCGTCTGAGAAGGCACATCCGAGAACAGTGACCCATTTGACCCCACCAAAGCAAGTAGATCATCCCGCTGACTTTCAGACAAATGAGACAACCGCAAGGGAAGCCACTTCAAATCTTCAAAGTTGCACAGCTTTCCCTGCGTCACTGCCACAGACATTCGTGCCTCACACACATCACCACCCGTGTCAGGGGGCAGCACCACCATAGCCAAAACCGGCTTAGACAAAACCGAAGGACACAGCTCCTCCCCATCAACCTGTACCTGCTCCTGGTACTGCTTCAGCACGTCGACATGACAGAGCTGAGTCTTACGCCTCCAATCAGGGGTACCAATAACGTAATCCCTTGCACCAACCTTCTTAACCACCTGACAGGGACCACTATACCGAGCCTGCAGACTGGAACCAGGAATAGGCAACACCAGGACTGTCACCTGGAGAAAAATTCCTACTAGAAGCCTTCCCGTCGAACCAGCCCCCCCATCCTAGACTGAGCAGAGGCAAGATTACCCATTGCCAGTTCGCATGCCCTCCACAGTCTAGACCAAAAAGTACAGACGTGGTCTAAAATACTACGTTTTGAATTCTCCTGCAACCATTTCTCCTTCAGGACCCTCAACGGACCACGAACAGCATGCGCGAACACCAGGTCAGCAGGACTGAACCCTATAGACTCCTGCACAACCTCACGCACCGCAAACATAACGAGATGAACCCCCTCATCCCAGTCTTTGTCAAACTCCAGGCAGTAAGTCCTCAACATGTATTTCAAAGTCTGGTGAAACCGCTCGAGAGCTCCCTGGCTCTCTGGATGGTACGCACTGGAGTTACAATGCTCAATATCCAACAACTTAATTACCTGACCAAAAACCTTTGACATGAAGTTGGAACCTTGGTCACTCTGCACCACCTTGGACAAACCGAATAACGAAAAAAACTTAGTGAGAGACTTCACAATGGCAGGGGCAGTAATGTTACGCAAAGGGACCACCCCCGGAAAGCGGGTAGACGCACACATAATTGTTAATAAAAACTTGTTGCCCACTCTCGTCCTGCTGACCTGGTGTTCGCGCATACTGTTCGTGGTCCGTTGAGGGTCCTGAAGGAGAAATGGTTGCAGGAGAATTCAAAACGTAGAGGACCCACACAATCAACTAGAATCCGTTCAAACGGCACCCCGACCACAGGGATTGGATATAAAGGCGCAGGAACAATCGATTGGTTCGGCTTTCCTGCCACCTGGCAAATGTGACAACACCTGCAGTGCTGCTTCACGTCCTTTATCAACCCTGGCCAAAAAAAATTCCGTAAGATACGGTCATACGTCTTATTGACCCCCAAATGTCCACCCAGAGGTCCATCATGAGCCAAGCATAGTATCTCGTCCCTATACCGACGAGGTATGATAATCTGATCAACCACGCTCCAATCATCATGCCCTGACATATCTAAGGGAGACCACTTTCGCATCAGTAAGCCATTCCTCAGAAAAAAACCCCTTTGTTGTGGTATCCATATCCCCCTCAGGTACCGCGCAGTCGAACAGATCCGATAAACCTGGATCACTCTTTTGCTCCTCAACCAGCCGGTCACATGACAGCGACACCGGCACATTTTCAGACAAGACCCCATCTTGAGATGTAGAAACACCCTCCACAACACAGATCCATCACCCGGATCCCCAAAAATGCTCTCACTCAGGTCCACTACATCCTCAAACTTTGCCTGGCTCTTAGCCATAGCCCTTGTGACAGCACAAGCTGCGAAGACCGTCGGATGCTGCATAGCCAATGCATCAGGAATCTGCACCCTCGGAACAGCCATCACCTCAGGAGAAATTAAAATTCTACCTCCTGCAAAGTCATTCCCCAAAATCACAGAAACTCCCGCAACGGGAAAACACGGCCGTAACCCAACAATTACCCGGCCTGAAACCAACTCGGACTCGAGACTCACGGTATGCAAAGGCACTACCATGTCATCCAACCCGAATCCTACCACTGGTAGGACACTGGACCCAACCGATGACTCCCCGGAAAACGGCAGTACACTATCCAATATAAAGGACTGAGTAGCACCAGTATCACGCAAGCTGGATACTGGAACTCTATGACCCCCATCCTCTAGAGAAACAAAACCTTTCGTGATGAACGCAGGAGAATTCCTATACTCATCAGACGCAGGCATCCCAGGAACCACAGGTGCTCTTTGTGTACCCACCAAAGCCACAGGCTTTGCATTTTTCCTTTGCAGGACGGGACACGACGTTAAGATGTGCCCGCTCCCTTTACAATAATAGCACACAGGCCCTTCCTTAGTCCTGAAATCTCTGTCAACCTTATCAGCTCGGACCTCCCCCTGTATTAATGAGCAGACCCTTGCAGGCACAGAAACAGCTTTGGTACTGCCACCGCCGAAACCACCACGATTAAACGGCCGTGCACCAAAACTATAGGATTGCCCAACAAACTTTGTTTTATGAATCAATAGATACTCATCTACTAACACCGCGGCCTTAGACACCTCCCGTTCCCTAGAAGAAACTCGGGAGGCATTCAATTCCTTCTCCTGCCGCTCAAGGCGTTTCATTTCAAGCTCTGATTGGAGCTCTCTCTCTCTAAAGGCCCTCTCCTCCTTTTTCATTTCAAGCTCTGATTGGAGCATGCTCTTTCTCTCTCATTTCAAGCTCTTTCTCTCTTATTTCAAGCTCCTTCAATCGAATGAGGTCCCCCATGTCCTGACCAGGCTGTGTAGAAGATAGAGGACTCGGCACCAGCAGGCAATACCCCATTCCTCACCAACGCAGATCATAACTCCGACTTTATAGCCCCTTTCTTCAAATGCTTATCAATAGGCACCTTATAGGTCTCTGCCAGCATATACAAATGCTCCTTGGTACATTTATCAAACAACTCCCGACTAGGAGCCTCAGTAAATGCCTGTACTTTAAACTCCATATCAAATGTAGGACCAAACCACCAGCCAAACCCTGGTCACAAATGTTACCCAAATGGAAGAGGAAAAAAAAATCTCCTCACAACACAGAATTCCTCAGTCACCTCACAACACAGACTTCCTCAGTCACCAAAAGCCTACCAAAAAAAAACCACAAAACTGTCTAGGGTCCTCAAAGCTTAGGACGAGCCCCCATTTTGTTACGACTCCCGAATGCAGGCACTTCAGAGCCGCGTAACATAGTCAGAAACCAGGCTCAAGTTCAAGAAAACAGTCTTTTATTTTGTTAAAACCCAAACCTGATCCAAACAACCCAGACAAGGACAAGAATACACCAATAAACAAAGATAACAGTGCTCCAGCCAGCCTCGCAATGGGCCGTCGAACTAGAGTCTCTAACCTGCCTAAATGGAAATAACCCTGAAACAAAATACACGAAAACCCTCAGGTCAGCACTTATCTGTCCCAATTCAATATTAATTAACAAATGTAGGTAATAATACACAAAGTTCTATGCCATGCGGCCAGGCCTCCTGCAGTTCACACCAGCAACCTGCTCACGAGTCAGGGTCGACGAAGAGAGAGAGAATTCTGGGAGATTCTGGTATTTAAGATTCCGATGAGTCACCCGTCACCTGACGCAGCTTGGCCAATCGGGTACAGGAGCCCTTAACCCCTTGATTCCTGACCCCCAGCCACGGGGCCTGCACTCGGGAGAGAAACACAAGAGTTAAGTACATAGCATTCACCAGAGGGGGGGGGGGGGGGGGAGTACCTAACAGGTGGCAAGAACAGGAAAGCAGATTATTATCAGAATGGTGTCAGATTAGGAAAAGGGGGATGCAACAAGACCTGGTTGTGCTTGTACATTAGTCACTGAAAGTAAGCACGCAGGTACAGCAGGCAATGAAGAAATGGCATGTTGGCCTTCATTGCAAGATGATTTGAGTTTAGAAGCAAGGAGGTCCTACTCCAGTTGAACAGGTCTCTGGTGAGACAACAACCGGAGCGTTGTGTGCAATTTTGGTCTCCTAATTTGAGGAAGGACATTATTGCTAATGAGGGAATCCAGCATAGGTTCACCAGGTTAATTCCTGGGATGGCGAGACTGACATATGATGAAAGAATGGGTCGACTGGGTTTGTATTCACTGGAAGTTAGGAGAGGGGATCTTATAGAAACATATGCAATTCTCAAGGGATTGGACAGGTTTGATGCAGGAAAAATGTTCCTGATGTTGAGGGAGTCCTGAATCAGGGATCACAGTTTAAGAATAAGGATAGGCCATTTAGGAGTGATGAGGAAGATTTTTTTTCACCCAGGGAGTTGTGAATCTGTCAAATTCTCTGCCACAGAAAACAATGGAGGTCAATTCACTGGATATTTTCAAGAGTTAGATTTAGCTCTTAAGGCTAAAGGTATCAAGGGATATGGGGTAAAACCAGGAATGGGGTACTGATTTTAGATGATCAGCCATGATCATATTTAATGGCAGTGCTGGCTCAAAGGGCGGAATAGCATACTCCTGCACCTACTTTTCTATGCAATCAGCTTCATAATAATAATATCTTTTATTGTCATTACACATAAGTGCAACGAAATTTGGCTTGCAACTTCCATCCAATGTCATAACTTAAACGACTAATAAAATTTAAGTTTAGATACCCTGAGAACAAGGTTTGTAAAAAGAACATTAGAACAGTAAAAGTCAAAACAGACTAATGTGCAGATGTGTCGTGACCATCCGAGGGAGACAGTCCATGGGGGTGGGGGGCACTCAGCAGGGCCGGTTCAGAGCTGCTATAACTCTGGGAATGAAGCTGTTCCTGAGTCTGGAGGTACGGGTGTAGAAGGCCTTGTAACGTCTGCCGGAAGTGAGTAGTTCGAACAGTCCATTACAAGTGTGAGAGGAGTCTTTATGGATGCTGACGGCCTTCCTGAGGCACCATGTGTGGTAGATGTCCTCCAAGGCTGGTAGCAGTGTCTCAATAATCTTTTGCACTCTGTGGACGACGTGCTGAAGAGCTCTCCTCTCCGTGCAGCTGAGATACCACACAGAGATGCCATACGTTAGTTTGATCTCTGTCGTGCAGCGGTAGAAGGTCGTCAGCAGCTGTTGGGGCAAACCAGTCCGTTTCAATGAAGAACAGTCGTTGCTGTGCCTTTTTGACCAGCGCAGCGGTGTTGGTGGACCATGTGAGGTCCTCTGAGATGCGAGTGCCCAGACACTTAAAGCTGGACACTCTCTCTCCGTAGATGGAGATTGGGGCGTATTCCCCATTCTGTGATTCCTGAAGTCGATAATCAGCTCCTTGGTCTTGGAGGTGTTTAGTGACAAGTTGTTCCGTGAGCACCAGTCCGCCAGGTTCTGCACCATTAGTGATCAGCCCGATCACCGTTGTGTCGTCTGCAAACTTGACAATGGTATTGGTGTCAAATGCAGGAACACAGTCGTGAGTGAAGGAGTAGAGGGTGGGGCTCAGTACACAGCCCTGTGGTGTGCCGGTGCTCAGGGTGATAGTGGAGGACAGGTGTGGCCCCAGTCTCACTGCCTGCGGTCGCTCCGTCAGAAAATTCAGGATCCAATCGCATAGCAGTGAGCTGAGACCCAGCTGGTGGAGTTTGGTGGTGAGCTTGGTGGGGATATTCAATGGAGTTAAAGTGGAAAAGGTTGAGTGCATCAGGTTCCTTGGCATTAATATATTAGAAATGATCTGGTCACATTGAGGCCTCTATTTCCTGAGGATGTTTACCATATCGCCATGATTCTTCTACAGCTGCACAATAGAAAGCATACTGTCAGGTTGCATTACAACTTGGTTTGGGTCAGCTCCGATCAAGACTGCAAAAAATTGCAGAGTTGTCATCCAGTCCATCACACAGACCAGACTTCCCACCATTGACCCCAGTATATACTTCACACTGCCTCAAAAAGTAGAGAACATAATCAGACTTGTCCCACCCGTCATTCCTTCTTCTCCTTGCTTCCGCCTGGTAGAAAGTAGACCATCATACACAGTAACAGCTTCCTCCCCTCTTATCTGACGTCTAAACTGTCCTTTCATAAATTAGGTTATTGTCTGATTCACCTAAGTTGTTGTAGACATGTGGAACTGATGCATTACAATGCTGAGAACTATATTCTGCACTCTATCTTCCCCTTTGTTCTGTCTATTGTACTTCAACTTGATTATATTTATGTACAGTATATTTAATCTGTTTGGATAGTATGAAAAGCAAAGCTGTTCACTACACCTCCAAACATGAATGAGTTATAGGAAGGCAACACAATTACATGAAAACAGAACCAAGCATGGGCCTTATAGGGTAATGGGTAATCTGAAAGATGGTGTTAGTAATTAATAACAGCAAAGTATCAGACAATGCAGGGGCAGAGTAGAATGTTGAGTGGTCAACAGATTGGACAGCATGCAACAAAAAGCTTTTCACTGTACTTCAGTACATGTGAAAATAAGCTAAATCAGTTTGAATAAAAGAGCAAGAGGCAGAAACGTCAGAGATGGGATAAAGCAAATGGGAAATAAAGGTAAAGGGTGCTATATAGCATGTTAGGGAAAGGGAAATACAGGAATTCAGGCAAAGAGAAGCATACAAGGCATCCGATAAGATGTTCCCAATCTGTGACAAAGATGTAAGAATTCACGAGAATGGCTGGGTGGAGGGAGGGGAAAAGGTTTCAGAAAACTGTTTAAACTGGCAGAAGGAAGCAAAGAGTTAACTTCACATTCCAGGATGATCATGCATTGCCACAGAAATATAGGAGAGGAAAGCAATAAAGATAATGATTTATTAGGTCCAGTCACATTAGGTGATAAACAGCAAAACTGACATGCAAGTTAAACATTCAAGTACACTCTAATTTTGAAAGTGAAAATGAATGTATGATCGGTTCATGATTTAATTTAAAAAAAAAAAACATAATCACCAATTTAATTCAGAGACATGAGCTCATATTCCAAGCTGGACATTTCAGTGTAGTACAGAAGGATCATTGTGTTCTCAGCAATGCTAGTTCCAAGATGTTAAACTCAGATCCTACCTATCTCTTGACTAGCAGGATTAATCTTAAGGCACCATTTGAAAAAAAGCACACAAAATTTGTGGGTCATAGCCAATTCTTCACCACTAAAGCAATTAAAATGGTTATCCATTTTCACCATTGCTTGTAGAATTTGTCATGTCCAAACTGACTGTCAAGGATCCTACTTTAATCTGAGGTCAGAGATCAAGAGTAGTTCAATGACTACAAAGATATTTCAGATATCTTGAGGTCAGAAGATGTGCAGTTTATTCTCTGATAAAGCATAAATGTCCAGGCTAATAACAGAAACAGATCGATACAATTCCTTGGTCTTTATTTGTTTTATTTTCAGTAATAAAAATATTTCAACTGAATTCTGTACAAGGCCTAATCTTTTTACAGTTTCATTTTGTGCTTTGTATCACACGCTTGTAAATTACAGAAAATGCACAAAAGAAATTAACGCATCTCTAGTTAAATGCAGAAAACCAGATCTGGCTCTTGCTCATTTTTCTTGCTCATTAACGAGCTCTCAATGTTTTGCTTTATATATTGTTTTCCACAGGGAAAATTTGCAGTAACATGTGCACTTCCATCAACAGTCCATTTCGAGCCAAGCAGTGACCCTGTACTTCTTAACTAATTTTAGTAAAAGATGGGAAAATAACAAGATTGCTTCTTTTGAAGCAATGACATCACTTGTTCTGCTACTGCTGCATGTAAACAGTATTCTTGTATTCCAGCACCACTTAGTGGCAGAGAGCTGTCCAGTCTTTCCAACCCAAAACGTCACCTATCCATGTTCTCCAGAGATGCTTCCTGACCCATTGGGTTACTCCAGCACTTTTATTTTGTAAACCAGCATCTACACTTTTTCTCTCTGTTCTACGATAATTTGATCAAAAATCAGAAGCTGTAGCAAGGGGGTAACATTTTATTCCATCTGCATGCTCAGTAGGACTACTTGAGTAGTACCATTACCTCAGTCTTGAGAGCCCAGAGTCAATAGTGGTGCAGTAACACACTATTCTGAACCTGCTTACTTATGCTATTGTTCAAAGTAGTATGGGTATACAAGGCCAGTTAACATCTTACTTCCCATTCAAAGATTGCATTTGTTATCTCATTTATTATGATCAAGATTATTTTGGGGCAATAGGTTCACCTTGAGTTTTATGTTGGCGAGATAGATGACTACACTGGGGAAAAATAATCTTTTCCATTAGGAATTCAAGTATGTCATCAGCACTGCTTAGTTTGTTTACAATACAGAATAAAACCTAGGGAACTCCCTCAATATTGCTCCATAAACATTCCTGCTGCAGAGTAGCAAGGGTTATTATAGACAAAGACCCTCCCATCCAGAGAGATAGCATGCATTAGGCAGCAAAGGTACACTTGTCCCCGATGGCCATGCTTTTATTTGCTGGTTTGCTGTATTTGAATATTGTTGTGGAAATTGTTAAAGGGTGCTTTAAAGTACCGAGACATTCAGATTTGTGAAAGTGAATGGGATTTAAGAGCATTTACATTTTGTACACACCCCAAGGCTCATTAGTAAAATGAGGACAAACATTTCTCCAGCTTTATTGGTATAACATTTCTTATATTAACCATTGAATGGCCACGTGTTTACTGCACCATAGAAGAAAGGCGACTTCAAAACAATGATTTTCCACAGTCCCTCCAGTAGCTGGGTCTTGATAAGTTTTTAAGCTCGGTATCACCCACTCAAATCCAACTCCACAAATAATAAACAATTTATTTCATAAGGGACAGATGCTGAGCATTTTACCCACTTAATGCACATAGGCTAACATCCAAAGGCAAGTTTGAAGAGCTGCAATATTCTACTCCTTCGCATACAATGCTGTTGTTACAGCAATCGAGAGACCAGATCACAATTACTCTGCTTGGATAAGCTAGGCTTCTAACCAGGCTTCATCCTGGGACTATTTGCAAAAATGGTGGTGGTGCGAATGGTGAGGAGAGTGCGTGGAGGGATGTGATCTAAAATCTGCCATCTTAGTTGCGGCCTCAGGTGTCAAATTGAGTTAGTTACTGTCTCGGCTGTCAACTTGTGAGCACATTATCTGGAAGACAGCTAGACGACCACACCTGCATAAAACGAGATTGCATAAAAGAACACCCAGGGAGAACAGTAAATAAACATCACTGAAAGAATTACAGTGCCATGGCAAAAAACAACATTTTGATGGAAATAGAATACATCCTCTCCTGATCCAGGAACACGATTCAATTCAAAAAGGTAACAAATGATCTATCACTCAGATTGTTGAAAATGGTGCGGTATAACCTAACGTGGTTTACATTCCCAAGGAGTACTGTCCTAATGTTTGTTAATCGCTATATAGTATCTTGCACCTTAGGGATGAAAGTCTATTCCCTTCCACATGTATCAACCTATGATTGAAATTCCGATCCTGTCAGAATGGAATTTGCTGGCACGAAGAAAATGTGGTGACAAAAGAGGAAATATCAGATAATACGGGAGCGAAGTGAAAGGTGGTTCATACTGGAATCATTGTTTCAATTTAAATCTTCCACATTTAAATGCAAGCTGCAAACTAAAATGAAATAATTCAAACTACCATAATCTTTGTCAGAATTGCTTGTGATAGATGCACTGATAGTGGGACACATGGCAATGTTTAACATTGCTAGGTTGATGTCAAAGAAGCAGAGCACCCCTGTTATTCAACCAACTGAGTCACTAGCTCTATGTGATGTTTATTTAGTCATTTCACCGGACAGCGTTCATTGGAGCAAATATAATGTGTAAAAGTGTTTTACTTGTCTGCATGTAAGTTTGCATGTACGTATCTGGGAACACCTTGCATGCTTTGCATCACATGTAGTTCGAATACATTTTTCAAAAACATTTGAGAATATGTACAGCTAGCACTTCATTTACAACTGCCATGGGATTTGTGCTCATACACTCAGAAATCAAGACTAACCTTTCCGAATCACAACCAGAGAGTTATCAGCTCACTGTCCAGCAAGGAAACAATTCAATCCATGAAACCCATTCAATCTTTTCAGTTGTGAAGCACCGTGGTGACTTGTTTTATCCCCACTCTCCTGGTCTGCTGGAAAGGTGATTGGATTGGTGCTAGATAGATCAAGGGAGGCAATAAAACTGGTTCATGGTAAAATAAAAAGAACAAAGATTGCTGATACTCAGTGTAGCTTGATTGTCAATGCCGATTGGATCTGGATGAAATGTGGCAGATATAAGGGAAACACTGGGCCAAAACTGTTATTCACATTAGTCACATGAAAGTTCAATTATAACTGATCATTTATTGGCACATCTGTTCATCTTGTGTGTCTCAGAATCCTGACCAATTTACCAACATTTATTACACCCTAGAGATCATGGCAACTAAAATACAAACTATTTTCTGTAACACTGATTGAGAGGGCCCCTAATGCTAAAACACAGGAAAATTAGCAAGATGCAGTGAGCAGGGCATTGAGCTTGGTTTGAAAGCTTTACTCAGTGACATTACAAATTGAAAATTACAGCCCATCTCTTCATTATGACCACTCTCAATATATGGCTCTTTTGTCTTCTCTCTCTCTCTCTCTATATATACACACACACACACACGCACACATATATTTACACACACACTCACGCATATAAACAGATGTCTCCTAGAAAATCCATTTAAAAAAACGGTTCTGTTTTAAATGCACTGTGCCTATCTCCTGAAGTGTGATGGCCATACTGTGCACAACCTCAGAGGCAAGATTATTCCACGTCTCCACAGCCTGCGGGAGCTGAAGGGTCTCTGCAGTTTCACACAACTTGACGGGAAAGTTACCACTGCTTTGATAATTAGTTCTGTTTTAGTTTTCCCCTCTGTGTGTGTGTATATTTCAAGACTGAACTCGTGGAGCCTGAAATAAAACGTTATTTACGCTTGCTTTGCTCTGTTTTCCCCAATGAGGGGCGTGCTTTGCATCTGGACCTAGATTCCTGCTGGGTCCAACAATTCACATGGAACATTCATTCATTCAGAGACAGGATGACGTCATCTTCTAGGTCGGAGTTATCTGTGCTATCTGCTGGATTAAAAAAAACGAACAATTAGTAATATCTCCCACAGCTTAATTACATGTAGAATTCCTCGAGGTGTTGGTTCGTTAGCACTGGAGCCACAACATGCAATTCCAACCAAGCTAGGTGCACGCATGGAAAATGCACCAGATACTCGATGGCCTTCCAGAAACCAACTCCAAGAGAGAATAAACAACTGTATTCACCATGTTTGTTAGCATGGTGAATACTCATCTCACCCTCACCTAGGAGCCATTACTTGGGTGCTCAAGAGTTGGCACACAATCAGGTCACCAGCATCGATGGAATATTGTCAGTTGGCATTTGGACAAATTAAACTTGGACATTGTGTATCTTCCTGTTTGAATGCAGGAGATCCTACCTCACTATTGCAAAGATTTCCTCAATCAATAGTATAATATGTGTTTTTATAAACTATGTCCACGAGGCATGACTTGGCAAATACTGGCTGCCCCATTTCCCTATAATAGTGGTCACACTTAGAAATGCCTATGTGGCTGTAAAGTGTTTTAGGGTGGCCTGTTACCACAAGAAATGATCAAGGCACTCCATTAATATTGATGTTTAAGAAGGAACTGCAGATGCTGGAAAATCGAAGGTAGACAAAAATGCTGGAGAAACTCAGCGGGTGAGGCAACATTAATGGAGCGAAGGAAATGAGCAACGTTTCGGGCCGAAACCCTTCTTCAGACTGAAGAAGGATTTCAGCCCAAAACATTACCTATTTCCTTTTCTCCATAGATGCTGCCTCACCCGCTGAGTTTCTCCAGCATTTTTGTCTACCATTAATATTGATGGTAGAATGTCAGCTTATCTCCCCTCCCGTCTATTGGCAAGGACTGGGGGAGTAGATGGGGGTGCTTGCAAGATTAAGGCAGGGGTATCTCGGGAGAAAGGAGAGTGTGAGAGCAAATGTTGAGCTTGATTTGTTGACCAACAGTTGCACGGCCGCAAGAGCTTATGAAGCTATTGAGATTAAGTTCCAAATACAACAACTTCAAGTGAAACACCCTTACAATCTCCAAGAATGTCTGTATCTTCATCCTCCCACTCGTCTTCATCCTCTTCCTCCTCTGCATCCTCCTCACCATTACCCAGCAGGGCCTCCAGTTCCTCCTCGTCGGACTGAGTGAAGTCCTGTTCACCGTCCTCAGCCGCATTTGCCTCACTCCCGTTATTTTCATCGTCACCTTCCAGCAGCGGATCGGTATCCAAGTCATCCAGGTCATCTTCGGAATCGTCGTCATCATCATCTTCCTCTTCCTCTTCCTCCTGCAACAGTAAAATTATCACTATGTTCATCACCCACTCACTCCTTTTAAAATATGAAAAACTCAAAATTTCAAAGCTCAAAATATGTTGTGCTCGTATGTCAATAAGACGACAGCCATATGTAGACAATTGAAGCACAAAGTCATACTCATTGTATTCTTTCCATGGAAGCACAACATTTAATGTCACGCGGAAACAGCAGTCCCCTACTGCTCTGATCGTGCAACCCCTCTGGATCTGATCACAGTCAACACTAACACACACAGAGCCAGCAGGGCAACATTAACATGTATTAAATGTCAGGGTCAAAGGATAATGAATTAAATGATCAATGAAAACACCACAATTTTGACCAGTGACTTAAACTAAAGGGATAATACTCAACTGTTGGAGAATTAACGTGGTACAAACCTGATCCTCCTCTTCATCTTCTTCTTCAGCAAGCCGTTGTCGGCCCACCTCATACAGCCTGCAGATAGTGTCCATTGACAATGCATCCATGCTGCTGCCTTGATTCTGTAAATACATTGTGAAATCTTAAGAGACTGGGTGACATTACATCGTACCTAACATGGCTGTATAAGCTCAGAAGCATAAGTTTAAATAATAGACCACAGCTACAAAAAAAGTTTTAACGTGGTAAAGGATCATCACAGGAAAATTATTGACAATATAGATGGCGATGGTAACACAAGCAAATAGAAGCCTAGTCAAGTGTCAGGTTTTAAGGAGAGGTAAAAAAAACAAACAAAAAAACAATGGTTTAGGGAATTAATTTCATAGCTGATGACCAATATTGGACGAGAAAAGCAGGAAAATGCAAATGGACTGACCAGATCAGCTCAAGTAGCACAAGAATAATCAAAAGTTGCCCCTCAAGTCCTGGCAACACCCGTGCAAATCTTCTCAGTGCCCTTTCCAGCTTAACAAATTATTTCCTATAACAGGGTGACCAACAGAACAGAATACTCTAAATGAAGCCTCTTCAATATCTTGTACAATTGTAACATGACCTCCCAACATCTATACTCAATACGATTGACCGATGAAGGCCAATGTGCCAAAAGCCTTAGTGACCACCCTATCTACCTATGATGAAACCAAAGCACCCAGAGAAAACAAATGCAGTCACAGGGAGAACGTACAAACTGTGTTCGGACAGCACCTATAATCAGGATTGAACCCACCTTCCTGGCGCTGTAAAGCAGCAATTCTACCGCCATGTATTATGCCGCCCATGGAAATCAAGAATTGTTGAAACAAAGAGAACTGTCGAAGCTCAGTCACTGAGTATGTTAATAGATCAATAGGTTTTTAGATATTAAAAGATGAAGGGATGTAGTTTGCGCAGGAAAGTACTGAGGTAAAAGGTAAATCATATTTTATTGCATGGTGCAGCAGGTATGAGGCGTTGAATGGCCTACTCATGCACTTATTTTTAATGTCCTTACCCAATCTTTATCCAGAGGGATGATCACCTGATCTAAATTAAGCCATGGGGTTCCTTCAATCTGACTTTCCAGAAGAGGACAATTAGCAACTAAGTTAATGTTTACAGAGAACAGACGCAACAGGAATTCTATTGCATCCTGAACTGACCAAATCAAGATTGAGGAACAAATAATGTTGAATTTGATGTTAAATTTAAACATCTTTAAGATGATGCTAACCAACTCAGTTGACACAGTTGGATGAGAGGCATGTGACCAACCTGAACCCAACATGCAGAAGGGTAATTTAATGATTTACTGAAGTCTGCAATTATTCTGCCTTGCTGCATTTACAGCAGGTGCTCACCATTTCTTTTCTATTAGATGGGAAGTCAGGATTGTTCACTAGACAGTGAACGTGAAGCAAGAGGGGAAATCAGACCGTGAGCTTTCATACATCAGAATATCAAAATATTAACTGCCCTGCCAATATTGACCAAATCTGATATTTACCCTGAACACAGACTAATGTGCCCAATTTAAGACATATTATTCCACATTTTATTCCTTCTGATAAACGGCTTTGTCAGAACATTGGTTATTATATCTTTTAGAGATAGAATGGGAGGACATGGAGAATCACTCGGGGATCCTGCTCGTAAATTGCTATTTAATACATGTATGGTCATACTTGGTTTATTGTCCTTGAGCAATAAACAAAGTGCTGGAGGAACTCAGTGGGTCAAGCAGCAAGTGTGGAGAGAAACAGGCAGAAGTTTCCGATCCTGGCCCTTGGCCTGTCAATTCTCACACATTGTCTCTATTTGATGAAAGATAGATGACAATTTATGTTTTTTACTCAGGAAGGAGAGTCTATTTTGAAATAATCTACTGCTGTTGCCGAAGATGACAGTTTAAGAGTTAACAAATTGAACACATAATACATGCGAACATGTCCTACCTCAATCACAGCAAGGTAGCAGTCCTTTGTGTCAGTACACAGATCGAATATATTCCTTTTCACATCAAGCGTCGCTTTAAAAAAAGGATTGGAAAACAAGCTTCAAATATTGTTTTGTTGCAAATTATACTCCACCACCTCAACTGGGTGCCCAAAATAGAGAAATGTTCTAATTCAGACCCTCATTTGACATGTGCTAGAGGGGGGAGAATAATCAGTATATACCTTCAATATTAGCTGCAGCATTTAGTTCAGATTCGTGATTAGTTGAGCGTTAACAAGCAAACTTCACATAAAAGAAAATATCTTCAGTACAAGTGCAAGTAGTTTACCAGCTGAGCAAAATGTCTCAGACTGCCACTATACCATTATCATTGCATTGAAATCAGACTGTCATATGCATTTAAAAGCTAGTAACCCTCATTTGTAAGGCATACTGCGGACATTGAAAGACAATTATTTTTCCAGATTTTTTTGTATCAAAAACGAATCCACAGACTACCCTCCTAACACCCTGAACACTTAATAACTGACAGAGCAGGCCCTAGACCTTCGAAACCTGTCTCTGTATGTCCTCTAATGCACATCAAATCTAAGCAGGCTCTCCCTTTCCTGCCTCCAATCCTTTCTCTAAGTGCCAGTTCCCCACTTCAGTCAACCACTCAACCCTAAATTGAACTCTCTCCTTGAACACCAGCTGCCCATCTCTCTCAGCCTTATCCAGAGTAGTGATCTGCTGCCAAGTCAGAACCACCCTACCACTCCTGCAAGATTTACCCCAGCTACTCCCAATTGCCATCTCTCCACCCTCAATCTCACACACCCATAGAAACAATCTTTGAAGGCCCAAATCCATCAATTAACCCCTGAGACTTCCTCTCTCACCCAAGGCCCCATACGATATGGATCCACTCAATTTGCTGTGTGCCCGCTAGAATGGGGAACTGCACAAAGGAAGGAATTTTACAGCATGGGTCCTCTAATCAACATTCATTAACAAACTGCAAAATTAATAACTGTACAGCAGCCATTCCACTCCTATAGCTATTTAATATTTGAGTCAGTGGATTCATATTGCCTGGAACCAGTTTACCTCTGCTTGGCTTGCTGAATTTCTTGTGTTAAGCAATGGGATCCTCTATGAACTGTTTCTCTGTGCTCTATAAAGGGATTTTTTTCCACCCCTTCCCCCCCCCCCCCCCCCCGGCCAACATTTCCTTGGTACTCGACGACTGTTGTCTGCTCTCACCCTAAAATTGAAAATGTCACCAGCTTTGGTTCCAATGGTGATTTGGTTTCACCAGTATTTCTCACCATTGCTCACTTCCTTACTGTCATTTTTAGGGAAAGGCTATTTTAATCAGTGGAGCCGACTGCCACGGTTACTTTGCTGTATTCCTTTTCACTTCCATTCTCCTGCGTTCTACTTCTCTATCACATCTATTCTGATGCCACTTTCCAAACGAATGCTCCTCCTTTCTCAATGAAATGTCTCCATGTGCTGGTGGCAAGCATTTCCAAAACATCTGCTTTTACCTCTTTCTCCAATCTAAGTGCCATGATGCCTGCAGGTAGTCAAGGAATTAACCCACATGGCAATGAGGCATTAACAATGACGTCAAAGTGCAAATATTGTTTCGGGCTCAGAATGGAAAAGCTGCAATGAGACAGATGGCCATGGGTGCGCAGTACCAAAAGTGAACATGAACTCCAAGACAAACACAAACATGGCAATGCTAAACTGCTCCAGAAAGCAGCAAGCACCTCATATTACACTAATCGAGCAAGCTGGTAATCAGCACCAGAAGAGTAATCAGCCAGCAATCTGAAATTGCAAATCAGTGCTCTCACCTATTGGTTTGTAATCAGTAGCATCAAAGGTCCTGAAAGATGATCCAAAGGGACTTTTCATTCGCACTTCTAACAAATCATCTTCGTCATCTGCCTGCAGCATAGCTGGATACAAAATGGAAACTGATAAATAGCGTGCATTCAGAGCTTCACACCAAATGTCAAATTCAATGGCTGTTGTATATGTAACAGTTCATACACAGCAAGTCAAAATGGCACGCATGCATGGCGTTTACTGATATCATGCTATATAAATGCAAATATTTTATATCGTCAGGCCCAATTCAATTAATAATTTTAAAACTGCACCTAATCAAGAAGTTTACATTGCTATCACTTTGAAAGATCTATCCAATTAGTTACATGCCTTTGCTGTTTTCCTGAAGGTGTACAATATATTTTATTATTTCTTATTTACATTCGGAAGCTTCCTTAGACCCAGTACAATTCTGGTGAATGCCATTTGTACCTGTTCCAAGGCCTTGCCACCCCTTCCCAAGAGGGTTTGGGTTGGTGATAGAGGGAGTGGAGCAGAACGGGTTGAAAGTCAATAGTTTAGAAGATCATAACCATGCTGGTTAGCTTTCGTTAGTTCTCGGACCAGACCCAGGGCAGTATTCAATTTTCAGCCTTCAAGAGGGAGTAACAAAGCACTGCAGTGGTAAATGGATTTTGTGAAGATGCCATTTTGTTTGAAAACATAAAACGTATCAACTAAATACATTTTGTCCAAAAGCTCCACAGAAACTAAGAGGATCTAGTTTCTGTGGAGCTTTTGGATAAAATGTATTCAGTTGATGAGTTTTGTGTTTTTAAACAAAATGGGATCTTCACAAAATTGTCCTTTCAAAATCACGTGCAGGAGAGAAACAACATGTATAACGCACATCATGGAGTTTGGAAGTACATCATGAAGTTTGGAAGTCAATGCCGAGGACTTCATTAGCTTGAGATAAGCATTCAGACATATTATTTGATTTCTCCCCATACACAATAAATTGTAATACGTTTGAAAATAATTTCTTAAATTTCAATAAAGCTTCAAATGATTACTTGCCCAACCAACACTCCTACCTCCATAGATGACGGTGCCAGTGTTGTTGAAGACAATACGACATTGATCTAATGCAGGTACCATATGCAGGAGATGGAACGTTCGTAGGTCCCACTGAAAAGGAGCCATTAAGGAACTCACTTTGTCAAAAACAAATGCAGCTAGGCCTCAACAAAATAATTCTTATTCATATTCAATTTCATATTCTTCTACCCCATAAGTTTTAATCTATTTAGACAGAGCTTCAATCTGATCCAGCAATTCTGGGATTGCTGGCTCTCCCCATTCCACATTGTTGTTTAGTATTATCTACCACAACTTCACTAGGTTGCCACATCACTTTAGGGGTTTTCCGGGCGCTGATTACTGCATGCCCCTCAGCGCTTCATATTGAACCAAGGCAATACCGTGGCATGACAATGCTGCGACATGGGGTTACCCATGGTGGTGAAGCAGAGTTCTGTTGTAGTGCTTGGTCAACAGTACCTTGTGAATGTCCAGCTGCGGGCTGTTAGATCTGTTCAATATGACAGGCCACACAGAATTGAGGGCACGCTCAGGATGAAGAGACAGCAATTGTACAAGCACTTTGCCATGGTCACCCCTGCCAGTCCTACTCCTGTTAATGACAGGTGTTTTTGGAACGGGTAGATTAGCAAGGACATGGCCAAATACGTTTTCCCTTCAATCTGGTTCACCAAGCACCAATCAGGGACCTAATCTGACACCTACTTCAGACCATGGTCATTTCAGTGTTACCAAGTAATGCCTGGCGATGGACAAAAGTTCCTCATCCAAAGTAAATTAAGTGCTGGTTTTATTTTCAATGCCGTTGCTAAGCATTATTCAACTTGGAGGTGCGTGGATTTATAAGTAGGGGGAATTAGCAGAAGATTTTCTCGTCCTCGTTTGACTCGAAGCAACAAGGCTTCAAGGAGTCTGGAAGTCAATGCCGAGGACTTCATCAGCTATAAAATCCCAAATATGTATCAATATGACACAAGCCTAGGCACCAAAGTCTAATTGATAGCTTAGTAAATATCCAGAGCATGACGGAGGCTCAATCGCCAACTCAATGTTCAACTATGATAGGCGGTTGCTTGACTTGCATGTGAAACAGGTCTCATAGTTTAGACACATTCCCGAAACAGTCACAGGGAAGATTTGTACGGTTGACTGGGCTGGAAGTGATTTTGCTCACAAAGAGATGACAGCTGTTCTGTCTAGCTTTATTCTCTGTTTAACATAGTGGCTGACGATATAGTTGAATGGCTTGCGAGACCATTTCAGAGGGCTGTTAAAAGTCAATCAAATTGGGACCACACATCAATCAGAAGGTCATTTCAGAACTACATGATCAGCAGGAATAGAGCAGCAACAGCTCAATGCCACTCTCAAAGCTGGCTTTGCTGGCCATCCCACACACAAATAAAAACAACAAAAAATAGATCATCTTTCCAAACTCTGGTTGAGTAAAAAAGAAAATCATTTGGATTGATAAAAGTGGGTAAAATACTCCTCCAACCTCCAAACTGTGTGGAATGAAAGTGTTAAAAGTCCAATGACAATACTACCGTTACATATCTGAAATACAATGCGTTTAATGATAGCTTAACTGAAGGGGAATGGTAGTTGGTGAATAAGTGAGCCATTTTAAAGGAAAGCACTGGAAATTACACAAAGCCCCTGCAGGACTACAAAGAAAACATATTATCCCCAATCTAGGCTGGCCTACATTTTTTGCTTTGCATGCATTCAAGCTATTGTAAGTAGGAAAGGGCAATGAATACTGTGCTGCATGTGTTGCTCACATTACAAAAAACAAATTTATTTTAAATGTCAGAGATTAGACAACTGGACTCCCTGCTATGAATACAAATTAAAATACAATTTTGTGACCCTTGTTGAAACTTTTATACCACTGATAGTATAGATATGACCATGATTTGACATGTTCATGTTGAAAGACTAAATTAGGACTGGAGCTGGCAGTCAAGGGTATTCTGCAGCAGATGCTTAAGTGGAGGGAAGCCTGCTTGTCTGCCTTGCAATATTATAATCCTTGAGTTTGCAATGTATTTCTGGTTAGCTGAGGGCCACCTTCTCTCACATGATTACAACCATACGCATGCTAGAGTAGCATGATAAAAGTAACATTACCCCAACATGTGACCCATGAAGTTTGGGCGTGCCAGTTAAACTATCTGGTTAATATTTCCAAGTAGGGCCTGAAACCTGATGCAAAGCCAAAAATTCTAACAGTCACGTCCTGCACACAAGTGAGCACTTTAATTTTAAGTGTGTTTGAAAAGTCTAGAACTGGAGGTTCATGCTCAAAAACTATTGGAACTTTTACTCCAATTAAAAATCCACATGTACAGTAGGGAATAAATGTTTCCAGCCTCTCAGCACTTAGTGCACCTCTCCATATTATTGAAAGATACAATCTCCGTGTTGATGATGACTTCTAGCCCATTCGGATGGAACACTCCACTAATGTTCATGTTGAACTTATCAAACTTGTGAATCGCCTGCATTGAACGCACATCCCACAGCACTCCATCATTTAATACCAAGTCATCAGTGGGATTGAAGGTCGCACAGTTCCGCTTGTAGTTGTTGGCCAAGTCTGGATTGTAGAGAGTGAGAATGTTCTGCCCAGTCTGAATATCGTAGATCTGCAGATGTAAAAAAGACGACAAGCAACAGATCCACTAATGTTGTGTGTATGTTGTGAACTAAAAAACACTGCAATTAAACATCTAGAGACATGATGGAAACATTCAAGTACGGCACAGTTAAAAGCAACATTCTTTATCAGATGGCACTACAACAATTGTGAGAATGTTGATTTCCAAAGGGGTCAGAGAATTCTAAGCAAGTTAAATCTGTTGAATTTAATGGCACTAACATTAAAATTTCAAGCAGGGTCTTAAGAAGGTAGAGTGAAGGCAGAGGTCTTGGATTCAGAATGCAGCCCCAGATGACAACCATTAATGGGAGTAAAGAAAGGGTTTATTTTTTTTTTGGGGGGGGGGGCGGGAGGTGATTAAAGCAGGGAAAGTGGTTAAACGTGTAGGAGGGAGAGAGTTTGGGTGCAGGATTGTCAGCCAAGAGGAAGGGAGAAAGTTTCAAAATTATTTAAGTTTTAGTTACCTGGAAACTGGGAGATAATGAGAATTAATGCAAGGGCAGCAAGATTAACAGATAGGATGTGGTGGAGTATAGGAACCATTTTTGCATAGCCAAATCTTAATGGAAGATAGATTAGTGATCTTAAAAACTTGGAAAAGCGGATATTATAAAAACAGAGGGTTACCGCATCAAAAGGATCGAGGCATAATAGAAATGATCTCTTTTAAAAGGAGTTCAGTGATAAAGAAAATGCAGGGTTAACTGGGAGTGAAATTAAGAGTTTGTTTTCTGCGATAGCAGCTGTAGAGGGGATGGAATCTGAGCATGGATTACAGGCTATAGATGGTAGCGATCAGTGTCTCCCATTGGTGTGCAACAATGAGGGTCATGTCAGTAACCTCACCATTTGAGATGCATCTTTAGTCAGAGGGTGGTGAATCTGTGTAATTATTTGCCACTGAAGGCTGTGGAAGTCAATGGATAATTTTAAGGCAGAGATAGATTTTTGATTAGTACAGATGTCAGAGGTTATGGGACGGAGACCCATAATGGGGTTATGAAGGAGAGATAGATCAGCCATGATTGAATTGTGGAGTAGACTTGATGGGCCAAAGAGCCTAATTCTACTCCTATTACATATGACCTTGTAAACTAGGATGATTGTGGTTCAACTTCATTTTTCAGTTAATTTTTATATTAGAGTCATGGTCAATGCACTCACATGAGCCACTTCTTCCTTTGTCCCAATGACTCTGTCCTGGGAGAGTTTACTGAACTCTACATAGTGATCATCTGTGAAAGAGTGCCTGAAATGTTGGGAACAGCAGCATCAAATTACTTTAGGAACATATATCCAAATGAAACATTCAGCCATCTGTGCCATTTGTAGTGCTGATCTGGCAATGTCTGGAGCTTTCACCAAGAATGATTGTTACTCTCCACATGACAAAAATAGTGGCTCCAGCAAAACTTTCACATGCTGACTTGTCTCCCAAGATTTCCCTACTTATTGTAATGGCAACAGATTCACGTGGTAAACCAGGGAATTAAACTTGCACAACACAGGCTAATATATCAGGCAGGCAGACAAAAATGCTGGAGAAACTCAGCGGGTGAGGCAGTATCTATGGAGCGAAGGAATAGGTGATATTTCGGGTCGAGACCCTTCTTCAGACTGATGTGGGGGTGGGGAAGGGGGGAAAGAAGAAGAGGCGGAGACAGTGTGCTATGGGCGAGCTGAGAAGGGAGGGGAAGGAGGGATTAAGGGCTACCTGAAATTGGAGAAGTCAATATTCATACTGCTGGGGTGTAAACTACCCAAGCAAAATATGAGGTGCTGCTCCTCCAATTTATGGTGGGCCGCACTCTGGCCATGGAGGAGGCCCAGGACAGAAAGGTCGGATTCTGAATGGGAGGGGGTGTTGAAGTGCTGAGCCACTGGGAGATCAGGTTGGTTAAGTGGACTGTGCGGAGGTGTTGGGCGAAGCGATTGCCAAGCCTGCGCTTGGTCTCACAGATGTAGAGCAATGAGTCCCACCGCAAATTGGAGGAGCAGCACTTCATATTTTGCTTGGGTAGTTTACACCCCAGCGTTATGAATATTGACTTCTCCAATTTCAGGTAGTCCTTGCTTTCTCCCTCCCCTTCCCAGCTCTCCCACAGCTCACTGTTTCCGCCTCTTCCTTTCTTCTTCCCGCCCACCCCCACTTGAAGAAGGGTCTCGACCCGAAACGCACCTATCCCTTCACTCCATAGATGCTGCCACGTTTCCTAAGCATTTTTGTCCACCCTTGATTTTTCCAGCATCTGCAGTTCTTTCTTAAACATATCAGACAGGCATGCCGGCAAATGTCAATAAAGTATCTTTGAAAGAAAAGCCATAAAGCTTATACATGGAGCTTTATGTGTAGGAAAGAACTGCAGATGCTGGTTTAAATAGAAGGTAGACACAAAATGCTGGAGTAACTCAGCGGGACCGGCCGCAACTCTGGAGATAAGGAATGGGTGACGTTTCGGCTCGACCCTAAACGTCACCCATTCCTACTCTCCAGAAATGCTGCCTGTCCCGCAGAGTTACTTCAGCATTTTATATCTACCTTATACATGGAGTCTTCAACTTGGCCCTGAGTAAATGGGTGATTTTCATGAGTACAGAGAACTACTTAATATTTTCGAACATGGCACTAAACACGCAAACCTTGTCTTTGGACAAGGATATCGTTTAAATCTATCTACAGCAACATAATTTTAATTTTAAAGATACTAAAACTGACTTCAAAGAGCTAATGAGGGGACTTCCAAATGAAGTTGATTGTGCAGGCAGTGGTTACAAAACAAACAGCTTTAAGTTAGCATGAAATATTTTGGCACGGTTCCAAAAGTTATTCAACTGACAATCAAAGTCAAGGCCTAGATTATTCTCTGTACGTCAATGTCCTATAATAATGCCTTTGATCATCCACGCTTAATCCATGAGCACAATTTCAAATACCAATGAAAACATTTGCTGAGGAGCAAAATCCCTGTTCGGTCCCACTGCCGGCATACCGTGATACTATACTCAGCCTACTAAAAGTCTCTAAATCCTAACTCAAACTTTTCTGGCAAGGCAAGGGCACTGGACATTACAGGAGGTCATCAATATGTCTTTCCACTGCTGATACCCATAATTACTTACTTCATATCGAACACAGACTTCATTCCCCAGAGAGCAGAGAGAGGCTGGCCCCAACTTGCTGAAGTCAATAACAAGGACCCATCCTGTAAGTGGACACGCAGAGATTAAACAAGGATTAAAGAATTACCATAAGGTAACAAAGGCAAACTCTGCAAATGCCATCACTGAAATAAGACAGAAAATGCTGGAAATAATCAGGCCAGATGGTATCTGTGAAGAAAGAAACAGTTAATGATTAATATCCATATTTATATTTAGAGAGACATGGAAGGCCGTTGAGCCCAGCGAGCCTTTAGAGGAAACATGTAAAGAAAGCTGGTAGAAACAGAAGCACCAACCACTGCCCGGAATGGTTGAATTTGGTGCAAAGTTCTGGAGCGTGTAAATGTGAAGGAGGAAGTGCTGTATTGTTTGCGTTAATTCCATTTCCAATTGTATAAGTAGTTCCGGACTGCAAAGTCACCTGCAAAGCTGGGCAGGTCACCCCAATGTAGAGAGGACTGAATCATGTATATTAATTAAATTTAAATTACGTGAAAATTGCAGTTTCACCTGGAAAGATTGCTCGAGGGTCTGACTGTTTGGAACAGGTTAGGTGAATAAATAGATATTTGCTACGTGTGGTTGCAAAAGCAGGGTAGGGATAGTGGTTGAGGAATGAAGTAGACAATGATAAAGGGAATAGATCCTCTTCAGATTGAAAGGATGAAGAACGAATGCTTGTGGGGGAGATTATCTAACTGAGTGGAAGGGTTTGACAAGGGGAACCTGGGCTCTGTTCATGGAAAGAGCACAAGCAGAGCAGTGCACAACAGGAAATGGAAAATACACGTTAAACCATCTGTGAAGCGAAGGTAATTTTGAGGAAAAAGACAATGTAAGCAGTCATGGAAGGTGACATCATCAGAACACATACTAAGACAGAAACAGGTAGAATGAAGTACAGCCCTTGTAAGAAATAAATTGGGGGGGGAAGTGCAACAATAGTAACCATGGAATCAGTGATTAATTAATTGATGTCAACTACAGCCCACCATCAGAAATCATCAAACATGACCTGATCATCATCAAATTCCTTTTTTTTCGCCAACGGTATGCATGTTTCTCCGTCTTTTTTTGTTATTTTTAGTGTGTTTTAAAAGTTTGTGTAAATGTTCTCTGGTTTGTTTTATGTGGGGGGAGGGGGAGTAGGTAGGTCGGGGGAAACCTTTTTTTCAGTCTCTTACCTTGCCGGAGATGCAGTTGGTTTTTGGGTCGTCTCTTCGGTTGCTCTGCGGCCTAACATCATGGAGCTGGAGGCCTCCTCAGGGCTGACTTTGAACCCCACCGCAGGGTGTGGACTTACCATCGGGGCTAATCCCTAGCATGGGATCGCTCTAACTGCGGCCTACGGATTTTACCATCAAGGGCTTGCAGTCTCGGGAGAGACCAAGTCGGGAAGCTCCAATGACAGAGGTTCGACCAGCCCTGACCCGGGGTCCGATCGCCAGCGTGGGGGAGCTGAGATTCCCCCCCAATGCAGGAGCTGATCGCCGCGATGCAGAGGGCTCAACCGCCAGCCATGAGAGTCAAGATCGTCCCATCAACGGAAGGCTTGAGGCCCCCGACCGCAGGAGAACAAAGGGAATAGATTGAACTTTTTTTACCCCTTCCATCACAATGAGGAATGCGGAGGAGTCACTGTGGTGGATGTTTATGTTAAAATGTATTTGTGTGTTCTGCTACTTTTTATTTGTATGACTGACTTGGCAAATGAAATTCCTCGTATGTTACAAAACATACTTGGCTGATAAAATTGTATTGTATTGTGAGCGAGCAAATCTCTCCGAAATATCTAATTAGTCAAAGTATTGTAAATTACACAGGTCAAAGTGCTGTATGCATGCAATCTGTGTATAATTACATCAAATTCCACCTCCCTCATGCGAGGAAAGACTGGTGCTAAATGATATATCACTTACCTTGGACGGTTCTAAGTGCGTAATGGCAGAGTTATGGCAGGCGTACGTGGCTTCCTCTTGGCCGCTGAATAAGTTATAGAGTTTGAGTTCTCCAGTACACGTCCCCAGCATCAGGAAGCGCTCTCGGGCAGAAAATGCACAGCACGTAAAACCACTGCCTTCATCATCAGATTCCCTGAACACAGAAATGGGTCGAAACCTACAGCAGAAAAAAGTGATATATGGAATTCAAGTTCTTTGTTGTAATGCAAATATTCATGGGGCATGTAGCCTCAAACATATTATTGTGCCAATAAGAAGCGCTGTTATTTATAATAACTGTGTTTGCATAAAAACTGGCTCAAACAGTTTGGTGAAATTAATATAAAGATAATAACAATGTTATTAACTTATAGTGGATGGATGTCAAGGCAAACATCACCCATTCCGTCTTTCCAGAGATGCTGTCTCTCCTGCTGAGTTACTGCATGTCCAGGAAAGCTTCTCATAACATAATCACAGACCCATTGCTCTATTTTTACCATCCAAAACAAGGGTTCACCTTCATTAAGGTTTCTTGAACAATATACTAAACTTTGTAACACAAATCTCTACATTTGGAATAGAATCTTTCCACATGTCTCTCCTATCTGCGATAAATGTCGGCATCTAGAGGCTAACTCAACACATACTTTTGTAAATTGTATAAAAATTAAAAATGTCTGGATTGATATTTTTAGAATAACTTCTGAAGTTATTAATACTAAACTGGATCCGGACTCAAAACTAATAATACTTGGAATATCAGAACAAAGTTGCAACAAGCCAAATAAATTTCCTAGATTACAGTATAATAATCGGGAAGAAATTAATATTAAAATTTTGGAAAGGCCCTATAACCCCCACAATTAAAATGTGGATTATGGAAATGTCGGAGACCCTACACCTGGAAAGAATCAGATTTGCCTTAATGGACAAACAAGAACTCTGTTAGAATATGGTCTTCTTTCATCGATTACTTAAAAGGGTAGATTGGTTCGGCAGGGGGACCTAACTGAAACTTGCTCAGGATCAGATGAAAAGTTATACTCTATATTCCTTTATCTTATCTCCAATGATATATTAATGGTAAATTATTCCATTCCTTATGATTTTTTTCCCCTCTTTTTTTCCTTCTCTTTTTTCTCTCTCTTTTTTTTATTACTCTTAATCTATAAAAACCAAAACTATTAGAGGCAGAATGATTCAATTGATCATATTAATAATGTATGATTGATGTACACAAAATACCTATACCATAATATGTGTTTGCCAATTTATTGCTTGCCTCTAATAAAAATATTTTAAAAAAAAATCTCTACAAGATTAACAACATATACAAGCGTCACTCCCTCACCACGAAGGAATTCAAACATCATCCCTACCAACACCACTAATTAATAGTCCAACTTCAATAGTTGCCATGAACAGTGAGATTCAAAAAGATAAAAACTTCAGGAATTATCATTAGTGCAAGACATTACTTGTACATGGCTCTAAGGAATAAGATGTATGAAACCAAAGACCAATTGAAAGAAATGGAACTAAAGCATAAAAACCCAACTAACTTAATTAATATTTGACAACTAGTGCAGGAAGCAAAAATATCTGCATAATACAAAATCAGAAACAGCTCTCTCGTTTATCTGAACTGGTGGATTGTCAAAAAACCCCATTATGAACCTGGCTACAAAGATCGGCAACCTAGAGTCTGAAAATCAAGAGACTCATTGCCATAGCAATTGCTGAGGCTGACTACATTCTGGTCAGCAAAGGCACAAATCAGGCAAACTGAAAAAAAAAATACAGGAAAATTCAGGTCAAGCAGCATGTGTGGAAAGAAACATTTTTTGGTCTGAGACTCCTTCATCAGAACTGAGAGAAACAAATTAGTTTTGGTAGCAGAGAAAGTGAGGGAGCACAATGGATGGAACAAAAGTAGGGGAGTGAAATAATGGGGTAGTTAAGATGCCATGTGGTTCTTATGCAAATGAAGAGAATGTGACATCTAGTTGTCGTAGCAGCGGAGAAGGCCGTAGACAGAAATGGCAGGGTGGAATTGAGATGTTGAATTGAAGCATTAGGCAACAGGAAGTTTGGGGTTATCCCTGCAAACTGAATCAGTCTGAAGAAAGGCCTTGACCCACAACATCACCCTTCTTTCCAGAGATGCTGCCTGCTGAATTACTCCAGCATTTTGTGTCTATCTTCGATTGAATGCAGGGGTTGCGCATAGCAGTCACACAATCTGTGCCTGGTTTCTCCAGTGTAGGATGACGTGTTGCAAACACTAAATGCAGTACACTGGATTGGAAAAACTGGATTGCATTACTGCTTCACCTGGTAAGACCCCTGGATGACAAGACAGGAAGAGCTAAAAGGACAGATATTGCACTATGATATTATGGGAAAATACCATATGACAGGGATTGGTAGGTGGGGAAGGAAGGGCAGACTAGAGTTGGGAAAGGAACAATCCTTCTGAAATGGGAGGGGAGGGAATGAGTTTGCAGTTGTTGAATCTTGGAGCTGGCGCAAATTGCATTGGATGATCTGTTGAATTTGGAGGCTGATAGGTTGGAAGGACTATGAAAACATTTTATGCGCTGTCCAGGATGAGAGCAAAAATGCAGCAAAATAGAAGAGCTGCAGTTATGAACCGCATCCTCTTGGTCTTCCATACAAATCATCCCAAGTTCAAAGAGGCACATGGCACAGGGTCCATAAGATCCAAATCTCAAGGATATTAAATAACACTGATTGTTGAGCTGATCAAAATTTATTGGCAGCACAGCCATTTTGAATTTCACCATGATTGGCCAAATCACTCTAACACCACTGTATTCACTTCCAACCTGCACTATCACCATTGACGATCCATTTATGGAAGCTTGGCACCGTTTGTAATAGTTTAACATTTCATGATCCACTTCAAATGATTTAGGTATTTACCGTGAGTGGTAGCCCCTCATCTCAAAGATTAAATAAAAAATCAGCGATGCAGAAATCAGCAAGAGACAACTTGGATCACCTCAACGGCTGCTTTCACCAATCTACATAGAAACATAGAAAAATAGGTGCAGGAGTAGGCCATTCGACCCTTTGAGCCAGCACCACCATTCAATATGATCATTGCTGATCTAAAATCAGTACCCCGTTCCTGCTTTTTCTCCATATCCACATTTGCCCAGATATGGCCTGACACCTTATCTATAAAATGGGTAAATCAAATAACATGTCCAATTAAAACTCTGAAATTAACACCAATTCTTGTACTCAGCCAACAAATATCTGTAGAGATATTGAAACTAATTTACTAGAAGCAAATTTACACATTTGCATTCTAACATCAAGGTTTTATTTGCTGTAACCTAATTTTAATTACGCACAATATACATTTGCTAACCCAAACAAGCAAGACCTCATTCATGGAATCAATCTCCTCATTCATGGAGATTGTAAGTTGGTTGGTGTTATGAGTTCAAGGAGTTTACACAAACTCAGTTGTTACCTGCTGAAGATAAGATGTCGGTCAAAGCAAGCCCCATCCACTCCACCATACTTTGGAAAGGCAGCTCTGTGCGTCACACGGGAGGTGAAGTTCAACGGAGCCTGCCGTCTCTGTTTTGGCTCTGGGCACTGGTGAGGGGTGAAGAGGGAGAAAGGAGGGCAGGTAACCACAGGATTTTTGCAGCGGGCATGTTGCTCCCGCAGGTATTCAGTTATGATGCTGTCCAAGGATGGTGGGGATGGCAAATGGCGGTCCAGCTGCTTTTTGATAGCTGGTGTCTGGTTGTATGCCCCGTAGTCTGATTTCTGACGAATTAGTCTCTGCTTCTTCAGGTTTGTGCTGTTGCAGGGCGATGGCTTCTCCTTACAGAAGCTTATCTTGCCAATCACCGGTGAGCCATTGGGGCAAGAAGCAGGAAGTCCCGGCACTGGGGGGTTCCCTTGAGAAACTGCGGCCTTTGATTGGCAAGGTGTAGCAAACGTATTCAGGTTGATGGCTCGAGAGGCAATACCATTGGCCAGCCTTGGAGTCCGAGGCAAGGTGACTAGCGAGCTACCAGCAACGACAGGCGTGAAAGCCGAAGAATGAGACGGCACAGCTGCAATGGCTGGTGTCCTGGGAAGGTCGGCCTCCTTGGTAAGTGCTGAAGCAGTGTCATGCAACCCATGGGAGACAAGGTGGTTGCGGATGAGCAGCAGCAGCTCCTTCTCGGAGAAGGTGATCCGAGTCTGCGCCACAACATCTGCCTTCTGAAGCCTGGCCAGTGAAACATCCGAGCCGATGGACAGTGGCTTCCCCGAGATACGCTCGATCAGCTCGGAGGCATACTTGCAAAACTTGACGTGCTCGTGCCGCTTGTCCTGAAGCACGGGTTCCCGCATCAGTTGCTGGATCTGGCCGCTGCTGAACAGAGGCAGCTTGCTGATGATCTGCCGCACAGAGTTGCTGCGCGACAACCCAACCAGGGCTTTGCAGGCCAGGCTGCGGATCTGATCTGCGTCTGTGATGGGAGTCTTCACGGTCAGTAGGGACAGCAACACCTTGATGCCGTTGTTGGCCTGTACCATGTTCCACATCTTGGTCAGCACGCTCTCCGAGCTCTTGGCATTCTGAAGGCCCTTGCGCCGAGGGGTCCCCGAATTAAACTTGCCAATGCTGGATATGCGTTTATCAGGCCCGCAGACACAGTTGATGATGACCTGAAGCGCAGACTTCTGAGTCTCAGCGTCATTCGAAAAGATGTCGCCCTCGGCAACTCCCAGGATAATGCTCATGCCTGCAAGGGAAAGGAAAGTGCTTAATGGATATAAGCCTAGAACTTTAACCAGCATCTTCAGTTCCTTCCTAAGCTTAGAACTCTATCTGCGGCAAGGTTACAAATGAAGACAACTGGTTTGTAGCAAATGTTCATATGCCTCACAAAATCCTCAGGTAAAATTTGCTCCCCCTGGATGTGCAAAGATTCCATGACTATTCTTTTGATTATGAAAATTATGAAAAGTGGCTTGAGAACCAATGAGACATACGTTCACCGCCCCAAGCACTGGTCTTAAAAGGCTCTATGACACTATGGTAATACTTAGTGAGACTTCATGCTTCCAGTACAAATCTTAGGTGTTTTCAGATACAACCACTTAATGGTTGGGCAAAGGGAGTGGTGAGTGTTGGAGTTGAATACAGAAGGTACAAGAGGTTAAGGTCAGGAACGGCAGCCTGGTGGGAAGCACAGAGATAGGAGCAAGATTTCAAGGGACTTAAAAGTTCAGGTATTTGGAAGATGGAAGGCAACGAATATTAAGTGGGGTGTAAGATATGGGCAGCAGCATTTTAGACTAGTTGAAGTGTAATGGCAAGTGTGTGACAGTCGCTCCCAGAGAGACAATGCTTCCAACAAGTCATTTATTTCAACGTTCAGTTAACAAATTACACAGCAGCAAAACCAGTTTAAATGTTAAAAACTCAGTGTTTGGTCTGAATTTATCTCCAAGGTAACAGCAGATTAGATAAAGAACAAAGCTATTTCAATACTGCCCCATCAAATATTCCAATGGTAGCACGAGTTGAAAGTTTCCCTCTCCAAACAACATGCCTGAACGTAATTTTAATATCTTGCTCTGAGAGCACGAGGGATTAAGCATGAGGCACAAGACAGATCCCAATAAACAGACATGTTATCACAATGGAGCTCAACTTGCATTCACATTCAGCATCAGTCCTTCTCCCACACCAAAACAAATCTCAGTTCATATTAATTGATCTTTTAATCAAAAATGACAAAAAATAGCCACTCACCCACAGCAGTCACAGGAGTGGATCCTTCATCCATCACACCTACAGGCTCTGCTAGCAGAAGCTGAGTCTTAGAAACCACAGTGAGGACAGCAAGTACATCTAGAGCAGAACGAACAGTGTCACTCCTGAAGGAAGGAGAGCATGCAGAATTAGGATACTATACACAGACACAAACTTAGTTGACATTCTATGTAACGCATTCACATACCTCACACAAGGATGATTATGGGACATAAACCACAATGTTGTAAATTCATTTTCCAATTTCAGGCACATGGCAAGGGAATAGAGTCAACAACAAAAAAATCACCCAAAGACCTCAGTTTATGTTTAGTTTACATCACCCTACTAATAGGCTATTTCACAACTCAAAACCATATTATTCCAATTTCTCCCCATGCCTAGTTATTTAGCTCCTCTTTGGACTCAACTACATATGACAAGAACTTCCATGACAGAGTAAAGATGAGCAGGTAGTCGCCTGGAGAATCTAACATTTATGTGTTTAAAACAGAAAATTAATGACATCCGCCTCTTCACAGATCCTATCTGATTTAATATGATGGGATGTGTAAGCTGACTAGTATTTTCTATTTTAGATTTCCAGCAACTGTGGAATTTTACTTGCACATTTAGAAGGACTAGTTTTAAACTTCCAGCAAGAGGAAACATTTTCTCACATAGCTATGTCAGAGGATGTTGTCCAGACTCTGTTCAGTTTTCCATAGAAAAGAACACTAGATTTTCCTATTTATGTGATTTTGGTTGAGGAATAAATATTAAATCAGGAGAACTGCTGTTCTTCAAATAGTGCCAGGGAACATTTATGCCAACACAAGAGTAAATTGGGTTTTATTCGAAAGGGCCCCAATTTAACATCCTTTAGAACCTTGTTCTGCATAGGGGCCGAGACGCATGTCTGTGAGCAGATGGCGGGCCACATCTATCACGTGTACACATGGATCCCGCCCCCATGGCAGGCATCAAATCACGTGTTCACAGAAGGTAGACAAAAATACTAGAGAAACTCAGCGGGTGAGGCAGCCTCATGCAATCCTTGCATGTCTCACCCGCTGAGTTTCTCCAGCACTTTTGTCTAACTTCGATTTTTTCAGCATCTGCAGTTCTTTCTTAAATGTGTTCACAGAAGGTGCATGGCCGTGCTGGTGGCTTTGCGCAGTACGCGGTACAACCAGAGCTTGGCCGCGCTCGGGAAGTGCTCGGCGGGTTGGATGATTATAAGTTACGGGCCGCATTCGGCCCGGGGGCTGTAGGTTGCTGATGCCTGCATTAGAATAACAGGTCTTTTGGTACTTCCTCACTAGACTGCTGGACTCAATTGTGTGCTCAAGGCACTGGAGCTGCCAAGAACTCTCAACCTGCTATTACAGAGGTGATAAATACGAAAATGCTACAATTGTAGTCACATCCCCTTTATTCCTATTTAATTTGCAAATACTTCTGATAAATTTTAGTTATCCGATGATCTCTGGTAACAGAAAAGGTTAGTTATTTTCTTAGGCTCGATTATATCAATAAAGTGGAAGCATATTGTCTGAATGCATCTCATGGGGCCCCGTGAAGAACATGCGGACATGAGCAGAGAAAGGGATTCTGAAGAGAAGGTACAATTTGTGTATGGTTCTATTAGCCTCAAGTTAGAGACAGAGATCCATTCAAACGCATATAGATCAGCCTTGCACACCATCTCTTTCCACTTTAAACAGCTGCTTCCAGTAACCTCCCCAACATTTCCCCCAGTTTTTGATCAGAATCTAAGACCCCTACTCTGTCTTGGGATGTTTTGTGAAATGTAACTATCCTCTAGAAACAGAATTTCTTGGTTAGTCTGATAACAGTCCAGTGACCTATTCCAATCAAACACACTCAGTAAAAGGCTTATTACTATTTTATAGTTTGAAATAAATGCCGATACACAGGTAACAGTAGATACTTTGCTTTGAAAACGTTCTTCACTTTTCCCCTTTGGATACAATTGCGTGCATAGTCCCTTGGTTACATTGTTAAAGAAAGAACTGAATATGCCAGCACTGTGAAACAAGCAGCACAAGGCAGAGCTTCAATTATCTGGTGTTACTGTTTATATCACTGATAAGCATGGGTAGCTTGTGTCAGCAAAATCATTGTTTTTAAAAGGATGAAGTTACTTGAAAGTCCACCACCACATTGAGTTACAGAAACAGCTCACCCTACAAGACCACAAACTTCAGAACTATTTAAAAAGGAACTGCTGCACTAAGCTCCCTCTTGGAATTTTACCAAAGCTCAATTTTAATTTTCCCAAATTGTAATTCACTCAACATTTACACAGCCATGCTCATGATTAAGCATGGACAATAAATAGGAGCAAGAATACTGACTAATTTTCTCTTTGATTATCTAGAGTACCAAGGTTTGTGAATTTGCACCCAACCTGGGACATTCTGGCTCATCATAAACTGCATTTGAAAATACTTGAAGCTGGGTTTGTCACACTTGTCAGTTTCTACTGTATCTGCATCTGAAAAGGCATGGAATGGTAATGCTCGTGCAGGATCAGAATGGCTATAAATTGTGTTACTCCGGCTGCACTACCGATTGTCAAATACCTCTACACATCCCTGAGGCAGTTCCACTCAAGATGGTCAGAAGTGACAGAGCATCTCAAAGTTCAGGTGCACTTGCTGTCTCACTTTCTGCTGGAAAGAAGGATAGGTATTGGCGAGGAACTCCCAACAGTCCTCCCACCAACACAGCGTTTCTCAACCTTTTTACCCTTGCGGAACCCTTGAAATAATTTTCATGTCTCAGGGAACCCCTACATAAAAAAATATATATCTTTATTAATCTTTCATAAAGAAACATATATCTTATATCACTATATACAATATATATATAAATATATAAATATATATATATATATATATAAATATAAATAAATATATATATATATATATAAATAAATAAATAAATATATATATTTATATATATAAATATATATATTTATATATATATGAATGAGGGACTGTACCTGCACCCCAGAAAGCAGACAGGACTGATGGAGACTGTGCATGCGTCGGTACTCGAGTGAGTCACTTGATGATACACAAATCCATCACGAACAGCTCCTGTCCAGTGACCACTGAAGGCAGTTTCACACTGGCGCCGTATAGACATCACTAAATATGCTTAATAGACATCGCTAAATATGCCGTACATATATAATAAAATTTACAAATATGAAATTAAACACAAAAATGACTCAAAAATGCATTTACATATGATTAGCCTATTTAGCACTATTTCTCTCGGAACCGTGGCGTTCCAGGGAACCTCGGTTGAGAAATGCAGCTCTAACAGCTCACGGTCTGTTAAATCTCTCCCATAAATGTGTAAGTGGGGGATTGTATGTATGGGTAAATAATCGCTATTAGGTCCATGTGGTTAGTCACAAAATAAGCTTGTGTCCAACTTCAATACTGCAGGTCCCTCAATCCTTTTCACTGTCAGAAACCCATTCAATTGTTCCATGGACCTTTACTCAGTATTTTTCATATAACCTCCCCCTATAATTTTAGCCATAACACACGTTCACGGGTTTCTAGTTTTGTTATATTTTACAATTTGATCACCACAGAACAAATTAACAATGGATCAATCCCGTCCATTCCCTTCATCTGTTCCTTTTTTTTATGTAAAGAAATTTTACAATTTACCTTTCAGTGCATCATTTTATTCTCGTGTCAACCTAAAACATTAAAACTAAAACTTCTCAGTTCACACATTGCTGTCTGACCGACTGAGGATTTCCAGCTTTGTTCGAGTCTTATCAATTTTTAATTACTCTTTGAAAGTTCACAATATTATTTATAAATGCACTTTATAAATATAAACATCATACAAAGTGCTCTTAATTTTAAACCTGTAAACACTTGAATTAGCTCTTCATTATTCAAAACTATGGAAATCCTTGCCTCCTGCAATTTATAGGCCTTTAACACCCAAGTGATCAGCTCACCAATCAACCATTTTAATAATCGTTCTGTCACTGCAAGAATAACCATGCACCGTGGTTTTTGAATAGCTTATTACATCATGGAAATAATTTCAGACGGATGGAGCTTCAAAAGTAACCTTAGGTGATCATGTGATCATGTAGCTCAGAGCAAGAGCTATGCAGCATGGAACCGGGCCCTTCAGCCCATTGTCCATGCCAACCACATCATGATGGATCCAATTTGTAGGATTTACATTTGGAACATGTGCATTAATTCTAATATGGATATTTTTAAAAAAGAGTATAATTTGGACACGTTTCAAGTGTTGAAAACTTTTCAAAGGCATGAACACAGGTAAATGGAGCAGCAGGTTGCCCAAAATGGCACCAGGTAGACAATGTCAAGTGTGACGTCATGAAAGGATATAGATGACAGAAGCAACCAAAGCAGGCAATGGAATAATTTGGGTCCACAGCTGCTGCCAAGATGCTGGAAGAGAATTTTGCGATGAGGACTGCAAACATTTTTAAGGTCATATTTTGGAGCAATCAAAGGGAAACCTAAAGTTATGCACCAAAGCCTACCTGCCATAGTAAGTTCTCCACTCACAAGCGATGGATATGAGTTGTAAAAGAAGCTGTACGCAGGAGAGCTTATGAAAGACCTCAGCTGGCTCCCAGAAGAGTCTTGCTGGACCATATTCAATCAGAAACTCCATCATCTCCATGACCTGTTCATGGGTGTAGGAGCAGGCCTAGAAGCAAGAATTTAAAAAGTCCCAATATCAGCCAGCTGAATCTCTGTGGTTCTAGTTCACTTATAGCATCTACTCAAGTATTACAACATTAGGTAAATGAAAGAAGTGCCCTTCGAATAAAATATCTTAGATTCAAGGCATTGATTTTTATTGTTGCCACAGCTTTGGGGGTATAAACATACACATTATTTGCTTATTGTCTTTTACTCTGGAACTGATGGGAGTTGTTGAAACATGGCCAGCTTTCTACACCAAAAAGATAAAGTTACAATGGATGATGTCTCCAAAACCTCCGTGAATCAAATCTTATGAATCTAATTGGTAATACGTCCATCCTGGTAAATTAATATGTCTGAGAAAGAAAAGATTTAAGCCTCCTCCCATGCTGCAGCCATTTTGTAGCTCAAGCTCAGCAACAGCAAAAAACATTTTCTAATGAGAGCCTCCTTTCATACCATTTGAACAAAAAATATGCATTCAGATATAGTAAGCATTTTTGACAAAAGTTCCATACCTGATTTCGGGATACAGGACACATTAACTGTTCCCAGCATGCCCATTTTCGAAAGGAACCCAGTGTCTGATGAAAGAGAAGTCACTTATAAAGACTGGTTTAAAATCTGAATCTATTGTCAAGTTACATGTGCTGCTTGAGTGCATGCTGATGTCCGAAACCCAAGCATGCATGGTTGCTACCTCAAAAGAGATGCAATAAATACATTTAGATGCTCCATTTTGAAAAAAAGCATAAGGCTGTACAGCTCCCAGCATATTTATTAATGAAAAGGCATGAAGGATCTGATGGAAGGTAACAACTAAAGAATTAGGTCAAAATCTTAGAAAGCAGAAAGTTTCATTTGTTCACGGAGGAGTAGACAACACCATGTCATAAACTGCCCAAAATATAGAGATGGCCAGTGAACGGGAAATAAAAAAGGACTTCAACTTACATTGCAAAATAAACAGCACCATCAATTTAATAGTTAAAATTTCAGATAAATATATTGTGTATTTGTTCTTCTGAATCCTAGCGCTAAATTCAGATGTTCTTACATTTACTGATGGCATACAATATGGAGAAGGCCTTTCGTGTGAGCGGAATGCAATTTTTGACAATGTCCCCAATAAAGCAATTTTGATTCCGAAAAGACTGAAACCCGTTTTCTCCATAATATCTTAGTAAAAAATGGAGATGTTAAATAGTTATCCAGCAGAATGCACACAAAATATTTTAATGACAAGTTAACTTTTCCATTTTAATCAATGTAGAAATAACCTAGGAAATATTAGATGCAGGACAATAAATATCTTTCTAGTTCTGAATGAAATTTCAAAGAGATGTGATTTTTCAAACTATTTTATTACTATTTCTAAAGTCTTAATTTGGGCTTCAACATGCTACCCCAAGGAACTGAAGGTTTGTTTGAATGCTCATAGGGAACCTCAATTTTCCAAGAAGTGCACTTCTGCAAAGCAATCCTCTGAATTCAGGGTGCCTTTATATCGCGATGTTGGGTTTATTAATGACAGCAGCTTGTTTGACAGCTGGACTAATCTGTGAAGAAGCTATTCTCACAGTTAAAGTACTTTCATAGCAGTGCATTTTTACCAAGAATGATAATGCTCCCTCTCAAAACAAACTTTGTATTCCAAATCAGAATGCTCAATTCAAGGCAATTACTTGTTTTGAATACATATTTAAAATGGTGCACAAAAAACTCAAAACTTTAATTACACCTGACCAAAACCATCAAAAAGGTTATTTTAGTTTAGTTTAGTGACAGAGTGTGGAAACAGGCCCTTTGGCCCACCGACCAGCAATCCCCGCACATTAACACTATCCTACACACACTAGGGACAATTTACATTTACAAGAGGCCTGCTAGGTTGTGGCGTTTTTTTCAACATGCTGAAAAATGTACACGAGTAAAAAAAGGTCGCCATGGAAAAAAAAAATCGATATTTTTTTAATCGTAGGTTTAGTCGAGGTACGTCGGCATGCTATCCTAGGTAATCGAAGGCAATTGAAGGTAAAGCTTGTTGAGAAAAAAAGGTAAGTAAACCGACCGGTAATGTTAAATGGAAGTGTGTGGAAGACAGTCGCAGAAAAGTCCTGTCAGTAGGACAGGGCCTTAAGGCAGCAAATCTACCGCTGCGCCACCATTAATGCCAACTCCTCCAACTACATTGAAAGGATTAACAGAATTTATAAAGATCTCTGCACACACCTTGCAGGGTGGGTGTGAGTGAACAATAGCACCTCCTTCTGTCCGTTGTAAGGATCTTTTCACGTGTTCCAGTTTAATTCCCAGGTGTGACTCGAAGTATCTCCGTAGTGCCATACACGTGTGCTTGGCAGTCTGGCGGCTGGCAAAGATCTCATCATCACTAAGCAAAGCACCCTGATCTTCCAAGTTTAAGATTTCTAACGTGCTGATCTATAGGAATTAAACAGATTTAAACCCAGTCTACACCACAATCGGAACATAATTAAATTTAGGATTTTGACCATAGGCAAAACAGGACAGGCAGAAGAGTTCATTCAATGAAATCATCCTTTATTTGGAACTCAGCCACTTTCATCAGCCCCACTCCTAAGAAACGAGTTCGGTATTCCGAAAAATGCAAGGAATCATGGGATTTGTCAAAGGTCATTCGTGATAAAGAAAAAGCGAATGAAGCGCTGGCTGTATAAACTGTGTATAAATTCTTATCTTTATTCATAATTAAGGTGTAAAAATATATTTAATCTGAGGAACGTGGTGCCAGGTAGCGGGAGAGCGGGGTGTAACAGCGAGAGAGGGGGCAGATGCGAGTGGGAGACAGGGAGAGACTGGACCGGCATAGAGACATTCTCGGCAGCTGTGCTGCTGAGCGCACAGACCCACGCCTCATCCGCAGCCAGGATTGAAGCTGGATCCCCAGTGCAGCAAGCGCTGCCGCACCGCCAGTGGACCATCTCCTCCTCCCCCCCCCCCCCCCCCCCACACGGGGCGGCCGGAGACCCCGATCGACGGGACACCGGCCGGAGCAGCGGTGGCCAAACGCCCACAGCCAGCGCGGGGAAGAAGCGCCAACCCCAGCTCGACTCCGCCTGCCCCGCCGGGCCAACCGCCAGCCGCACCACCCGCCCCACCCAGCGGCCGCTGGCCAGCCCCCCGGCACCGGCAAAAGCCGAGCACCAGCCATCAACTGGAACACACACAAATCGCTGCAGCAACTCAGAGGGACAGGTAGCATCCCCGGAGAAAAGGAATGGGCGAAGTTTCGGGTCGAGACACTTCTCCAGAGAGGTTACCTGACCTGCCGAGCCACCACAACACCCCATGGCATAGAGGTCCTCCCAGCCTGGAGCCGGAACCGCTCCCCCCGCAGCCCCCCCCCCCCCCCCCCCGTGCGGGCTGTGAGCCCGGGGCCGCCACCACTCCGGGCCGGTGCCCGCCTGTCCAGGGCTGCCAGCCAACCCGGTGGGACAGGCAGAGCCGAACTGGAGCCAGCGCCTCCATTCCCCACACCGGCTGCTAGCCCGGGGCACCACCACCCCGTGCCGACCCCCCACCAGCCCAAGGCCAACCCGGACACCTCCGGCCGCCACGATACAGGGACGGGACACCCGGGAGGGGACAAGGACGGCCCAGCAGCAACTCAACAGCGCCCGCTGTTGAGTTGCTGCTGTTGAGAGGCCCGACTCTGAACGAAATGCAGGCCTGCACACACGCAGCAACACAGCTGCCGAGAATGTTTATCACGAGTGACCTATGACCTGGGCATGCGCAGTTGGAATACAGAACTCGATTATTCTTTTAACATCTTTGTGCAACAAGAAAAATACCACTTTTGGTTTTGAATACCTAAATTTCAAAGATATTTTCAGATATTTGTTAATATTTTTGAGATAATTTTCCTAATATTAATCCATCATGGTATGTTTTATTACATGATCCCATTCTTTATTCCCTCCACTAAAAAGCAAAACATTTCTCAGCAAACCATTTAACAATTTAAACATGCCTATCATACCACCAGAGATGTACAAGCAGGCATAAATAACAACGTGGATACGATTATATGTCTATGGGAGTATTATTTAACTGTTTATTTTGTTTAAAGCCACCCTACATTTAAATGGAAATTGAAATCATCAATTTGCTACAGACTTGAGGCTTGCGTCAGATCTTTCCCCTTCCCTACTAACCCTCGTTAGAGAACACGGCAATCTGATACTGCAGTCTATTGCAAAAGCTAGCTTGCCTCTGCTTATGTGCAACTTTCTGCAGAAAAAATAGGAATATCGAATGCTTCCATGTCAGGTTAAGACAACAAAATATATCAGAGAATCACAAACGTCTTCTGCAATCATACCAAATTAACCACCCGCCGAAGACCATCCTGTTTGTCAAAAAGCTCCAGGATGGAGCGGAAAGCAAACGAGATGGAGAAGAACATGGTGGCATGGCAGCGGCCCGACTCGTGGGAGCACTCCAGTAGCCAAAGGGTGTAGCTGACGACATCAGACAACACGGCGTGCGGGAGCAAGCACACCTAGGAGAAAACAACACTGTCATCATGCTGCATAGTACTAAGAGAAATATCTGTGTAGGATGTTTCATGACCTCAGGATAACCTGGATTCATTCATAGCTAATGAAGTTACTTCTATAACACAAGGAAAATAACAGCTAGAAACAAACATAAATTATCAAATAATCTGTTTTAGACGCTGCTTGTCATAAGGGAAAGAGGTGGAAATGCAGAAGTTCTCCTCCTACACCTGGGCAATGGACTGGCCAACGAGATAGAGCCAAGTCCTTCTCATTGATGACAACTGTTAGGATGTGCTGCCCAAGCCACTGAAGCACAATGGAACAGAAGGGCACATAACACATTCCAAAAATACCTCTCCCCAACTTGCTATGAATGATACTTATCGTCCTACGCCACAGACCAATTGAGGACTCTTCAGTATTATTAGACTCACCCGTTCCATCGCATCCTGATTGTAGGCCAAATAGTATAAACACAGGGAAACACCAGTGGCAGCCATGGAGGGCCTGGGGATCTCCAGCAACTTTTGAACTCCTTCATGCGCCACAAATTCTGCGGCAAATTTCTTGTGTAACAACAAAGAAGCCAGATACTATGGAGGAGGAAAAGCAGATTTAAATAAATAGAATCATTGGGTGGCTTTCTGCACGTGGCAGAGGGACAAAAGCCCTCTATTAAACCTGCACTGCTAAGACTAAAAATAAGTTAGTTCCTATGACTTATGGATTGCGCTGTTTTGAACAAAGACTACAAACAATCCAGTAAAACAGTGCAGAATCTCTTTTCCCGACCCTCCTGGACTATCTAACCACCCAAAAATTTCCCTCTGATGAAAGCAATGGTTCATATCACCATAAGATACCTCATTAACATAGTCACATAATACTAAAGAAAGACCAAATGGCAAGGAGCCCCAAGGAAGAAAACACTGCAACCAAGTCATACATCCTCACCAAATTATCTCCCCATATTCAGTTTCCAACAGAGATCATGCATGTGAAATCAAGTCAAGAGAAACCCTGATTAATTTACTCCTCTTGATTTTAACCTTGGAATGCAGTTCCCAACTGTGTTTAAACAGACCTTCACGTGACAAGGGTTAAATTAGTAAAGCAAGCAATCTGTGAGAGATTTATGATTCAAATCACTGGTCAATGAGACAAATGTAAAGGTGGACACAATAAACATTCTCAAATATAATATCTACCTTGCTTTCCTAATAGTCTAAAGAGTCAAAGGAGCATATTTAAACAACGGAAAAGCCAGACCAGCGCATACAGCTCTTCCGTAATAGAAAAAAGGAACAACAAGACAGAGTTCCTTTAGATTGGGGTGACAAATTAACAGAAATATAAAATGTAAGTAACAAATATAATTAAGGGACAAATAATCCATAAGGGATTATGGATTATAAAACAAATTTGAATGTGGAACGCACTAACTCAAGTTAGAAAGCACATGGGGAAAAATAAATTGCGCTGGCAATGAAATGGGACTGGTGGAGTATAACCTGAAATTTTACTTCGGAGTCACATGAGTGATTCCGTGAAGAAGGCCCGCCAGGCCGCATGCGCACCAGTACGTCAGCCGCATTGGCGCAAGCACCAGTCTGGCAGGACAGAGCTCCTGTCGGTGGTAAGTTAAACTTAAAAGGTAAGTTTGGGTTTTTACTTACCAGAGGTTTTTAAGCAGGAGCCTCTTTTTACAGAGGTTTTTCCTGCCAGTTTCACAGCCTGATAAGTTGCCGGTTATGGACTGTGGGGAAATTCTAGTCCGACCGCAAATGCGGATAAACCGGCAAAATTGATCGGGTTGCGAGATAAGGAGCCGCTAACAGTGCAGTCAGCGGATCCCCAGCCTGCAGGAATGCCGTATTAACAGCAAAAAATTTAAGCAGTCGCTGACGGGGGGGGGGGGGGTCAGCGGTTCCCCAGTCTGCAGTGATGCCGTAAAAACAGCAAGAAATTTAAGCAGAGTCGCTGACAGGGGGATCAGCGGCTCCCAGCCTGTGGGATGCCGTTGGAACGGCAAGGAAGCAACGCTGGAGCCACTGACAGTGGGGTCAGTGGCTCACAGACGTTGGTCCCCAGTCAAGAAATTACTGGGACTCATTCAGCCCTATTTGGACTCGGGTGAGTCGGGCTATAAAGGGTTTCTCCTTATAATAAAAAGTATATATTTTATAGTGTTTTTTCTTTAAGTAACAGCTAAAGGCAAAATAAAAAGTTATTGTTATATGTTCCGACAATGTTATAATTGTTAAGCACAGGTTGCTATCAATTATTTTTACCCTTCACAGGTAAAGCTGTACACTAAATGTTAAATTAGTGAGCTTACACGGCAATAGCGCAGGCCTATGGGACAGGCCGCGCTAGCAGCGCCTGACAGGGCTGCTTCATGTGTAAAATGTGCGGGCCTATGGGACAGGCTGTTTCATTTGTGACATTACCGGCCTATGGGAGAGCCGTGCCAGCAGTGCCTGACAGGGCTGCTTCATGTGTGAATTGCCGGCCTACGGGAGAGCCGTGCCAGATGCAGGGCTGTTTCATGTCAAAATGCGCTGGCCTTTACGAAAGGCGGCGCCAGCAATGCCTGGGACAGGGTTGCTCAAATTCACACATATCTGCTCGCCCACGGAGTCGGGAGATGATTCTCCACCGGGGCTAGAGAGCAAGGCCCACGGAGTCGGGGGATGAATTCCTCACCGGGGCTGGATAGTGCATTGGAACGACTATCCTAAATACAGCAACTGTTGTATACAGTGCTGCAAAGGTCTCTCTCTCGGAGGCAGAGACCAAGATGGGTCAGTATCTTGCTGACACCCGAGTCTCAGGGTATGGCCGTGGGGCATACCCAAAGGGATGAAGGGCACGTGTCAGAGGTACCTTTCCTGACAATAAAGTTGCCATCCCGGTAAAATATTCTATTGGGTTAAGGCCAATGGGTTCGTATCAGTATTTGTATCCTACGGACTGCGGCAGTGCCTGTTAGGGTTGCCTACGAATCACCCTCTCTGAGGAGGGAAGAGCAAAAGGTCAAGATGACTCCGGGCTCTAAAAATGTCAATAGAACATACTCAAGCACATATGTGCCAGCAGTGAACGCCAACAGGGGGATGTGAGAGCCAGCCGCTGAATCGGCTATTCAGGTACGTCTATTCTACAGGGGAAGAAGCCTGGCAGACAAATTAATTCGGCCAACGACGGGCAAAAGTCATCGTTCAGATCGCACCCCAGGCGGTCATCGGCAGTAGCGGTTCACTGGAGCTGGGGGCAGCATGATAGCTCAGAAATTCCATGCACCTTCCAATCATGCTCAACTAAATGGGTCTAGCACTTCCAAAATTTGGGTAGTGCACCGTTCACAAGTTGTAATATTTACATTTGTTTGTACAACACACAAAGGTTAAAGTCTTTGGTTAAGGAGCATTCCAAGTAAGTTTGGATTATGGCCAGGGTTTGGAAATTGGCAGAAATTCTCATGCAAACCACCCATGCAATAAGGCAGGGTTGGCATGTTATTATGAAGAATGGAGAGTATCGGGCATATGAACTTTCCGAATGTAAAAACGTATTCCTGACAACAGATTCATAAGGTAAGAGATGCATGTTATACAAATCCCATTACAAAGGTTATAAAAGACAATATAACTGTACTATAACAGTAAAGCTTTGCAGTATGGGATAAACTGTTTGTTGGTCATTGGGATTTACCTTTAATTATTATTAGCCTTGTCTCCGCCTTGTGGCAAGAGATTGGGGTTATAGCAATCTGTTGCTAAACTGAGTTATTTTCATTAAGAGTAATTGGCAATATAGCAGCGGTGTTGCAGCTGAGCAAATCAAGGAACTGATAGTGTAAGTAGCAATTAGATCGTTGCTAACAACCTAAGCAGCTGAGGCTACTTCAGCCACAATACTATAGTGTGGTCGGTTGAATTCAGTTATTATGAACTGATGTTTAGAACTCTTAAGATGAGAAGTTCCAAATACCATCACCTACTCAAAGGTAGTGGAGATTGCATGAATTACCAATTCTTCAGTTGCTGGTATCAACTAAATATATACACTAAATGCACCCATGAGTAAGGGGCTTTGAGCGAATATACATATTCTACATACTCAAATTCAAGTTGCTACTCCACGATGGTGACAAATGTTAGTCACATGATAATCAAGGGAAAAATATCCTGTAATTAATCTCCTTGCCGCTGGTGTATCATCCAGTTCAGATCGATGATAACACAGAATAAGTGTTGGATCTCGAAGTATGATGAAAGCATGGTCAATACTTCATCAAATATTCATCATGTCAATGCATGTTTTTCATTCATTGCAAAAAATGTGGCATAACAGTGCGCAGAAATACTTTCTCGCTTCAATAGGAGGAATGGTCTTTATGTCTTCCTCAGTTTTTGCCTCATTAGCCAGGTCTTAAAACAGTCAGCAAAACCTCGCTTGGGTTCATACTGTCGGACTGTCCAAGCGTCCATGTTGCCTGCCTCATCAGGCATTATGGCACAACGGTATATGGTTATGCCAAAAAACAAGAACTGCTGTTTCAAACTGTGGTTCAGGAGACCGGCTTTTGCACAGCAAAACAATTATTGACCTACACATTTTTGAATGGATTGACTTTTTCCTCAGGTTGTCACACCAAGCCATGAAGATGCTCACTGCAGGGATAGCCAGAGATGCCAACCCTAAATTTAGTTCACAGTAACATTTAACCCATTTGTCCGTAACAAATGGGGTTAAATGCATTTCTCTCCGTACTCACCTGGGGTTGTTGCCGGCGGCTATGCGCCTGCGCACTGGTGCAGATCAGCGGGCTGCCGGCGGGCGGGTGCGGCACATGCGCACTTGGCAAGTTTGCCGGCGGGTCTTGCCGCTGGGTGGGGGTGGGGGGGAGGGCCCGGTGATGGGGCTGCCGCGAGCGGCCGAAGAAAGTGCCGCTGATCGCGCGGGCCAGCGCCGCCCGGGCTCTGGGCCGGGCGTGGCGTGGCTCGAAATGGCGCCAGGCCCGGCAACCCTCCCCCACTGTACTGCGCACGCGCGGCCACTGGGGCCCGGCAACTCCCCCACTGCGCAACACTAAAAGTGCCGCTGATCGCGCGGGCTGGCAAACCGGGGACACATGGCGCCGGTGTTCACCACGGGAGGAACACCGGCGCGGCGGTGTTCCGTAACAGCATGTTTGGCTGCCGGAACACCGTAAAAAGTTTATTTCGCCGGGATAAAATACGGCGAATCCGGGACACTTGGCATCTCTGGGATAGCACCCAAAAAAGCAGTACATTCATATTGAGGGGATCAGAAGTGTTTTGATAAATGTTAATGTTACATTTAATACGGTACAGATTACTGACATTCCAGATCATTTTAAATGGTATTGACAATAATTCAGTTATAGAGACACTACAGCTGCAACTTAAGGGAACTATGCTCTCGGGTCCAACCCGGATATCGAGTTGTTAAAAGATCTTGACACAAGTTCTCCCACTACAAGATTATGCAGTTGGTTATTGAAAATGTGTGAACATTACTTCACCAAGGGGTTCCAGCTACATCCTTCGTTATGACACTTATATCAGCACGACGACAGCAAACATTGCAAACGTTTGTGGCTAGATAGGATGGAATTGGCTGCAGGTGCCGTTACATTTACATTCTGGTCCACACAACCAGAGTAGATTAGGGGTAGCATGATTGAAGATCATTTGAACACCCCACAGTCTCACTTCTATGTATCTAGGCCACCAGAATCCTAAGAAGTATGGAATCAGCATTGTTTATTAGTTAACAAACAACTACACAAAGGAAGGTCAGTTCAGACTTTTTTCATGGTGGCTGCAGCAGGTTCTGGGTTATTTCTACATTGAATGCAATGTTTCTACTAATGCATTTATTTCTCTTTCGAGTTAATCAATGCAGTGGGATGTCGAGATTTGTAATCTACGGCATGAAATCACAAAGCTTTGAACTCTTCACGGAATCACTCACGTGACTCCGAAGTAAAATAGTAAGATTAAATGAGAACTTACCAGTTTGAAGTTTGATCTTGAGTTTATGAGGAGTTACGTTACGTGCCCACCACACCCAACCCTCTCTCATAAAAGATCATCTGGTAGTTCTCGAGTCACTGATCTTACTGTTTACTTCGGTGTTGTTTATTTGTGATTTCATACCGCTGCTTTAAAGTTTGGTGCGCATGCGGCCTGGCGGGCCTTCGTCATGTAACTCCTCATAAAATCAAGATCAAACTTCAAACTGATAAGTTCTCGTTTAATCTTACTATTAATCACCCATTTCTGTATCTGGGTGATTATTCAGAAAGTAATCACCCGATAATTCATTATCTCGAATGAATCCTGGATAAGACTTGGCAAACTATTTTAACACAAGGGCACCTTATGAATCTAATTTTGTTCACCTGAATGGACAAGGGCGAGCAATGACCATCTCCAACAATGCAATATCTAACCTTTTCTACTTATTGCTCAGGCATGACTATGACTATTGAGAAAATGGTCCAACTTCAACATCCTGGGATGAGGAGCGATCACCATTAACAAGATATTTAACTAGATCAGCCACATAAATACTTGAGGTACAAATGTAGATCAGAGGCTTGGTATTCTGATGGATAACTCCTTAAAGCTGTGCACAACCTACCCTTGCAGACCAAAAGCTAGGGTCTGTCCGATTCACCTCTACCCCATTGCTGACATTGGACTTGTCTATGGAACTGTTATGTATAACGTTGAGAACTATATTTTATATGCTGCATCTTCCCCTTTGCTCTACAAATTGTACTGGCATTTAACTTGATTGTGTTTATGCATAGTATTATCTGATCTGAGTGGATAGCATGCAAAACAAAGCTACTGACTATACTTTGGTACATGTGAAAATAATAAACCTAAACTGTATGCATATAATACTCTCGATTTGCCCAAATGCATTGGCAACACTACATAAATATGTTCAACATTTTTAGAAGCAAACAGCCCTCCATGACAGGCTGCTTATCTAACATTTGGTCTCCTTTTCGCAAATGTTACAGAGCAGTAAATCCAGTTCTTCAAAAATGCTCCAAAGTTAGCACTGTCAGCATGCTTCGTAACAAATCGCACAGCTGTTTGTTTCTGAATGTTTCTTTATCACTGCTAAAAATGTGGAAGCCACAATGTAATATCAATGTGAGAATGCTTCAACAAACAGAACGTTGATTGAAGCAGCCAAGTCAGCAACCACTTCACGAGATGTGGTCCCAAAAGGTGAGCTGTACTTCCTTGTCGATGTATTTGGGCAGGGGGAGAGGAGAATCTGGAAAATTCTGATGTGCCTTTTCTCCTTATGTCCCTGCTCTGATCCAGTTCAAACTAGCTTCCTTATAAAAAAATCCCAAACTAACTCAGGTGGCTGTGTGGAATCAGCTTCCAGCAGAAGTGGTGGAGGCAGGATCGATTTTAACATTTAAGAGTAAAGTGGATAGGTATATGGACGTAAAGGGAATGGAGGGGTATGGTCAGAGTGCAGGTAGATTAGGACTAGGGGAAAACAAATGGTCGGCACGGACTGGAAGGGCCGAGAGGGCCTGTTTCCGTGCTGTAATTGTTATATGGTTATATGGTTAAAGAAACCTGCGTTACCATGATTACCTTGGCTTAGCCCTGCAATGCATAGTTCACTTACAATTTGTCATTTTAAGGTGTAACAAGCTTGACATAGCCCGACACAAAAAAAAACACACAGATGGATGTCCTTTCATACCTTAAGTGCCTCAAAGGTGAGTTGAACATCATTTGTTTGCTTCAAGTCGACATAGTACATGAGCAGCTCTCGTGCACCAAGCTGCATAAACACAGCCAACAACTAGGAGAGGGGGAAGGAAAACAGAATCACTGAATTATTATAAGTTTGGAAATATTAAAGAATCCCATCTAAATTTCTCATGAGCCTTGAAGTATAACTAGCATAGAAATTCTATGAGGCCAAGTAAGGCTCTTGTAAAGCTTTTATCTCCAATATTAGATCAGAGAGAACAACCATGATGTGCCAGTGGCATCTACCGTCAGAAACACAGCAATGCATCATTGTGTTGTGAAAATAAAGAGATATGACAGTCGTTTCATTTAATGACCACACATCGACACACTGGAATGTGGAGCAAGAAATAGACTACTGAAAGAACTCAGGTTAGGTAGTTTCAAGGATGGTTGAATCCCGACACAAGGACTGAAAGTGCGGTAGGTGGATGGTCAGCATACAGAAGTTAGAGGGAGGGGTTAGAGGCTGGTGGGTGATTGGTAAAAGCAGATGAAGGTGGCGGGGGATAATGAGCGCAGGTAGGAAAAGAGGTAGTGTGGAGGCAGAGGCTGGTAGGTGATGGGTAGAAATGCAAAAGAACTGTAAAATTTATATATATTGTACGTTAATATTATTAAGCTGCATCTTAAGCCAAAGTGTCTCGGTAAAATAAGGCTGATTTAGTCCAGCCTGCTTCCCTCCATTATTCCAGCTCCTAAAGGACATTCAACTGGACTATGTAGGGATTGTATCACCTGCAATAGAGATGGTGAGGTCAAGGAATGGTAGGGAAATGTCGGAAATGGTCCAAGTGTATTTGAGTGCCGGATGGAAGTTGGTGGTGAAATGAATGAAGTCAGTCAGTTGTGTGTGGGTGCAGGAGGTGACACCAAAGCAGTCGTCGATGTAACGGAGGTAGAGGTCGGGGATGGGGCCCTGGTACGCCGAGAACAAGGATTGTTCGATGTACCCAACAAAGAGGCAAGCGTAGCTGGGGGCCATGCGTGTGCCCATAGCTACGCCTTGTGTTTGGAGGAAATGGGAGGAATCAAAAGAGTCTGAGGAAGGGTCTCGACCCGAGACGTCGCCTATCTCCTTAGATGCTGCTGCACCCGCTGAGTTTCTCCAGCTTTTTGTGTAACCTTCAACTGGACTAAGTGTGGATATTTCAATCTCACATACCAACTTGATTGGATGTTAACCTAGAAATAACCAGATCTTAAACATGTTTAAGCAACATTTAAAATGTCCAGTGCTGTTTAATTTGAAGCTGTGGTCTGAGACATCCTTTCTCTACATCATCTACCAATTTATTTGATTAATTTCTGTATCATAGTTTAAGTTGTTCCATTCTTTCCAAATAGCCCAACTTCCACACTTAGAATCATTCTTGTTGACCTTTATCATGACAAATCAGTACAGATTCCATAACAGACTTGTGAAAAAATTGACAGAATATTGGCACCCTAAATGTTAAGGACTAGATTTATTTTCAGAAGTTTACATCCATGTTTTGCCACAGAATTGTAAACTTTGGCACAACTTGAATACTTTGGTCCATGCGAGGGAACTCATCTCATGGATTGTTGTGAAAGAAAGCCAATAGGAACGCATCAGTACATCTGGTACTCAGGGAAACTGCATGAAACCAGCAGAGGTGGATATAATGACCTAACAATCTAAATGCCTCGCTTTAATCATCCAGGAGCAATTAACTGATAAATGCAAGCACAAAGTACTGAATTGACATAAGATCAAGTTGTTTTCCAAGAAAGAGACCCAATTGTCTCAATCCAATCTGGTTTAGAATTAACTCTACACGATTCGGTGTGCAAGTCTGAATGGTCTTAACTCAGGTTTAAGTGGTCTCTAGAAGGACCAGTTGGATCAAAAAGTACCATTTAAGGATCAGTAAGAATAGGAAAAACATACTACAAAAAAAGAAATCAGCTTTGCAACTCACCTCCTGATATTCCCCCAGTGGTGTTAAATACTGTAAAATTAATCTTTGCTCAATGGCAGATGTCAAAGGGAAAAGGCTATAATTAGTGCCAATTACCCAAGGGGACATTTCTGACCAGCTATTTGACTGTTCATTACATATTCGTTCAGAGTCCAAGTTTGTAAAACTGAGTCTTTGTTTGACTGTTTTATTTGCATCCTCTCTCTCAGTCCTTCGCTCATCCTTCCCCTTCATTCCTTCCACATTCTCCGCAGTCTTGATGGAAGAATTAATCCTGCTGCTAGTTTTGTGTAACGAATTTAACTGGAAGGAAAGATTGTTGGCACAGTCCCCCACATCTTCGGCTTTCAAGGTATCACCATAGTCCATGTCAACTGCTTCCTCGTCCATTGGAAGCAAAGCTGTAAAGTGAGGCCTTCGTGGGCTCTGCCATTTTATCTTCTGGTTGTTTTCCAGTTCTTGCATTTGCAAGTCTCGTAGCCGCTGCAGCATCACTGGGACCTTAGTAGAAAGGGACATTAGGGCATTAAAGAAAGCAAATTTCAAATACAAATGTCCGCTGTGGTCAGTACCACTCTGGAATAAATACCTTGTTCATGTTAAGGATATGATTGTCTCACTTTCTGCCAAATATCAATTACTGAAAGGTCGAGATTACTGATACCATAATGTTTTTAGTACTGTAGAACCAGTTGCACTTACTCTAGGAATATATCCACAGCAAAAGGAGCACATGAATTAACCTTCCTGCACCCTCACCACCCACAGCCACCATACTGGATTTAGGGGTTGCTGACATTCAGAAGAAACTAGTGAGGAAATAGTTGCTCTTTTAAAAGCAATAACACTGATACAAACTGCACTGCTGCTATCTAATTATTGACGCACGTGATTGTATAGACACAAAGGTATTACAGAAGATCAAACTACCAAAATGATTCACATCTGTAATCCAAAGGCTACCAGAAGCATTAAAGAGACTCAAACATGCAAAATGCACAAAGATCCTTGCCTCCAGTATATGAAACCTGATGTGGTCCCTGTACTATACATGCACATTATTTTCAAGTCAAAAGTGCTTAATTGCCATGTGTACCAAAAATGGAACAAAGAAATTCTTACTTGTAGCATTATAACGGGCCTGCAAACACAAAACAGCTGCAAGTTCTGTCAGAGGATTTCAGTATTCTAGTACCTGAAAATCAGTATTTTGCTGAGGAAATTAGTATTTTTACGCAGTGCGATTTTGCTGAAAAAAAAATGTTTTTTTTAAAAAATGTGCGGTTATACCCATGTAAGAGTACAAGAATGCATAACTTTGCTACCAATTGACATATCTACTATGCACCTTACTTGTCAGTGCATTATTTGCCATCTCTTTGTATAATGCTGTTTGAACGGCTGTTTCCTGCTTTTAGCACCAGATGATAACGTAGAAGCCATTTTGGAAGCCTCCCTCTCCCCCTCCCCCCCCCCCCACCCCCCCCACCCTCCACAATTCTTACCATCTGTGAATTTTCCTCCCGGTAGTTAGCTGCAATGTCTTGGTTTTCCATGGCTCCAGCAAGAAGACCTGTCGCATAGGTTCTCAATGGCTGATCGGACTCTTTTGCCCACTTGAATAAGTTTTCTACAATCCCCTCCTAGAGTGAGCACAAAATCATCAATAAATGTGATTCCTCAGTTGTCCCCATCAAAAAAGGTTAGCTTAATGCCATATTAATTATCACAACCTTTTCAGTTCTGCACAAAATTACTTACAGCAAGATCACGAGCCTCCTTCATACCCTTTATGTAATTTTCTTCCTCGACACTAGAGTTACAGTATCCAATACTATTAATAAAAAATGTTTTTCACATTATTCCTTTTTTCTACATTATATATTAGTGTCCATTCACTGCCAATTTAGTTTTAAACCTTCCTATCACTGACTTTCCTCACAAGGATGTTGATTCCAGTCCTGTTTCTCAACTGCCCCAGAAATCGTATCAATGACCATGATATGTACCATGCATTAACCCTGCATCATTTTTCCAATTCTCTTCAGAGGGTGGTGAGTCTCTGGAACTCTCTGCCAGAGGGTAGTCGAGGCCAGTTAATTGGCTATATTTAAGAGGGACTTAGATGTGGCCCTTGTGGCTAAGGGGATCAGAGGGTATGGAGAGAAGACAGGTACGGGAAACTGAGTTGGATGATCAGCCATGATCACATTGAATGGCGGTGCAGGCTCGAAGGGCCGAATGGCCTACTCCTGCACCTAATTTCTAGGTTCTATGTTTCTATGTTTCCTCTTGCAGGGATGAGCTCCTGGAGTAACGGCAAAGCCCTACTTAAGTTACTCCCTGGACAAACTCAAATCTCAACTCCTTTCGCAGCGCCAAAACCCAAGTAACTGGGAACCGATACCAGCCAATACCATATCTTCCGACAATCTCACTTTTCATACTATGTCCTATTCTCTCACTGACTTCTTTTCCCTGGAAACAACATTTTCATCCTTAAGCATGAAATTGTATTTCTATTTGTTGGTCTTTCCCTCTGTGCAGCTTTTGTCCCGAGGTGCCACTTCTGGTCTGTGCTCAGGATGCCATTATTCCCATTAGCACCCAATCCCAAGTACTGCTTTGACAAGTGCCCCCGGAAAATTATTTTTCATCCTTCTATCTCCTTTCCAAATGTTATGACTGGGAGTGACCACCTCTTAAACCCACAAATCTTAACGCAAGAAATTGCAGAGTTTGGATGTAGCCCAAACTAACCTCCCTTCCAATGACTCCATCAACACTTCATGCTGTCTTGGCAAGGCTTCCTGCATAATCAAGGACCAGTCTCACCTCAGTTATTCTGTCTTCTCCCTTCCCGCATCAGACAAGATGTACAAAAGTTTGAAAACACATGCACCCAGCTTTCCCCCAGCTTTCATCTTGCAATTGAATGATCCCTCTCATCAGCCAGAGTGCGGCCCTGACCTCTCATCTACCGCGTTGGAGACCTTTGAATTATCTTTAAATCGGACTTCAACCTTATATTTATATTATCTGTGCAGTGAAAGGCTTGATTGTATTCATGTTGTTTTTTCTTTGACTGAATAGCACAAAGGGTTTTCACTGTACCCCAATGCATGAGATAATGATAATCTAAACAAATGCTCTGCAGTGACTCCAGTTGCTCTTCAGCTCACAAACCTTAGGCGTTGACCACCTACAGCTACTTTTCAGTATCCACCAAGACATTCAAAGCACCTTCAATTTCCCATTTGATGCAGAAATCTTGAGCGACAGTCATAAGCTGCATAAGATGTACTTCTCTTTAACATATCCCCCTTCCAACCCCATTGTCTATTTTCTTTTCCTGGAAATATTTCTCAATTTATTTATATCTGCATTTGGTCTTTGATGCTCACCGTCAACTATCTGACCCACAGACCAAGAAAAAGCATTATTTCATGCAGATACAACCATTTCTGCTTCCTTGTTCAGTGGATGTACTTATAGTGGACGGAGGACAACAGAGAATGGTGTTAAATCTAGCTGAATCAAAGTATTAACGTAAAAACGAGGAACTGCAGATAGTCTTTTACCCAAAAGGTCTGAAGCGGGGTCTCAACCTAAAATGTCACCTATCCGTGTTCTGCAGAGATACTGCCTGACCTGTTGAGTTACTCCAGTACTTCGTGTCCTTTTGAATCAAAGTACTATTAGGTCTTGCTCTCCTTGAGCAACAACTCTCAATATTCCAGGTCTACCTCGCATGCAAATTTACTATAAAACGATCCTTGGAGACCCCTATCCTACAACTTTTTCAAAATTGAGTAACTCATGGACTTTTGTCACTGAAACTGTAACTATTAGTTCGCAGCCTCTATTGCTTCTCCCAACCACAGTGATAGACTAAATTTCTAGGCAGGGCTGTTATTTGATATTAAAAAGATAGTGAATTTCAGTTTTAATTACACCGTCAGACATTAACAAAATCTTTTAATTGCCCAACAGAAAATGTTTTGCCATTATACCCTCAAGTTGATGCAATTTAAACTTTTTTTTAACATTCAAATCCCTGACTTTGCTGCCACATCACTATTACTATAACCTCAAGTCATACAAACTACAGATGATTTTTGCATTCCTGTTTCTAGCTAGTTCACCTGATTTTCTTTACATCACCAGTGGGACACACATTACATAACATGACTGATTGATAATTTATTATGTGTGACATGTCACAGTAAGATTATTTGTTTGCAGTGTTGGTTCGTGTTGACTAAGTTACTCATTAAGAATGGAGTTCTTAATGTTTTTTTAAAAAGGAACAAAGAGGCTGAACTATGTTTTGACAGACAGAACTCAACTCTCATAACTTTCAAGAAAAATTGAACAATGTAGCCCACACTAAATCAATTGTTGCTTATACCCTCATCCCTGGCTTCCTTCAGACTACCTCAATATGCTTCCAGCTAGTTTTTCCTTCTAAAAACTAGGAACTCATCTAACCCTCTCTTCATGTTCCAACTCAGTCCTGTTTACTACCCATGCCACTTTGGCTCCTGGATTGGCAACAACTCAATTTCAAATACAACAAAGTGGTGGAGGAACTCAGTGGGTCAGACAGCATCCGTGGGGGGGAATGGACCACTGACAATTCCAGTCGGGACCCTTCTTCAGACTGAAAGTGGTCCTGACGCAAAATTATGCCTGCCCATTTCCTCCATAGATGCTGCCCGACCTGCTGATTACCTCCAGCTCTGTTTTTAGTTCCAGATTCCAGCATCTGCAGCTTGTTGCAGCTCCAATTTACTGCTCCATCATGGAATCTCCTAAAAGCATGTCAACTTTGAAGAAGTTCTACTCCTCTTTTCGCCAAGAGCTCTGCGAAACCCTCTCTGTGTAATTCTTGCCTTCCACCCACATGCGGTCACCAGGGTGACATAGTTTCCTATCGTGTCCAGCTTCTCAATGTGGACACAAACTTGCATTTCGACCCCAACCTTTCATCCAGATATCTTAAAAGACCTAAAAGAAGAAAGGAAGGTTGCTATTGCTCTGTAGGTTAATGGAGCTACAGATGTTGGTGCTTCAGCTAATTCAATTCATATTTAAAGTTAAAAGCACCAGTGAATATAGTGTTTCTATACAATGGGACATAACCCAATTTATAAACAAAATCCTCAACCTTACAAGCATCCTTCTTCCTACCTTCTCTTGAAAGACGACAGCTGTTTCCAATCCAGGCATGATGTCCAACAGGAGTCTGCATGCGGAGGTGTTGACTACCGGGTCTCTACTAGTCATCACATAAGTATTCACCAGCTTTCCAAGACAAAAAGGGACATATGGAAAGATAAACACAGATCAAAAACCAAGGACGGTATGCTTACTTTGTCTAAAAAAAACTAGTACCACTGTAAGTACCATTATACACTGTAAGTGTAGAATTTTCAATTAATTTGACATTCTCCACCGCAAATCATCGATTGTCAGTGGCAGAAGGATAGATGGAGATGGAGGCATGTATGGGAAAGGGGAGAGGAGTAAAAGAGTGCAAAAGGTTGGAGGTGGAAGGGTCAAAGGTGGGGGTAACAAATACCAAAGAATGCAACGAGGGAAGACCATGAGTGAGATACAATACGTCCCCCTTTCAAATACAACTTCAAATTAATTTTTAGTATGTAATAGTCCATAGCATTACAATTGCTAGTTTTAAATCTCATAGCATAAATTCACATTTATCTGTAGAAATATAGCAAATCTATATTAACATTTTCTGCCACATGAGTAGGTTAGCAGCTTAATGCAAATGTGTGCATGTTGCCTGCACTTTTTCAATGAGAAAAGTTTTCATATCAGTATTTTGTCACTGAGTAAGAGGACTATATGCATCCTGAAATATTCATAAAAGCAAAAATATTAAAGGATAATCGGTAGAACACATGTTGGTTTGCAAGGTGTAGGAAGGAACTGCAGATGCTGGTTTACAAAGATTACTCCCTGAGTAACTCATCCCCTCCCACCCAGATCACCCCCTCTGTACCCAACCCACCCCTCCCCAGGTACTTTCCCAGCAATCACAGGAGATGCACCTTTCCCAAAACCTCTTCCCTCAGCTCCATCCAAGGACACCAAAAAGCCCTTTCAAGTGAGGCAGGGGTTCACTTGCATCCCCTCCCACCTCACCTACTGTATCCATTGTTCCAGGTATAGACTCCTACATATCGGCGAGACCAAGCATATGCTCGGCGATCGTATTGCTGAACACCCTCGCTCAGTCTGCCTAAACCTACATGATCTTCCGGTTGCTAAACACTTTAACCCCTCCCAGGCCTGACCTTTCCATCCTGGCCCTCCTCCACTGTCTGAGAGAGGCCCAATGCAAATTGGGAGGAACAGCACCTTATATTTCGCTTGGGCAGCTTACAATCCAGTGGTATGAATATGTTGTCACCTTCTCCAAGCTGATAATGATCTATTCTACATTTCCCTTCTCTTCATCCTCTTTAATGTCTCATTTTCACACCTTCCATATATCTGTGTCTCCCTCCCCTGACGCAGTCTGAAGAAGGGTCTTGCCCAAAACATCCCCATTTCTTCTATCCAGAGATGCTGCCTGTCCTGCTGAGTTACCCCAGCATTTTTTTGTTGGTTCATAAGGGATGTGTTTTATCAGAGTAGAAAATAAGAGTGACAAGCCTTTACAGGAGAGCTGAGGATTCAAGATAAGATCTTCTGAGGGCATGACATGCAGGAAGAATGACCTTAGATGAATGAAATAGAAAGGGGAAGAACTAGTGTACAAACAGATTTAACAGTAACATTCAAAGGAGAATTAAGGGCCTGTCCTACTTGGACGTCATTTGCACGTCACGCATGTGGCGCGTGAAGATTATGTGAATCCCAAAACCCTGGGGCGCTGCGCGCGACCGTGCGTCATTGCCCACATCACCACGCACCAGTAATACACGCAATGTGCGTGTCACGACGCATAAATGATGCGTACATGACTCCCAAGTGGGACAGGCCCTTTAGAGAAAAATTAACAAGGTCTCTAGCAGCAACCTAGATGAAGCCTCGACCGCGCGGAAACCACTTTCGACCATTAGGGAGAGTGACCAAAACCTCCTGTGACCTCATGGAAACCTTGGGTGGCGGGCAAGGTCACCAGAGGTTGTTGTTTAGGTCTCCAAAGTGGGACAGGCCCTTTAGGATTCAATGGTTTTTCCTCCATTCTGATGAATTTCCCTGGAACCAAACTTCAGTTACTTGAATGTTGGCCTAACTTACCGAATTCATAAAGTCATCATTTTTAAAGAGTATTTTTAACAGATGTCCCAGTCTACATTCTGGATCCGCTCGACCTGAAATAAATGAATGTTAATTATATTATAAAGATTGCACATTTCCTCACATTAGATTTCTGCTATCAAGGCTTTTGTCAGTAATTTAATATATACTAGTCACTTTGTTTTAAGGAGATATTCTTAGGTGAATGCAAACTTAGCAGCAATATTTCTACAAGATAGACACAAATTGCTGGAGTAACTAAGCGGGACAGGCAGTCTGAAGAGGGTCTCGACCCAAAACATCACCCATTCCTTCTCTCCAGAGATGCTGCCTGTCCCACTGAGTTACTCCTAAAATTTGGGTCTATCTTCGGTTTAAACCAGCATCTGCAGTTCCTCCCTACTCAACAATATTTCTAGAGTTTGACTACTTAAAAACAATCTACAAAGTACTAGTTAAAATGGAATGCATCTCTTTTTCATAGTAGGCATGTCAACCCTCTAAACGTGCTCCATTATTCAACATGGCTGTCATGGGACCCAGATCCACAACTTTTAATGCTTTTGATTTTAACCTCTATTAAAAATCCCTAATTGATTCAGCATCAGCTACCATTCATGGAAGGATACTCCACAGTTCTTCCACCAACTTCTACAAAAAGCCCTGGGACTCATTTTAAGGCCAGACCCATTTTTAGGACTGAAATGGCAGAACAGGGTTTTCTATCACAAAACTGCACCATCAACTTACTTGTTTTTAAATGGCCTCAACATAAAAGCAATTTCATCCTTGATCACTGAGGCAGCTCCTACATGTCACTATGTAGTTTAAAACAAAGTTTTTGTCTGATGGACACACTTTGTCCTATGGGTGGAACAAATTACTGACTCGTAATATATTGCTGTATTAGATCTGTCTTAACTTTCGGACAACAGAACTGCACCATTATGCATTTCCAGTACATCAGCCTCTTACTAGGACTGCACAGGGCTTTGAGAAGGCAATTTGGATTTAACCAAAGGGTCAGCTATTTAAACGGAAGCAATCCTCTTTACCTGGGTGCCTGTCATCAAAAGGATCAGGATCAGCCTTATGGTATTCCTCAGTTTCCTTCTCAATGAGATCCGAAATCCTGCAAGGAGACACCAGAGCATTTGAAGACTTGTGCACCTTAGAGATGTGACATTCCCATTGAAAGACACAAAAAGGTTTTCCTGTGTTAGTTCTTCACAATTAAAATTTATATAAACCTACATTTTAAATAAAGAGGGCACTAGAATAGTTATCAAGTCTAGGTTTGTACCTAAAGGGCACCATAGCTAGGATTCCAATTTAAACAGCTAACAGTGTATGGAATCAAAAAGAACATTTGGGCTTATTGCAACAGATTTTACCGAGCAATTGAACAATTTTGAGTTTTGGTACCATTAGCATCAAGCACAATTAGATGCAGAGTACAGTCAGGAGTCCAATGGAATCATTTACTCTTACTTGTAGGAATCATCTCCAAGATGACAAGATCAGTGAAAAAGCAACCTGGTAATTGGCACCCATTCCACCACCCGAAACATATCTCCCTCCATCACTGATGTAATGAGAGCGTACTTCTTCAATAGATCCTGAAATTCATGCTTTCGAGGTCGTAGGGGGATTAAAAAAAAGCTATTACATGGGAGTCACCCCCAAATTCTTTACACATTCCATTATCATCTGGAATTATTTTGTAATTCATTTATTACTATGGGTTCGCTCCTTCCCAACTTTACACAGTGCAACCCACCTGTGCTTTCAAGGAGATCAAGGACAGACAATTAATCGTTGCTTTGCCAGGAATATCCTCGACCCATAAATAAATGTTACAAATAAAACTCCCATTTTAATTCTCACCTTTGTCCCCCTCCCTGGATTGCTCTCAATCCAATCACCAAGTTCCATCACACCACCTTGTCTTCAATGGCCAACAACCCTATTCACTGCCAATGCCTTACCTTCACAACATACATCGATTTTCCCCAATATTAGTGCCAAACAATTCAAGGTAAACTATCGTGCATATTGTTTTAAAACCAATTCTTTTGACTTATAGCCATCTAGAATTTAAAATGTTCTTGACTTACTTAGTCAACACGGGAATGATATTCTGCCCATTGTTATTCTCCCGCTCCCACTGTTCCAGTAATGAAGTGAGCTCCGCTTTAGAATCAACATTCGAAGTCACAGAAGCCATTGCTGAGCCTGGCAAAAAGGTACAAGGAACATAATTAAATGATAAATCACCATAATAAATCAATGAAGGTATTAAAATAGATAACCAAAAGTATTTTGATGCAGGAGGTATTAGGAGAGATTTAGAGAGAAATGATAAGCAAAGATGCCTGGAAGTTAAAGACCAAAGCAAATTTAGGATGCCCCTCATATGGTAGAGTAATGTAAATCATGGAAGCAAGTGGCCAGCATTAGATAAATACAAGCATCTCAGATGGTTGTAAAAAATGGAGAAGTTGTGGTAAAGAAGTAGGAATGTCACAAAATTTTGAGATTAACATCTCAAATCAAGCCTGTAATTTATCCCATCAGATAAAGCATGATAAGAACTCTAATTTGATACCTAATTCACTTACATATCTTCAGTATTAAAAAAGTCATGGTCATTTTCATACTTGGAAATTAGCATCTTGTTCCCTATTGCTTTTCCATTGACTTAACACAAAAGCTGTGATCGAGGACAGTCAAAAACCCATCTTTCTTAAAAATTAAGAGAACTGAATGACATTTTCAGTTATTATAGATTGAAGCATTCTGAAACAAATATGAAACATCTTACTTGGAAGACCTGAAATTAAAGCATATAATTAGTTACCTAATTGTACCTAATTACAAAATTGATCGTTGTGACGGAAATAGTAATAAACACCCAGACTACCTTGAAAATTCAAAAATGTGATATTCTCAAGATCAGAACTTTAATATTATTGCATTATATGCTGTAAGTCCGTAACAGACAGGTAAAGAAATTACAATTTCTAGCAAAAGACCAAGTCTTTATGAAGAAGATCAGTTGCCAGCTGGTACATTGGCATATCATAATCAGTAGCATCGTCATACTCCTCAGATTGTAACCAATAAGCCACTCTGTACACCTTTTTTTTCTTCAACTTTTCAATTTTGGCATTGATCGAGGACAGGCATGTCATTTATTTAACATATTATCTTGCTTTTTGATGTGGCTTCATTTTAATCTTATGAAGCGAAAAATGTAATGTAGGCCCACATACGAATCAGCCGTGTCTTGCCTGCTGATGGCAACTTATGGCAACAGCAACATTCCAATCGATCACATTCCGGAAACATCCATTCTCAAGATAATTAAATTCAGTATTTTTTTGCACAATCATGTCATAAGAACATCTAAATCAGCTATATTTTGTGTTATTGTTCATCCATGATCAATATTTTCATACTAAATATCCACAGTATAGTTTTAGTCAGATGTATTGTGCAAAAAATAATGATTTTGATTATCTTGAGAGTGGATGTTTCTGGATTAATTTATGGGAATTAAACATTAAATTCCTTCCATTTGGCATATAAATTCAAAGTGAGATTTAAAAATCGTGTTAAATTGTAAATTCTTGTGTGAATGGGATCAGTTTGTTATTTGTTATTTGGATACTTAGGCTATTTACCAATGTTAGCCTTTTCTTAAGAAATGGATAGATGTTTAGATCTAGTAATTGAATTTAGATTAATTTAATTGATTAGATGAATTGATTTGATGAATAATGAATATGATTTTTTTTGTTGGGTATTAACGATTTGTTTTAGCGTTTAACTTATCATTTCTACCTTTTTTTCCTAAAACTGCAAATAATAACTTGTTTCTGTTTACGCTGTTCAGTGGCTTTTTTTTTCTCTTTACATTTTAAACAGGTGTCTCCGAAGAAGAAATGCAAAATTGTCAATCCAAATGCTCAGCAACGGAGACTTTATTTAGACAGCATTCGCTGAGATTATCCAAATTTGGACTACTCCAAATGTGATTATCTACAGGACATTCTTAATAGGAAAGTAGTGGGCTGAAAGGCATGTCATGTGTGGTTTGAAGAGCAAAAACGTGTAGTTTACAATGCCAAAATTGAAAAGTTAAGGAAAAACAAGGTGTACAGAGTTGCTTATGGGTTACAATCTGAGAAGTATGATGATGTTACTGATTATGATATGCCAATGTATCAGCTAACAACTTGGTCTTTTGCTAGAAACTGAAATTTATTTACCTGTCTATTACGGACTTATAGCATTTAATACAATAATATTAAAGTTCTGATCTTGAGAATATCACATTTTTGAATTTTCAAGGTAGTCTGGGTGTTTATTACTATTTCCGTCACAACGATCAATTTTGTAATTAGGTACAATTAGGTAACTAATTATATGCTTTAATTTCAGGTCTTCCAAGTAAGATGTTTCATATTTGTTTCAGAATGCTTCAATCTATAATAACTGAAAATGTCATTCAGTTCTCTTAATTTTTAAGAAAGATGGGTTTTTGACTGTCCTCGATCACAGCTTTTGTGTTAAGTCAATGGAAAAGCAATAGGGAACAAGATGCTAATTTCCAAGTATGAAAATGACCATAACTTTTTTAATACTGAAGATATGAAAGTGAATTAGGTATCAAATTAAAGTTATTTTTATGCTTTATCTGATGGGATAAATTACAGGCTTGATTTTTTTTAATCTCAAAATTTAAAGCCCTCCAGTGTGAACATGGGTCCCAACGGGCCCCACATTATCTAGTATTTGCTAAACAAAAACAGGGAACGAAAAGGGCATGTGATCACCGTTGCTAATTTACTGGATGAACAATCCACAGGCCAGAACTAATTATCCAGAAGCACGAGTTCAAATCTTTCACTATGAATCTCTCTTTTCTGTCTTTGGTTAACAATTTGCTCAGTTCACCTTTTTGGTATTGATATTTTTCATCAACATCTCAAGTCAGGAATAGGCAATTGGCACAGCTTGAACATGGTAATAGCTCAGGATTAAATTTCACCTACTAATGGTCTGCCCAATTTACTAACTAATTTCTATCTGCTGCCTAAGACTTTCCTTCTCACTATTCATAAAACCACCAATTTTGTGCCACCTGTAAGCTTGCTAACATGGATCCCACATTAACATCTCAGTCGTTAATGCATGTCAAACAGTAAAAGCCTTGATATTTATCCCTGTGCACAATACTGGTCAGTGGCATCCAATCATAAGAGCAACTCTACACATTCACTCTGTGTTAACAGCAAGGTAATTATTTCATTTCTTATAACCGGCTCTCTAAGTTCATCTCCCTTAACTGCCAAAGCCCCTGGATTAAAATAGATGCAATTTATCTTACCAATCCTCCCATATGCTCACTGTGCCAATGTCTGCTGGACTGATCTAATTTATCTTCTATATTTGACTGCACCCTTTCTTCCAGCTGGACAAAATTACTTTAAAACCTCCCCAAAACCACAAGCAATTATGCATCGGGTGCATCTATCTTGCTTGTACCGGTCCCATCTATTCAATAGTGTTTTCTCCAGCTAGGCTGCCTGACAGCATTTTGTGTCTATCTTTGGTAGCAACCAGCATCTGCAATTCATTTTTATTACACAAGGACAGTATGGGAATGGGAAGAGGATTAAAATGGTTAGCAACCGGGAGATCCAGTAGAGCTTGGCTGACCAAGCACGTGTTCAACGATCACCAAGTCCACGCTTGGTCCACGGGTGTATAGGAGGCCACATCAGGAACAACGGATGCAGTAGGTAGGTTTACAGGAGGTACAGGTGAATCTCTGTTTCACCTGGAAGACTGCCAAGGTACCTGGATGGAGGTGTGGGATGTATAGGAACATCTCCAAAAGGAGTGTTACACCTCCTGTGGTAGCAGGGGAAAAGACCTGGGGAGGGGTTAGTTTAGACAATAGGTGCAGGAGCAGGCCATTCGGCCCTTCGAGCCAGCACCGCCATTCAATGTGATCATGGCAGATCATCCACAATCAGTACCCCTTTCCTGCCTTCTCTCCATATTCCTTAACTCCACTATCCCTAAGAGCTCTATCTAACGCTCTCTTGAAAGCATCCAGAGAACCAGCCTCCACCGCCCTCTGAGACAGAGAATTCCACACACTCACAACTCTCTGTGTGAAAAAGTTTTTCCTCATCTCTAAATGGCTTACCACTTGTTCTTAAACTATGGCCCCTGGTTCTGGACTCCCCCAACATTGGGAACATGTTTACTGCCTCTAGCGTGTCAACCCTTAATATTCTTATATTTTTCAATAAGATTCCCTCTCATCCTTCTAAATTCTAGAGTATACAAGCCCAGCCGCTCCAATATATCAACATATGACAGTCCCGCCATCCCAGGAATTAACCTTGTGAACCTACACTGGACTCCCTCAATAACAAGAATGTCCTTCCTCGAGTTTGGAGACCACAACTGCACACAATACTCCAGGTGTGGTCTCACGAGGGGCCCGTACAGCTGCAGGAGGACCTCTTTTCTCCTATACTCAACTCCTCTTATGAAGACCAACATGCCATTCGCTTTCATCACTGCCTGCTGTACCTGCATGCTTACTTTCAGTGACTGATGAACAAGGACTCCCAGATCCCATTCAACTTCCCTTTTTCCCAACTTGACACCATTTACAAAATAATCTGCCTTCCTGTTTTTTTGCCTCACATTTATCCACATTAAACGCACATTTATTAACATAACCTCACATTTATCCGCATCAAACTGCATCTGCCATGCATCTGTCCACTCACCCAACTTGTCCAAGTCACCCTGCATCCTCATAGCATCCTCCTCACAGTTCACACTGCCACCCAGCTTTGTGTCATCTGCAAATTTGCTAATATTACTTTTAATCCCTTCATCCAAATCATTTATATTGTAAATAGCTGCGGTCCCAGCACCGAGCCTTGTGATACCCCACTAGTCCCTGCCTGCCATTCTGAAAGGGAGCCGTTAATTCCTACCCTTTGTTTCCTGTCTCCCAACCAATTTTCTATCCATGTCAGAACCTTGCTCCCAATACCATGTGCTCTAATTTTGTCCACTCATCTCCCATGTGGGACCTTATCAAATGCTTTCTAAAAGTCCGGGTACACTACATCCACTGACTCTCCCTTGTCCATTATCCTGGTTACATCCTCAAAAAATTCCAGAAGGTTAGTCAAGCATGATTTCCGCTTCTTAAATCCATGCTGACTCGGACCAATCCTGCTACTGCTATCCAAATGTGCCGCTATTTCTCTCTTTTATAATTGACTCCACCATCTTCCCCACCACCGATGTCAGGCTAACTGGTTTATAATTCCCTGTTTTCTCTCTGGTGCCCTTCTTAAAGAATGGGACAACATTAGCTGCCCTCCAATCCACAGGAACTGATCCTGAATCTATAGAACATTGGAAAATGATCACCCAATGCATCCACGATTTCTGGAGCCACTTCCTTAAGTACCTTGGGATGCAGACCATTAGGCCCTGGGAATTTATCAGTCTTCAGTCCCATCAGTCTACCCAACACCATTTCCAGCCTAATGTGAATCTCCTTTAGTTCCTCCGCCACCCTAGATCCTCTGGCCACTAGTACAACAAGAAGATTGTTGTGTCCTCCTTAGTGAAGACAGATCCAAAATACCTGTTCAACTCATCTACCATTTCCTTGTTCCCCATAATAAATTCACCCTTTTCGGTCTTCAAGGGTCCAAATTTGGCCTTAACTAGTTTTTTCCTCTTCACATACCTAAAGAAGCTTTTACTATCCTTCTTTATATTCTTGGCTAGCTTACCTTCGTACCTCATCTTTTCTCCCCATATTGTCTTATTTAGTTATCTTCTGTTGCTCTTTAACAGTTACCCAATCCTCTGGCTTCCCACTCATCTTTGTTATGTTATATTTCTTCTCTTTTATTTACATACTCTCCTTGACTTCCTTTGTCATCCACGGTCACCCCTTACTCCCCTTGGAATCTTTCTCCCTCTTTGGAATGAAGCCATCCTGCACCTTCTGTATTATTCCTAGAAATACCTGCCATTGTTGTTCCACTGGCATCCCTGCAAGGTTATCTTTCCAGTCAACTTTGGCCAACTCCTCCCTCAAAGGCTCCATAGTCCCCTTTGCTCAACTGTAATACCGACACCTCCGATTTACCCTTCCCCCTCTCAAATTGTAGAGGTAGGAAGGGATGTGAACCAAGGAGTTACGGAAGTCGTGGTCTCCGTGGAAGGCGTAAACTGGTGAGAAGTTGTTATGGGTGGTGGGATCACCTTGGAGGTGACAGATTTGTTTGGAGAATGATTTGTTGGATACAGAGGCTGGTAGGTGAAAGACAAGGGCCAGGGGATCGCTAACCGTGTTCCGTCTGGAGAGAGGGGGAACAAGGGAAGAACTACAGGACATAGAGGAGGCATGGATGAGAGTCCAATCTATGACAGCAGGGGGCACCTCATTTACTAAGGAATGAGGATATTCTGGATGTCCTAGAATGGGAACCCTCAACTTGGGAGCAGATAGGACCGAGAGTGGAAAAATTGAGTGTAGGGGATAGCATATTTGTAAGACACAGGGTGCATTTGTGCTCGATCCCACACACAAACTAGAGGAACAGCACCTCATATTCCACTTGGTTACGTTACAACCCAATGGTATGAACATCGAATTCTCCAATTTTGGGTAACCTCTGACGTCTTCCTCCCCTTTCTCCCCCCTACCCCTTTTCCACACCCATCTCTTGAGCCATATCTGGACTTGCACCTATCCATGTTCTCCAGAGATGCTGTCTGACCGTTTGAGTTACTCCAGCACCTTGTTTTTTTGTAAACCAGCACCTACTGTTCCTTATTTCTACTTGCATATCTTACACTATGATTTCCCAAGTCATTAATATCGATGGTAGAAATTGATGGCAAGATCTGACTCAAGGGGCAATCCACTAGTTACACCTCTTCAGGGCAGGAAGGTGCCAGGGGAGGAGTAACACTATATAAATGCAGTTTAAGAGTGACCACATATTGGGAAAATCTGCAGTGGTGGAAAATGCATGTGCCTACCCTTACTGCTCATGAAGGAAAAGGTAAAGTCATCCTTTTAACTACTCAGCAATAAACACAAACCTCTCCCACTCCTCCACCTGTTGCCTTTATTTCCTTAGTTCTACCCCTCATATCACCGCATTGCACTGTATAGTACTGAATATGAATATTTGATCTCAGCTGCAGTTGTGAGGGCTTACTCTGCCACGATTAAACCACCACCTTTGAGGTTGGATAATAAACAGGGGCAGAATTTGTCCCTCTAGATGGATATAACAGATTTTGTGGCACCTTCTCAAAACTCTTGAGTCCTGGAAATCATTCCTCCTTTCACCAACACCATTAATCAATTATATGATTATTGATTCAAGATGTTGTTTGTAAAACCTTGACATTTCAGCCAGTTAATACATCTGTTCAGTCAAGGCTCTCTTTGAAATTATTTAATTGTCCTGGAAAGGCTATGGGATATTTCACTAATGTCTGATTTGTTTTACTCCACTGAAATATCTTCCACTCTGTTCATGCACATTAAAAGGTGTGGAGCAGTCATCTTTTAAAACAGGCCCTTTCAACCAGATGGCTGGAACATAGCAGAAATACCTAGAGATTGCACCCACTAAAATGTAATCACATTGAGAATAGCGGAAATATTTCACTATTGTCTGCTATTCTTTCAAATTTTACATATTCCGCTCCCACTCATTGGTTCCTTGAGCCACTGAGAATCGAAGGTCCAGAAATGTTTCAATAACTCTATGAATTCAGGTTGTTACGAAATGTTTCTGATGCTGCAGAGTTCAATCACATTTGCTGGCCAGGTTTAGAGATGAAGTATTTCTGTTTGTGCCTCATGTCAAATTAATTATATTGGTTAAAAACTTGATAGGAAATTAAACAATCAATAACAAAAGCTGGCCCTGTCCAGCTTGCCAGTGTCAAACTGTCACTAACAGTTGCAACTAACCCAACCAATCTGTCATTTCTATCTAAATGAAGCATGGCCAGAAAATATTTTAAATAATTTTAATTCACTTTTATTTTGCTGTCCTTCGTACACAGAGGTTATAGGGTGTCTGTAATTCACCAAATCTGGGAACAGCAGATCTGCCTGCCTCTTTGTAGGGTATGTTGAACAATCCCTGTTCCAGGCGTACACTGACCACATCCCCAAACTCTACCTCCGCTACATTGACGACTGCATTGGTGCTACCTCCTGCACCCATGCAGAACTCACTGACTTTATCAACTTCACCACTAATTTCCATCCTGCACTCAAAGTCACTTGGGCCATCTCCAACATCTCCTTATCGTTTCTAGATCTCACCGTCTCCATCGCAGGAAACAGACAATTGACCGACATCTACAACAAACCTACTGACCCCCATAGCTATCTTGAGTACACTTCTTCCTATCCTGCTTCTTATAAAGACTATCCCCTACTCCAAATTTCTCCGTCTACGCCGCATCTTTGAATGTTGGCTGAAAGTACAATTCCACAAGTACAATCTTGTTAGGCTGTTATTTTATTCGCCTTTGGGATTGTTCTCCTGAAAGATATCAGTCCCTCCTAGAAGAGTTTGTAGAATCAGGTGCCTGGCTTTATGCCAATGTGATCTATCGTTTTATTTGTATTTTGTTTAAATGCGTCACTTGAACGGCAGTTAGGAATTAACCACATTATTGTGGGTGTGCATCATGTTTAGACTAGATTGTGGATTTTCTTCCAAGGACATTAATAAAAAGTTGAGCATTTGGACGCCCATGACTGACAGTGAAATTTAAATACGTTAAATTCCCTAAGTTGCTGTCATAGATTTGTATTTTTGACCTGGATCAAAAGTCCATGCCTTTGTTTAAACTTAGCAATATAAGTATTACTGTGGCTCTGTTGTATTGCAGCAAACTAACGTTAGTGGCATTATTTCTGAATTTGTTAAGGCATAACTCCCAATGACACTATAAAGGAGCATGGTTCGCAGCAAGAGGCTCTTCTTCACAAGGCTTTGCAACCAGCAACAAAAGCTTGCACAAGACCAAAACAAAGGCCTAACTGCTCAGAATGTAGACTGCCAGTGAAGAGCAGCATTTTTTTTCCATTTCCCCTTCCGCTTTATTTGACCGCTATGTTTCAGTAAGCTTTGTCAAACCATCTGAAGATTAAAATAAACGATCTGGGACATACATGCCATGTGTCACCTGGTACACACTATCAATTTGTTTGTTTCTAACAATAGACTGTGGGAGTGGCCACATTTACATAAAAGGTACATCAGAGCAACATCACTGAAAATCCCACTAGCACAAGAGAACAACAAGAGAGGAACTGCAGATGCCATTTTTTTTTTTTTATAAAGACAAAGTGCTGGAGTAACTTAGTGGGTCAGACAGCATCTCTGGAGAACATGAATAAATTACATTTCAGGTTGGGACCCTTCTTCAGATGGATTGGGGTAGGTGGGGGGAAAAAGCTAGAAGAGAAATTACTCTTCCAGCTTTCGTACCCCCTCCATCACAAGAAACAGGAACAATACTTCAGTCAAGCTCAGGCTAAAGTATGTTCTAAGCTCTGGGAATGACCAATTGTCAACTTCACCAATGAAAGAATTTTCTAATTCACCTTTCACCAACTTTTGAGCTGTCAGTGACATTGAACTCAAAAGTCAACACTGAAGACCAGCAAAAGACAGCGAAGTCAGGCCACATCTCTGGAGAATACCGATAGGTGACATTTTGGGTCGAGACCCGTCTTCAGACCGATTGTAGGGGGGTGACGAGAGTAGAAAGTTAGTAAAGGGGGAGGCAGAACAAAGCATAGCAGGTAGTAGGTCCATCTCAAGCACCAAAGCACCTTCTTGCTGATTGCTACCTGCCCAACTTGAAAAAAGGCAACAGCAATAAACAAGGCCCTATGAGCCCATTCCATCATTAGATCAGTTAATTACACTTTCAACCCCTTTTTTCACCTCTATTCCTCACATGAACTCAAAACTCTTACAGTCCAAATATACACTTCAATTTTGCACATATTCAATGCCAACTTCCACAACATGCTGGCAAACGGAATTTCAGAAACTCCACATCCTGGGAAAACAGAGAATCAGTCACCCTATCGTAGAGGGACATACTATTCTACGGTTCTACTGCAGCCCTCTCCCCCAAGTCCTACCAACAGCAGGAGTAGCCTTTGAAATGTGGAGAGGATGTTTCCACTAATGCGAGAGTTTATGACTAAAGATCATAGCCTCATAATTAAAGGTTCTTCTTCTAGGAAGAAGAGATGTCTTTCGTCAGAGGGTGGTGAATCTGTGGAATTCTTTGCCACAGAAGACTGTGGAAGCAGTCAGTGGGTATTTCTAAGGCAGAGATAGATTGATTCTTGATTAGTACAGGTGTCAGAGGTTATGGGGAGAAGGCAGGAGAATGGGGTTAGGAGGGAGGTAGATCAGCCATGATTGAATGGTGGAGTCAACTTGATGGGCCGAATGGCCTAATTCTACTATTCCTTATGACCCTTTCCACTCTCCTCCACAACAGCCACTCACCCAAAACATAAAACCTCCTCACCTCACACAGAACGACCGCTGCATACCCGCTCCCACGAATAGACTCAAGCCCCCACCTCCTAATACACCCGTGTTCCACCTTTCTACCCACCCAGTAGACCTACCCAGTCTCACCTTCTTCCCATTCCTCCTTCTGTGATTCATTCCTCCCGCCCCACCCACCTCCAGCCCCCACCAAGCCTTACTGCCTTCCCAGCGATTCGCGCCCCCCCTCTACTTTCCCAAGCCTCCGCCCCACCCACTATTCCCCTCAATAGCGCCCCCCCTCATCATCACTTCCCAACCTCTCCACTCACTCCTTCGCCTCGAACACCAATTCCTCCTCCAACGCCATCCGTTCCTACCCAACAGATCCGTTCCCCACCCAATACCCCAGGTTCCACCTCCCTCAGTATCCCACACCACCCATTCTCCCTCCTCTCTCTGCCCATTCTCCCCGCCAGGCCCGCCCCTGCTTGCCGTGGTCCGGCAGGGGCAGCCACCGGCCGCGGCCACGTGTTGTTCGGGCTTGTGTTTACCAGTTGCCCGCGCTCGCCAGGCCTCGCCGCCTCCTCCACGGCGGCGGCGGCGGCCAACGTGCCACCCGACCACCGCTCCGCTAGGCCTTGCCGCATCGCTGTGCCCAATGTCCGAGGCCCTGCCGTTACCGGTCTCCATGCAGCTGTCATTTACCTCGCTATCCGACGGCGAAGCGCACGGTCTCGGCCTTAGCCCCGCGATCCGCACTCAAACACCGAGTAATGGCGGCGGCATGCGCCGTGACGGAAGGTCGTTCCACACCCTGAGCATTCTGGGAGTTGTAGTCTTTGCTCAGTATTGATGCGCATGTGCGTCAGAAATAACCCTCCAGCCAGAAGAGAAAGCCAAATGTGTTGGAAGGAACTGCAGATGCTGGTTTTCACCGTGGACAAAAATGCTGGAGTAACTCAGCGGGACAGGCAACATCTGGAGGAATGGGACGTTTCAGGTCGAGAATTACTCCAGCATTTTGTGTCCATCTAATTCAAGAAGTACAACTTGTGTAGCTTCACTTACAACAGAATTGTTCAGTAAATGCAATTGGTGTGGTGGAGATCTTTACAGTCTACTACCAACCTGCTAAATGGGAGACTTTAGCAAGGTGTGTTATTTCGAAGTTGTGTTGTGGATATGGATGATTATTTGAATGAAAGCATGTGAGTGTCATAGAGTCATACAGCATGGAAACAAGTCCTAGGGCCAGTGCTTCCACACTTCAAAATTTTTCCTTCAATAGAATCCCAAATTTCCTGGAATTTGATGGTATTTCCTGAAATTTAAGCCTTCCCCAACTGCGCACGTGTGATTGCCGCCCCAACTGCGCTCGCGCGGATACCGAGCGCACGCGTCATTTTGCGTCCTGACCGCATCACCGGCGCCATTTTCAATTGTGATGCAGCTGATGGGTCTCCCCCAACTGTGCAGGTCGTAAATATGGTTGAAAATATACTTTTTTCCTGCAAATAATCCCGCGGGCCGGATTGCCCCTTCGTGGGCCGGATGCGGAAATTTCCTGAAATTATTTTGTTTCCCGAAATTATTTAATTTCCCTAAAATTACCCGAAGACAACCAGAATTTCCTGAATTTCAGGTAATTTCCATCAAAGTGGAAACACTGCCTCGGGCCCAATTCGTCCATGCTGTCCAAGATGCAGCAACAAAGATGGTCCTATTTACCTGCGTTTGGCCCCTATCCCTCTAAAACTTTACTATCAATGTACCTGTCAAAGTTTCTTATAAATGTTCTTATAGTACCTTTCTTAATTACCTCCTCATGCCAAAGATAGACACAAACTGCTAGAGTGAGCGGAGTAACTCAACAGGTCTGTCAGCGTGAAGGTCCCGACCCCAAAGGTCACCCATCCTTTTTCTCCAGAGGTGCTGCCTGACCTGCTGAATTATTTCAGCACTTTCTGTCTATGGTATAGACCAGCATCTGCATTTCTTTGTTTTTACCTCCCGTGGTAGCTCATTCAATATACCGACCACCCTCTGTGTGGTGGACATTGCCTCAGGTTCGTATTAAATCTTGCCACTCTCAACTTAAACATATGTTCACTTGTTTTTGATTCCCCTATGTAAAAGACTCTATGCTTTCACCCTGTCTATCTGCCTTATGACCTTATACACAAGGTTACTCCTCAGCCTCCAGCGAACAAAGGAATAAAATTCTAGCCAGCCCAACCTCTCCCCATAGTTCAGCCCCTCAAGTCCTGGCAACATACAGTGCCCTCCATAATGTTTGGGACAAAGTCCCATCATTTATTTATTTGCCTCTGTACTCCACAATTTGATATTTGTAATAGAAGAAATCACATGTGGTTAAAGTGCATATCTTCAGATTTTAATAAAGGCCATTTTTATACATTTTGATTTCACCATGTAGAAATTACAGCAGTGTTTATACATAGTCACCCCATTTTAGGGCATCATACTGTTTGGGACACATGGCTTCACAGGTTCGTTCTTCCAGATTGAGGAAGCCAGTTTTAGTGAAGTCATTATCTGTTCTGATTCTGCAGCTGCTCTTGAAACTTTAAGAGTAGGGAAATCTAACGCTCGTCCTGACATTCCAAATGAAATCTTGAGTGTGTTTTCTAGACACCTTACCATGGACGTCCAGTCACTCTACACCTCCATCCCCCACCAGGACGGTCTCAAAGCCCTCCGGTTCTTCCTCGACCAGAGGAGCAACCCATACCCGTCCACTGACACCCTCCTCCGCCTAGCAGAGTTGGTCCTCACCCTCAATAACTTCTCTTTTGATTCCTCCCATTTCCTCCAAACACAAGGCGTAGCTATGGGGACACGCATGGGCCCCAGCTACGCTTGCCTCTTTGTTGGGTACGTCGAACAATCCTTGTTCTCGGCGTACCAGGGCCCCATCCCCGACCTCTACCTCCGTTACATCGACGACTGCTTTGGTGTCACCTCCTGCACCCACACACAACTGACTGACTTCATTCATTTCACCACCAACTTCCATCCGGCACTCAAATACACTTGAACCATTTCCGACACTTCCCTACCATTCCTTGACCTCACCATCTCTATTGCAGGTTATACGCTCCTGACCGACATCCACTACAAACCTACTGACTCCCACAGCTACCTGGACTACTCTTCCTCCCACCCTGCTTCCTGTAAGGACTCCATCCCCTATTCCAATTCCTCCGTCTACGCCGCATCTGCTCCCAGGATGAGGTGTTCCACACCAGGTCATCACAAATGGCCTCATTCTTCAGAGAACGGGGATTCCCCTTCCCCACTATTGATGAGGCTCGCACCAGGGTCTCCTCCATACCCCGCAACACTGCCCTCGCTCCCCATTCCCCCACTCGCAAACAGGGCAGAGTCCCCCTGGTCCTCACCTTTCACCCCACCAGCCGGCAAATACAACATATAGTCCTCCGCCAGTTTCGCCACCTCCAACGTGACCCCTCCACCCGCCACATCTTCCCATCTCCCCCCCTGTCTGCCTTCCGCAAAGACCGCTCCTCCGCAACTCCCTTGTCCATTCTTCCCTCCCCTCCTACTCTACCCCTTCCCCGGGCACTTTCCCTTGCAACCGCAAGAAATGCAACACTTGTCCCTTCACCTCCCCCCTCCACTCCTTTCAGGGACCCAAGCAGTCCTTCCAGGTCCGACAGAGGTTCACCTGCACCTCCTCTAACCTCATCTATTGCATCCGCTGCTCCAGATGCCAGATGATCTATATCGGTGAGACCAAGCGGAGGCTTGGCGATCGCTTCGCCGAACACCTCCGCTCGGTCCGCAATACCCAACCCGACCTCCCGGTGGCTCAGCACTTCAACTCCCCCTCCCATTCCACATCCGACCTCTCGGTCCTGGGCCTCCTCCACGGCCAGAGTGAGCAACAACCCGCAAGCTGGAGGAACAGCACCTCATATTCCGCTTGGGGAGTCTGCATCCTTTGGGCTTGAATATTGAATTTTCTCAATTCTGTTAACCCTTGCTGTCTCCTCCCCTTCCCACCTCTCCCTCAGCCCTCGGGCCCTGGCATTCCCTCTATCTCTATCTCCCTCCCCCACCCCAGTCGCACCAGCTTCTCATTTTCACACCACAAACAGCTTACAATGGCTTGTTCCCTTTATCACCGATACTTTTTTGCATATCTTTCACTCATTGTTCCTTATCTCTCCACATCACCGTCTATATCTCTCGTTTCCCTGATCCCTGACCAGTCTGAAGAAGGGTCTCGACCCGAAACGTCGCCAATCTCCTTCGCTCCTTAGATGCTGCTGCACCCGCTGATTTTCTCCAGCTTTTTGTGTACCCTGTGTTTTCTAGAATTGGGTTTGTGTGTAACATCACTTTTTGCTGGGTTCCCGGGCATGCTGGGGTGAGGGGGAATGAGCAGGTGGACATAGCAAAGGAGAGTTTAAGAAGAGAAATAGATATCCATGTATCATTGGGGAGAGTGGAACTGAGAGAAATAATTAAAGAGGGCTTAACAAAAGAATGGCAGAGAGGATGGGAAAAGGAAGTCAGGGGTAGACACTACTTTTCTGTACAAGCTGAAGTTAGAAAAATATGTTTTTGTACATCTCTGTCCCGTAGGGACTCAGTTAGACTGTGTAGATTGAGGTTGGGACATTGTGGGTTAAATTACTGTTTGTGCATTGTAGGGAAACATGTTTCTGGCTTGTGTGAATGTGGGAGTAAGGAGACAGTTAAGCATGTTTTCCTAGAATGTAAAAAGTATAGGGTAGAAAGAAAGGCATTGTTTGCTAGACTGACAGGACTTGGAGTTGAGGCTTTTTCTGTTTTATCTTTGTTTGGACACAGTGGGAAACATCAGCTGATTTCCAGGGCTTTAAAGAAGGAACTGCAGATGCTGGAGAATCGAGGGTACACAAAAAGCTGGAGAAACTCAGCGGGTGCAGCAGCATCTAAGGAGCGAAGGAGATAGGCGACGTTTCGGGTCGAGACCCTTCTTCAGACCCTTCAGATATCCAGGGCTGTTCTTCAATTCCTGCATGTTACAGGACTGTCTGTAAGAATTTAGTTCAATCTTTGACCTGTGGAGGGCAGTAAAACGCTTAGCAGCGTCTACGCTGCCGGAATCCTATAAGAAGAAGAAGTCGTTCCTCCAGTCTTTCCAACACCTTTGGAAACGTTTATTGCTGTTTATCAACATGAGGACCAAAATTGTGTCAATGAAAGTCAAAGAAGCCATTATGAGACTGAAAAACAAGAATAAAACTGTTAGAGACATCAGCCAAAACTTAGGCTTACCAAAATCAACTGTTTGGAACATCATTAAGAAGAAAGAGAGCACTGGTGAGCTTACTATTCACAAAGGGACTGGCAGGCTAAGGAAGACCTCCACAGCTGATGACAGAACAATTCTCTCTATAATAAAGAAAAATCCCCAAACCCCTGTCCGACAAATCAGAAACACTCCTCAGGAGCTAGGTGTGGATTTGTCAATGATCACTGTCCGCAGAAGACTTCATGAACACAAATACTGAGGCTACACTGCAAGATGCAAACTACTGGTTAGCCGCAAAAAAAGGATGGCCAGGTTACAGTTTGCCAAGAAGTACTTAAAAGAGCAACAAAGGTAGACAAAAAATGCTGGAGAAACTCAGCGGGTGCAGCAGCATCTATGGAGCGAAGGAAATAGGCAACGTTTCGGGCCAAAACCCTTCTTCAGACTGATGCAGGGTGGGGGGGTGGGAAGAAGAAAGGAAGAGGAGGAGCCCGAGGGAGAGCTGAGAAGGGGAGGAGACAGCAAGGGCTACCAGAAATTGGAGAAGTCAATGTTCAGGCCACTGGGGTGCAGACTGCCCAAACGGAATACGAGGTGCTGCTCCTCCAATTTCCAGTGGTGCTCACTGGCAATGGAGGAGGCCCAGGACAGAAAGGTCGGATTCGGAATCGGAGGGGAAGTTGAAGTGCTGGGCCACAGGGAGATCAGGTTGGTTAATGTGGTTGATCTCCCTGGGGATCTCCCTGGGCCCTTGCTGTCCCCTCCCCTTCTCAGCTCTCCCTCAGCCCTCTGGATCATCCTCTTCCTTTCTTCTTCCCGCCCCCCCCCCCCACCCTGCATCAGTCTGAAGAAGGGTTTCGGCCAGAAACGTTGCCTATTTCCTTCGCTCTATAGATGCTGCTGCACCCGCTGAGTTTCTCCAGCATTTTTGTCTACCTTCGATTTTCCAGCATCTGCAGTTCCTTCTTGAACACTTAAAAGAGCAACCACAGTTCTGGAAAAAGGTCTTGTGGACAAGAGCAAAGTATGGAGGAGAGAAGAAACTGCCCAAGATCCAAAGCATACCACCTCATCTGTGAAACACGGTGGTGGGGGTGTTATGGCATGGGAATGTATGGCTGCTGAAGGTACAGGCACCTTTGGCCGCTAACAACTTGGTGCTTGGGTTCAGATTGCCCAGTCACCTATGGCTTGTGTGGAAAAATGACCCACCCTCCCAAACACCTCACATTTATCGACATAAAACTGCATCTGCCATGCTTCTGCCCACTCACCCAACCTGTCCAAGTCACCCTGCATCCTCAGAGCATCCTCGCACTTCACACTGCCACCTAGGTTTGTGTCATCTGCAAATTTGCTAATGTTACTTTTAATCCCTTCATCTAAATAATTAATGTATATTGTAAATAGCTGCAATCCCAGCACCAAGCCTTGCAGTACCCCACTAGTCACTGCTTGCCATTCCGAAGGGACCCAGTAATCTTTGTTTCCTGTCTCTTTGTTTCTCTTTGTTTCCTGTTTGCCAAACAATTTTCTATCCATGTCAGTGCCCTACCCCCAATACCATGTGCTCTAATTTTGCCCACTAATCTCCTATGTGGGACCTTATCAAATGCTTTCTGAAAATCCAGGTACACTACATCCACTGGCTCTCCCTTGTCCATTTTCCTAGTTACATCCACAAAAAATTCCAGAAGATCAGTCAAGCATGATTTCCCCTTCGTAAATCTATGCTGACTTGGACCGATCCTGTTACTGATATCCAAATGTGCTGCTATTTCATCTTTTATAATTGACGTTGGAGTCCAGTATAGACCAGTTAGCCTGACATCGGTGGTGGGGAAGATGTTGATCTTCCCCACCACCGATGTCAGGCTAACTGGTCTATAATTCCCTGTTTTCTCTCTCCCGCCTTTCATAAAAAGTGGGATAACATTAGCAACCTTCCAATCTATAAGAAATGATCCTGAATCTATAGAACATTGGAAAATGATCACCAACGTGTCCACAATTTCTAAAGTTAATTCCTTAAGTACCTGGGATACAGACCATCAGGCCCTGGGGATTTATCAGCCTTCAGTCCCATCAGTCTACCCAACACTATTTCCTACATAATGTGAATTTCCTTCAGTCCTCCGCCACCCTAGATCCTCTGGCCACTAGTACATCAGGGAGATTGTTTGTGTCTTCCTTAGTGAAGATGGATCCAAAGTACCTGTTCAACTCGTCTGCCACTTCCTTGTTCCCCTTAGAATCTTTCTTCCTCTTTGGAATTAACTGATCCTGCACCTTCTGTATTATTCCCAGAAATACCTGCCATTGTTGTTCCACTGTCACCCCTGCTAGGGTATCTTTCCAGTCAACCTTGGCCAGCTCCTCCCTCATGGCTCCATATTCCCCTTTGTTCAACTGTAATACTGACACTTCCGATTTTCCCTTCTCCCTCTCAAATTGTAGCTTAAAACATCATATTATGGTCACTACCTCCTAATGGCTTATTTACGTCAAGTTCCCTTTATCAAATCGGCTCATTCCACAACACTAAATCCAGAATTGCATTCTCCCAGGTAGGCTCCAGTACAAGCTGCTCTAAGAATCCATAACGGAGTCACTCCACAAACTCCCTTTCTTGAGGTCCAGCACCAACCTGATGTTCCATGCTGAAATCTCCCATAACAACCGTAGGAATACCTTTACGACATGCCAATTTTAACTCTTAATTCAACTTGCACCCTATATCCAGGCTACTGTTTGGGGGCCTGCAGATAAGGGTCTTTTTACCCTTACCATTCCTCAGTTCTATCCATACTGACTCTACATCTCCTGATTCTATGTCACCCTTCGCAAGGGACTGGATTACATTCCTCACCAACAGAGCTACCCCACCCCCTCTGCCCACCTGTTGTCTTTTTGACAGGATGTATACCCTTGAATATTCAGTTCCCAGCCCTGGTCCTCTCACAGTCATGTCTCTGTAATTCTCACAACATCATACTTGCCAATTTCTAACTGAGCTTCAAGCTCATCCACTTTATTTCTTATACTTCGTGCATTCATATATAATACTTTTAATCCATTACTCCCCTCACCCTTCACATCGATTCCAATTTCATTTGGCCATAGTCTCCTATCCCTTCCTGAGCTTTCTGCCTGTTAATTCTGGTGTCTATCTTAACTTTTCTTGTACTCTCTTACCCATTAACTCCATCCTTGTATCTCCAGTTTGTCCCCTCCCTCCCCACTATTTAGTTTAAACCCACCCATGTTGCAGTGGCAAACCTGCCTCCCAGAATGCTGGTCCCCCTCCTGTTAAGGTGCAACCTGTCCTTTTTGTACAATTCACCCATACCCCAAAACAGATCTCAGTGAACTAAGAATCTAAATCCCTGCTTTCCGCATCAGCTCCTCAGTCACACATTCAGATCCTCTGTCTCCCTGTTCCTGCCCTCACCAGCATGTGGAACTGGAAGCAAACTGGAGATAACCACCCTGGAGGTCCTGCTTTTCAGCCTTCTTCCGAGTTCTCTGAAGTCATGCTGCAGAATGTCTTTGCTCTTCTTCCCAACGTCATTTGTGCCGACCTGCACTACCACTTCCGGCTGCTCACCTTCACACTTGAGGATGCTCTGCCATCGGTCAGTGACGTCCTGGATCCTGGCACCAGGGTGGCAACATATAATCCTTGACTCCCGCATAAACCCCTGTGTATACCTCTCACGATGGAGCATCACCAAAGAAGACACCCAGCAACTGGTGATGTCCATGAATCGCAGACTTCAAGCAGTCATTGTATGCAAAAGATATGCAACAAAATACTACACATAACTATTTTCATTTAGATGACATTGCTGTTTCCCAAACATAATGGTTCCCTGAAATGGATGGACTATGTTTCAACACTGCTGTAATTTCTCCATGTATAAAAATGGCCTTTATTAAAATCTGACTTTTAATCTACTCCACAATATGAGATTTGTAATAGAAAAAAATCACGCGGTTAAAATACACATTATGCACTTTAACCACATGTGATTTTTTTCTATTACAAATCTCATATTGTGGAGTAGAGGCAAATAAATAAATGATGGGTCTTTGTCCCAAACATTATGGAGGGCACTGTACTTGTAAATTGGCTTTACACTCATTCCACCTTAATGATATCCTTCATATAGCAGGGAGACCAAAACTGAACACAGTATTCCAAGTGTAGTATTCACCAGGGAGCACACGGTGTCCACGGACACCTTGGCTGCTTTCTGGGAACACTGGGCATTGCAGGGGCTTGAATGTTAGTTAGATGTAAGTAACACCATTTTAATTTGATGCCTGTGTGTACATTCCTTTTTTAGATAGATGTCTCCTTTGAGTAGTGTTTTCATTGTGATTTTGTACCTGTTAATAAACTTACTTTTATAAAAAAGTGTAGCCTCACTAACATCTTCTACAACTATAACAACATCCCAACTTCCATACTCAATACCCTGATACTCAATTAAATGAAGATTAATGTACGAAAAGCCTCCTTGGCTACCCTATCTACTTGGGACACCACTCTCAGGAAACCTGTACTTCTAGATTCCTCTGTCTTGTAATCCAAATTGTTGATATAAACCACAAACAAAATGGGCCCAGCACTAATCCATGAGCACACCACTTGTCGCAGGCCTCTGGTTGAAAAAAATACCCCCAACCACCACCCTCTGCTTCCTTCCATGAAGCCAATTCTGTATCTAGTTAACTAGCTCTCCCTGGATCCTGCGATTTCACCTTCTGGAACAGCCTACTATGCAGAACCTTATCAAAACACTTGCTGAAGTCCACATAGACAACATCTACGGCCTTGCCCTCGGCAATCTTTTAACTTACTTGTCCAAAAAATTAAATCTGATTCATAAGACACAGTACCATGTAAAAAAAACGTACTGTTTATCCCTAATCAATTCCAATCGATCCAATGCATTTATCTTATCCTTCAGAAACCTCTCCAGTACTTTTCTACCACAGATATCTGTTCACTGGTCTATCGTTCCCAGGCTTTTTCTTGCAACCCTTCTAAGAGGCAAACATTAGCCACCCTCCAGTTGCCCGGCCCCTCACCTGTGTCTAACAATGATTCATGTATCTTAGCCAGGACTTCTGCAATTTCTTCTCTAGCTTCCTACAATATCCTTGAATATAGCTGATCAGGCCTGAAAGATTTATCTACCTTCATATGATCTAGGATGTCCAGTACCTCTTTAACTGTAATATGACTGTTCTTAAGACATCACCATTAACTGTCCCAAATTCCCAAGCCTTCATGTTTTCTCGATGGTAAAAACAGAGAAATACTAATTGAGGACTTGCCCATCTCCTGCGACTCCACACATAGATGACCGTTTTGGTTTCGGAAAGGCCCTATTCTCTCCCTGGGTATCCTCTTTTCCTGAATGTGCTAACATCAGTTTGGATTCTGGGGTGGAAGATTGCAACTTTCACGTGGTCCACCCTGTTTTGACTAATGCAATCAACTCGACGTGCACAAACGGAAGATCAAATAGAACAAGTTGTCCAACAACTTTAGCCTGTGCACGCCACACGAAAGAAGGAGAAGAAGTTTGGATTCTCCTTAATTTTATCTGCCAGAGTTAACTCCTGCTCCTGCCTCCTTTTTACCTTCCTAATTTACTTATTAAGTATAATCCTTATAACCATTTTTGATGGTTATTTATTAGAGTGCATAGTGTAATTAAATTGTAATGATTTCACTGTCAATTAACACTCTAAGCATGTATGTAAGACAATCAATAACAGCACCGACATATCTAATAAGATGCCACTGATGTGTAAGGAATGGATATAAAAATGGGATAACATAAGTCATGTGAATTGAGGTAGTGTGATTTCATGCTGTATCTCTAAACTAAACCAGTGTAAATTGAACATAAACACAAATCTAAATCAGATTATGATTTGTTCATGGTGATGCACAGGAAACCTCTGCTTTTATTACAGTGCCAAAAAGGCACACTCAGCAAAATGATGATGCTTAAATGTGATTCCTGTCAGTGGCTCTTTTTATTAAAGGGAAAGCAGACTTTAAAACACAAATTTTAAAACAACTACAATAAGCAAAAATAAAAAATACACAATAAACAATAAGAGGAAATTTAATTCATAACTAATAGAACGCAAATGTCAAAGAATTAGGTTTAATTAAAACTTCTATATCTGTCTTCAATAAAAGATAAAACTAATTTTTAACGCTACTTAATAATCCAGTGCACAGATTAGTGCCACCCCTCGTTTAATCCAGTGTTGGTGTGGTTTATTGGTTGGTAATTCCACAGCTATGACGTAATTGGTGGAATGGCCAGTTGTTGACAGTGTACCTAAAAAGAGACATTTTGACAAATTGAAGTGCACAGATTACACATCTGGAATATTCAGCGTCCAAAATAGATGGAAAGAACAATATTTCTAATTAACATAATGTCTTAAAATGTATACAAGTATGTAACTTCCTGTATGTTAAGCTTGTTCCAAAGCAAATTTCTCTGTCAAACTTCAATACAAATATAGAGTACGTGAACTTCAATATAGAAAGTGAAGTAGCATGGAGGGGAGGGGTATTTCTGAGTCAGGATGATGCGCAACTCGGAGGGAAACCAACAGCTGGTGATGTTCTCATCATCTTGTCCTTGTCCTTCCTGTGGAGTTGTGGGTTTGGGAGTTGCGGAACTAGCCAAGGTGTGTAACTGTAGTGCAATTTGTACTATTATGCATCAGTGGCGTTGAAAATTGATGTTTAAGATAGTATTAACCTTCTTAAAGGGTACACAAAAAGCTGGAGAAACTCAGCAGGTGCAGCAGCATCTAAGGAGTGAAGGAGATAGGCAACGTTGCCTATCTCCTCGCTCCTTAGATGCTGCTGCTCCCGCTGAGTTTCTCCAGCTTTTTGTGTACCCTCGATTTTCCAGCATCTGCAGTTCCTTCTTTAACCTTCTTAAAAGTTGTCGAAGCTGTACTCATCCAATAAAGTGGAGAGGAGTCCAGTACTGTACTACTTTATGCCTTGTAGATAGTGGGAAGGCTTTGCGGTGTCAGGAGGTAAGTCACAACAGGATTCCCACCTCTCTCAGAGCCACCTTATATGTGTAGTTGGTACAGTTGTGCTTCCAGACACTAGTGACTCCAGGATGTTGATTGTGAGAAACCTGATGATGGTATAATACCAGGTTTAATATCAAGTTGTCCAACTGAGCTAGTCCCATTTGCATGTGTTGGGCCCATATCCTTATAAACCTTCCCTATCCACGTACCTGTCTAAATGAATATGAAGCACTGCAACCAGATTTTTGGGTCGATAATGTTCATTATGTTCAGCAATTATTATCAGAAATATCTCCATGTCACCCTTTCATTTTCCTTTTCCATTTTGCCTATCCTTTCAAAACATCTAGTCTTGGTCACCACACAACTAAGTCTCTGTAAAAGCTAGTAAGTCAAACACATTTTTCTCTGTAGACACAAGGAACTGCAGATGTTAGAATCTTGAGCAAGCACAGTGGGCCAGACAGCATCTCTGGAGAAAATGGATAGGTGACGTTTTGGTTGGAACCATTCTTCATGATTGGGGGAAGGGAGAAAAGCTGAAATAGAGAGGTGGAGGCTAGACAAAGCCCCCACTTTTCCCAATACCATTATTTTTTCTACTTAGTTATGAATATATTTGCCATCATATAAACCATGTTCCTTCTATCATTGTACTGTTTTCCATGAATTGATTTTGTTTACTGATGCAATACTAATCACAAAGCTTCGTGCCTCATTACAATCATCATAGTTATAAATATGTAAAGCATAGGACCAGGTCGTTTGATCCACTGCATCTATGCTAACTGCCATGTCTACACAGCCTGCATTAATTGCATATTCTTCTTCGCTTTATTATTTAAGTATTGTCCAGATATTTTTCAAATGATGTTAAGAGTCAAGAGATTAGAGAATGTTTAATTGTCATATGTTCCTAAACGGAACAATGAATTTCTTACTTGAATCAGCATAACAGGTCTGTAAACACAGTACTCCATAGATAACATTATAAACAACCAAAGAAAAGTTCAATAAATAAAAATAATGATGTTAGTGCAAATCAAAAAAGTCCAAAGTCCCTAGTGCAAACAAGACAGTTAATAGTTTAAAGTTTAGTTGGTGTTTGTAATGTTCAAAAACCTTATAGTTATTGGGAAGAGATTAGTCCTGAACCTGGAGGTCCCAGTTTTCAAACTTCTATACCTTCTTCCTGATGGCAGGAATGAAATGAGAGTGTGGCCAGGATGGTATGGGTACTTGATGATTCTGGCTGCCTTTTAGTGGCAGTGCATTCTATTCTGTTCATTGCTCAAATGCAAAACTTGCTCTATGGCATTGAATTTATTCATTGAAATACTGGAAATACTTAACAGGTCAGACATTCATCTGGAGAGACAAAGGGAATTAAAAATTTAGATCACATGTTTTCATGAGCTCTGATGAATGATATTGTCCTAAAGGATCAAGTTTCTCCCCCTCTCTCTCTCTCTCTCGCTCTACAGATGTTGCTTGACCTACTGAGCATCTTCAGCATTTTCTATTTTTATTTCACAATTCCAGCATTTGAATGATTTAATTTTGGATTTGCCAAATCTAAACCGCTTGCCACCTATGGGTATGCTTCTGAGAATATGTAGAATCGAGGATACTTTAGGACTAAGGTTTAAGTATTCGGAGTTAAGTTGGTTCAAGTATTCAAGCGAAATACATATAAATACCGGATATAAATACTGGAATTATCACTTCCAGTAAGTATACCATTAACTATACTGGAATTATCACTTCCAGTAAGTATACCATTAGGACATATTATGTCCTACCTTTGAACAACAGACACTCCCTGACTTATGTAAGGGTTACGTCCCAAGGACCCTTGCATAAATTGGATGTTACATGTCGGAAACGGAAATGCTACTGCGCATGCATGATTTTACCATTTGACGCGGAGAGCAAGTGGGAGCTCAGACTCATAGACCACGGGGAGCCATGACACGACCACGGGGAGATGTTACAAGGAGATCATGTGGGAGATCTGACGCGGAGACTACGTGGGAGCTCTGACACAGAGACCATATGAGCAGTCTGACACAGAGACCACATGGGAGCTTCAAGGTGGAGACCATGTGATCGTAAAGAAGCTCAAAGATTTGCGTACGTAAGTACATAAATCACCTATTTTGTAGTTCGGGGACTGCCTGTATATTGCTGTCCCTTCATAGTGACTGGGTCTAAATCTTAGAGCTTCCTCCCTGAATGAGTATCTTCATCACACTCCATGGCAGCAATTGAAGACGACAACACATCACATTACATTTTACAATTATATACAGGCAATAAATGTTTGTCTTGAAAATAGTCTCACATCTTGCAAAATGAATAAATACCCCACTTATTCCATTTTTACCCTTGTGCTCAGACAATGCTGTGTTCTATTGACTCTTCGACATTGCCATCAGATTTCTCTTACCTGCACGTTTGAGTGTCTTATATATTGGACAATTATAAATCCCTCCCTGTGGTGGTTTTCGATTTGCAGTTGGGATTAACCAGATCACGGCCATATCTGTGTAAAGTTCTTTGGGTCGAGATTCGCTTAGCCGGGCTAAAGCACCATCCCAGCAGGCTCCCTCCAAAAAGAGCCCATAGATGTAGCATCCAAATCTGGGACGCATTAGTTCATGGGGGTCATTTTCAATTATCTGTGTTCAGACAGTATAAATTAGATGAGTATGTCCACAAAAATAAAACATACAGCAGGCACATTTTTTCTTTTCACACAGAATGTATAAAACGGTTCATATGCTAGACACAATGCTCAATGCTCCCTTAAACTCCCTTGACTCCAATGCGACCAGATAAAGGTACGACTCTTTGGGCGACTACTCACGACCATACAGGAGTCACCCCGCGACATGTCCGGGACAGATTCTTAACAATTTTATTCTTGTTTTTCAGTCTCATAATGGCTTCTTTGACTTTCATTGGCACAACTTTGGTCCTCATGTTGATAAACAGCAATAAAAGTTTCCAATGGTGATGGAAAGACCAGGTGCTGAGAACTCTCTTATATCTGCATTAACAAGGCAATTAAACACACCTGAGCAATTACAAATGCCCGTGAGGCCATGTGTCCCAAACAATATGGTGCCCTGAAATGGGGGGGACTATGTATAAACACTGCTGTAATTTCTACATGGTGAACCCAAAATGTATAAAAATGGCCTTTATTAAAATCTGACAATGTGCACTTTAACCACATGTGATTTTTTTCCTATTACAAATCTCAAATTGTGGAGTACAGATGCAAATAAATAAATGATGGGTCTTTGTCCCAAACATTATGGAGGGCACTGTAGTGAACAATGTGGTGCAAAACATATGGTATTTCCATATAAGCACACATGTTCATAATGCTATTCAGTAAATTGCAAATATACATGGGTGAAGATGTGACATGAATCCATGTACCTGGTTCAGGAATAGTAGTTGTTAACTTCCATTTGTGCATGAGCTGTTCTCTGAAGTGAACACGAGTTAACAACTAGAAGCCAAATTTTGTGATAGGTTGAACAGAATGCTACGTTGTGCTTTGCAAAAGCTATCTGATTACTGCCACAATGCGATTCCCTCCAAACCCAAGAACTCACTCGCAGTCACTGTCTGGGAATCAAAAAATTGCAGGCAGTGGAAATCTTATTTAAAACAGGAAATGCTGGAAATACCCTGGCCAGCACACCAGGCAGCTTCTGTGTGCTGAGAAACAGCTAATGTTTCAGGTGGAAAGTCCTTCATTAGAACTAGACTAAAACAAAGCTTTTAAGCTGACCTGCCAGGCATGCCTTCCTGCGCTGCATTTAACAATTCGTGAAAATTTTGGTCGGTGTACCCACTCTCTAACTGTTCCCATTCTCGAATTCACAAGATAACCTAATTTATAGCCTATGCCCATGGTCACCCCAGTTTTACCACTATCAGAGACATTTCCCTCCCCCACTAACTAATGAGTTTCTTTTGTCTCTTTCTGAGATCCGACAAAGGGTCTTTGACCTGAATCGTGAGCTCTGCTTCTCTTACCACAGATAAAACCTGACCTGTTGAGTGTTTCAGCATTTCTATCTTTACTTCACATTCACTGTCTGTTGTGATGTACATGTAGGAGAGTTTGAAGCTAGTGGACTATTCTGGTTGTGTTTAAGTAGGATCTTACTTTATGTCTGCAACCCACAAAGGCTGTCATGAAGACTTCTACTTACCTTGACCCTAAACACAACAGCATCAAAAATGTAAGTCCATCAAGTCTGATTTGATGACACAAGGAACTGCAGCTGTGGGAATCTTGCATAGAACACAATTTGAAGGACATGAATAGGTGACATTTTGGGTCGGGACAGATTGTAGTAGGGGGGAGAAAGCTGGAAAAGAGGTAGAAGGTGGGACAATGGCAGGCACATTTTGGTTTAGTTTTAGTTTTAGAGGTACAGCACAGAAACAGGTCCTTCGGCCCACCAGGTCTGCGCCGACTAGCGATCCCCGCAAATTAACGTTATTCTACACACACTAGGGACATGTTTTACATTTACCAAGCCAACTTACCTACAAACCTATACGTCTTTGGAGTGTTATGAGGAAACCGAAGATCTCGGAGAAAACCCACGCGGGTCACGGGGAGAACATACAAACTCCATACAGACAGCACCCGTGGTCGGGATTGAACACGGGTTCCCGGCGCAGCAAGCGCTGTAAGGCAGCAATTCTACCTCTTCACCACCGTGCCGCCCAAATAGGTGGAAACAGGTGAGAGAAAGTTTTGATTGTCAGATGGCAAGAAATGAAAAGGAGATAAAACCATGACAAAAGGAGATAAAAAGGAGACAAAGGGGTATCAGCTAAGAGGAGAAATGTAAAGCCGTATATAGGTGGATGGGGTCAGGGGAGAAAGAAAGGGGCTGGAATCGTGGAAGAAATGGCGCACAGTGGAGTGGGAAGAGGCACAGGAAAGGTGGGTGGGGGGGGGGGGGGGGGTTGGGTGGGTGGGAATTAAAACATGACTTAAGATTGGAAAATTCAATGTTCATGACATTGGATTTTATGTTACCCAAGCAGAATATGAGGTGCTGTTTCCGCAGTTTACGGGTGGCCTCACTCTGGCAATGGTAGAGGCCTAGGACAGAAAGGTGGTGGTGAACCTGTGGAATTCTTTGCCACAGAAGGCTGTGGAGGCCAAGTCAGTGGATATTGGCAGAGTAGACTTGATGGGCTGAATGGCCTAATTCTACTCATCACTTACGACCTTATGAAAGGTCAGTATGGAACTGAGAAAGGGAGTTATAATGGTTAACAACTGGGTGATGCAGCAGGCCTTGGCAAACTAAGCCCAAGCATTTAATGAAATGGTCACCTAGGCCATATCTAGAACCATTTGCAGTAGATGAGGTTAGAGGAGGTGCATGTGAAACTCAGTCTCACCATGAAAGGCTGTTGGGGTCCCTGGATAGAGGTGAGGGTAGGTAACATCTCCGGCAGTTTCAGGGAAAAGCACACAGGGAGGAGGCAGTTTAGGTGAGAAGGGATAAGCGAACTAAGGAGTTGTGGAGGGAGTGGTCTCTATGGAAAGCAGAAAGGGACGGGAAGATGCGAGTAGGTGAGGAATCATGTTGCAGGTAGCGAATGTTGTGTTGAATGCAGAAACTGGTGGGGTGTCTGAGAGCTGTCTCCTGGCCTCAGCACAATAAAGGTCAGCCTGCCAGATCACAACAGCAGGTTTGATAACAATATTGGAAATGTTATTGAGTGAGAGAAGGCATGTATGTTCACAGGGGGTGAGATTAAAATAGACGAGTGGAGAGGTCAGGACGGTAATGTCGCAAATGGAAATAAAAACTCCAGAGAGAGTAAAAGGCCGAAAGGGGGAGTCCATGAGAAGGAGGATTGTAGGAGGTGGGAAAAGAGGTCGTCACTAGGAGCGAGGACTCTTTGCCAAAGAAAAAGGCAGAGATGGCATCATGGCAGGCTCAGAATTCACGTCAAAGTAAAACTCTGTATCACTGATGGGGATGAGTCGGAGTATAGAAGAGAGATCGAATGACTGTCCATATGGTGCCAGCACAACAACCTGGCCCTCAACACCAGCAAAACCAAGGAACTGATTTTGGAAGGAGTAGGATGGGGACCCACAGTCCTGTTTATATCAACGGGTCGATGGTTGAAAGGGTCAAGAGCTTCAAATTCCTGGGCGTGCACATCTGTGAAGATCTTTCCTGGTCCGAGAACACAGATGCAACTATTAAGAAAGCGCATCAGCGCCTCTACTTCCTGAGAAGATTATGGAGAGTCAGTTTGTCAAGGAGGACTCTCTCTAACTTCTACAGGTGCACAATAGAGAGCTTGCTGACTGGTTGCATCGTGGCTTGGTTCGGCAACTTGAGTGCCCTGGAGAGGAAAAGACTACAAAAAGTAGTAAACACTGTCCAGTCCATCATCGGCTCTGACCTTCCTTCCATCGAGGGGATCTACCACAGTCGCTGGCTCAAAAAGGCTGGCAGCATCATCAAGGACCCACACCACCCTGGCCACACACTCATCTCCCAGCTATCTTTGGGTAGAAGGTACAGGAGCCCGAGGACTGCAACGACCCGGTTCAGGAATAGCTACTTCCCCACAGCCATCAGGCTATTAAACTTGGCTCGGACAAAACTCTGAACCTTAATACCCCTCCATCTGTTATTTGCACTTAATTAATTAATTAATTAATGTGTGTATTTACGTATATAATTGTAGTCAATGCCTACTATGTTCTGTTGTGCTATGCAAAGAAAGAATGTCATTTGTCCTGTCAGGGGCACATGACAATAAACTCTTTTGACTCTTTGACTTTGACATTGCACAGATCAATTAAAGCATATCTGAATGTGGAGTTAGGCTTCCTCAATTCTATTCTTCAGTTCTAATTTTTCATGAACACCGCTAACACATACATGTAGAACTTTTAATTGAAGTGGAAGTTGAATTTAAACACAGGGCTAAGCTGTGAAAAACAATGTTTAACCCACTGTTCTCTTCAATTTCCCTCCTAGTCTCATACCGTAAAGTCAAATGTTATTATGTCAATAGAGATAACGGATCGTCTTGCAAAATTCTGAAGGGTGCCTGTTAGAAATGCTTGTGGGAAGAAAAATCCGCTGATCCAGAAAGCAGCTGGAATCCCATTGGTGATCCATTTCTGCAGGAAGATGATTCTCTCAAGAAGGTCATTGACCCAGGAGGCCAAGGGTTTCAGTGAAGGATATGCCTGGAAAATATAGACACATGGGTTAATTGGGTCGACATTTGAATAACTTCCATATTAGGTTACAGATTCAAGATTCAAGAGAGTTTATTGTCATGTGTCCCAGATAGGACAATGAAATTCTTACTTTGCTTCAGCACAGTAGAATATAGTAGGCATGAATACAGAATAGATCATATACCTTTATATAAATATATACACACATGAATAAATATACAGATAAAGTGTAAATAAACAGATAATGGTCTATTAATGTTCACAGTTTCGTTTGAGTTGAGTTTAATAGCCTGATGGCTGTGGGGAAGCAGCTATTCCTCAACCTGGACGTTGCAGTCTTCAGGCTCCTGTACCTTCTACCTGAAGGTAGCGGGGAGATGAGTGTGTGGCCAGGTTGGTGTTGGTCCTTGATGATGCTGCCAGCCTTTTTGAGGGAGATCCCCTTGATGGTAGGGAGGTCAGAGCCGATGATGGACTGGGCAGTGTTTACTACTCTTTGTAGTCTTTTCCGCTCCTGGGCGCTCAAGTTGCCGAACCAAGCCACGATGCAACCGGTCAGCATGCTCTCTACTGTGCACCTGTAGAAGTTAGAGAGAGTCCTCCTTGACAAACTGACTCTCCGTAATCTTCTCAGGAAGTAGAGGCGCTGATGCGCTTTCTTAATAATTGCATCTGTGTTCTCGGACCAGGAAAGATCTTCACAGATGTGCACGCCCAGGAATTTGAAGCTCTTGACCCTTTCAACCATCGAATGGTGGTGCAGACTAACTTCCACCCTACCCGCACATTCACTTAGATCATCTGACACCTTTCTCCTCTTTCTTGATCTCACTGTCTCCATCACAGGGGATGGACTATCGACTGATGTCTTCTACAAACCCACCGACTCCCAGTCATCTGGACTACACTCACTCACACCCTGCCTGCAAAGCACCTCTTCCCCTACATTGAATTTCTCTGTCTTCTCTGCATCTGCTCCACAATCAATCTGAAGAACACCTTTTCAGTGTTGATCACCTCTGCACCTGATGACCATATTGTTGGAATAAAGGCTAACAGGATCAAAATTCCAAACAATATTTAAATATCCACTGAACTGCCTTCATTGCATTACAGGCTCTTATTCTATGGATGTATATCCGTTAGTCACAATTTGGCAGAAAGGGTACTGAGCTGACCACTGAAGAGGAAAGAATTGTTAACAAGAGGTCAAAGAAAACAATGGTGAAATATGATCAACTCATTGATCAAAGATAACACAAAATAATTATAACTTGTCATTGGAGATCTGTGATTGGAGATCGGTGTGGAATTCCATGGAGACAATTTATATGGAAATAAGTCATTCTTCCAGTATACTTAACAATGATTTTCAAATTCCATTGAAGGAAGTTTTATGAATTCAGATGGAGTCATGCTAGCAAGTTATGTTTACAACAGCCAGAAATAATTTTAGTGAATAAAAGCAGTCCTACAATTGACTCTGCATGGCCCTTTGTAGGTTTGCGAGTTAATTGGCTTGGGTAACAAAAAAAGTACATTGTCCCTCGTGTGTAGGATAGTGCTAGTATATGGTGTGATCACTGGTTCGTGTGGATTCAATGGACCGAAGGGCATGTTTCCGTGCTGTATCTCTAAAGTATGGAGTGTAAAGTCTAAAGACTTTTCAGATCAGCCCTTATTCATTGAGCACCCATATTAATAAATATTAACTCCACATTAAAATGAGTTCTATCGGGTCTTGACTAAAGCAATTGAGATCTCCCTCACTTACCATAGTCTGCAATAGTCTTAACAAAAATGATTGAATGGATCTGCTGCTCATGTCAGCTGTTGGGTGATGAACCTTTGTGCATGTCCTGCTAATTTTTAATGTTATGTACATATCCAAACACCCTGCTCCAGCCCAACCCAACTCTTCACATTTCAGCTCCCACCACACGAAAAAAATGTACCTATTTTTCTCATTTGCTATCTCGTTATCTTAATTTATTCAGTCCTATAATGAAAAGTTGTAACTGTTACCTTGGCATTCCAGTGCTCTGGGACAGAATTGTTATACAAACTTTCTGACATCAATTCCAGTTGTGAGGACATAACAACTAGACCCTTTAGTGCTTTCACCAGGTCATTAAGACTTTGCACAATAGTCTCCAATAGTCGATTATACCTATAAAACAATCAAATAAAAAATAAATGTAATTGATTTACTCTATTGCTGGATACTTAAGACAGCTACAAATCTATAAGACAAGTTGAAAGAAGATTGTTCTAAATGAACTGAACTCAAGTCTTTTCACCTCTTCCCTTCCTAATAATCTTCCAGGTAAAACGGTGATTCACTTGCACTTCTTCCAATTTAATGTACTGCATTCATTCACAAATCTATATTGCAGAAACCAAATACTGATTGGGTCATAACTTTGTAGAACACCTGTGTTCAGATGCAGGAGTGATTCTGAGTTCTGGTTGCCTGCCACTTTAATTCTGATATGCATCCATGGGCCCCTGAACAGATATGGACCAAGGCCTCATTTTAAAGTGTCTCCTGGAATGTGTAATTTTCCTGATCATATAAGTGCACCACTGTAATTTGGTGAATTCCAGGCCAATATTCCCAAATCCAGACTGTAAATCATTAGGAAAATGATAACTTGAGGCACATTTGATGGTGCTGTTATGTTTCTAACCAGGAGATGGCAGGGTGAACTTGTACCTAATCACTTCTTGAACCAAGACTGTATTCATGGATTCCTCGTACTGCACTGGAAACTTCTCCAACACTGCCTTAATGTCGATCAGATCAGGAATATCTTCCAGGATATTTCCACACATTTCCCCTACTATCTAAAAAAATGAAATAAACATCAGTTGCAATTTTAAATCACACTGCTGTACGATTTCAATACTTCACGATTTTCTCAACCTCTGAGGAGCTCTAGTTTCAGCTGACCACCAGCTGAGCAAATTCTAGCTAATCACGTGTAAGTTTTCAGTGGGACTGTCAGCTCCCCAGGATAGTCTCAGAATCTGCAGCAATTAACCTGCTGAATACGGCTGAGAGCAGATTAAAGACAAAAATAAGAATATTTGAAAAAGTTGACTGTGTTGAGAATTGTCTAATTGGGTACACAAATCTAAGACAAAACCTCAAACTAACATCGGCCAGCAACCCCTTGCAGATGGTAACTGTGCAGAATGACAATCAAAACAGCCTTCTACATTTCACTAACTCAGGTAATTTATGGGAGATACTAAGGCTCTTTGGAATATTTAAGTACTCCCTGGGTCACCAAAGCCGAAAGGCTCACCTTTCCTAAAGACATGGAGGTGCACCAATGTTGAACCAGTACAGAGGCCTAGCTGAAGCTTTTGGGCCAAAGCATGTTGTCTCTGCAGACAGAAATAACTTTGAACTGGTGACTGCAAAAGGAGAGCAAGGAAGAGAAATTGAGGTCAGAGGAATAAACATGTGAGCATATAGCGGATCAGAGTATGCGGGAGAAGAACTGAAAGAGGACACAATGAAGGGAGAATGACAAGGATTCAGAATGGTGGAGGAAATGAAGGGAAAAGGGCAGCGATCAGTGGATAGGAATGGGGAAGAGAGGGCATGAGGAACAGTAGAATATAAAAGTACAGCATAGGAACCGGAACTATGGTCCACAGTGTCCATGTTGAACATGATGCCAATTTAAACTAATCTAATAATACTGGAGGGAAAAATCTAAACACCTTTCACCTGATGAAGAGTCCCAACCCGAAATGTCACCTATCTACAGTGGCTTGCAAAAATATTCATATCCCTTGAACTTTTCCACATTTTGTCACGTTACAACCACAAACGTAAATGTATTTTATTGGGATTTTATGTGATAGACCAACACAAAGTGGTGCATAATTGTGAAGTGGAAGGAAAATGATACATGGTTTCCAAATTTTATTACAAATAAAAAACTGAAAAGTGTGGCGTGCAAAAGTATTCAGCCCCCCTGAGTCAATACTTTGTAGAACCACCTTTTGCTACAATTACAGCTGCAATTCTTTTGGAGTATGTCTCTACGTTTTGCACATCTGGAGACTGAAATTTTTGCCCATTCTTCTTTGCAAAATAGCTCAAGCTCAGTCGGATTGGATGGAGAGCGTCTGTGAACAGCAATTTTCAAGTCTTGCCAGAGATTCTCAATTGGATTTAGGTCTGGACTTTGACTGGGCCATTCTAACACATGAATATGCTTTGATCTAAACCATTCCATTGTAGCTCTGGCTGTATGTTTAGGGTTGTTGTCCTGCTGGAAGGTGAACCTCCGCCCCAGTCTCAAGTCTTTTGCAGACTCTAACAGGTTTTCTTCCAAGATTGCTCTGTGTTTGGCTCCATCCATCTTCCCATCAACTCTGACCAGCTTCCATGTCCCTGCTGAAGAAAAGCATCCCCACAGCATGATGCTGCCACCACCATGTTTCACAGTGGGGATGGTGTATTCAGGGTGATGTGCAGTGTTAGTTTTCCACCTCACATAGCGTTTTGCATTTATGCCAAAAACTTCAATTTTGGTCTCATCAGACCAGAGCACCTTCCTCCACATGTTTGCTGTGTCCCCCACATGGCTTGTGGCAAACTGCAAACGGGACTTCTTATGGCTTTGTTTCAACAATGGCTTTCTTCTTGCCACTCTTCCATGAAGGCCCGATTTGTGGAGTGCATGACTAATAGTTGTCCTGTGGACAGAATCTCCCACCTGAGCTGTGGATCTCTGCAGCTCCTCCAGAGTTACCATGGGCCTCTTGGCTGCTTCTCCGATCAATGCTCTCCTTGCCTGGCCTGTCAGTTTAGGAGGACGGCCATGTCTTGGTAGGTTTGCAGTTGTGCCATACTCTTTTCGGATGATGGATTGAACAGTGCTCCGTGAGATGTTCAAAGCTTGGGATATTTTTTTATAACCCAACCCTGCTTTAAACTTCTCCACAACTTTATCCCTGACCTGTCTGGTGTGTTCCTTGGGCTTCATGATGCCCAAGGACAAAATTGTTTGTTCACTAATGTTCTCTAACAGACCTCTGAGGTCTTCACAGAACAGCTGTATTTATACTGAGATTAGATTACACACAAGTGGACTCTGAAGAAGGGTCTCAACCTGAAACGTCACCCATTCCTTCTCTCCAGAGATGCTGCCTTACTCCAGCATTTTGTGTCTACCTTCAACTAATAACCATTATTGCACATCATGCACCAAAACTCATTGCACAGACCCCATTAGAGTGTGCTTGCTTGTCTGAATATTACTATCATGTTGTAGGTGGTGCCTGAATGTGCTTCGATATGTATCATCAGACTTTGGACTTGTAGGATATATATCATCGATCAAAATTCTTGAATCCTGTTTGCATAATGACACCGCAACAAGCCACATCACATTTCGATGTTAAAAGTATTACTGGTGGGGTAATCATATTGTTGAGGTCCCACGGAAGACACCGAATAGAACAACATGGCAAAACGTGAAAAGAGAAAGGCTGGTGTAGAGACAGTGACATATGAGATATGTTGATGAATCTACAACTGCCATGAACTATGGACAAGGAAATAGTGACATAAGGGACATTTTAATCCAGCACTGTCAAGGTCATTCGTAAATTATAAATTTGACACATGCAATACTATCTTGGAAGGGTAAACGGCAAAATATCTGCTAGCTATAAAACTTTTTTTTCTCCAAAATCCACCATGATGTTGGTACCAATGTCAGTTTTTAGAAATCAGACCCGCATTAGTAAATAAAGTGTCCAATCCAACATAATAGGTTGAGTAACAAGCATTTCATTGAAACAAACCTCTTCAACTCCTTTTCCCCCAGCTGCTGATGTTTTAGGCTGAAGTAGGATGAGGCAATTTAATAAGGCAAAAGTTTCATTCTGGGCAAATGTGATATTTGCATTGTCATGTAGTCCAAATATTTCTGGTGTGTCATTAATTGGTAGATGTTTAATGTAGTCCAGATAGCCCTGTGGAATTAAATCAGAAGCAGGTTAAGACGTTGCATATGTACGTTTCTTGTATATGTAGTGTAAGTCTGTGTATATACACACTTTTACATACAGCACCAGCTCTTTGTACCTGAGACTACAGTTTTAAAATTTAAAACATAAGTAAATTCATCGTTAGTTTGCTTTGTCAATGGGTGATTGATGTTAAATTGAGGTATAAAGGTATTTAGAAATTTGATTTTCATAATAAGCTTAGGTTTACTCAGACATTCCCTGACTTACGTAAGGGATACAATCCGTAAACCATATGTAAGACAGATTTTAAGCAGGTCGGAATACCTTAAAACTAGGTAGAAAATTGGGCCAAATGCAAATTGGAAGGACAGCACCTCATATTTTGCTTGTGCAGATTACTGATTTATCTAACTTCAAGTAACCCTTGCATCCCCTACAGTCCATATCCTTCTCTGCCTTGCCTTTTTAAATACCTGTCTAAATGTCTCTTAAAATTATAAAAGATATAGATGGGATAGACAATAGACAATAGGTGCAGGAGTAGGCCATCCGGCACCATTCATTGTGATCATGGCTGATCATCCACAATCAGTACGCCGTTCCTGCCTTCTCATATCCCTTGACTCCGCTATCTTTAAGAGCTCGATCTAACTCTCTCTTGAAAGATTCCAGAAAATTGGCCTCCATTGCCTTCTGAGGCAGAGAATTCCACAGATTTACAACTCTCTGGGTGAAAAAGTTTTTCCTCATCTCCGTTATTCTTAATCTGTGGCCCCTGGTTCTGGACTCCCCCAACAATGGGAACATGTTTCCTGCCTATAGCGTGTCCAATCCCTTAATAATCTTATTTGTTACAATAAGATCCCCTCTCAGCCTTCTAAATTCCAGTAGATACAAGCCCAGTCGCTCCATTCTTTCAACCTAGAATCCCGGGAATTAACCTCGTGAACCTAGACTGTAATCACTCAATAGCAAGAATGTCCTTCTTCAAATTTGGAGACACAAAACGGCACACAATCCAGGTGTGGTCTCACTAGGGCCCTGTACAACTGTAGAAGGACCTCTTTGCTCCTCTACTTAACTCCTCTTATTATGAAGGGCAACATGCTTCTGTCATTAGCTTTCTTCACTGCCTGCTGTACCTGCATGCTTATGTTCAGTGACTGATGATCAAGGACACCCAGATCTCGTTGTACTTCCCCTTTTCTTAACTTGACACCATTCAGATAATGATCTGCCTTCCTGTTCTTGCCACCTCACATTTATCCACATTAATCCACATTAAAACTGCTTCTGCAGTCTATAGTCAGAATCTTTTTAAGGTGAGAGGACAGTGTTTTCATGGGAATTTGGGAAGAAGGTTTTTTACAAAGAGAGTTATTGATAATTGGAACTCATTGCTGGAACTCGTTGGTAGGGTCATGCAAAGCAGAGAAGGATATGGCCCTAATGTAGGCAAATGGGATTACGGTGGTTTAGATGGGTAAAAAAAGGTTGAGATGAACAGTGCAGCTGAAGAATCTGTTTCTGTGCTGTACAGCTATATGATTAATAAAATGAATAAAAGTAATCGATTAAAAAAAACCCAGCACTTGCATCAAGTTCAGTTTCAGTACTAATCTGCACATAGATCCCAGATTCTGAGTACAGATGACCTTCTTGTAGAACATCTTCACTATAAAAATCCTCCAAAATGTTCATTATACATCGTCTGTCCCAGTCATCTGTTACACGACCCCCATAATTAATCTCACCGGCTGTATACTTCAGCACCTGTGAAATCAAAACAAATATTTTAAGTGAAATATTTTGATTAAAAAACAAGTTCTGTGGCCTCATTAGTTGAATATCAGATCTTCAGCTTGCTGGCAGGCTGCACACTGTACGATGTAATTCACGAGTTCTCCCGCGTTTTCCCCAGATTCGAACTCGGAGAATGCCCATTGTGGATCCGTGGGAGTTCATGGATGTCTCGTAGCGGCTCATAATGGTAACGGTAGGTACTCGAGACATCCGGAACTCGTGACATTTTTTCATCCCTGTACAAAATGTCCATGAGTAAAAAAAAAACTTGTGATGAAAAAAATTGTTACTTTTTATACCTACCGTTAGCATTACGAGCCGCTACGAGACATCCATGAACTCCTACGGACCTGCTATGGACATCCTCCGAGTTTGAATTAGGGGAAAACTCGGGAGAACTCGTGAATTACCTCGTCCAGTGGGACAGGGGCATAAACGGTGATAACTTATGTTGTAAATTATCTGAATGGTGGTAGATTAGGAACAGGGGAGATGCAATGAGACCTGGGCTTAATGGTACGCCAATCATTGAAAGTCGGCATGCAGGTGCAGCAGGCAGTGAAGAAAGCAAATGGTATGTTAGCATTCATAGCAAAAATGATTTGAATATAGGAGCAGGGAGGTTTTACTGCAGTTGTACAGGGTTTTGGTGAGACCACACCTGGAGTATTGCGTACAGTTTTGGTCTCCAAATCTGAGGAAAGACATTCTTGCCATAGCGGGGGTACAGAGAAGGTTCACCAGACTGATTCCTGGAATGTCAGGACTTTCATATGAGGAAAGTGGATAGACTTGACGTACTCACTAGAATTTAGAAGACTGAGGGGGGATCTTATAGAAACTTACAAAATTCTTAAGGGGTTGGATAGGCTAGATGCAGGAAGATTGTTACCGATGTTGGGGAGGTCCAGAACAAGGGGTCACAGTCTAAGGATAAGGGGGAATTCCTTTAGGACCGAGATGAGGAAAACATTTTTCACACAGAGAGTGGTGAGTCTCTGGAATTCTCTGCCACAGAAGGTAGTTGAGGCCAGTTCATTGGCTATATTTAAGAGGGAGTTAGATGTGGCCCTTGTGGCTAAAGGGATCAGGGGGTATGGAGAGAAGGCAGGTACAGGATACTGAGTTGGATGATCAGCCATGATCATATTGAATGGCGGTGCAGGCTTAAAGGGCCGAATAGCCTACTCCTGCACCTATTTTCTATGTTTCTATGTTTCTATGTAAACCCATGAAGGCTCGTATGTCAGTATCAGGAAATCAGAACAATGAAGATAATTCATTTCCATTGTTACAGGTGAACATCACAATGCAGCCCCTTGGCTTGCTGCGTGCCTTTTGTATTTAAGAGACTTTTGTCATATCAGCTGGCGTGTCTTGGTGTTATCTCTTGCACTTATTTGATATGTACTCAATTCTTGGATATTAACTGTTGAAGTGGTACAAAGGAAGTGGTTGTTAATTGAAAGGTGTTCTTTTTCCTGGAATGTGCCTTTGCAGTTCAGAATAGATAAGATCTGGGAAATGTTGTACATGACAATTTTACTGAGTTTATATGGTCCCTCTGATTTGCCACATTCCCCAATCAAACTCTCCACACCTGCTCAAATAACTGGAGGGAGTCTCAAAAGATGCTACTAAATTGTGGAAAAATACATACCCTTACTCCCCATTCTTGCATCCCAACCCACCTGTACTCCTTCAATCTAGAAAAGCAATTCATTCAAGTAAAGGACTTTAAAAGCCATGACTGGAACTTCTTCACTCTCAGCCATTAACTGAAAAATGCCGCAGGCTTAATATACAATAGTTGAGTAAAAGTTAGACTGTTGAGGTTGATAAATTGTACCTCCTAGAGACATTGAATGTGCAGAGGTATCTTGAGGTCTAATTCCATAGCATGTGGAAGTGGCAACACAAGAAGATAGAGTGGTAAAAAAGGCCTATGGTATGCTTTACTTCGTCGATTGGGGCATTGAGTATTAGAGCCAGGAAGTCATGTTGCAGCTTTATAGGACTTTTGTTAGGTTGCATTTAGAGTATTGTCCCATTGAAGGAAGGATGTGGAAGCTTTGAAGAGGGTGCAGAAAAGGTTTACCAAAATGCTGCCTGGATTAGAAGGTATTAGCTATAAGAAAAGGCTGGACAAACATATTCTTTTCTGTGGGGCGTCAGAGTCTGAGGGAAGACGATATAAGTATATAAAATTATGATCGGATTTACTCTCATTTGGAAGAGAATAGGGTAATTAGTGATAGTCAGCATGGATTTGCCAATAACAGGTCATGTCTCACAAACTTGATTGAGTTTTTTTTTTAGGTACGAAGGTGATCAATTAATAGGTATGTTACAAAACTTACATTCAGCGGCGCTACAGTTCTGTCAATGGCCATGTGCGCCACTTTGGGGAGGGGGCGGGGTTAAAATTAAGATTCGTTCCGACTGCCGGTAAGAGAAATTTAAAAAGAAAATCACCCGACTATTTCAGCGCTGGAGTAAAATAAAAATTAGCTTCTAATGCCGTGAACGCCGACAACGGGGATGGATTTTACGTAGGGGACAGGTAAAGAAAAGCTGTTTATTTTAACCTTAATCAACATTTCATGTTGCGAAACGGTGATTTATTCCCCATACGAACCGGCAGTATTTTTCCTGCCGATATGGGGTTTAAATTCACTGCAACCGCAACGTTCCAATCCATCGCGTTCCATAAAATCCCACTCGCAAGCTGATTTAAATGGCCATTAATTTACGGGCATTAAACACTAAATTCCTTCAATTTGGCCTATAAATTCATAACAATGAGATTTAAAAATCATGTTATATTGTGAATTATTGTGTGAATGTTATTTGGACACTTAGGCTTTTTAAAAGATGTTAATATTTTCTTAAGAAATGGATAGATGTTTAGATCTAGTGATTGAATTTTGTAATTAGCTACAATTGGGTAACTAACTAATTATATGCTTTAATTTCAGGTCATCCAAGTAAGATTGTTTCATATTTGTTTCAGAATGCTTCCATCTATAATAACTGAAAATTTCTTTCAGTTCTCTTAATTTTTAAGAAAGTTATGGGCTTTTGACTGTCCTCGATCACAACTTTTGTGTTAAGTCAATTGGAAAGCAATAGGGAACAAGATGCTAATTTCTGAGTATGAAAATGGCCATACCTTTTTTAATACTGAAGATATGAAAGTGAATTAGGAGTCAAATTAAACTTCTTTTTATGCTTTATCTGATGGGATAAATTGCAGACTTGAGTTTTTTAATCTCAAAATTTTGTAACATTGCTACAATTAAGGAAGGGCAGTAGATGTTGTCTACATTGATTTTAGTAAGTCATATAATAAATTTCCTCATGATAGGCTGATGCAGAAGATTACGATGCATGGGATCCACAGTGACTTTGAATTTGATTCAGAACTGGCTTACTCATAGAAGACGCAGGGTTGTGGTGGAAGGGTGTTATTCTCGCTGGAGGTCTGTGACAACTGCAAACATCTTTAGCTTTTAGTTTAGTTTATTGTCACATATACAGGTATATGTATGAGGTACATATATACATATATGTACGAGGTGAAAAGAGTTTTGTTGCGTGCTTTCCGGTTAGCGCAGACTATACATGATGATTACAATCAAGCCGTCCACAGTGTACAGATACAGGATAAAATGAATAATGTTTAGAGGAGTTTAAGAAGAGCATAGTTAGAGTAAGAAATGCTGCTGTCGGTGTAGATATTTCAAATAGTGGAGCGCTTATAATCGATGATTGCAGATTCACCTCTTGGACCAGCACACAGAGAATCGCTTGGCTTTGATGTCATCTTTGCTGGGACCTCTGTTGTTTGAGAAGTATGTAAACGACTTGGATGTAATATAAATGAATTGGTTTGTAGGTTTTCAGAAGACACCAAAAATTGGTGCATTTGTTGACAGTGAGAAAGGCTGTCAAAGTATAAAGTGGGATATAGATTAGCTACAGAAATAGGCAGATAAATGACAAATGGAGTTTAATGCAAGCAAGCATGCAGTATTGAACTATGGTAGTTCAAATGTAAGGGGAATGTATCCACTTAATGGCAAGACCCTTAAAAGCAATGATATACAGAGGGATCTTGGGGTCTGTATTCCCTGAAAGTGGCAAAACAAGTAGATAGAATAGTAAAGAAGGTATATGATATGTTTGCCACTGAGTATAAGAGTCAGGAAGCGATGTTGCATCTTTATAGGACTTTGGTTTGGTCGTATTTGAAGTATTCTGTGCAGTTCTGGTCGCCACATTACAGGAAGGATGCGGAGGCTTCGGGGAGATTGGAGAAGAGGCTTACCAGAATGCTGTCTAGATTAGAAGGTATTAGCTATAAGGTTGGATGTACTTGGATTGTTATCTCTGGAACATCCAAGGTTGAGGAGAGACATGATAGATGTATATACAATCATGAGCAGATTAGATATTGTAGACAGTCAGTGTGGAAATGTCAAAGACCAGAGAGCATAGCTTTAAGGTGAGATGGGCAACATTTAAAGAGATGTATGGGTTAAGTTTCTTTTTTAACAGAGTTTGGCAGGTTCCTGGAACATGCTGTCAGGGTGGTAGCAGATATGATAGTGGCTTTCAGATAGGCTCATGGATTTGTAGAGAATGGATCGATATGGATCGCATGCGGGCAGAGGAGATTAATTTAACTTGGCATTATTGTGGACCAAGGGGTTTGTTCCTGTGGTGTTCTGTTCTGTTATGAATCTCTCAGAGAAAAACTCAAAACTGGTATTGGCATTGATTCCAAGTAAGTCAGAGAGTGATTTGTGACTTGATTGGAATCTCAGGGTAGAAGTGCCGAAAAAACATAAATAAATTAAATCTTCCACTTTCGCCGATCCATTTTCTAAAGTCAAGACCTCTGGAGAATGACAAATACCAGTTGGTGCTGGAGTAACTCAAAACTAAATGCTCTGGCGAGCATAAAGGGAGGACGACAGATTAGTAACGATCTTAGATACTCAAAATACCTCAGCAATTTTTTGCTCAGCAAATCAGTTCTGAACCTGAAAAGAATATACTGATGTATACTTCAATTTTGAGTCCCTGTAACATTAACAAGGAGAAATATCCTTTGTAGTGGGAATTAGAAAATTCCAGCACATACCTTGTAGGGTAATTCTGTATACTCATCCAGGAACATCTTCAGTTGGCTGATACAAATTCGTAGGTCTCCATCCGTAAATTCATATGGAATATTGAATCCAAGGGGTCCAAACTTCCTACGTTCAATGATGCATCCATGGAACAGGCACAAGGAAAACAGGAGGGATTTAAAATCTGAAAGCTAAAATTGAGAGGGAAAAGTTTAAGCTAAAAAATGTATGACAAAACAAATTTAATACTTTGATGATTTGAAGTAAAAGATGCTCTGAATAATGGAACCAGTGGATGGGATGGTCTTAAATTTCAACCATTAAGCCACTTAAACCATTTAATAAGATGCTACATCAAAACGTTATTTCAAATTAATGACTTGTTTACTGGTTAGCAAGGTGTAATGACATGTGTCAGATTAGTGCAAGGACCTCAGCTTTTTAAAATGTATGTAAATAACTTGGATAATGGCACTGAAGGTGTGATTATAAGTTTGCTCATGACATAAAGATAGAGGAGAAGAAAGTAAATTGGAAGAGGACATATGGAGGCTGTATATAATTTTAATGTATACTAGACCAGCTGGGACCCGTTGGGTCCCTGTCACATGGGAGGCCTGATTCCCCAACACAATATTACACCACTCACCCATAGGGAGGCAAGGAGAGATTTAGAGATATATATAGACCAAGTGGGACCTGTTGGGCCCTGTCCCCCACGCCCACCTCATTGTGACGTCATCAGTCAAAGCTTAAAAGGCAGTCTTTTTTGTTAAACTTAATCACCAATAAGTCGTGAAATATAGCATCAAATCTTAAGTGATCACTGCTTAGAGGGGGAAAATGTGAGTCAGAATATATAAAAAATTTATCATTACCGCGTAGCCTTTTGCAGAAAATATAAAGACACACACATATACACACATACAAGATGAGAGTTTTAAGATAGAGATGCAAAAAGGCAAAAATCTAACAAGTGGAATCTAATGTGGAAAAATGTGAGATTGTCCATTTTATCTGGAAAAATATTAAAATAAATATCTAAATGTTTCGGATACAGAGCTCTAACTTGCAGAGAGAGCTCCTAGTGCATGATTTACAAAAAGGCTTATATGTAGGTACAGAAAGTAATTTGGAAAGCTAACAGAATTTAATTGTTTATTTTTTGGGGCACTGAATACAAAGGAAGCAAGATTATGCTTCAGTTATACAAGTGAATCCCAAGACCGTCTCAGGTCTCCTTATTTAAATAAGAAACTTAATGCATTGTTCAGAGACTGTTTCCTAGATTCAAGCCTGGAATGGATGGGTTGTCTTTTGAGAAAGGATGGAAAAGTTACACTCGTATTCGTTGTGGCAGTGATTCCATGGAATCAGAGGAGGTACTAGTGGAACTCTTTAAATGTGATGGGGCACCTATTAAAGCCATGGATGAGGTGATTTTTTTTCTCTTGGAGATGTGCGAGTCTGTGGCGCCTTCACGCCCATGTTGTTTTTGCGTACAGCCTGTCACCGCTGGCGACTCGCCAGCAGCCTCACGAGAAAGTTCAGCCATAAGAGCTCAATAACAACTCCAAGGTCAGATGCACTAATTGGCCTTATCTGCACACAGGTTATGATTGGTGACAATGTAGGTAAAAGGGGCTTCTGGAATAAACGTGACACAAGGTGTCTGGCTCAGCTAAGTGTTGTTTGTTCTTTGCTTTCTGTCGATTCAGTAGATCCTGTTGAAGTCTTTCTCACAGGGAAGTTTAAGTGGAGTCCTTGATTGTTTATATGGTAGGTGGGAATGCAAATTAAGTTTACATTCAGATCCGCTGTAATCTTATTCAATGGTGAAGCAGGCTTATTGATTCTAAGTTACACCAAAGCTGAAAGATCCAGATGAGTTGTAAGCAGGCGATTAGCTATCTGCATCTTCCAGTTATATTGCAATAGGTAGCAAGAGGTATCAATTTACTGGCATGCTGTATTTCAGTCTGAGACTATTTCTTCTCTCGTAGACAAAAATATTTAGCAGAAGGTTTTAAAATAGAGAGTGTGAGAAGGTGAGAAGGTGAGGAGAAAACTTTATCCCTATATTTATAAAGTAAGTGTGTGTGTGTGTGTGTGTGTGTGTGTGTGTGTGTGTGTGCGTGTGCGTGTGCGTGTCCATGTGTGTGTCCGTGTGTGTGTGTGAGATCACACCTTCACGAAAAAACATCGCGGTAACGGTACCATTTTTAGATATTCCGGTAGAGATCTTTCCCCTGGAGTCCAAAATCACCTATCTAAAAATGTCATGCTTTATTTCTCGAGTTATTAATGAAAATGTTCAAAAATCCAACAAAACTTTGAATTTAGAAACGACTGTCTTTCGCTGATGGGTCGTCACAATGGTTCTCTAGCCGCGCCTGCGAGTTGCCTGAGTAGATAGAGCGGGGGATGGGGTAAAAGGAGCGAATTAATAAAATCTAAATAATTAAAACTCAAATCTTGGCCACTTCCTGTTTGCACTACATATTGATTTTAGAAAAAACGCTACCACTTACAGCTGTGATTTTTGGCCGTCTTACTCAGAGAGCAAGAGGATTTTTCCCATCGATGAAAAATAAAAGACTTATTAATGTTTTAAAAATGTTGAGATTCTCTCTATTGTCAATCATGCCATGAAGGCCACGCCCCTTCTGGCTGGAGGGGGAGGGACTATAACACTCAGAATTGTGGACGTGCCTCAGTCGCTGCAAGATGGGGGAGCGAGAGGTCACAGCTCTCTGTCTGAGCTGCGAATCAACTGAACACTGAACACATGTCTACCAAACTGTGAGTGTGGTTTTACTGACCTGTGAGTGCCCTTAATGTGGTTTGAAAATGAAAATGTGGTTCGTTTGAAAAAGCAAATGGCGGTGGTTGGTTTGAAAGGGCATAGCAAGTGTCGGTGGTTGGTTTGAAAGGGCATAGCAAATGGCGGTGGTCGGTTTGAAAGGGCAAAGCAAATGGCGGTGGTTGGTTTGAAAGGGCAAAGCAAATGGCGGTGGTTGGGGGAGGGAGAGGTGACGACTCTCTGTCTGAGCTGTGAATCAACTGAACACACTGAATGTCTACCGAACTGTGAATGTGGTGTTTTGTGGGGTTTTATGGTGGTTTTACCCTGCTTGAAATGGTATGAAACTGCATTTGAATTTGCTGGCCCTGCACCCTGCTTGAAATGGTATGAAACTGCACTTGAATTTGGTGGCCTTGCACCCTGCCTGAAGTGACATGAAACTGCACTTGAATTTGGTGGCCTCGCACCCTGCTTGAAGCGGCATGAAACTGCACTTGAATTTGTTTGACCTTGCACCCTGCTTGAAATGGAATTTCAAAGAATACTGTGAGTCAACTGCCAGCACACCAGGCTTGTGTGACTGAGTTGCCAGCCCAAGAATCCATTCGGCCCATAATGTCCATACTAACCCAATGGAAACCAGTCCCTTTAGCCCACAACACCCATACTAGCACTCCAGAACACCCCCTCCCCCCCCCCCCCCCAGGCTACCAATATTGGAATTGGTGGAGAGGTGGAATATTGCATTGAGGGACCAGCCCTCCTGTGAGAACATGGGACCCAATGGGTCCCACTTGGTCTACATTTGCAAATCACATACTTCAAATCAAAATTTCAAGATATAAAATTACCCTGGTACAAGAGTTTAGGAAGTCATCGCTAAAGTTTGTGTAGGTTTTCATCAGATTAGCTTTTATTCCTCGTGGTGGTTCAATAGTCATCTTGGAACCATTTTGAAGAATCGAAACTGGAAATGTGTTGCTTGGCAAACTAGTCAACCAAACTCTGAAATCACGATGAACCTAGACATTAAAAAAATCTATTATATTTGAAGCATTTAAAAGAAAAATGTCATTAAAGTATCTTATATTAGTACCTTGCTGGTAGAATATGAACTATATTTCAATCTCATACAAGTATGGTTATTATAATAGTGACTACATTTCAAATACTTCATTGAATATGAAGCACTTTGGAACATTCGGAGATTGGACGATATCGATAATGTTTTTTTTATTTTCTTTCAACTGAAGCAAAACAACTGAGATTCCAGGGACATATTCTAAGCAGCTCACTTAGATCACCTGGAAACCTTTTTGTTAAATATTTTTATTAGAAGTAAGTACATATTAAAAGAAGAATATACTTGTCACATACATTCTTAATATTATTAATATTAACAATTATGTCTTGTTTGTACTTCTATACATTTTTTAGTTTTTAACGCAGATAGGAAAAAGTAGAGAAAAATAAAGTAAAAATAGAAAATCAAAAAGATGAGTGGAGTGTTAAACAGGTTATCCATCGTTGGAGATATATCCATGATTTGTTATGTATGATTCTTCATCTATTCCTTTATTCAGGCTTCAGTCAGGCTCTCGCACCGAGCCATTTTGACCCTTTAAGTATTCAATAAATGGAGGCCATATCCCTCTGAAAAGATTCAACTTGTCCAGTAGGACAAGCCTTAATCTTTCCAGATGAAGTGTCTCCGACATTCCTGTAATCCACATTTTGGTTGTGGGGGATGTAGGACCTTTCCAGAATTTCAATATTAATGTTTTCCCAATTATTAAACTGTAATCAATAAAAATTGTTTGATTCTTTTTTATTAATTATTCTGTTTCTAATATTCCCAATATTATTAATTTTGAGTCAGGAATCAGATTGATAATTCAACTTTCGAAATTATCTTAAATATTTCTGTCCAAAATTTAGTAATTTTTAAACAATTTGTCAATGAGTGCGTTGTTAACTTCTAAGTGCTGACATTTATCACATATGGCAGATACATTTGAAAAAATACTATGTAATTTGGATTTTCAATAATGTAATCTATTAATATTTTAAATTGTATAAGAGAGTGTCTAGCATTTAACGAGCAGTGGTGTATATGTTGTAAACTTTCATCCCATACTTCATACCCATATTTCAGGATGTAATCTCACACGTTGAGCTAATGGTTCAATTGCAAGTGCAAACAATAGCGGGGATAAAGGACAACCTTGTCTGCAGCCTCGGAATAAATTAAATTTAGTTGATAGCATTTGACTTGTTAGTATTCTGGCTGTTGGATTAGTGTATAATAATTTAACCCATGTAATAAACTTCTCTCCCAACTTCCCAAAGTTTCCATGACCGAAAACAAGTAGGACCATTCCACCTGGTCAAAGGCTTTCTCCGCATCTAACGATATAATTACTAGGTCTTTATTAATACCTCTTTTCGAATATATAATATTGAATAATCGTCTCAGGTTATATGAGGAATATCGTTTTGGTATAAATCCTGTTTGATCCGGGTGAATTAATTTATTGATAACTGTGCTTAGTCTTTGTGCTAATATTTTAGTTAGTATCTTTTGATCAGTGTTTAAAAGAGCTATAGCTCTATATGATCCTGGGTCATCCAGATCTTTGTCTATTTTACGTATAAGTGTTATAATAGATTCATTTAACGTTTCTGGTAGTTTCTGGTGGGTATAGATGTATTCATAGAGTATCTTCAAACGTGGTGCAATCAGATCATAAAATGTTTTATAAAATTCCAAACCAATACCATCTGGTCCCGGTATTTTACCATTTTTTAATGATCTGATAGATTCTTCGATTTATTTTACTGATATTTCAGCATTTAGTGATTCTCTATTTTCTGAATCCAACCCATTTAGATTACATTTTTTTTTAAATGCTTCTATTCCTATCCGGTTTTCTGACGTTTTGGCTGAATATAAATTTTTATAATATTGCAAAAATCTCTCATTAATATCTTTGGGTTGTACTAATGGTTCGCCATTGTATGATTTAATCCTATGGATTATCGTTTCTCCCTCCATTTTCCGTAATTGACGAGCCAATAATTTTTGGGGTTTATCTCCGAATTCAAATTGTAATTGTTTAGTGTATTGATAGAGTTTTACAACTTAATCTGAGTATATTTTATTTAATTTATATTTCAGTGCAGCGATTTTGTTATGTTTTGTCATGGATGGATTAGCAGCATTCTCTGTGTCTAATTGTTTAATCTCCTTTCCAATTCCTGTTGTTCCCTCCGATTCTCTTTATTATAAAATGCTTGAGAAGAAATCATAATTCCACGGGCATATGCTTTAAAAGTTTCCCATAATAGGGAAGAAGATATTTCCGGTTTATCATTTATTTCAAAGAAAATCTTGATCTGTTCTATAATATATTCCTGAGTTAATTTGTCTTTTAAAATTTGTGGGTTAAATCTCCATTGTCCCTGTTTTTCCGTTTTACCATTTATTTTAATCATAAATGTTAAAGGTGCGTGATCTGAGATTGTAATATTATGGTATTTTGAATTGTAAGTAAGTGAGATAAGTTTAGAGTCTCCCAAAAAATAATCTATTCTTGAATACGTTTTATGTACAGGTGAATAAAATGAATATTCTCGTCCAGTTGGATTTTCTACTCTCCAAACATCTTTAATATTACTAGTATCCATGTATGCATTTAATAAGTCACTGGAATGGGATTTGATTTTCCTTTGTCTTGTGGATCTATCTAAATAAGAGTCTAGTGTACAATTTAAATCTCCTCCAATTAAGTTATGTTGTGCTATTTCCGGGATGTTATTAAATATTTTCTTAAAGAACAGTGGACTATCAAAGTTTGGTCCATAAACATTAACAAAACTCATTTTTTGTGCATTTAATTCTCCTATTACAATAATGTATCTACCATCACTGTCAGTTATAGTTGATGTATGTTTAAATAAAGTGCCTTTACAAAATAATATTGCTACGCCTCTGGATTTGTGTGTAAAAGAAGAATGATATGTTTTATCTATCCATTTAGCTTTCTGCCTATGCTTGCCATCTTTTTTAAGTGTGTTTCTTGGATAAAAATTACATCAGCTTTAATTGCTTTTAAATGTGCTAGTACTTTACCTCTCTTAATTGGTTCATTAATACCTTTGACATTCCAGCTACAAAACGTTATTCCTTCATTCCCCGTATTCATTTTTAAATCTTGCATCTTTTGTCTATGGAGGTCTATAATAGAGCCAATGGTTCAGTTCGACAGACCCGACCTTACACCCGAACTCCGAATAGACGAATTTCAAGACCCTTGAATGTCTCTCACGTGTATATCTCCTTTGATCCAATTTGTAACTCCATTCAAACTGAAAATAATAATGATAGATTATAATATAAGAGAAAAGAGGATAGATTAAGAAATTAGTAATGTGCACAAAGAAGGAAAAAACTACATCTAGTATTAGTGTAGTTATTGCTAGCCATACTAGCATGGCTAACCATCTACCGACTTCCGTAGTTGATGTTACCCAACTTAACCGGCTCCCTGGTTTCTTGAAATTTTTATTCCATAACAGTATTTTACCAGGGATATTGGATTTTAAAATATTTGGGTTCCAATAGTTGGGAATGTGAGGATACATGTATTTAAAACTTATTTAAGAATATAATAAAAAACGAAAAAAAAAGGAAGAAAGAAAATAAAAATAAAAATTAATTAAAAAAAGTTTCCAAGGAGGGCAAATGAAATCAAACTCTATATTTGACGCAATTATAATTACTAATTATCTGATTCTAAACATTCAATTATAAGTAAATATTAGTCATTAGTGATAGTTATTAACTCTGACTAGTAATGATACCACGCTATAGTTTTAGTATTTATTAGTTATTTGTATTAGTAGTGCAGTTATTCTAATTATTACTATCCATGGGAGAGTTTCTGATCCACATCTTTCTCCAGTTTCCTTAGACACGTCTTTAGTTCCATCCAGTCCTGCAAAGTCAGTTTATTATAGTCCTCCGCCAGTTTCGCCACCTCCAACGTGACCCCTCCACCCGCCACATCTTCCCATCTCCCCCCCTGTCTGCCTTCCGCAAAGACCGCTCCCTCCGCAACTCCCTTGTCAATTCTTCCCTCCCCTCCCACTCTACCCCTTCCCCGGGCACTTTCCCTTGCAACCGCAAGAAATGCAACACTTGTCCCTTCACCTCCCCCCTCCACTCCTTTCAGGGACCCAAGCAGTCCTTCCAGGTCCGACAGAGGTTCACCTGCACCTCCTCCAACCTCATCTACTGCATCCGTTGCTCCAGATGCCAGATGATCTATATCGGTGAGACCAAGCGGAGGCTTGGCGATCGCTTCGCCGAACACCTCCGCTCGGTCCGCAATAACCAACCCGACCTCCCGGTGGCTCAGCACTTCAACTCCCCTCCCATTCCACATCCGACCTCTCGGTCCTGGACCTCCTCCACGGCCAGAGTGAGCAACACCGCAAGCTGGAGGAACAGCACCTCATATTCCGCTTGGGGAGTCTGCATCCTTTGGGCTTGAATATTGAATTTTCTCAATTCTGTTAACCTTGCTGTCTCCTCCCCTTCCCACCTCTCCCTCAGCCCTCGGGCCCTGGCATTCCCTCTATCTCTATCTCCCTCCCCCACCCAAGTCGCACCAGCTTCTCATTTTCACACCACAAACAGCTTACAATGGCTTGTTCCCTTTATCACCGATACTTTTTTGCATATCTTTCACTCATTGTTCCTTATCTCTCCACATCACCGTCTATATCTCTCGTTTCCCTGATCCCTGACCAGTCTGAAGAAGGGTCTCGACCCGAAACGTCGCCTATCTCCTTCGCTCCTTAGATGCTGCTGCACCCGCTGAGTTTCTCCAGCTTTTTGTGTACCCTCGATTCTCCAGCATCTGCAGTTCCTTCTTTAAAACTTTGTCTACTCCACTGCGACATCTCCTCAAGGTATGCCTACTTTGAAGAAGTTCTCCTCCTCCCTACGGAGACAGTTTCACAACCTCCTCTCTAACTGCTCCCCCTCTGTGATACCACCTTCCCTCCAACTCTACGACCACATCCTCACCCAGACTCGATACCACAGCCACATCTGCTTCCTCGGGGCTTGCCTGCGCCTCCATCTCATACCCCGTGGATTCCAGCTCCAATTCCCTGCGTCCCAGTTTGGACCCCAGCCAGACTATCGGTACCGACGGGCCATCTGCCGCCACACTGTACAATTCTCCAACCGGGCACTAAGATCCACCCTGGTTGCAATGCGCCGACACCAGCAGGACCTCGCATTGACTCTCCCGAAACTTCGGGCCTCACTCACCCAGACCTGCAACGGACCCCAACTACACTACATCCTCCGGAAGATCCACCGCTTCAATCAACAATTCCTGTCCCACCTTACCGCCACCAAGGACCTGAAATTAGCCCGCCTCCAGGCCGTTCCAGCCACCGACAATCCCCGACTCGACCGCCCGCAGGCCCCGGGCCCCAACTCTGGCCCGAGCCGCGGGCCTGAGTCCCCCGACGCCATCTTGGCCACGAGGAGCACCTCCAGGACTCACCAGGACGCCGCCTTCACCGACCTCCACGCCGATGCTGCCGCCGACCTCCACCTGCCGACCGATGATGCCCAGCCCCGCTGCCTGCCTGGTAACTGTGTTTATCTCCCCCTCCCCAATTCCACCGCCCATCACCAGCGCAACGCGACTGCCGAACCTCGCCGTCCCCCGGGACCACCTAACTCCATCGCTGCACCGGGCCCATCCAGCATCGCCGGTGCACTGGGCCCGCCGAAGACCACAGCCGCACCCGCCTCACCTTGCATCGCCGCCGGACCGGGGCTCCCCGAACACGGCCGCCGCACCGCACCCCACTCATCTCGCCGCCTCACCGGTCGGACCGACCACCCGCCCACCGGGACCTCCAACGCATCGCCCGCCGACCCCGTATCTACTGCCCGTGGACTCCTACCTCCGGGCCCGCCGACCCACGACACTCCACCGCCCTCCAGCAGCCCGCAGCCGTCGCCTCACCTGCAGACTGGACTCTGCAGTGGGCCTGAAGCCTCCACGTTGCTAGCTTCTCCCACCGCTCTGTCTTTAACGGCACTGGGTCCTAGTGCCTGTCTCCCCAGCCCCAGTAACCTTAGTGGCTATTCCACTAGGTCTTCCTCATCCCCCCCCTACCATGTAACCCCTGCTCTTCCCCACCCACACCACAGCCCCCATACCCCCCCACCCCCTGACCACCCTCCACCCCCCCACCACACAACGCTCCGTCCTCAGTCCACTCACCTGCCTTCCTCCGGCCACAACCCCCATCCTTGCCGCGTGTTCACCATCCCCCCGGACCTCCCCCTCTCCGACATCGAACGGTCTGTCCTCAGCAGAGGTCTCACCTTTGTCCCCCTCCGTCCCCACCTCAATGAGTTCCGCGCCCACCACGACTTGGAGCTCTTCTACCGTCGCCTCCGCCTCACAGCGTTCTTCCACGGGAAGAAGTCCTCGCCCCCCACTGATGATCCCTTTTCCTGTCTCCCACGTACCGCCTCCACTTGGAACCCCCCTCGTAGCCTTCCGGCTGTAGAACTATTTATCCAGAACTGCCGTCGGGACATCAACCGCCTCGACTTCTCCACCCCCCTGTCTCACTCCAATCTCTCCAGCCCTGAACGTGCTGCCATCGACTCACTCCGTAACAACCCAGACTGGGTTATCAAACCCGCCGACAAGGGAGGTGCCGTGGTAGTCTGGCGCGTCGATCTCTACAAAGCGGAGGCCGCGCGCCAACTCTCGGACACCTCCTCCTACTTACCCCTGGACCATGACCCCACTGACGAACACCAGGCCGCCATCTCGAGCACCATAACTGACTTCATCAGCTCCGGCTCCCTACCCCCCCGAGCCTCCGACCTCATCGTTTCCCAGCCCCGCACGGCCCGATTTTACCTTCTCCCCAAAATCCACAAACCCGACTGCCCTGGCAGACCCATTGTCTCTGCCTGTTCGTGCCCCACCGAACACATTTCCACATACCTTGACGCCATCCTATCCCCCTTTGTTAAATCCCTCCCCACCTATGTTCAAGACACCTCAGACACTCTCCGTCGGCTCCGTGCATTCCATTCCCCAGGCCCCCATCCTCTCATCTTTACCATGGACGTCCAGTCACTCTACACCTCCATCCCCCACCAGGACGGTCTCAAAGCCCTCCGGTTCTTCCTCGACCAGAGGAGCAACCCATACCCGTCCACTGACACCCTCCTCCGCCTAGCAGAGTTGGTCCTCACCCTCAATAACTTCTCTTTTGATTCCTCCCATTTCCTCCAAACACAAGGCGTAGCTATGGGGACACGCATGGGCCCCAGCTACGCTTGCCTCTTTGTTGGGTATGTCGAACAATCCTTGTTCTCGGCATACCAGGGCCCCATCCCCGACCTCTACCTCCGTTACATCGACGACTGCTTTGGTGTCACCTCCTGCACCCACACACAACTGACTGACTTCATTCATTTCACCACCAACTTCCATCCGGCACTCAAATACACTTGGACCATTTCCGACACTTCCCTACCATTCCTTGACCTCACTATCTCTATTGCAGGTGATACACTCCTGACCGACATCCACTACAAACCTACTGACTCCCACAGCTACCTGGACTACTCCTCCTCCCACCCTGCCTCCTGTAAGGACTCCATCCCCTATTCCCAATTCCTCCGTCTACGCCGCATCTGCTCCCAGGATGAGGTGTTCCACACCAGGTCATCACAAATGGCCTCATTCTTCAGAGAACGGGGATTCCCCTCCCCCACTATTGATGAGGCTCGCACCAGGGTCTCCTCCATACCCCGCAACACTGCCCTCGCTCCCCATTCCCCCACTCGCAAACAGGGCAGAGTCCCCCTGGTCCTCACCTTTCACCCCACCAGCCGGCAAATACAACATATAGTCCTCCGCCAGTTTCGCCACCTCCAACGTGACCCCTCCACCCGCCACATCTTCCCATCTCCCCCCCTGTCTGCCTTCCGCAAAGACCGCTCCCTCCGCAACTCCCTTGTCAATTCTTCCCTCCCCTCCCACTCTACCCCTTCCCCGGGCACTTTCCCTTGCAACCGCAAGAAATGCAACACTTGTCCCTTCACCTCCCCCCTCCACTCCTTTCAGGGACCCAAGCAGTCCTTCCAGGTCCGACAGAGGTTCACCTGCACCTCCTCCAACCTCATCTACTGCATCCGTTGCTCCAGATGCCAGATGATCTATATCGGTGAGACCAAGCGGAGGCTTGGCGATCGCTTCGCCGAACACCTCCGCTCGGTCCGCAATAACCAACCCGACCTCCCGGTGGCTCAGCACTTCAACTCCCCCTCCCATTCCACATCCGACCTCTCGGTCCTGGGCCTCCTCCACGGCCAGAGTGAGCAACACCGCAAGCTGGAGGAACAGCACCTCATATTCCGCTTGGGGAGTCTGCATCCTTTGGGCTTGAATATTGAATTTTCTCAATTCTGTTAACCTTGCTGTCTCCTCCCCTTCCCACCTCTCCCTCAGCCCTCGGGCCCTGGCATTCCCTCTATCTCTATCTCCCTCCCCCACCCAAGTCGCACCAGCTTCTCATTTTCACACCACAAACAGCTTACAATGGCTTGTTCCCTTTATCACCGATACTTTTTTGCATATCTTTCACTCATTGTTCCTTATCTCTCCACATCACCGTCTATATCTCTCGTTTCCCTGATCCCTGACCAGTCTGAAGAAGGGTCTCGACCCGAAACGTCGCCTATCTCCTTCGCTCCTTAGATGCTGCTGCACCCGCTGAGTTTCTCCAGCTTTTTGTGTACCCTCACAAAATGTTTATTCAATGATGAAGTTCAGTTTTAAAAATATTATTCAAGCTTCCTCTCGAACCTTAGTCTTCTGGGCAAAGTCCAGTGCCTCCACAGGGTTGGTGAAAATGTGTTCATTCTGATTGTAGGTGACTCTTAGGGTAGCTGGATACCTCAGACCATATTTCAAGTTCTTCACTTCCCTCAAGATTCTTTTGGTTTCATTAAACGCTTTTCGTTTCCTGGAGACCTCTGCTGGGTAGTCTCGATAGATACTGATCCCGTATCCTTCAAATGTAAGATTTCTGTTTCTTGCAATTTTTTGCATTATCTCCTCCAGGACATAGTCGTACTGGACTTTTATTATCGTTTGTCTTGGGGGAACACCATGTCTTGTCTGGCGTCTCATCACTCTATGTGCTCGAGCAAGTAAAGGCTTTTGATCCAGAGATAAAACTTTTTGCAGTAGATTTGCAGTGAATTCTCGGGGATCTTGATCCGCATCTTTCCCTTCTGGAATACCCGCAATTCTTAGGTTCTGTCTTCTCTGGCGACCTTCCAATTCAGTACATTTCTCAGTTATTTTGCCCAGAAGTTCAGTTAGACGTTGGTTTTCACTGATAAGTTTTTCCGTAGTCTGAGCACTTGTTTCGGCTAGTTCTTCAAGGTCCTTTATGACTGACGTCTGTTGATTCAGTGTTTCCTCGACGGGATTCAGCCTTTCTTCAAGATCAGTTGTCACTTTTCTGATTTTAACATTTGACTCGTTTGTCATACTTGCAGCTTGTTCAGTCAGTATTTCTGCAATTTCTTTCTTCAGTTTATCCGATCTATTCGTAGCCGTGGAATTAATTTCAAGCTTTAACTCCATCATTTCCTCCTTGATTTTTTTAATTTCTTCCCTAAAATTCATCTTCTTTAATTCTTCGTTCGTTTTTGCAAGTTCACTCTTTAGTTCCAGCTTTATTTCCTCCTTTAAGCCAGCAATTTCACTTGCAATAAAAGTTTTAAGATCTTCACCTTCCGATTTTTTAATCATTTTTTTCGACACATCTTCTTGGGATTGCGTCCTACCTGAGCCCGAGGCTTCAGTCAGGCCTTTTTCTTGTTCCACCGTTTTCTGCCTAGTAACACGACTTTTCGGTTTATCCGAGGGGGGGCTGCTCTTCATAGACATAGTAAGTTGCGTGCCTGATGACATCACTCACGGCAATCGGTACAGAAGCAGCAGGCAACAGGTAGGTCGTTTTCTCCCCGATTTTTCAGCGTTTTTTTCGAAGAGCTGGCTGGCGTTGCTCTTTAGCCCTCCATAGCGCCACCGGAAGTCAGATCACCTGGAAACTTGGTCATAATTATCCCAATCTCTACAATAGCCTAATTTCTTGAAAATTTTAGTAATCTCTGTAAATGATTGTGAAATTATTGGATTATTGTAAAACCCATCTATTTCATTAATGCCCTTCAAAGAAAGACATTAGCCACAGCCCTCATAACTTGAAAACTGGATATTGATATCTGTTTCTATAAACTGAGATGAACCAATGGTTATTTCATTGGGACTAATATCTGCCAGTTGATTTATCTGTTGTTGTTATTGTTGACTGAGAGGATTAATTTGCCGTCTATAATCTTTATTCAAAATGTTTCAAAGAAATCACTAGAAATAAGTCAAACATTCCACGCAGTTGCAAGCTTTCCTCAAATGCAGACCACCTACTTAAGAGAAAACAATTTAAGTTCCCTTTGTTGCGAAACTGCAGAGTAATTTAGAGGTACATCTTTCTTCTTATCACAAAGAAGATCATGGCGTGGCCCATGTTGGTTTGCAGCAAATCATAAAACAATGATGAAAAGGTTTACCTGTTTAACTTAAAAATAGTATTTATCATAAATTGGGGACTTAATTCTTTACCGGGGAAATATAATGTATATAATAATGCTGCTGACCCCCTTAAAAAGTAAACCAAACTCATTTTAGCTTCTGAGGAAGAGATGTACAAAGTTTCCACATGAGATTTTCCAGAAGCAGAATTGTATTGGGCACCAATACATGGAACATTAATCTGGTGTTTGTAATATTTCATTGGAATTTACAAAGAGGGCATTAGGTTCCATGTTTTTCAATTTTGCATTTTTAACACTTACCTCACAATCCGTTGTCACGTTGCAACCAGATAAAGGGATAACCAATTAAGTATTGGCATTAAGTATTTACATTATTCTAGATAAAAATAAAATAAAACAATTACTTTGTCAGGATCTACTGTTTCAACAAGTTTCTCCAGAGAAGGCATCCAGCTAGGAGCCAGATGACAGTTTTGAAAAAACACCCACTTTCCACGTTCCATGGAATTATGCATCATGGCTTCTGCTCTTGGCCCCTGCAAATAAAAAAAAATCACTTATGATGATGGTGCACAGCAGTTATTCTATGTCTAAAGAATGGACTGGGACCTTCCGTTCCTCAGTGGAAATGAGTCTCCTCAATCTCAAGGACTGCCAAGAAGACGACACTGCATACTGCCAGCTTCCATAAGCAACACGTCATGCCATAGTGAACAACGTAATGAGCAATTTAAGTATGCTTAAAATATGTTTAGACACTGGAGTCATTAACACCTGGCTCTGCTTGGCAGTATGTAGTTATTATTTCTGACATATTCCAATCTTTGTGCAAGTTCTTGTGCAAGTAGCTGTATATCCAATGTTGGCACAATGAGAAACATATTAAAGAAACAGAGGATGCATAGTGCAAAATTGTTTGGGAGCTTTATTCCTTACCTGCCCCTGTCCTAATGAGATAGCACTCATTTTTTTGGAAAATTTCATCTCTTCTGCAAACTTGTACAGGTCAGCTGCAGGATCTGTGCCCGGGGACAGCACAAATATCAGTGGAATGCTGGGAGCTGAATCTTTAAAAACTGCAGACAGATCTGAGGTCTGAAACAAATAATATCAATTTTTAAAACATTTCAAGAAATAATGTAACACTGATATGACTTCAGCAGAATCTGTATAAACGAATGATAGATTTGCATTTATGATGCTTAATCAATTATATTAAAACATGAAGTGCAAGGGCTCCAGGGTTGCCTACCAGAGGTCTGTGCTTCCAATGCATTACTTGGATATTTGTTAGCTTCTATCTACCTGAATTTGAAGCGGACACATCAGTCATTAGACAAACATGTTAAAATGGAACTGACTGTCTCTTGCATGCTGGAAAGAATGAACTTGAAGTTCTTAAGTTTAGAATCTGCGCCATGCAGTCCTGCCAATGCACCAAGCATGCTCCTCCCCATCAGCCTTTCGATGTTGCCCCATTAATTTTTTTATTTTTTAAATAAAAAATTAAAAAAATTGTTAGAAGTAAATACAGTAGTGGTACCTAAGTACCTGATGCATACAGACATATTACAGTTCTTGTACAACTTCTTATTTTTAATTTAATAATAAAAGAACAATGATAGAAAGAAGAAAATAAAGAGTGTCGTAGGAAATGGTGATGGTGCTAATTCGTGATATAATAAGAAAAGCCCGAAAAAGAGATAGTCAAAAGAGTAGAAACGAATAGCGAGAGAGACATAAATAAGAAAGAAGAAGCTAGAGAGATTAAAAAAAAGGAAAATAAATTAAGAGAGATATACCTATTTAATATCTTTACGCACCTGTCACCCAGTTCTGAACCATTTAATTTCTAAGGTTATGTTGCACCATATGCTTGTGAGAAATCGATAAAAGGAGACCAAATCTTTAAGAATTGGTCTACTTTGCCTAATAGGAGGAATCTCATTTCTTCAAGATGTAACGTTTCCGACATATTTGAAATCCACATTTTAAACGTTGGCGTGGATGCGTTTTTCCAAAATTTAAGTATAAGTTTTTTTGCTGTTATTAAACCATAATTAAAGAGAGATTCTTGGAACGTAGTTAGCTTACATCCCTCTTCCATTGATCCGAAGATAATCAGTTCTGTATTGGGGTTCAATTTTATGTTAAATTGTTTTGTAAAAGTTCCAAAGATTTAGTTCCAAAATTTATGAAGTTTTGTACAGGAGACAAAGGCATGTGCTAAAGTGGCATTTTGAGTTAAACATTTGTCGCAAATGGGGGAAACGTTTGGAAATATTTTGTTCAGTCTAGTTTTCGAGTAATATAATCTATGTACAATTTTTAATTGAATTAAGTTATGCCTTACATTAATCAAACATTTATGTACATATAATAGTTTTTATTCCCATCTGTCTTTCAGAATTTTTATCAATAATTCTTGTTTCCAGTCCCTTCTAATTGCCTCTGTCGGTGTTTCTATATTTAAAATCATATTATATAAATATGATATTAAATTGCTTGATTCTGCCTTTCTGTTCATTCCTTCATCTAATAAATCTGAAGTTAGAGTTTGATATCCTTGTATGTGTTTTTTCAAATAATCTCGAATTTGAAGGCATTTGAAATATTGATTAATTTTCAGATTATATTTTAGTTGTAGTTGTTGGAATGATATAAGTTTTCCCATTTCATACATATCTCCAATCATTTTAATTCCTATAGTTTCCCAATGGATAAACGTTTTATCAATAATAGATGGTTTGAAGAGGGATTGTTAACTATTGGGGAAAGAAGCGATAAGTTTCTTAATTTTAAAGTTAATTTTATTTGTTTCCAAATTCGTATTATACTGTGAATAATTGGATTCTTCTTATATATTATATTGATCAGTTTTATTAGAGAGAGAAGAATTGCTCCTATATTATAGGGAGAACAATCCTCTTTCTCCATTCTTATCCAGTCTACTTGGTGGGCAGAACTGTCCAACCAGTAAATTATATTTTTAATATTCACTGCCCAATAGTAGTACAGCAAATTGTGGAGTCAGTCCCCAAAATTCTTTAGGTTTACACAGATGTTTTCTTTGGATTCTATGTGATCTATAGTCCCATATGAAATTTGTAATATCAGAGTCTAGTTTTTAAAATAATTTTTTTGGTAAGTATATTGGTAATGATTGAAATAGGTACAGTATTTTTGGTAAAAAGATCATTTTTATAGCATTTATTCTGCATATTAAGGACATCGGCAGTTGCAATTCTAAAAGGGAATTTCAACAGATGTGTCGGCTCTTGAGGTTTTATCGTCATAATTTCGCTTTTATTCCAATTTATTCTATATCCTGAAAAGGAACCAAATTCCTCTATTAAATTTAATATATTTGGTATGGTAATTTTCAAATCTGTAATGTATAATAATTTGTCGTCTGTGTATAATGAAATTTTATTATTTGAGTGTTTGGTATTATATCCATGAATAGTCGGATGACTTCTTATACTTTCTGCTAGAGGCTCTATCACAAGTGTAAATAGCAGGGGCGATAGTGCACACCCCTGTCTATTGCCCCTTGATAATTGGAATTTCGGAGATAAAATGTTATTGCTCAGTATTCTAATCGTCGGCTTGTCATATAATAATTTTACCCATGAGATAAAATTCTCTCCCATATTAAATACTTTAAACAGATATTGCCATGCTACTTGATCAAATGCTTTTTCTGCATCCAGTGAAATAATTGATGTCTTTCTCTTCAGTTTTATGTGAGTACATTATATTAAACAGACGTCTCAAATTGTTGAATGAGTATCTCTTGGGTATAAACCCTGTTTGATTTATTGTTTCTTCTATTTCCTTAAGTGTAATCTGAGCTCCTAATTCTCTTGTTCCAACTAGTTAAGTTTTGGAAGATTACAATTGTCTAAGATGTTTGTAATTTTAATATTATCTGCTGAGGTTTTAGATGTATATAGATTTTGATAAAATTTAGCAAATCTTTTGTTAATGTCTTTAGGTAATGTTAATAATTCATCTTTATCTGATTTAATTTTAGTAATTGTATTTTCCGTTTCCCGTTTTTTCAGTTGACGTGCTAAGAGTTTATGTGAAATTTGAAGTTTTCCTGTTTTGTAATTTGAAAAAATCTTATTACTCTTACCGATAAAATTTTATTTAATTTGTATTTCAGTATTGTTATCTTATTATATTTATCTATGGTTGGTTCTTTGGCATTATCTAGATCTAATTGTCTAATTTGTTGTTCCAGCTGCAATTGTTCAGTATTGTTCTTTTTATTTTGGAAAGCTTGATATGAAATTATAGTTCCTCTATTGAATGCCTTAAATGTTTCCCATAATAAGGAGGGTGAGATACCTGGTGTATCATTAGTCTCAAAGAAGCCCCATTAAAATTTTGACCTGAGCTTTCTGAGGCAGAATTTGTGCGCAACTATGCCCTAGAGTATCTGGAATATGGGCAACCCTTTCCTTCTGCCTTTGTGACAGTGTCTCGTGCCTGTGACTCAATACTTAGTAATCAAGCCTCTAATTTACGCACTGCAGTAGGCAGTGTTTCTGGGTATGCTATAATTGAATAAGTAGCCTTGTGGAAAAATTGTGGGATACATGGATGTGAGACTTAAAATTGTGGTAAACGTGCAGGAATGCTTAGGGCCATCTTGAGGAAAGGAAGGAGTTCTGATTGATGGAGCTGTATGGTGCGTAGCATGTGTGGCTAATGATGCAGTTATTGAGAGGTAAGATGGTGTCTTCACTAACCAGGACCTTACACGTAACATTATTAAATTTACTACTGCACTTCATATATCTCATTTGGGGTTTGTTTCTAGCACTTTGAAAATGACTGTGACCCACTGCTACTTGGTTATCACTCTATTGGGCTTACTGGGTTCATCAAGTAATGAGCCTTATTCTCGCTACTTCTTCTAATGAAGAATCCAGAACAGAACTTGAAAACAATGTCTCTCACCACACACAGTCCATGCTTAGCTAGGCTTTCTCCCAGCTTCCAGCGTAAAATGATTTCCACTACTGATTGCAGCTAAAACGAATCTTCCCTTTAAATGCTAATCTCAATTAATATTAACTAATAACAATTGGTGCTAACTATGCATGCAATTTTACTTTGGAGTCATGTGAGTGATTCCGTGAAGAACCCCGTCTACGCTGCATGCGTGTCAGTACATCAGCCGCATTGGCGCAAGCACCAGACTGGCAGGACAGAGCTCCTGCCAGCGGTAAGTTAAACCTAGAAGGTAAGTTTGTCTTTACTTACCAGGGTTTTTTTCAGGCAGGAGCCTCTCTTCACAGAGGTTTTCCTGCCAGTTTCACAGCCCGACGAGTGTACCGGTTATGGACTGCGGGGAAACCCAGTCCGACCGCGGAAGGGGATAACCAGCAAAAAGATCGGGTTGTGAGATAGGGAGCCGCTAACAAGGCAGTCAGCGGCTCCCAGCCTGGGGGGATGCCATGGAACATCAAGGAAATAACGCCAGAGTCACTGACAGTGCGGTCAGTGGCTCACAGATGTTGGTCCCCAGGCAAGGAATAAAATTGGACTCATTCAGTTCTATTTGGACTCAGGTGAGTCGGGCTACAAGGGTTTCTCTTAATAATAAAATGTATGCATGTTATAGTGTTTTTCTTAAAGTTAAAAGCTAAAGGCTAAGTTAAAGTCATAAAAAGTTATTGTCATATGTCTCTGACAATAAAATCCTTGTTGTTTAAGCACATGTTGCTGTGAATTGTTTTAACCATTCACAGGTAAAGCTGTACACTAAAAATTTTGATTTAGTGAGCTTACACTGTAATAGCGCGGGCCTATGGGAGAGGCCACGCCAGCAGCGCCTGACAGGGCTGCTTCATGTATAAAAGTGCCGGCCTACGGGAGAGCCGTGCCAGCAGCGCCTGATACAGGGTTGTTCCATTTGTGACATTACCGGCCTACGGGAGAGCCGTGCTAGCAGCGCCTGGTGCAGGGCTGTTTCATGTCAAAAAGCGCCGGCATTTACGAAAGGCGGTGCCAGCAACACCTGGGACAGGGTTGCTGAAGTTCACACATAAATATGCTACTCCCACGGAGTCGGGAGATGATTCTCCACTGGGGCTGGATAGCAAGGCCCACAGAGTCAGGAGATGATTCTCCACCGGGGCTGGATAGCAAGGCCCACGGAGTCGGGGGATGAATTCCTCACCGGGGCTGGATAGTGCGTTTGAAATGACTATCCCAAATACAGCAACTGTTGCATACAGTGCTACAGCAGGGCACATGCCAACAGGAGTAGTGTCAGCGCCATCCTGAACAAAAAAGGCGCCAGCAGTATCTAGTAGAGAACTGTTTGATAGTACCTTCATAGATGAGGATTATTTCGGACACCGACTCTGATGGTAGGGTGAGACAGAAGTTCCACTTCCGCAGGCCGCACCAGCAGCTCCAGTTACAGAGCTGCTCCAGGTCTCCCTCTTGGAGGCAGAGACCAAGACGGGTCAGTATCCTGCTGACATTGAGTCTCAGGGTATGGCCGTGGGGCATATCCCAAGGGATGAAGGGCACGTGTCAGAGGTACCTTTTTTCTGACAACAAAGTTGGCATCCCAGCAGAATATTAAATTTGGGTATAGGTCCAATGGGTTCTTATCAGTATAGGTATCCTGCGGCAGCGCCTGTTTAGGGTTGCCTACGAATCGCCCTCTCTGAGGAGGGAAGAGCAAAAGGTCAAGATATAACTGACTCCAGGCTCTAAAGAAGTCAATAGAACATACTAAAGCACATATGTGCCGGCAGCGAACAGCGCCAACAGGGGGATGTGAGAGCCAGCCGCCGAATCTGTTATTCAGGTAGGCCTCTTCAACAGGGAAAGAAAACCCGGCAGGCAAATCAATTAGGCCAACGGCGGGCAAAAGTCATCGTTTCAGAACGCACCCCAGGCGCTCATCGGCAGTAAGCGGTTCACTGGAGCTGGGGGCAACATGATAGCTCAGAAATTCCATGCACCTTACCATTCCTACTCAACAAAATGGGTCTAGCACTTCCAAAACATGGGTAAGTGCACCGTTCACAAGTTGTAATATTTACATTTGTTTTGTACAACACACAAAGGATAAAAACATCTGTTTGAGGCACAGTCATAGCATTCCAAGCAAGTTTGGATTATGGTCAGGGTTATTTTTTTAAAGTTAAGGTTCGGAAATTGGGCAAAAGGTCTCATGCAAACCACCCATGGAATAAGGCATGTTATGATGAAAAATTGAGAGTGTAGGGCATATGAACTTTCCAAATATGAAAACCTATTTCCTGACTAACAACAGATTCATAAGGGTCTCAAAGATCCACGCTATGCAATTCCTATTACAGAGGTTATCAAAGACAATATAACTGTACTAATAACAGTAAAACATTGTGGAATGAGACCAACTGTCCGTTGGTCATTGGGATTTACCTTTAATCATATATTAGCCTTGACTCCGCCCTGTGGCAAGAGATTGCCGTTAATAGCAAAGTTATAAAACTGACTTTTATTTTCATCAAGAGTAATTGGCAATATAGTAGCTGTGTATCAGCTGAGCAAATCAAGGAACTGATATCGTGCAAGTAGCAACCTCTCAAAGGACAACTAGACCATTGTTAACAATCTTATGCTATTGTCAGCTGAAGCTACCTCAGTCACAATGATGAAAAAACAGTATTCAGCATTGCTGAACATGACAATAAACTAATTTGAACTTGAACTTGAAACTCGCTCCAGTAATTTGGTCGGTCAAATTCAGTTATTTCAAACTGATGTTAAGGACTCTGAGGTGAGAAGTTCTGCATACCATCTCTAGTTGAAGGTATTGGAGATTTGCATGAGTTACCAATTCTTCAATTGTTGGTATCAACTAAATATATACACTAGATGCACCCCATGGGTAAGGAGCTATTTAGTGAATATACATATTCTACATGCTCAATTTCAAGTTGCTACTCTAGGATGGTGACATATGTTAGTCACATGACAATCAAGTAAAAGTATCCTGTAATAATTACCTAAACTCCTTTGGCACTGGTGAATCATCCAGTTCAGATCGATGACAACACAGAATAGGTATTGGATCTCAAAGTATTATGAAAGTATGGTTCGATGCTACATCGAATATCGACATGTTGGTGCATGTTTATTCACTGATTGCAAAAATATATGGCACAACAGTGCGGAGAAATACATTCTCGCTACAAAAGGAGGAATGTTCTTGATGTCTTCCTCCATTTTGCCTCATTAGCCGGGTCTCAAAACAGTCAGCTTGGGTTCATACTGTCGGACTGGCTAAGCAGCCATGTTGCCTGCTTCATCAGGCATAATAATACAATGGTATACGGTTATTCCAAAAAACTAAAGCTTGCTGGTTCAAACTGTGGTTCAGGAGACCGGCCTTTGCATAATAAAACATTATTGACTTACACATTTTGAATGGATTTATTTATGGCTAAAGTTGTCACATCAAGCCATGAATGTACTCACTGCAGAGTGCAGGGATAGCACCCAAAAAAGCAGTACATTCCTATTGAGGGAATCGGAAGTGATTTGTTTAAATGTTAATGTTATATTAATACGGTACAGATTACTGACATTTTCCAGTTCATTCTTAAATGGTATTTGACAATTATTCAGTTATAGAGACACTACAGCTGCAACAAACGGGAGCTACTCTGTCGGGTTCAACCCAGATATCGAGTTGTTAAAGAGATCTTGACAATATCTCCAAGTTTGCGGATGACACTAAGCTGGGGGGCAGTGTTAGCTGTGAGGAGGATGCTAGGAGACTGCAAGGTGACTTGGATAGGCTGGGTGAGTGGGCAAATGTTTGGCAGATGCAGTATAATGTGGATAAATGTGAGGTTATCCACTTTGGTGGCAAAAACAGGAAAGCAGACTATTATTTAAATGGTGGCCGATTAGGAAAAGGGGAGATGCAGCGAGACCTGGGTGTCATGGTACACCAGTCATTGAAAGTAGGCATGCAGGTGCAGCAGGCAGTGAAAAAAGCAAATGGTATGTTAGCTTTCATAGCAAAAGGATTTGAGTACAGGAGCAGGGAGGTTCTACTTCAGTTGTACAGGGTCTTGGTGAGACCACACCTGGAGTATTGCATACAGTTTTGGTCTCCAAATCTGAGGAAGGACATTATTGCCATAGAGGGAGTGCAGAGAAGGTTCACCAGACTGATTCCTGGGATGTCAGGACTGTCTTATGAAGAAAGACTGGATAGACTCGGTTTATACTCTCTGGAATTTAGGAGATTGAGAGGGGATCTTATAGAAACTTACAAAATTCTTAAGGGGTTGGACAGGCTAGATGCAGGAAGATTGTTCCCGATGTCGGGGAAGTCCAGGACAAGGGGTCACAGCTTAAGGATAAGGGGGAAATCCTTTAAGACCGAGATGAGAAAGACTTTTTTCACACAGAGAGTGGTGAGTCTCTGAAACTCTCTGCCACAGAGGGTAGTTGAGGCCAGTTCATTGGCTATATTTAAGAGTGAGTTGGATGTGGCCCTTGTGGCTAAGGGGATCAGAGGGTATGGAGAGAAGGCAGGTACGGGATACTGAGTTGGATGATCAGCCATGATCATATTGAATGGCGGTGCAGGCTCGAAGGGCTGAATGGCCTACTCCTGCACCTAATTTCTATGTTTCTATGTTTCTATGACACAAGTTCTCCCACTACAAGAATATGCAATTGGTTATTGAAAATGTGTGAACATTACTTCACTAAGGGGTTCCAGCGACATCCTTAGTTATGACACTAATATCAGCACAACGACGGCAAACATTGCAAACGCTGTGGCTAGATAGGATGGAATTGGGTGCAGGTGCCATTACATTTTACATTCTGATCTACACAAGCAGAGCAGACCAGGAGTGGCATGATTTAAGATCATTTTTCGGATACCCCACAATCTCACGTCTATGTTATCAAGGCCACCAGAATTTTAAGAAGTGTGGAATCAGCAGTGTTTATTAATCAACAAACAACTACACAAAGGAAGGTCGGTTCAGACTATTTCAAGGCGGCTGCAGCAGGTTCTGGGTTATGCAGGTATTAACACTGATGATTGTATATCTCATTCCACCAGGTCAGCATCAACGTCAGCGGCCAGGGCAATGGACATGCCCATCGACCATATCCTTGCAACCGCAGGATGGTCAACTAAATTGTTTTTAAATGTTTTACATAGGCCGGTTACTGACCCGGGGTTTTGCCCATTCTGTTTGCGTCCACTTTAGCCTCCCCTGAGTTACAGGGGTTGCTATTGATTTTTTTATTAACGTAAACCATTAATACATGTGAATCAATATCATGCTAATGCATTTTTATTCACTCATCCTGAGTCAATCGATGCAGTGAGACGCCGAGATTTCGATCTGCGGCATGAAATCACAAAGCTTCGAACTCTTCACGGAATCACTCACGTGACTCTGAAGTAAAATAGTAAGATTAAATGAGAACTTACCAGTTTGAAGTTTGATCTTGATTTTATGAGTTACGTTGGTGATTACGTGCCCGCCACGCCCAACCCTCTCTCATAAAGATCATCTGGTAGTTCTCGAGTCATGCATCTTACTTTGTCACTTCTGTGATAGTTATTTGTGATTTCATGCCGCTGCTTTGAAGACTGACGCGCATGTGGCCTAGACGGGGTTCTTCATGTAATCACCAATTTAACTCCTCATAAAATCAAGATCAAACTTCAAACTGGAAATTTCTCATTTAATCTTACTATTAGTCCTTATAGATACACAATGAGGTAGTGAAGAGTGTGGTTAGTGCAGCCTGGATTCCAGAGCTATTATTATGAAGTTGGAACATGTTTGGTATATGTTTGACTCTCTTGGAGTTTGACCCAAATTATTGTAGCATAATTTTTCCTGTGATGCACAATTTATCCCTTCACAATTTTTTCAAAGGGAATTTCAGACATTGCTGGCTTTACCCCTCCATATTTGCATCCGGAAAATGAATGCTTTCCAAAACAATAGTGGGTTGCCAAAACCATAAGAAGAACATATGAAAGAAAGAATTGAAAGAAATACTTTCTACTCCCACAATATTTCAATTAGTGGTGATTGTTCACTTGGATATTTGTTTGTATGTCACCCACACATTATTTAAAAATATATAGAAAGTATTTAAATTAACATCCGAGTAAAAAACCGCCATTATTTCTCAAAGATCAAAGGCTAATTGGGCTTTAGTGCTAAACACAAATGTTTGATGGCACATAAATGAGATCAATCCAATTTCTTGGCATAGATAAACACATAGAAGAAAGAAGTAGAAAAAATAAAGGATACACTGAGATAGCTGAAAGAAGTAAGGTGGGAGAAAACTAGTGTGAGCAGAATCAACAGCACATATCCATCGGACTAAATGGTCTTTCTCTGTGCTGTAAAAACTCTGTTTTAATTGATGTTGATCTCCTGGACTATTTTGTATTGTTCAAAGAAAATAATACAAACAATGAGAATAGTACACAAAAAAATGTAATAATTGCAGCAATCGAACTCAATAAAATACAGAAAGTCTGACCTGTGGCTCAATGAATTTTTGCCCAAGGTTCAGTGACACAAAGTCCTGCATGGCATTGGTGACTTTGTCCACTCGAAGACAACGCATTACAAGTAATTTCTGAAATGAATTTAGTTGAGATTCCAAAATGCCTGGGAAAGGATGTCTATAAAAAATGAAGGGTAATTACCAGTACATTTAATTTTGGTTACAATGGTACCTGTAAATTCATGGTTCCTTAACCTCTTAAGCATCAGGTTAACCTCTGAGATCAACATTTTCTTGGGAACACAAAAAATAATACGCATTTCAACTTGATGGACAGCCAATTACATTTTCCAGGATAAGACAGATCGTCAACTTAATTGTAAATGAAAAATTAGTAAATACAATATTATAAAACATGATGGTAGCTAAAGAAAGGGTAGGTCCACTCAAGGACAAAGGTGGGAATTTATACCTGGAGCCAGAGGAAGTGGCCAAGGTACCAAATGATGACTTTGGATAGGTACTAACCAAAAAGGACGTAGATGATAGTGCAATTAGGGAAGGGTAAGTTGATATGTAAGATCATATGATATTAAAAAGGAGATGGTGCTGTGTCTCTTGAAGAACATTAAAGTGGATAAGTCCTTAGGGCTTTATGAGGCCTATTTCAGGATACTGAAGGAGACAAGGCAGGAGAAGATTGGGACTTTGGCTGAGAGCTTTGTATGAGGAGCGATTATATTGAAACGTACCATGAAAGGCCTGGATAGAATGGATGTAGAGAGGGTTTCCGCTAATACGAGAGATTAGGACCAGAGGGTACAGCCTCAGAATAAAAGGACATATCTTTAGAAAGGAGATGTGGCGGAATTTCTTTAGCCAGATATAGGTGAATCTCTCAAAAAGTCATACAGTGTGGAAACAGACCCTTCGGCCTAACCTGCCCACACTAGCCAACATGTCCCAGCTATACTAGTCACACCTGCCTGCATTTGGCCTAGATCCCTCTAAACCCGTCCTATCCAAGTACCTGTCTAATTGTTTCTTAAACATTGCAATAGTCCCTGTTTCAACTACCTCTTCCATACACGCACCAGGTGAAAAAGTTACCTCTCAGATTCCTATTAAATCTTTTCCCCTTCACCTTAAACCCATGTTCTCTGCTCCTCAATTCCCCTACTCTATTCCTCTCATGGAATTCCTCTGTGGAATTAATTGCCACAGATGGCTATGAAAGTCAAGTCTTTGGGTATTTTTAAAGTGGAGATTGACAGCTACTTGATTAGTAAGTATATCAAAGGTTACGGGGAGAAAGAAGAATGGGAATAAGAGGGAAAGATAGATCAGCTATGATTGAATGGTGGAGTAGACTCAATGGGCCGAATGGCTTTATTCTGCTCCTATTGCTTATGAACATCGATCAGCTGACTATTAATGACTTGATCAAAAGCCTTACTGAAATCCATGTATACAACATCCACTGGCCTATCTCATCAATCTCCTTCGTCACCTCCTCGAAAAACCCAATCAAGTTTGTTGCACATAACCTGCCACATACAAAGCTATGCGTGCTGTCCCTAATTGGCCCATTCCCTTCCAAATAGGAGTACATTCTCTCGAAGAATGCTCTCCAACAGTTTCCTATCATTGACTGGCTTTTTTGTTCCCTGGATTCTCCCTACTTCCTTTCTTAAACAATGCAACAATACTGGCCACTCTCCAGTCCTTGGAAACATGGCCTGTGGCTGGAAAAGAAACAGAGATCCTCGTCAAGGTCCCCACAATCTCATCTCTTGTTTCCCTCAATAACCTGGGATAGATCCCATCTGGCCCAGGGGACTTATCCACCTTAATGCTCTTCAAGAGAGTCAGCACCACCTCCTTCTCGATCACAAACTGCTTACATAATTGTATTTTCTAGTTGATCAAGATAATTTCATAAACTTAAACATTCTTCAATATCCATCCCAGCTGTCTTACAGCGGCAGGGTTCAATCTTGAGCATGGGTGCTGTCTGTATGGAGTTTGCATGGTTTCTCCCTGTGACCGCCTGTGTTTTCTCCGGATGCTCCAGTTTCCGCTCACACTCCAAAGATGGATAGGTTTGTAGGTTAATTGGCTTAAATAAAATTATAAATTGTCCCTAATGTGGAGGCTATTGTGTGGGGATCGCTGGTCGGCACGGATTTGGTGGGCCGAAGGGCCTGTTTCTGTGCTGTATCTCTAAACTTAACTCCAAACACACCCCAATTTTGGTGTCAATTGCAAACTTAATAATCACGTCACCTATATTCTCATCCAAATTGTTAATAGATATGACAAACAACAGCACCAATCCCTACAGCATAATCCTGGTCACAGTCCTCCGATCTGAAAAATATCACTCCACTTTCACCAAGCCAATTTTGCATCCAATTCATTAGCTCACCCTGGATTCCATGTGATCTCACCTTCTGGATCCAATCTACCACGCAGGACCTTTTCATAAGTTTTGCTTTAGTCCATGGAGATAACGTCTACCACCCTGCCCTTATCAATTCTCTTGGTCACCTCTTCTAAAAATAGTCAAATGGGTGAGATATGATTTCAGATGCACAAACCCACACTATCTCTAATCAGTCCAAACTTTTCCAAATGCAGATAGATCCAATCTCAGAATCCCCTCCAGTATCTAGCCTGTCATTTCCTGGCTTGTTCTTGAACCCCTTCTTAAATAAAGGCACAACATTAGAGGGTAGCTTGTCTTTAATATACCTCACGCATGGCTAAAGTAGATGCAAAAATCTCTGTCAGGTCCCCAGCAATTTATTCCATTGCTTCTCACAATATCCTAGGCAAGGCAACACTCCCTCTTTCATAATGTCACAATCACTGTTCTCTTCCCTGAACTTTCCAGTTTCCATGACCTTCTTTGTGGAAGATGAGTGACCTACTTTATGTTAAATGCAGACAATTTCCCCAGGATGGGAATGTCAATAACCAGAGGAACTAGCTTTAAGGTGAGAGGGGAACATTTAAAGGAGATTTACAAAGCAAGATTTCTACTCAAAAGTGGTGATTATGTGGAAGGTACTGCCAGGGAAAGTGGTAGAAACGGAAACAATCACAATATTTAAGAAGCATTTTGACAGACATATGAACAGACTGGGAAAGAGGAATATGGAACTTGGGAAGCCAGATGGGCTTAGCTTGAGATTGAAGGGATTGGCATCATGGCTAGGACTGACATCTTGGTCTGAAGTGTTTCTTCCTGTGTTGTATTGTTCTTTTGGAATTTCTTGGTTCAAAGTAAGAATTTGAAATCTGTGCCCATGACATATTCAGACCATTCAACAACTATATTTGAAATGTTTTATGACATACCAAGGATCACTATAATTTGAAGTATTTCTCTTTTAAATCATTTGGAGAGCAGAAAGAATGTAGAGAAGATTTTTGAGGATGTTTCCACGATTCGAGGGCCTGAGCTATCGGGAGAGATTGGGCAAGCTAAAACTTTATTCCTTGGAGCTGAGGGGTGATTGTATAGAGCTGCATAAAATCATGAGTGGAATCGACAGGTTGAATGCACAGTCTTTTGCCCAGGATAGAGGAATCAAGAACCAGAGGATATAGGTTTAAGGAGAGAGGGGAAAGATGTAATAGGAACCCGAGGGGAAACCTTTTCACTCAAGAGGGTGATGGGTATATGAAATGAGCTGCCAGAGGAGGCAGTTGAGGCTGGTAGAATAACAACATTTATAAGACACTTGGACAGGTACATAGACAGGAAGGGTTTAGAGGGATAGGGGCCAAATGCAGCAAATGGGACTAACTTAGATAGGATGAGTTGGGCTGAAGGGCCTGTTTCCATGCTGTATTAGTCTACATCAATACCAATGGAATGGAGGGTGAGGAGGAGATGAAGTGGAGTGAAGAAAAGAAGAGGGGTTTAAAAAGTACATCCAGCAGATGACTCCAGTGGACTGCCCACAATGACCACTGGTCTGTGGAGTAGTACGGTGCCTCCTATGCACACATTCCCAATGACCGTGCATTCTCTGCCAAGCTCAGTGCACTGGCAGCTTGGGACATTCGTGTGGGGAAATGATGTATGAATAAACATGTCAATAAAATAATTTTTAAAGTTCACCTGTGAGGATCTGGACTGTCAAAGATTATTTGAAAACCATTCAGATTTTGTACAAAAGCTTCTAAAAAGTTGGAGAAGCTCTGCAGTGTAGTAAGGCTCTGGATGTCTTTCCATGCTCTGTCTGATAGCCAGCCAGAGGCTGGGTTGGTGCTCAAAGTGTGGCTGGCTGCTCCAGAGAGTAGGTAACGCCATTCATCCTATCCAGTTACAATCACATTAGGAATGGTTATGATAGTATTGTTCACAAAGAAGACAAACATACAATAACATTTTAAGTAAATATTTTTGATGTACTTTACATTTGAAGAAGTAACTAGAAACTAGTGTTTGGTCTTTTGCTGTTGGGGTCAATTTACTTGCAATTTGCTGAATGACATATATGGACATTTTCCTTACATTATTCACACATATGCAATATTTGGAAGCCATCAGATAATGTAATACCTGTGCATATTATAAATTTGTAGATTAGCAAGATTGTGATATGCATCAACTGTTAATGCTGATTTGATTCCACCCCTTTATTGGGATACTCTGCTTCTTTGAAGAGGAGGCCAGAATGATACAAACTGTACAGCCATTGAGCAGGCTCGGGACCATGACCACAGCAGCACTCTGGTGCAATAACTGAAGCTCTGCACTAAGAGATTGGAGTATATCCTCTTCCCTCTTGGAAAAGTGCAATTGTGAGTGCATGGATTCTCCTGATTGCAGGTGCAAATAATTATTTTCTGCATTCACTTTGTTTTGAAGTGCTACATTGAAATGCCAATATGTTCCACAATCGCAAAGACTATAAATTCCTGAATGTGCAGATAGGATATAACCATACCGAGCATCTTGATAGTGTGACAATGCCCCCTTGTTTGGATGCCACTTTGGTTCCCATCACTGACGGGCCAGGAGAGGCCAATCCCCAGCATCATTGTAACAGCTTGGTACAATTAGCTGACATGGGATCGGCCCACCTGAACCTCACCAGATTACTCCTTATATGCATCCTCCTTCGAGACCAGGACTCATCTGCTGGGACAAGCCCAAGATCGCAAGCATCACCGCACATGCGCTCTGACGACGAAGGACAGCTGCCCCATGAGGTCCTGGACTTTATCATTGTAAATAAAATATATCACAAGAGTTCACCCTACTGTCAGTGTGGGTGTGATCACTGCTGAACTCTGCGTCATCACCGACGCCACAATAGTCGATACATTCCCCAGAGTAGTCCTTCCAATCCTTGTGATCCATTGAGATGTGTGACACACTAACTCAAAGAGATTTTGGTGTATTATGAAAATACTGTACATCAGCAACATGGAGGCCTGTCCTGCAATCCTACAATATTCGGGTGATACTTAATAAGTCTTGTGTAGAATGGTTTTCTTCTCTATTGTAAGAATGCATGCTTGATATTAGAGATGAAAGTTTTACTAGGAAGTGCACAATGATGCAAACACACAGGGGACCAATTGTCCATCATCTCGACAGAGAGTACTGAGATGTAATGTAACAACTCACTAGGCCAATGGAGATTTATGGATGTGTTACTGACCATATCAATCCTGTCATCATTCATCATGATTCTCACGCACACCAGGAAAGCAAACATAAGCTTGTGCTTCTCAAATAGGCTTCTGCAGACATTGAGGTACAGGCTGTAGGTGAAGTAATTATTGATAAGTTTTATCCTCTTCTCCACAGTATCTAGGAGACAGAAAAAAACACAGTTTTGCCATCTCTGTGAGCTAGTTCTGCTTAAATTAAGTAATACATCTTATGGCTTAGAACTCAAAGTAGAAATTGTCATAAACTCCTAGTAGAGATTAACAGGAACAGGAATTTGGTTATAAGGATCAACATGGACAACAATTTTATTGGTGGAGCATATAGGATGTTATACTGTAAGTAGAGAATACAGATTGAACTCTGCTTGAATTCATAACACCATTCTCGTTATTGATTGAACTGCATTAGGTATGTTGGATTGTAAAACTTACCCCAAAACTGAATACGAAATGACGTTTGCTTGACCACAACTCAGAATCAGTCATACGGCATGGAAACGGGCCCTTCAATCCAACCAAGGTGCCCTCTTAAGCTAATCCCAATTACCTTCAATTGGCCCATGTCCCTCTAAACCTTTCCTATCCATGTACCTGTCCAAGAGTCTTGTAAATGTTGTTATTTGTACCTGCCTGAACACTGGCAGCTCTTTCCACATACCTACCACCCTTTGAGTGAAAAGATTGTCCCTCATGGTCCTATTAAATATTTCCAGTAAAGTGACTAATTGCTAATCAGTGCATTACACAATCAGCAGTCAGAATGAAAAATATTATCGACAGTTAAGTCATGGTCTTGCACGTGTAATCTCCCATCACTCGTTCAAATCTTTCCTTATCTAGAAGAACATTTAAAGATTGCTATTTCTGATCTGTTTCATCCTCTTCCTTTTTTTGATGCAGCTGGTTCTTTTAAAAATTCCATTCTTTGGGACTTGGATACGAATGAATACTATGTTATCGAGATGGACTCTACCTTCACTCACCATGTGCAACACAGGTGTGGGAGCAGTGAAAGTCATCTATGTTGCCTAATTACTCTGGAACCACCAGGTTTTAAATGTTGTGTTTTACAGGACATGCAGCTGGAAAACTTAAATATTAATTTTTTCCAATAAATCTAGTCTGTATCTCAATCATATTAACAGGCTGACTGAAATTTTTACCAGCAAATGAAAGTTAAAAAAATGATCAGAAGTACTAACTTTCTCTTATCATGATGCTGCCTGACCTTGTTTATTCTGGACCCTATAATATAGGAAGTATGCGAGTACACGGGAGAGAGAGCAGAGAATTTTCACCAGGATGTTGCCTGGATTTGAGCACTTCAGTTATAGGAAGAGGTTTGATAGGCTACCTTGTATATTTTTCCTTGGAGTGAGGATGCTGAGGAATTAACTGATGGAAGTAGATTAGTTTATGAGAGGTGTTAATAGAGTAGATAGTTTAATTGATGTTTAATCCAAATCATTGTCACATTCAATTTATATGGGCAGGATTACTCCCATGCTTTGGTTCTTGAACAACAGACATCAAATTAGGTTATTCATGCTGTGGAACCTCAGCCTTCAGCATATTACAGTGTAATGCACTGATGAGAAATAATTGTTGGCTACTCTGCCTTGGAACCCATGATGTGTAGCACTGTCTGTCACGCGTTAAGCAGCTAAATTACAGCAAACAGAAAATAAACAATGGAAAAGAGTATTACATGAGCTTGAAGTAAACACGACTCAGAATGGTAGAGTTGACTTGGTGGCATACCTGCTCGCTCAGAATTTGCAATGCCTGCCATGAAGATGGTGAGAAACCATTCCAAAGAATACTGATACATTGGGTCCACATTGGATAAATCGGATACGCAGAAAAACAGAATCTGGGTCCTTTCAGCAACAGGGACATACTGGAGCCGAGTGATATCAATGTCCTTCTCTGTTTGTTCGGCTATTGTCACTTTCATCTGTGGAGAAACAAATTATATTTTCAGTATTGAAGAATCACAGAAAATGTAGGCTAAGAGAAAGATAATTTTCCCTTTGGTTCCCTGGATATTTACTACTTTCACCAGCGTCTCAAAACTGCTGCCAAAGTCCATATGAAGTACTTTAAATGCACTTGTCCCAATGACCATCCTTGTTACCGCCTCAAAAAAAGGCACCACCTTTTTTGAACACGTTGAAGCCTTAATCCTAGATTCCTAGATGGTTTATACAGACCACATCAAAATTAAACTAAATGGTGTACAATTACCCTGTTTAACTCTTACTTCACTTTTAAACTGTATGTCAGCAGTCCACCAGGCCTCTGACCTGCTTAGCTAGGAAGGATTAGAAAATCAAAGTCAGAGCCTCCCAGTTTCCTCCCTTATGCTCAGTATGTTAATCCCGGTCTGGTGATTTATTTACTTTCAAACATGTTAAATCTTATAATACTTCCTCTCTTGCTATGTTCATCCCATCCAATATTTCACATCTTCCTTCTTAACCACCACTCCACCGTTACCTATTTGTGAATTTTCAGCAAAAATACTACCAATATACTTCATCTTCAGAGGTTACCTTTGTGGTCCCTAAAATTATAGTTCATTTCTTCGTTATCCTTGTGGTCTTTATGTATGCAAAGACATATCTTTGAACTTTCTTTGATTTTCTTGCCCATTTCTTTGCATTTCAATTAGTTTCCTAATTTTACTTTTAACTTACAACCCCATTCCTCACTAACCCTTCACCATTCTCACACCAATTTTTATATCTTTCTTAGGTTTCCTGCAACATTGAGCTCCAGGTGTATGAAATAAGCTTGCTTCCCTTTAACTTATCCTATCCTCTATGCATATCGTCATCCAGTATGCTCTAGTTTTGGCAGTTCTGGTTTGCTCCAAAACTCCTGAATTTCCTTCTTTAATCCCACTACTCTGATACTGATATAACACCAAGGAACTAGTTTACTTTTGCCTAATCAGTCCAGCTGAGTAAAATTTGCTTTCCCCTGAATTAGATCTTTCGCTACTCTTCTAACAGCATACTTTCCCACAATTGATATATAATTGCTACCATAAAAATACTATTCAACTTCTATTCTAACATTTGCCCAGCTTCCATGCCATATTTCCTTTCAACATTCGTTGAAACTAAATTTGCAACTGAATTCCATTTTGTTGATCTGGTTACAAGGTGGCTTAAAAAAATCTTCTGAATGCAGTTTAGGAATTCTTTACTCAACAACAGCAAACTTTAACGTCAGCAGCCTATTTTCTCTCCAGGTATGGATGGCCAGTACCCGGACATGGCGCCGACAGACAAGAAGCCAAAGCAAAGAAGTCGAAGCCAAAGAACCAAATGGAAACGAGGCCGAAAACGCCAATAAACCGAAAGAGTCCGAAGACAAAATGCCTACTAACCGAAAGGATGGGACGCCTAAATGCAAACTAAGCGAAAGGGTGGGACGCCTAAAAGCCAACGAACCGAAAAGCTGCGTCTCCTAAAAGCAAACTTACCAAGTGGCCGCTCTGTCGAAACACCAGCTACCTGAAAGGCGGCACACAAAAAGCTGGAGAAACTCAGCGGGTGCAGCAGCATCTAAGGAGCGAAGGAGATAGGCGACGTTTCGGGTCGAGACCCTTCTTCAGATGCTGCTGCACCCGCTGAGTTTCTCCAGCTTTTTGTGTACCCTCGATTCTCCAGCATCTGCAGTTCCTTCTTTAACACCTGAAAGGCGGCGTCGCCTCCAGACCAAAGGACCAACTGCCGCTCAATAGAAACGTCCGATAACGGACTTGACGTTGCTGGGGAGCGGGACTTGTCAGCGATTGGTCCAGACCCCTGCATCCATCACATCACTGTGAAGGCATGACATTGTCCCACCGGCTGGGTCACTGTGTGATAACAGTCTTACCGGCTGGGTCGCTGTGTGACAGCGGTCTCACCAGCTCTGCCACTGTGTGGAGGCAGTCTCAACGGCTGGATCACTGTGTGACAAAAGGGAGAGAGAGAGGGGGAGAGAGAGGAGAGGGGAGAGAGAGAGAAGAGGGGAGAGAGAGAAGAGAGAAGGGAGAGACGGGAGCGTGGGGTTCATTTTCCCACACAAGCAGTAGGTGACTGGGCAATCCGAACCCAAGCACCAAGTTGAAAGCAGCCACCCTCTGCGGGCTGCAGGTCGGGTGGAGCGGAGGTGTGGGACAATGTTCATGCCTTCGCAGTGATGTGGTGGACGCGGGGGTCTGGACCAATCACTGACATGTCCCTCCCCCCAGCAACGTCATGTCCGTTATTGGACGTTTCTGTTGAGCGGCAGTCGGTCCGTTGGTCTGTAGGTGCCGCCGCCTTTCCGGTAGCTGGCGTTTCGACAGAGCGGCCATTCGGTAAGTTTGCTTTTAGGCTACACAGCTTTTCAGTTTGTTGGCTTTTAGGCGTCCCGCCCTTTCGGTTAGTTTGCATTTAGGCGTCCCATCCTTTCGGTTAGTAGGCGTCTGGTCTTCGTAATCTTTCGGTTTATTGGCGTTTCGGCCTCGTTTCCATTCGGTTCTTTGGCTTCGACTTCTTTGCTTCGGCCTCTCGTCCGTAGGCGCCACGTCCGCACACGGGATGGCTTTTGCCCTTCAAGGAGCTCATCTGTCCTTTGAAAATAATTTAATCCGAGGCAAACTATCATAGGGTCATATTTTAGCATCGGATTACTGACAAAATGTGGGCTGTACTCTTATTGGTTTAAATGGTTTATATTTATTAGACCAAAAGTACCTTCTGACGAATGAACAGAAAGGTAAGCGAAATAAAGGAATCAATGTTGCTGGCTGAATTTGGCAAGTTATAAATTTTGCTTCTATACATGTTCATAGAAACCTGGAGCCAGACTTTGGAAATGTGAGCACCGAATAATATGTATCAGATTTATCTTAGCACGCGTTGATGGGGAAAATAAATCTCTTATTTGTGGGATATGACAAAGCTAGAGTTCTTAGGGAGATGATGGAAAGGGTGTTGCAAAAATTTGCAATTTGTGGTAAATTCATTACATTAAATTAAGGAGGTTGGTGATGTGTGCATGTTATATATGTGTGCTTGAGTGTGTCAAGTATGTTATCAGCGCCTCTCTGTACACAGTGTATTTCTCACTATTTGAATTGTAACTCCACTTACGACCAGTGAACACTACTGATACCAACCTTGATTTCTCCTGCTTTAATTTTAGATGCCTCAAGGACTTTGATTAACTCCACATCATCGACAGGATTGCCCTCAGAGGTGCTCAGACGTAAAAGTATCTGATCCTCTATTTCTTTTAGCTCGCTTCTCATTTTAGCATTGCTGATGATCAGCTGATTTTTTGCATCCTCCAGATCTGGACGTTCCTGTGCCACAACACGTCCCAAGAGCTGGTCCTCCAGACCACTGCAAGATGGTAACACAGTTTACATGATGTACAAAATTAAGATTCCTCTGAATGAGTTTAGATTAGACTTTCTTAAAGGTAGAAACATTCTTTATTTTCTGTTTGAATAGGGAGAACAAAGAATTTAAACTTACAAGAATATATAAACTGAAAGAAAATAACAATTGACATGGGACATTTCCAGCAAACACAGCAAACCAATCAAATCACTATCTTATATTGATCCCACAAGGAGATAATATCACCTCAAATCTACAGTCATTTCATAGGATCATAGTTGATTTGATTATAATCTCTATTCTGCATTCCTTTTCTCTCTCCAGATCCAGGGTAAAATGTGCCCTGCCATCCAATTTATTTTATTCAATCGATCATTTTCTGAACTGTTTGTCACCTCCAGTGTATTGCCGCCACCAAACACTTCCTCCACTCGCATTCTCTTTCAGCACTTCTAGTCGAAGATCTCCTTTAAGGCCTAGTTTATTTTTTCTTCTCCACCAACATCCACTCCATTTTCTCTAGTATCCTCTTGCGCAATGCATGAATTGTGTTTTTTAAACCTCCTCCCTTTCTACCATGTTGAACCCCAAATATATATTTTTTCCAGATGAAGCATCAATTTACCGGTATGTCTTTTAATTTAGAATCCTGCATTAACTGCTCACAAAAAGTAGACTATTCTGCATTGGGGAACAAGTCCTGAATGCATGTGGAACACCTCTATAACAGACCCAA